>OY728153.1:2049690478-2050919844 GCA_963277665.1 Viscum album | reverse complement strand
CATTAATACTTAAAGTGATCAAGAAGGATGGGATAGATGGAAAAGTTTTCAAGAGGAAATTGATCATTCTTTCCTAGATTGGTTCATCAGTTCTATCAATATGTATAGTACATCATCAGTGAGAATAAATATATAATTAGAAGCATGATTGATGGAAAAAAAGTAGTATGTTCTTCAAAACAATGTTCCAAATGACTTAATGTATATCATAGTGTTATTTATGATAATTTTCAAGGTTCCATTCCCAATTATACTGAGTTCTTAGTATATGAATATGTCATGCTAGTGTTGACTAGAAATGTTGGAGTTTGATGAATAGTTGTTGTTGTTTAGCTTGATAAGGAGTGTATAGTCTTTTAAGTTCATCCAACACCTGCTTTTTCCCGAGTAAGGGTACTTTAGTACCATGAGCTACTATGATGTATTTTTATTATTCCTTAAGAAGAAGGGGAATAATATAGATCTATGAAAATAACTGACGGTCCATATGTTGGAGATTAGGAATGCCTCATCGATATCTAATTCTTTGATATATCCCAATCATTTTTGGCTTTGTTGGAAGAAAAGGGTTTAGTGGATGAGGAAGAATAGGTTGTTTTTAGTTGTGGTGGTTTTTAATCCTATTTACATGAAAAAGGATGAATCTCAATTTGAACACATGGCCAAAGAAATGGGTGGTTGAAAATGATAATATTTATAAAAATTACAATATTGTGCATCATCCCTCTAAACATGAGGATTTGGTTAATCCAAGTTTGGTGCCGGATAAAGTGGTGGTCAATTACTCTGATTATGAGGTTGAGGAAGAATAAGTATTAGTTAGAGAAGAAGTGTCAATGGAAGCTTCAGTTGGGGAATGAAGTGACCCCGATGTGGTTAAGAACCCCTATGAATCTTATGGAGTAGTCAGTCCATATATTTCTCTTATTTCTAGAGAAATCCATCTTAGTGAAGTTTAAGAATAAAAAAACTAAAGTACCAGGTTAATAATAGGTTAAGATTTATTTTGAGATATAAAAATAAGTGGTTTAGTATTATGATGAATTTGATGGATCTGAAAATTGAAATGTTGATGCTCATGGGGGAGAGTGATCTCATCACTCTCCTGGTTCTTTTACATCATGTAATAATGTTGATGAATGATAGATTATGATATTCATCTTAATGTTGATGCCTTTAGTTGAGATTATCCTTGATATCCTATTGTGTGTGAGGAATACATGGTTTTACTATTTAGAAATTTTTCCATAGGTATGAACTAGTTGTTTCATCCATACTTGAGGGTGAAGCACCATACCAAGGGGATCCATCTCCTTGATCCAAGCTGCTAGGTATGACCTATCCTAATTCTAATAGTATAAGTGATGGTGGTAGTGATGGTTAAAACCATGAAATTCCACCTAGGTATGGCGTACTTGAAATATATATTGTTGGAAAATATCTAAAGGGATCTCCATTTGAGCAAATCAATGATGTTGTCAATTTGTATGATTTTACCTCATATTATCCTACTGTTGAATCTATAAATAGAGTGACTACTTTACCTAACCCTAAGAGGATTCCATATCCTATAAATTCTACTCCTTTTATTTTTAATTATGTTACTGAGGAATATTTAGATGATTTTAGACTGAAGATGTTATCAAAAATAATTTGGATC
Organism: Viscum album; assembly: GCA_963277665.1. Taxonomy (NCBI): domain Eukaryota; kingdom Viridiplantae; phylum Streptophyta; class Magnoliopsida; order Santalales; family Viscaceae; genus Viscum; species Viscum album. Next base: position 2,050,918,184 of record OY728153.1, on the reverse strand, counting down.
CTTAGATCCACTCATCTTAAAGACACCAAGTTTAGTGAAGCTGACACAAGGTGGACTTTCTGAGTGAGTTATCTCTCAGATTCATCCTAAGATGACCATGAAAATTCAAGAAGTGGATATTGAGAATATAATGTTGGATAATGATATGGAAGGAGTTAATTCCATCAGGTAATATATGAGATCAATATTTTCTATAGTTCAAACATTACTTTAAAAGAGATTGGAGTCCTTGCCTATAGCTGGTGCTTCTGCTTTCACTACTCCACCACTTACTCCATTAGTTGATGCTGATGTGATCTATTCCATTTTGATAGGGGATGTGTATTCTATTATGGGTACTCCTTCTAATTATCATAAAAAATATCATTATTAGATAAAGGCTGAGAACATTTATAAACTAGTTAGGTAGTGATGGAATGAAGCTCAGAGTGATAGAGAGACTATCACAAAAGCCATTAAATAATACCTTTCAATAATTTATGCTAATCCTAAACATAATTCCAATTTTAAGTTTCTCACTGATAATATAAGGATGCATCCTATTTCTAGGGACTTCAAGGAACAAGTAAATAAACTCAAGGTTTTGGACTCATTTCTCAATCTTTTTATGGAGGAGAAGGATTTCTTCACTGCGATGAAGTCTTGTGGAAACATCATTACCAATTTTGTTAACTTGATGAATATATTTTTAAATACCTCTAAGGCTGAAGTAGTGGAACCTGAATCTATACCTATGTATGGTATCAATTATAAACCTTTTTTAGTTCACCTTCCAACTATGTATCAACCTTTTGGCATGACACCACTTTAGGTCATTTTACATCTCAGACTTGTCATCATAATGGGTATTCCTCTATCTAGTTCTATACCCTATGTATCCACTATTGTAGCTCCTATCATAGGAAAATGAAAAGACATGGTGATTCCTTAAACCCATAGAGTTGAGTGTGGTTTTGAATTTGATTAGACTTTTATAGGTATTGTACTTTCCCTTTTATTTCTTTTGAGTTGCACTCTTTGATTGATATATTTAATGAAGATTATTTACGGTTAATATTTATATCTCCTAAATTGTATTTAATTTATTTCATTATATTTTCTGTAATCTTAAAATTATGTATATAATTTCAATATAATGATTCTTGGTAGAATACAATAGTCACATTCCTAAACTATAATTTTAAATGTTAAGTAGAACATTATTTTTCAAATTCATCTATACTTCTGTCTGTATTTTTTTTACATGGTTGTAAATAGAATGAATTTTGATCATCAAAACAGGGGATATTTTTTTAACCTACTTATTTTAATGTTCAAAAATAATGGTTATTATTTTTTCTAACAATATCAATGATTTATGATAGTAAATTATTTTCAAAGAAACATTGTGAAACAAACTTAGTTAAGTATTGATCTACCATTTTCAATAGTAATTTACCACTTGTTCAACTAGATCTAATGAGGAAATAAATATATGGTTAGACTCTACTAATATTGGACATACTATTGAGAAAATCTACTGATATTTCAATAGATCTATCATTTGTTCAAATGAGATCTATTGTTGATGATCTTCCACTAAAATATCTACCGCTAAAAGAACTAACGTTGAATATCTACCAATAACATGTCCACTATTGAAGACCTTACATTGATAGATATACCACTAATAGATCTATCACTAAACATCTACCATAGAAAGATATACCACTAAACATATAACACTGATAGATCTTTTATTAAAGATCTACTTCTGATAGAACTCCAACTGACAGATATATCACTGAAGATCTACCACTGATGATCTACCACTGAAAAATTTGCTGCTGAGGATATCTACCATCATCAAAATTTTTGTTGGTTTATTCTACCACAATGTTATATTATTGTTCACTCATCTATCACCAGTGTTTATTTACCGATAGTGAACATCTACTTTAAGAATAAATATACTGATAAAATATCAACCACCATAATAGTACCATTCATGGTCAGACACTTATTCAAATTTAATTCCTACAACATATATTTTATGGAATTTAATGCATTTAAGTTTCATGTGGATTCAAGATTAATTATTCTCAAATCACACTATCGTTGGATTAAAAAAATTTCAAACTTCCTAATTTACTACCCAGTATGAGGATCTAGAATTTTAATTATTATTATTATTATTATTATTATTTAATGGAAAATTGGATTATGAGAGTTATATTTTCTGAAGAAATTACTTATGTTATAGTGTTGAAAAAAATTATAAAGTAATATATCTAATATCATTGATATATTCATAGTGAACAAATACATTCATATTCTAATTAACAGACATTTTTGTGGAAGTAATTTGGATTTATATAGATTGAAAACAGAAGAACTTTTTAGGCATCCATTACACTCTATTTTCCCTACCCATTCTAAGAAAACTATTTTATCTGCTTTCAAATAGTTAATCATGTATATCTGAAAATTTTAATTAGTTCATATTGAGAAACACCACAACTTTCCATCTTTACTCATTTTCTCTTTTTATTTATGCTTTACTTTCGAGCAGTGTGTTGTTATGATCTATTTATCTATACACATAGTCTCACGTACTTAAAATTGAATTCTCTTGACACATTCTATCGAAATTTATTAGTTTATTCCCATGAATAATGTTGGAATATTTCATGTGTGACCTGGTACCTTCTTTCATCCCACGTATAACTATTGAACAAGCTTTGAGCCAAGACATACCTCTAAGTTGTTCACTGTAAAAACTGATCCTGATTGTGGATCCAGAATATTATTTAATAAAATTATAGAGATCATGTGATTTTAAAATGAAAGGTATTATGTATTTATATGATACATAAACTCTTTATTAATACCACTATGTGTTTTATTAGTTTTGTTTTTCTATATTTCAAAGTTGAAACTATATCTATTCTTAAAATCTGAAACAAAAAATTTCTTTTATTGTTAGAATTAATTTGTGTTTATATAAATTTATTGATTAATTAATTTGGTTTCAAAATTTAAAGTGATTTAAAATGTTATTTTAACTGATCATTAATCCATCTTTTAAAATTTATTTTAAAGATCAAATTTATATGTTTCTATTATTTTGATTAACTATGTGTTTTTATTATGTTGGGAAATTTAATTTTTAATTTTTTTTAAAAAAATTATTGGGAACTCAATTCACCCCCCCCCCCCCCTTGAGTTACTCACTCTGACCAACATGATTCATTTGAGCATCATAATTAAATTATATTAATTTAATATTTTAAGAAATTCAAAAAGTACCCCTCCCCTCTCTTATAAAATCACACCACTTATTCTCATTTATTCACACTTCATAACCCATTTGGTTTAGCCAATACCTACCCAAATTTCATCATATAATACCTAAACTCATTTTAAAGGCCTTTTCTAGACATAATAACAACCCTAGATGGTGTAAGGTATTAATCATTAGAGACTTTCCAAAGAATATGTATAGATTTTAACCACGTGTTTTAGTTTTATTTATTCTTCCACCCCCTTAAAATTTTACTTAACCGTGATTATATAATAAAATTGTTATTTAAAACATAATAATATGTTATTATCTAAATTCAAAAAACCTATATCCATCTCCAACCTCCATCAAATATGAAATAAATTCATAATTTATGTGTGCGGTGGTTTATCACCTCGTGAACAGTAGTAATTAATTTTCCATCAATATCTCTTATGGATGGATTATAATGATGTAATTGGTATTCATATATGATATTAATTAAATATTTATCATTATTAAAATATAAATCACATTTACCCTCTTACCATTATATTCACTACAAATTATAACGTTGTTCGTGCGTATGTGTGGACTACCACCTCCACGAAGTGAGGTGATTTATTTTTCATCACCACATGAAATTAATGATATATATATATAATTGAATTTAAAGATGTAATATTATAATTATCATATTATAATAATTTTTTAAAGATAAAATAATACTTACCTTCTTTCAATAATGATCGTTGAAAAATGGAAATGTTACTTCTGTGTACGTATGGACTACCATCTCCATGATTGTAGTGTAGTTTATTTTGCATATATATATATTTAATTATTAAATTTATAAATATAATTGATGTATAAAATTGAAAATTATTTCATGATTATTATTCTATATATGATATAATAATTTCCTCATTTACCATAGTCAACTTGTCGAAGCAGTTTTGGACTTATTAATTGGATATCATCAAAACCTCTTATGTGAATTTAATTAATTAATTAATTAATTATAGAATGGTAAGAGATAAAATAAAAAGGAACAATAAACACTAAAAACTTTCTTAATAAATTAAATAATTAGCCTATGTCTATTATTTGAGAATATAAAGAACATATATGTTGAACCAAACCCATGGTAAGGGAATTTATTTTACAACCGTTCTTTTAATGTTTCCCTTAAAACTCTTTTTGTCCATATTTCAAAATTATCTTATGGATGTATTTATAAGGAAATAAGTGATTTTTAATGGAAATTTTATATTTATTTCGACTTTCTTTCAATGTGTTTTAAAAATAATCTTTTTTACAGTGTTATTTTACTTTCTTTAAAAAAGGAAAAAATGAATATTCTATTTTATATATATAAAGACCATGACTATTCCCATTACCATAACCATTATTTAATGTTTTTATTAATTTATATGATTCCATATTTTCCTTAAATAAAATCAATAATTCCATTTTTTTGGGTATTTTAGTTTTGAAAATGGTCTTTAAATGAAAAGGATATATCAATATCTGGAAAAAAATATAGTGGGTTCCAAGAATAATTTTAGGAGTGAAATATTTTATATATTGTGATTATGTTATGATCATTGGGAATTGTTTATATAGATGTATAGTTTAGTTATAAACCAAGAACGGTTGATCCCATTACAGCACTTCAATTTATTGGTTAAAGGGATGAAGTTCACTAATTAGGCTTCTCTTAAGAGATTGTGGGAATATACTGTGATGGTTATTGCAAACACGGGACAGATTTAACTGATTAGGTTTATCCTTAGAGATTAATGGAATATACTATGATGGTTATTATAAATATGAGAAATAGTTAACTGATTAGGTTTCTCCTATGATATTATGGTAATATTCTGTAATGGTTATCCTGAGTATAATCGTCATGGTTTTTTCATGTGTATCCATGAGGGTTACTTCATATGTAAGAGTGATATTAAAAATGATTCCCTATGTTTCCTACATGTTTTATATATTATTTCTTTGTGTTTTAAAAGTTTCCCTTGAGAAAAAGCATTTTTTCATGTAGAAATTATTTATTTCATAAACATAATGTATAATGTGATAAAGGTAAGCGTTACATGGGTTTTCATGTTTTCACTAGACTAATAGATTTATTTACTTTTATGTTCCTTACCAAGATTTGTTTTCTCATCCAATGTTTTAAAAAAATAATGTAGTTTATGGATGGATAAGAGAAAATAATAAGTCAAGTTGAAATTCAATAATATTTTTCATGAATAAAAAACATGTTTTATTTGAGATTTTTTATATTTTGGTAAAAATGGATAATGAGTTTAATATTCAACATTGTAATTTATGGGTTATGACTAGATTCTCTAAAACTCTAAATCTAAATTATCTTTCTCTATGAAATAAAGTAAATTATAGTTTAAAGACACTATAAAATATAATTTTTATGTTTGGTTCCTTATAGTTGGTATCAGTGAAAGTTTTAGATAGCTTTGGAGGTTAGGATAATTTTAATATAATACCTTTTAAAATTTTAATTTATAGTTAATTTAAAATGATATAGAATTTGTAGATCACCATATTACTTCATCTAAACTATGTATGTTCAGAATGATTTTCTATTGATAGAATAAATAAGATAAAGTAGGAAGTCACAGAGGGAATGATATCCTTCTGAATCAGCAACCTGCAATGGTTGGAATTGAAATAGAGTATTTTGATGTGGTAATGAATTATTTGACACAATAAATAAATGGTGATGGTATCCAGGTGAAAGATCATCCAGATAAACCGTAGTGCAACCTGATTATAGTAAAGCATTTTATGAGAGAAAACCCTCTAGTATTCAATGTATAATCTAATCCCATGATAGATGAAGGACAAATTAAATCTTTTGAAAAGATATTCAATATCATGGGTTGTTCAAAGAATCAAAATACAAGTTCTATATTTATAATTTTTTAGGTGAATATGATCAATGGTGGAAAATGATTAAGAATACTAAATAAAGTAAAGATATTGATATCTTTTAATGGGATTACCTTAAGATATTTTCTTGGAAAAGTATTTCCTTAAGGTTTTTCTAATTAGGATGGAAAATAAATTCTTGGAATTGAGACAAATATAGGAAGATTCAGTGGTTGTGTATGAAGAAAACTTAACCCATTTTTATAGGTTCATTCAAAATATTATTTAGGATCATGAGGGTAAAATTAATGAGCTTTACTCATGAATGATTCAAATATATGAAAGGAAATTTTCTTCATATAAGTTTAAAAGTGATGAGAAACTTTTTTGATGTGCTGAGTGGGTAGAGATATAATTTTCAATTATTAGGTGTACATTGATAACTAATTGAAAATGTGGTCCAATAAGAAATAAAATAGTATTAATTGATCAGAGATATATGATGGTATGAAAATTGTGTTTTTAATTTTTGGGAGTTGTGGTAAAAAAGAAAACTAGTGAATTCATTAAGAAGTCGGGAAAGTTCTTTTGATTCTGTAAATTTGGTAATATTTCTTGTAATTGTAATGAAAAGGATCATGGTAATATTAATTTTAAATCTAATATACATGTATTAAAGTGGGTTAAATGTAATGAGATAGGTCATTTTTTACATGTGTGTCCAAATAAGAACACAAATGAAGGGAACAATCCATACTATAAGAAGGATGTTTTGGAGAAATCATTTACTACTAATTCATCAGATGTTAGTCCATTGAATGATATGGAATTAGGTATATATTTTTTAATATTAGATTATACTAATTCCTTATTTGATTTGGGTTCTACACATTCTTTCATTTTTTAGAATTTTTTTGGTAAATTGGAATTTCTACCTCAAGAAATGAATACATAACTTATGGTAAAAACACCTTGCGTAAGTATTAATGTAAAAAATAAGATATTAGAATATTAATTTCGTTTTATATAGAAATAAATTACCTATAAACCTTGATTTATTTCCCCTAATTGAGTCTAATTTTATTCGGGTATGGATTGGATTTCTGTTTTCTATGCTAAGAGAGATTATAGAGATAAAGGTGTTTTTTTAAAAATTGTTGCCGTTTGTATAAAAGAATAAAACCATACATTTTATGACATATCAAGAATCCAAGAAACTATTAATATATGGAAATTAAATTTATCAGGATTATATTTTCTAAAATAAAGGAACTTATAAAAATAATGATGTGCTAGTAGTAAAATAATACCTTAATGGTTTTCTTGAAGAGATTAATGGGGTTATACATGATTATGAATTTGAATTTGATATTGGCTTAGTTCCTAATTTAAATCCAATTGCAAAACCCCCTAATGAAATGTCCCAATAATAACATATGCAATTAAGAAATCAGTTTTAGAAGATGCTTGATAAATGTTTCATTCATCCTAAAACTTCCTCATGGGGTTCACCAATTTTGTTTCTTAAAAGAAAATATGGTAACATGAGGATTTTATTTGATTATAATTATTTTAATAAGATTAATATTAAGAATAATTATCTTTTTCTACATATTGATAATTTTTTTGATCATCTATAGGGAACTTAGTATTTTCTAAAGGTTAACTTATGGTAGGGGTAATTTCAGCTAACGCTAAAGGAAGATGAAATTATGAAAACCAGGATTTTTTACTAGATATGGGAGTTATGTGTTTATGGTTATTCCAATTGGATAGAGAAATTTGATTTGTATTGTGGATATAAAGAATAGAGTTGTCTGTCAGTTCTTGGTTATGTATTTGGTTGTGTTTATTAATGATATATTGTTATATTCTAAAATTCAATAGGGTCTTGAATGACACCTATGAATTGTTTTCCAAACCTTGAAAGAAAATAAGAAATATGTAAAGATTAGTAAGTGTGAATTTTAGTTACAAAAAATTTTTTTCCTGGGAAAGGTTGTTTCTAAAATGAAATAATTCATGGCCCATATAAAAATAAAGTTGTTAAGGAGTGGCCAAGATAGAAAAATCATAGAGATTTGTAGTTTTCTTGGTTTATCAGGATGTTAACAAATATTTTTGAAATCAATTTACAGTTATCTAGAATGCTAAATAATTTAACTTGAAAATGAGTTAACCTCACATGGACAAAAGAATGTGATGACTATTTTTAGAAACTAAAAAGAATATTAGGGAATTCTCAAGTTTTTTCCCTACACTCTAGAAATGGTGATTTCATCATTTATATCCATCCTTCTTTGAAGGTTCTTGATTTTTTCATGTTGTTTAATGATCAATTAACTGCTTATGCTTTATGAATATTGATGCCTCGTGAGTTAAATTATCCTACACATGATTAAGACTTAGATGTTATGGTTTATCCTTTAAAAATTGGGGACATCATTTATATAGATCCAACTATAAAATATACATTGATCATAATATTTTGAATTATATATTCACTCAGAAAGAGTTAAACATGAGGCAGATGATATGGATGGAACTGATCAAGGATTATTATTACATGATTTATTATCATCTTAAAAAGTAAAACCATGTATTAGATGCTTTTCTTTGAAAAAATAATGTTACATTAACCATGTTATGTTTGGATCATAACCCTATATTTAATTATCAAATTTATTTTTTCCTAGAAATTGTGGATGTAGGAACTTCTTCTATTTTGTTTCAAGTGTCAATGAAATAATCTCTATTATAAATAATTTTGTAAGACCATAATGAAGATCATGTTTTATAGAAAAAGGTAGAGTTAGTTAATAAGGTTATGTTTCCTAAAGTTAATACTGATAATGATAGTGTTTTAATATTTGGAAAGAGATTATGTGTGCCTTGTGATTCCCAGTTGAAGAGAGAATTGTTGAGTTAAGCTCATTGTTCCCCATTTCCCATTCATTCTAGAACCAGATAAATGTATAGATAACTTCAGGTGTATTACCAGTGGGATGGAATGAAAATATATATTTCAAAATTTAAAATAAATTTTTTAAATTGTCAATATGTTAAGGTAAAATGAAAATATAGAAGGGAATGCTTCATAATTTTCTAGTTCCATAGTGAAAATAGGAAAATGTATCCCCGGATTTCTTAATGGGGTTACTAAAAACATCTCTAGGTAATAATGTAATCTGGTTTATTATAAATTGATTAAGTAAATCTATGAATTTATTTCCCATTAAAGATACTATGAATTTAGAATAGATTTCTTGACTATATATTATGGAGATAGTTAGGTTACGTAGATTTCCTCTCTCTATTGTATCTAACTATAATACTAGGCTCACATATAATTTTTATAAAGGACTTAAAAAGTCAAAGAGCACTAAATTAGATTTCAGTATAGCTTTTCATCCTCAATCTGATGCATAGTTCAAATTAATTGTTTAGAATTTGGAGAAAATTCTTAATGATTTTCCAATTGGTTACCATGAATTTTGGATTAGTATATTTCATTATTTGATTTTTATTATAATAATAGTTTTCATTCAAGTATATATATGACACCTTTTGAGGCATTATATGGAAAGTGGTGTCGAACTCCTACTTTTTGGGATGAAATAGGTGAAATCAAGTTGATGGGACAAGAGTTGGTAGACTAAGTGGATGATAAGGATTAGTTGATTCAACAAAATATGAGGAAAGATTAGAACAGGAAAAAACATTATGTGGATAACTAGAGGAAAAATCTTTCTTTTAAGGTAGGTGATCATGTCTTTCACAAAGTATCCCCATGGAAAATTATTATGAATTTTTGTAAAAATGGAAAGTTATGTCCATGGTTTATTGGACCATATGAGATCCTAGAGAAATATGGATTAGTTTCTTATCAAGTGGCTTTACCTCCAAGTTTATCCTTGGTACACAACATGTTTCATGTTTCAATGTTAAAGAAATATGTGCTACATTGTTCTCATGTTCTGTGCCCTGAAGTGGTATAGTTGGAAGAGAACCTTTCTTATGAGGAATGACAAATTCTAATTCTTGACCATATGGATAAATTATTGGGGAACAAGTTCTTTCACCTGGTTAAGTTTTTATAAAAAACCCACATAGTTGAAGAATAAACTTGGCACTCTAAAAATGTTATGATGGAAATGTATCCTTTGTTGTTTCATTTGTGAGTAAAATTGTAAGGATGAAATTTTAAAAAATAGGATAATAATATTATAAACTAGGTAATTTTAGAATAAATCAATAATTGTTTAGATATTATAGATTTATAATCACTATAAATATATTATGTTGTTTATTAGTCAAAAGGAAAAAAGTTTCATTTCTAATCAAATTGGATTTATAGGCATTATATTTTATTATTTAAAATATTGGCTTCCAAATAATATAATTTTAATTTGAAAAAATGAATTTCATTTTTTATCTATAAATTCAAAAATTATCTTAGGAAGAATTTTTGATAATTTACATAAAATAATTTTTTTCAATAAATAGTGAAATATATAAATATTTATTGAATTTTTTTTTAATTTTCAATTATTTACAAAGTTGGATTATATTTTTGATTAATTTTAAAATTTCACTAGTTCATTTTGATCAAAAAAATAAATTATAGTCTTTGGTATGAATTTTAAATTTTAATTTACAATAAAAGCATTTTTATACTTAGAAAAATATATTTTTGAAAAACTTCTTTTCATCACATTTTGTCTGTTTAATTTTATATTTAATTTTAAAACTACTATATTTTTAATTTTCAGAAAATTATTACATATTTTGAATAATGAATTCTATACTTTTTAAATAGTTCCATTTTATCTTTTGTCAATATGAATAGTAACCTGAGTAATTTTTTTATCATGGTAAAGTGTAAATCAGATAATTAAGGTTAAGAATAAAGTTATTAGTACTAAATAATGACCCTAAAACTTGTCTTAATTTTATTTAATGAGTATACCTCATCCGTAAAAATATAGAAATCATGCATATGGATTTTTTATTCCATTTTAATGTGATTATAACCTTTATAATGATTTATGTAATGAAATTTAAAAAAACTCGCACTCTTGTTTTTAAAAACTACATAATTTTTAAAATAAGGATAACCATAGGACATGTTCAGTTATAAAAATTATTTAAAAATTTATATGATTTATCTATATCATGGTAATTAATTTTTAACTTTTAGTGAATAAATAATAATCTAAAATTCTTATATAATATTGACGCAGTAAGTATTCAATTAATAGAAAAATAAAATAAATTATATTAAAAATTTTAAAATCAATATAATTTAAAATAATTGATGTGATGTATTAATTTTTTAGATAAATATATAATTTTAGGAAAAATTTAATTTATTATATTCTAATTTTTTGGTTTTATTGATGTTATAAAATCCAAAGTAAATGAATAGTTCTAAAATTGACATTATTGATATTTTATGATAATATTATTTTATTAAATAATATAAAATTCCTAAAAATATTATATTCATCTAATTGATTCTGATATGGTTTAAAATATCAATCATGGTCCATTTATGGTTTTTTCTATTTATAGTAACAATATTGAGCCTCAAAGTATAAAAAACTTTTTCATGGTAAGTGTGAAAAGGGGTAATGATGGGTTAAAACCAAAAGATAATGGTACAAATATGATCCAAACATATCCAAATTTTATATTATGATAATATTTAGACACATCATCACATTTTCTTCTAATAAAATCAAATTATTTCACTTTTAAATCATAATTAATCTGTATTAATTTATTATATTAAGAAATTCCAAAAGTGCTCATCCCTTCTATTATTAGAGGGAACCACTTATTCTAATTTATTCACACTTAAAACCTAGTTTTTTCATCCAATACCTACCCAGATACCTTCATATAATCCCTAACCTCATTATTTAGGTCTGTTTTTAGTCATAATTTCATCCTTATAGGGATTATGGTATCAAACAATTGAGACTTTCCAAAGAAGAGGTATAGTTTTAAACTGAATGTTTTAGTTTTTTTCTTCCTCCACATTAAAATATTCCTTAATAAATATGATATAATAAAATAACTATATAAATATATTGTGATGTAATTATGTTATTTTATTAACCTATATCTGTCTCCAACCTCCATCAAATGGGAAAGGAATTCATTATTCTTGGGTATGGTGGGCTAGCACCTCACGAACCGCAGTAATTTATTTTCCATCACCGTATCCCAAGGATGGATTATAATGATATAATTAATGTTTATATATTTCTGTCATTACAAATTTATAATTTCTAAAATTTAATATTTCATTTCAAATATTACCTTTCCATTCACTGAAAAATGACATTGTTGTTCCTTCGTCTGTGTGGACTACCACCTCCAAGAAGCGATGTGATTCATTTTTCATCACCACATCACATGGATGATATATATAAGTATATTTAAAGAATTAATATGACTTTTATTATATTTTTATAATTTTATAAATATAAAATAATATATATCTTCTTTCCAAAATGATCATTGAAAATTAGGAACGTTAGTCATGCGTACGTACAGTCTACCATCTCCATGATTGTAAAATTGTCCATTTTTCATAACCATATTTAATGGATGGATTTAAAATTATAATTTTTATATAAAAGTTATAATTATGTAATTTTTATTATTATGTATATTATAAAATAAAAACCATGTTGGTCGTAGTTAACATACAAAATCCATTTTTGTACTTATGAAACAAATATCTTCAAAATATCTAATGTGAGTTTAATTAGTTAAATAATTAAATATAGCATGGTATGATATAAAATAACAGGAATAATAAACTTGAATATTTTATTAAGAAATTAAATAAGTATCTGAATTTTATTATTCCATAAGATAAATAACATATATGATGATTTAACTCAATTTAAGGGATTTCTTTTAAAAGACCTATTTTAAAGTTTCCCTTAAAAATATTTTCTTCTTTGAACATATTTTTAAAACTATTTTGTAGATGTATTTATATGTAAATAAGAGATTTATAAAGGTAATTTTATATTTATCTTTACTTTCTTTCAAAGGTTATTGAAATGAATATTTTTACATAATTGTTTTAATTTATTTACAAAATAAAAAAGGAATGATCTATTTTAATGTATACAGTGACAAATAATTTTTAAACATCCATAAAAATTAAATAATATTTGGATTCATTTATAAGATTCCATGTTTTATTAAAATAAAATCCCTCTTTCCCTTTTTTAAATGAATTTATTTTTGAAAATGGGTTTTAAAGGAAAAATGTAGATCAATATCTGAAAAATATTTCTTATGGGTGAAAAGAATATTTTTATGAGTGAAATATTTCATACATTAATATTATGTTATGGACCTTGGGAATTATTTTTATGGATCAGTGGTTTCATTAAAAACTGAGAATGGGTAACCTCGTTATAGAGCTCTAATGCATTGGATAAAGAGACATAGTTAACTGATTAGGTTTCAACTAACAGGTTATAGGAATACACTACAACGATTATTCCAAATATGGGATGGAGTTAACTGGTTAGGTTTATCCTTATAGATTATGAGAATATAATGTGATAGTAATTCTGAATATGTGATAGAGTTAACTGATTAGATTTCTCTTAAGAGATTTTGGAAATATTCTACGATGTTTATCCCAAGTCTAACTGTGATGGTTATTCGATGTGTAACTGTGAGGGTTACTCCATATATAAGAGTGATATGAAAATGATGTCTTATGTTTCCAAAATATTTTATCTATTACTCATATTGGTTTTAAAAGTTTACATTGAAAAAAAGGTGTGTTACTTTCATGTGGAAATGATTTATTCATAAGCACAAAGAGTTATGTGATAAATATATGTATTGTCTGCGTTTTTATGTTCTTCACTATACTAATGGATTTCATTATTTGTATTCCCCTTACTATGATTTTTGGGCTCATAATACATTTTAAGATGTTTTCATAGGGTTTAAGGATGGGTAAGGGAAAGGAATATGTTGAGTTGAAATTCATGAAGATTTTTCATAAATAGAAAACATATTTTATTTTAAAAGTTAGATTTTATGGGAAAAGGGATACTGCGTAGAAGCATCCGCCTTATAATTTATGGGTTATAACCAAATTATTTAAAAATCTAATACTAAAATATATTTTGGGATGACATGGACATAATTATAGTCTAAATACACTGGAAAATTTAATGTTTATGTTCGAGTTATTACAATATCTTTATTTGATCTATGTTAAAAGATGTTTGATAAAACATGTGTGTTTAATATGAAAACCCAAAGTTATTTTTAAGGATTTTTTTAAAACTAAAGTTTGTTCAAGTTGGTTTATTTTTGAAAAGTGTTTTTAAACTAATATAATGGTTTTAATAGTTGAAATAATTAAATAGATTCATGGTGGTTTCAAACTAGGTTGTTGGCCTCAAACCCTATATATGAATTTGGATATATATGGACTTTGTGTTTAGGAAGCATGTATTGTCAAGGGAACCATATACCTGGGTGGATCTTCTTTATTACTTTCCTCTAGTGTTTTGTGGTGGAGACTTGGTCTCATAGATTTTGCTCATGCGGAGTCATTTTGAGATTTTGTATCCATTTAGAAGTTTGTATAGACCTTGTTTGGGTTTTGTCCCCTTCATTTCGAGTTATGGTTTTCTACTTGAGATACCATGTATATATATATGTCCTGTTATAGAATGTCTTTTTTATGACTAGTATTTTTTTTTGTAATCTACTTTTTATATGCATACTCTAGATGTTGTATTGTATATTGTGGCTCTGATGATATTGATGTGGCCATCCAATTTTATCAATTGGTTATATCAGTTTTCAATGGGAGAAGTCATTCCAAAGAGATTATTAGTTATGCCTTGTTCTTGTCTCCATCCTATGGTGATTGGGAATGTCATTCAGGCCAGGTGATGGGATGTCTTGGGTGTCATGTTAGGTCAAACTAGGATAATTTTTTACAAAATGGTATCATATCATAATTTTATTTTGGAATTAGTGGTAGACTAGAGCTAGGACCATCAGGACTCAGGAGGTATGAATGGGAGAGTTCTTTTCAATCTCTTATTTGTGTTGACACTCATGTGTTCCCTGGGTGTTTTGGTATTTTGGTTATGAATTGAGATTTTTTATGGGTTTTTATAAGATTTTGAGGTATTTCTCAGTGGGTGACAAGTCTCAGGGCAAGCCCCATGGTAGATTTGAGTCTTGGGGTGAAACAAGAAGGTATATAGCATGTGTATAGTTAAGGCACATGGTTAGTAGTAACCATTAATGGATTGTTTGATCTTTCATTCCAACTCTAGTAACATCCAAAGGTTTGTCACACAGTTAGTCGAATTGTGCATCCAAATCATGCATAATGGGAAATACTTGATATTTTTTTACTTTTTTCTCCTTTTTCATTTAGATTTTCTTATGATGATATTTTTTTTATTCACAAGATTTAGGTTTCATTATGTTTATTTTATGTTGTTTTATATTGAATTTTTCATGGCGAAGATTGTTTTTTGTGTCTTATAGATAATGCCTCCTAGAATGACATCATCCCAGAATAAAGAAGGTGTTGTTGGGAAAACCCTATGGGAAAACCCTCCTCTAGATCTGGATTTAGTGGAGTTGGTGATTTGTGTGATCTAATCCTTGGTTTAAGTGGGTGGTAGAGAGTATGAATGGTTGGAAGACCATGCTCAGGAGTTTATAAAGAGAACCCCACATGTGTTATGTGACCCCAAGAGACCCAATGAGCATGAGGATTGGTTGAATCATATTGATAATATATTTCAGTTTTTAAAGACCAATTTGACCTCTAATGCGGGATTATATATATTTGTGTGTGTGTGCTAGAAGTACTAGGTATAAAGTGTTGAGAGATGATGGTTCTTTCAAGGAGTCACAAGGATCACACATGGAACACATTCAAGATAGTGTTTAATCGACAATTCCACTCGGTTACTTTGAGGGTAGTGGTGTCATGTGAGTTATTGAAGTTGTATGAAGGGGATTATTCATTGATGGATTATTCCAAAGAATTTATTGAATTATTAATTGTCTTTATGTATCACCTTGTGAACTATTACCTTAAGTCTTAGTGTTTTGATATGGTTTGGAGGCCAGAGATCATGTTTATAATTATTATTCTCTATCTACCATCCTAATTAGAGGTTGTTGATAAGGAGGCTATGGAATATGATAATTTAACTAGAATGGGGGACTTAGTGGTGTTATTTTACTGGGCGTAAGGATCATTTCTTCATGAAGATAGAACCATAAGTAGGATGAGACTTTGTGAGGTAGCGTAAAGAGAGTCTAGCGGTCATTAGGATCAACAATTATGGATTCTTTAGTATATAAGTCAGACATTTATTTCCAATGTGGCAAGGTAGGACATGCCAAACCTAGTGTCCTAGAGACTCTGGGGGAGGGACTCCATTGTGGACATCTAGAACATCTCCATCACTTCTTTTAATTGGATTTTCAGAGGATCGATGTGGGATCCACTTTTTTAATGGGATCTTAGGTGAATTCAGAGGCTTCAAAGAGTGGAGGTTCTCATACTCGTATTAAGTGATATTCTCAATAGGGGAAGAATATGTAGAATGAGACTGAGTAGGGTCATATTTATGTAGTAGATGTTGTTTTATAGGGCACATATTCCTTGTTTACTATAGTGAGAGGTATGTTTTTTATTCCTTCTTCAATGGAATTGATTTTATTTTACATTGATGCATCCCATTACTTAATTTCACTTAATTTGATTTGTTATTTGGGTTTGAAAGGTGATTTTATTCCATATGTTATGAATTTTCTAACCCCATTGGGTATCAAGAAGGAGCATGATTTAGTATTCTTGAGTGTTGTGTTTTTCTATAAGGCATGGAATTCAATATGGACTTCCTTGTTTTAGACCTATAAATTTTATACCTTATTATTAGAATGGATTGGTTAATAATATTTAAGGTTTGATTCACTTTCTATCAATGCAGGGTCCAATTCGTTACCCTTGATGGGAGAACTCATGTATTTTAGGGTGAGTGGGATCCAAGATTATCAAGGGCAAGACCTGTTGATTCAGAGTTGGGGTTGATATCATTACATTTTTTCATGTTTTTTCTCTTTTAAATTGAGTAGAGTTTATTGGGTGAACTTCTAGTGGTGGTGGAAGGGTACCCGGATGTATTTTTGAAGGATTTTTTAGGGTTTCCTCCCTAATGGGAGGTCTATTTTACTATTGGTATTCTCCCTGATCTAATCCTGGTTTCCTTATAATCTTACTAGATGGATCTAGTTGATCTTAAAGAGATGAAAGTTTAGTTATAATACCTTTAGGGTTATTGTTTTATCCATCTGAGTGTGTCACATTGGTCTTATCTTGTTTTATTTTCCAATAAAGTTGATAGAAGCTTATGAATTTAAATATACTATAATTATATTAACAAGGTTACTATAAATAGTAAATACTCATTTCCCATAATTAATGATATTTTTTATTAGCTAATTAGGGGATCCCATTCATTTTCTAAGATCAACATGAGATCTGAGTACCACTGGTTGAGGGTCCGAGAAGATGATGTTCCAAAGACCACCTTTCAAATATGGTACGAACATTTTTACTATTTAGTTATTCCATTTGGGATTACCAATAATCTTACAGTATTTACAAAAATGATGAAGTATATCTTCCACCACTTTTTTTAATCCTTCATGGTTGTGTATTTGGATGAAATATTTGTGTATTCCAAGATGAAGGAAGATCATGCTAACCATAGAGAGGTTTTCTGGAGGTTTTGAGGGACCATAATATATATGAAAAGTTTCCCAACTGAATGTTTTGGATTTAGGAATTGAAATTTTTGGTCCATGTGATTTTCAATATATGACTTTTAGTGGATCAAGAGAAGTTTCAAGCAGTTATTTCTTTGGATCATCCCAAGAATGTGTTCAGGATCTGTAGATTTTTTGGATTTTCTTTTTATTATCAATTTTTTATTCGTGAATTCTCCAGTCTATATTCCCCCCTTGATATCCTTAAGAAGTAAAGGGGTGATGTTTGTGTGGGATGATAAGTTCTAAAGTGATTTTTAGTAGTTTCAAGTCTGTTTGACGTTTGTACCTGTCTTGATTCTTATCAATCGTAGGAAGGATTATATAATTTATTTTGAGGATTAAAGTGTGATTTTGTGGGGTTTTTTATATCTTATGGTCATATAGATTTCTATGCCTCAAGGAAAATACACCCACATTAGTGGAATTATCCCACCCATGACTAAGAATTAGCAATTGTGATTCATGCATTGGAGATATGGCCACATTTCCGATTCGAGGATATTTTTACAGTGTGTTCAAATCATAAAAGACAAGAGTGTATTTTTACCTAGAGGGGCATGAACCTTAGATAGATATGATTAGTGGAATACCTTTATATATATTTTATGTTTCTTATATACCTAGGAAGGGTAATGTGGGTGTTAACATGTTGAGGAAGAATCCTATAGTGTATACCATTTGGGAATTACGGGATGAGTGGGGTTCAATGAGTTTGTTTACTGATTAGAGTCAAGATGTATTAGAGGATAGAGAATGGGTGTTCTTGGATAGTGTGTTGGTTACACCACCTATCAGCACTCATTCAAGGATGGAATAGGTATATGACCCTAAGTGTTGGTAGATTAGTAGTTCCTTATATAGTAGAAAGACCTCAGGTGATTAGTCTCGGTCACCCAATGGTTCTATCCTTTCTTGGAAGTGGTTGGTGGTTCTATTGAGATTGAGGTAGGATTTTCTTCATGAGGCATATCATTCTAGTTATTTTATTCACCCCTAGGAAACCAAGATGTTCCATGCCTTGATAGGCCTGAATTGATAGCCCAGGATGAGATGTGTATTGGAAGAATTTTTATATAGATGATTTAATTAACAAAGGTTCAATGGGGGACACCATAGTCTAGATAGGTTATTCCATCCACTTCCCCCTCTAGATTGGAAGTAGGAATAGATCTATATGGATTTCATGTTTGGTTATCCTAGTGATCTGAGCAGGAAATATTTCATATGGTTGATTGTTGATCATCTAAGGAAATTACCCCATTTTATTCCTATCAGGGAGTCGTTAAAGGTAGAGAACCGCAGATTCATATATGTCTGAGAGTTTATTTGGATTCATTGAGTTCCCTTATTGATAGTTTTATACTAGGATTCCCATCTTACTTCCTATTTCTAGAAGGTACTCAAGGAGTCTTTGGTAACTGAGTTGAGATTGATCATTATGTATCACCCACATATAGATGGTCTATTTGAGTAAACCATCAAAACTCTTTGAGGATATGTTGAGACCATGTGATCTTAATTTTGGGGTTTATAGGAAAGGAAATTTTTAGTGGCTAAGTTTATATACAAAAATAATTATCAGGTATTGTTCAGGATGGACCCATTTTAGGCATTGTATTAACAAACATTCCAATGCTCAATATGTTGGGATGAGTTAGGTAATAATTCCTTAGTAGGCCCAATCCTAATTTATGAGACAAATGAGTTAGTGTGAATAATTCATAAAGTTTTGTAGATATCTAAAAATCACCATAATTTATTTTTCGACCATCTTCATTGTCGGTTGAAGATTTAGTTTGGTGACCAAGTGTTCCTTCGAGAATTTATTTGGATGGGGCATCATTTCTTGGGGAAACAGGGAATGTTGGTGTCATATTAGGTTGGGTTGTTTCATATTGTGCAGTTCCTTGGAAAGGTAAACTATTAGTTACATTTCCTACCAATCCTAAAC
Source organism: Viscum album (assembly GCA_963277665.1). Lineage (NCBI taxonomy): Eukaryota > Viridiplantae > Streptophyta > Magnoliopsida > Santalales > Viscaceae > Viscum > Viscum album. Next base: position 2,050,898,196 of record OY728153.1, on the reverse strand, counting down.
TTGATCCATGGCGTCTTCCACATTTCTCAGATAAAGTGAAACCGTCTGAAACCATCTCATGTGTTATAATGGGAATATTTGGAGCTTGAGCCTAATAAATCAGTGGTGGAGTAGCATGTTCATATCATGGGTCATAAGAAAAAGATTATTCGTGGTAAGTGGGTCTCATTGGTCCATGTGATCTTGAGTCATTGTTGATATATCCATGAGACAATAGAGAAGAAGGTTCTATTGAAGGAGTAGTGGTCTCACCTTTTTTATTTTGAGGAAGCTTGAGGAATTTCTTGGGGAAGAAAGTGGCATGGTAAGAAGTTTATAACACCTACTCTATCATTGAAATTTATAATTATGATTTTTATTTATCATTCAGTGTTTTCCTAGAGTTCTTGGGTGATGGGATTCAAATATGGGATTTTTTGGGAAGGAGTACCAAGGTTCAATGTTAGCCCAAAATTTTCTTATCCATGTAGGTAACCATGAGAGGGGTGTCAGATTTGAGGTATAGGGTTTTACATGATTTGAGAATTTTTTTCAAACATTATGAGCCTAATGGGTGAATTATCTGAACTAGTTTTGGGCATATCGTGGCTCACACAAGGTTGCTACATGGTTAACCTAACTGTGTGGCTTAACCATGAAGCCCATTCTAGCTCATTAAAAAGTGGAATTTTACTATTTTTTCCCGGTCACTTTTTATTCCCTTATGCCCTAATGTTTATCCTCCCATTTTCTACATCCCCTCTAATTTGTGTGTAATACTCTTCCTCTCCAATCTTTGTGATTTATCCTTGGGATCTTGGGGTTTTTTTGAGTTAATACCATTTCTTCATGGTTTCTTCTTCATTCCCCCTTCCTTCCTCTTATTCTTCAATTTTTTTAGTGATTTGTAACAATAGAAGGGGTATTGTCCGAATATAGGCTGTTTTATGGTGAATTTTGTCTGTTGTAATGTGTTTTAGGTGTGTGAGGACTTCTTCTACCTCTTCTAGCTGGTTATCATTGGAGGTGAAGTGGTTGAGACGGATTCTTAGGTAGGTGTCTCCATTTAAAAGAGTTTTCCACAACTTACTTTTAAATTTCTAATAACATTTGGTTTGTATGGTTTAAATTCCATTTAAATGATTTATAATTAAAATTTATTCCATGTATGATTTTATTCATGGATTGTATTGGAAATTTAGATTTTAAAAGTGGTCTTTCCAAATGGGAGTTCCTTTTATGCAAACCAAGTGTTTGATAAAATGGATAAAATAGATTTTATAGTTTTCAAATGATCTCTGAAGTGGTTTTAGTAATAGTTTTACCTTGGTTAAAGGTTTTTTATAAATTTTATAGGTTTTTATGAAACTTTCTTTTGATATTTCATGTTTGATATGGAACATGTTTTGTGATTATGTTGGCATGGAGTAGCACATAGGTTAATCAGGATGTAGGATAGGGGTTATCCAATGGACCATGAGACACTTCAAGGAGGAAAGTTGTCAGATCTTCCAATTTGTATTCCAATGGACCATGAAAGACATTGGGTAGTAATATCAATATATATTCCATTTATTTGTTGATATACAATGAAAAATCTTGGAGTTTGGCCTGGGGAACACTGTGAGCCATTCCATTTTTCTTAGGTGACAAGAAAACATTGTTTAGACTCACTCGCATTTTACCCTTATAGATAGATCCCTAGGATAACTTACTCATACTGTATTGTTTTATATTCTTTATTTATTCTATTTGAGTTATGTTCATTGGGGTGAAATATGTTATCCCCATTTTTATTGGTTATATAAAGATGATTATTATGTTTTTACCTTATTGTGCCTTATTTAGGGTGTGTTGAGAGTATTTTTACTTATTTCATGGTATCTTTATTTGAGCCATGATAAAATATTTTTTGGAAAACATGTTTGTTTCAAAATAATAACCAATGTCATTTTAAAGGCTTGTTTTTAAAAAAATTGTTCAAAGTTGTTTAGTTTTGTGATGTATTTTTAAACTAATATAATGGTTTTCATGGGTAAAATCCATAAACAGATTCATGATGGTTTTCTATTGGGATGTGCGCTTCACACCCTGCATATTCCTTTGATTATATATAGACTTTGTTTTGTGGGACACGGGTAAGGAAAAGGGTACCATGTACCCTGGTGACTCTTTTTGATTACTATTGTCCAGTGTTTTGTGGATGAGGTGTGGTCTCATGGAGTTAGATCATGTAGAGTCACTTTGGGATGTTTTATCTTCTGGGATGTATGTATAGACCTTGTTTTTATATTATCCCCTTTATTTTAAGTTTTTATTTTTGACTTGAGATACCTTTTATATATATGTACTGTTATAAAATTTGTTTGTTTATGATGGGTATTATTGCTTATGGTTTCTTCTTTTTGTATTTTCGTACTCTGGATATTATATTTTATATTTTTAACTCTAGTGATATTAGTTTTTTCATCCTATTTTGTTGATGGTTCATTCTATTTTACCAAGAGTGAAACTATTCCAAAGAAACTGTTGGTTATGTCCAGTGCTTTTCACCAGCCCATGATGATCAAGAAAGCACTTAAATAAATATAAAGGGATGGCTCGGGTGTCAGGTCGGGTCGACTGATAGCCTATGTGGTATCATTATTTCCCATAGGGTTATCAAATTTATAAATTTATAACTTAAATAAAACATTCCACTAAACAACAGGGCATTATAAGATATGAATGTCTAGGTTAAACCCAAAAAGACAGGGTTGTAGAAAATATTAATTAAATAACAAATACCCAAACTAATTGTGATTTTGTATAAACTGAATCTAAGCTACTGAGATTGTGATTGGTGAATAAATTAGGAGAAGGAAATAGAAAAAGTCTGTTGGTCAGTAATGCATCCAGGTTCAGGGTAAACAGGGAATGAAATAATTAATTAATTATCATGAAGTCATCAAAATCAGATCCTCATGGGTCCATTGGACATAGTAAACATTCTCCATATAAAAATAACATTTTCTCATGGTCAAGTACTTTATATTACAATAAATGGGTAACCAAAATCCTTATTGAAACATATGGTAAGAACAAAATCAATCCTCATAGAGGAAGTATAAACCATATGACTCACATTAAGTAAAGTTATTCAATAAACTTAATAAATTGTCATTCTCGAAGAGAGAGAAATTAAATCCACTTACTAACCCTACTTATAATGATTGTGAAAGAAAGAATCAAGGAAGAGTTATAAATGAATAACAAATATCAAATCATAAAATGAATTGTAATAAATAATAAAATACCTTATAAAATCTATCCACACACATTATGCACACCATGAAATAATTAAATAACCCCTCATGCTATCCATGAGAGGGTGGGAAAAAAATAAACAAAACCTACAGAATGGTAGTGAAGTAGGGCACTATGGTGGTGTGTGTGCGTGTCTCAATTGTCGTTCTTGTCACTACTACTCATTTCTATCTCCTTTTAAGGTGTAGTCAATGACATCTAAATATAGGCCTCCTACAAAATCCCTCATCTCTGGTGTATTAAATTTTACTCTTCCAAAAAGATCACAATGTGTAAGGTTTACATGGTGTGAAAGTTTCAACATCGGTGGATCCTCTATGTTTTCTTACATCCACATACTTATACATTATGTATTGAGTTCACGTCGTGTAATGAATTATCATAGTCTACATCACTTCATGGCATAAAATGGTGGTAGTGATGGATTCTCTCTCAATGACTTCACATCATGTAAGGATTACACACCATGTAAATAGATTCCTTGTAGATTTTTTATCCTTTTTAACCTTCATGTGATCTTGGCCTCGAGCTTCAATATTCCAGTGTCACACTGCACCACTTCACATCATGAGGCATAATGTCTTTTTCTCCTCAAATTCATATCCTTTTATTCATTTTCTCAATATTCATTGAATCCTTCGATATAACACAAAATAAGTTAAATGTTTCAAAAATTATAAATAATATCAATTAAATTACATAGATCAATGTATTGGAACACAAATATATATTCATGAAATACATATATCAAATACTCCCACACTTGAATTTTGAATTGTCCTCAAGGATGGAATCTTAAAATACTAGAAAGGAATCTTGCCTTACCCTGATTTAAATTCAGTATCAACAAAAAATGTTGTTCAAATGAGAAATTAAAAATTCAATAATCACAAAAAAAAATTCATTACCTCCGCATTTTTCAATGAAAACAAATCAACCAAATATTTTACTTTTCTTGTTTGAAATAACTATGCCACTTAATTCATCTATTATTATTTTTCAATTAATTATTAATATGCATACCATTAAAAATTTAACTCACATTGAATTTTATGCTCATCATCATGGTACAAGTTTAAATAAATTTCATCACATGCCTCAAGTACATTCCACTTACTAAAGGATTGTAAGGAATCTAACACCTCCACTACATAAATATAGAGATCAAAATTAATCATGAGGGTTTCACCTCTTACGATAAAATGAATCAAATGATTTCCAGAAGACTAGTAGATGATGTAAAAAACAAATATCAAAAGGTATATTTTACACTAAATTATAATGCATGGTATCAAAAGATATGCTTAATGTAAATCTCTATCTACAAATTTCATCTCTCTCTTCCCCAAAAAAATATCAAAGTGGGATCATGATACATATAAGAACAATGAATGAATCCACCGGTCTTCCTCTATTTTTTTGAAATATATTATTAACAAAAATATCACATCCACCACCTAACAACAAATGATAAAATATCATCAGTCTGGTAGTAGTGATTTTTGATCTTTCAAAGATACGAATCAATTTTTTCAAAAAAAAATCTTTTCTATATTTTTTAAAACAAGATAGGTTAGTAATAAAATATAATGAAATATATCATATCCTAAACCCAAATCATGTAGATACCAGCAATGTCTTATCAATGAAAAATGTCCATATCTACCATGGAACGTCTCTCCCCCATAGTTATTCTTTTAAATGTCATATAATATATTTAAAGGAATGTAGGAATCTATTAAATAAAATTATAGCATGACTCATTTCCTAAAAATAACATTCGTGGATTTTATGGTCTTAAAATGGATTAATTTCATGTGTTTATAAGGAAAAAGTGTTAAAAAAGAATTTTTCAATCATATTAGAAGTGATTTTCTTCAGTCGTGACTTTGATAAGATGTGAAGAAAGATATAGAAGAGAATATGCATGAGTTTTTCAAGAAATGCTCTATAGAAATAATGGTAAGTATTGGGCTCCAATGATGTCTCAAGAATTAGAATGATAGTTTGGGACAACTACTCATGGAAATTCATACTAATAATTAAACCAAATAATAAAAATATAATAAATTAAAAGCATGTCCAAATATTATAAAAATAATAATTTTAAAAATCAACATGCCCTAATAAATTGTGAATTTCTAACTCTTGATACACATTCTTATCCATACTAATAATTTTCCTCAATTTTCTTGTTCAAATATTCTGAAAAAATAAATTAAAATTCATTGCATGGAAATTATCATAGGGATTTTATGTCTCCTAGTTCAATTTATTGAAGTAAGGATCAAATACAAGCATTCAATTTGAAGTGAAATATATAAAAAAAATTAATGTAGGTAGTATAGTAGAAAAATACATAATTGAAATGATTACTTCCATTTTAATGATTCTTTGAAGTTGACTGCATAAGTTCTTCCTGGGTTGGATTTGTAGAATTTACTTCTCTTATCAGGTGTATTTTATGAATTTTATGACATGAATGGGTTTCATAGCATATAATTTCCCAATAGCTTCTTGTAATCTCTCATGATGCTTTCTAGCTATTCATTTCATGGATCTAAGAAAATATATATAAAAAGTGAAAGTATAGTCCATTTCAACAATTATAAAAAAACAAGAATTTAAATTAAATCCTAATATAAAATTAAATCTTAAGCGAAAAAATATAAATTACTAGAATGTGATAAAAAGCAGGTTTCCTCCCAGATGCTACTATTTTTTAATGTCTATTTAGCTCAATCATATCGAGGATAATTGATTTTATAGTGGTGTAATTTTAACTATCCCATGATCCCCAAATCATGACTTTGAAATCCACTCAACTCTTCTTGACTTCTCATAAATGTAATTAGCATGGAACTCTAAGGTGGTGACAAGAGTGTGGATAGTATAATATAACCCAAAGGATCTCGGAATTAGTATAGACTCAATAAATATCATCCTTCTCAATTTTTGGTTATGTGTATTTAATGTATTCAATGATCTCTTCATGTTCATCCTCCTTCTCCTCAACTTCTCCTATTGTTGATGTTTTTTCTTCTGTGTAGTCAGTGTAAGGTGTAGTTGGTTCTTCTTCATTTTAATTCATATGCAATCCTATTTTTGTAAGAAAATATTGTATAATCTCATCATATGAGTTATCTTCTTCTTGTTTATTTTATTTTCTATCTTCTTGATATTGTTTGATGAATTTTTCCACAACCCACTCAAGTTCTGCGGTAAGTTATCCTTCTTCCTCTAAACCTGCAAAGTCGAGGGCATCATGTTTAGAATAAATATCATCTTATAAAGTTTTACTTACCTTAGATTCATTATCCATGGATCTTTTTTTGTGACTCTCATCATATAATTATTTATCCAAGCCATGTGTTATTGTGTATTCAAATATTGGGTACGGTTGTAGGTGATCATTGGATTGATTTTTCATCATTCTAATTTCATTGAGTTGTTATACCTCCTCCAACAAGAAGGTGAACCTATACATGGTAGAAATCATTCCATGAATCCATACCATCACAACCAAAGATAACTAGTGCGGTAAAAATTAAAACAAAAAATTAAATAAAAAAGTTAGGCTAAAATTAATAAATAGAAAATATGACAAAAGAATTTGTCTGACTTGTTCAACAAATAAATTATACGCTCATTTCCCTAGAAATGATACCAAAAATATTTAGTCTTTGGGGAATAATTAATTCCTGCAAGGTTAAAAAATTTATAAATATATAACAAGAATCAAAAAACCACTAAATTATAGGTTAGTATAGGATATGAATGTTTTGGGTAGATACCACAAAGAAAGGGATGGAGAAAATATTAATTAAATAAAAATGACTTAAAATAATTTGGATTTTTTTAGAAATTGAATCTTAGCTATTGATCATGTGATTAGTGCAGAACATGGGAGAAGAAAATAGAATATCGGGTTCGGGAATCATTGAATCAAGGTTCATGGGTAAATAGGGTATGAAATAATTAATTAACAATCATACAGTCATCGGAATACTATTCTAGAAATTTTAATGGTCATGGTAACTGTTCTCCATACAAAACTATCATTTTATCAAGGTCAGGTACTTTGGATTTCAAAGAATGGGTAACTAGAAAACTTTTTTAAACCTAGGGTAAGAACAAACCCAATATTAATAATAGAATTCTAGACCCTAGAAATCAGATTAAACAAAGTCATAAAATCAGCTTAGGAAATGGTCATGTTCAAATAGATAAATAAATGAAACCCACTTCTTACCCCTACATAAATTATTCATGAAAAAATAGAATCAGGGAAGATGTAAAAAATGAATAACAAATATAAAATCACAATAATAATTTCAATGAATAATAAACTAAATTGTACAATCAATCATCGTTCATCATGGATTCTATGTCATAAATAATTCTCCCTTCATTCTAGCCATGAGAGGGTGATAAAAAATAAAAAATAAAAACTATACAATAGTGTCAAAGTAGGGATTCATGGTAGTTCATGTCTCCTGGATGTTTTTGGTGTCACTCCTTCTCATTTCCTTCACCTTTCAAGGTGCTTCTGAAATCATATAAATATAGACCTCCTGTTAAAACCCATGTATCTGGCATATTAAATTTCAGTCTTCTAGAAAGTTCAGTACATGTGAGGTTTACATGGAATGAAATTTTTACCATTAGTTTCTTCTCCAAATTGTATTTTATCATGATACTTAAAAATCATGTATTGGGTAAACATCGTGTAATTTATTCTTATAGCATGCATCCACTTCATGGCTTGTAATGGTGGAGGCGATGGATTATCTTTTGATGAATTCACATCATGTTTGGATTACATGATGTGTAAATGGATTTCTTCGAGATTATGTGTCCTGATCCACCTTCATGTGATCTCTGCCTCCAAATTTAATATTTTGATGTCACGCTGCACCACTTCACAGCATGAAAAAAATTTATCTTTAGATCCTTTTTCCAATTTTAGTGAATCCTTATATAAAACACAAAACAAGTCCAATTGTTCATAAATTAGCAAGAAAATAAATTAAATTATATATATCGATGTATTTAAATACCCAAAAATGTATCAATGAAATATATATATCCTAGACCCAAGTCAGTTCATTGCAAAATGGTATCAAAGAAAGTTGTTATTTGGGAGTCACCGGTAGAGTATATCTAGAACTGTTGATACATGGGATATAGGAATTTGAGGGTTCCTAAAAAGATCTTATTCATGTCAAACCTTGATTTTTCATTGGTGGTATGGGATTTTGGTTATGATTTGATCTTAATTGTGTGTTTTGTTATGATATTTTGAGTTATTTACCTATTGGTGATAAATCTAGGGGAATGATTGGGTTTTTTTAGTTTTTGGGTGAAGCGAAGAGGTCTAGAAGAGGTGTGTGGTTATGGAACGTATTTATTAGTAGTTTTGTGCAGCCTTTGTGGCCTTACCTTCCTAATTTAGTGACACCAAAATGGTTGGATCATAGTTTGTATAACCATGCATCCAAACCGTGTGTGGTGGAAAATGCATGATATTTTTTGGTGTTTTTCTTATTTTTCATTTGGATTTTCTATTGATTCTAGTGTTCCTTTTTGATACCCATGATGAGGGTTTATTTTGGTTCATTTTATGTGATTTTATATTGAATAGTTATCTATGAATCTCTTCTTGTGTGTCATATAGAAAATTCCTCCCAGAAGGACCTCATCCAAGTGTACAGAGGGTGCTATAGACAACACCCTGTAGGCAAACCCTCATCTTGATATGGATTTGGTGGAGTTTGTGATTTGTATTTTATAATCCTTGGGGGAAGTGGTTATTAAATAAAATTAGTAGATATTAGACCATTATCATGAATTTACACTAAAAATCCCACTATTGTTCTTTGGTGACAGAGGACCAAATGAGCCCGATGAGTGGTTGGGTCATATTGAGTGGATATTTGAGTTCTTGAAGACCTCTAAGACCTATAAAATGAGATTTAACATGTATGTGTTGGAAGGACCTGGTAGTAAATGGTGGGAGTCTATGGTGATTCTTAGGAGTCACAAATATCTCATATGGACCGCATTCAAGGTGGTTTTCAACCAGCAATTATACCCTGAGATTTTGAGGGTGTAAAAGATCCGTGAGTTCTTGAATTTGGAGAATGGGGTTCATTTGATGATGGTGTATGCCACAAAATTTACCAAATTGTTAAATGTATCTCTATATATCCTTGTAAATTATTATCTTAAGGTTTGACATTTTGAGAAGGTATTGAGGTCAGGGATCAAGTCTATGTTTATTTTTCTATATCAACAAACCTACTTAGAGTTGGTTGACATGGAAGCTATGGAAGAGGCTAATTTGACTGGAAAGAAAGGTATTAGTTGTGTTATTTATGTGGGAATAATCTAGAGATATTCATCCCTATTCAAGCTGATGTGGGAGGAGCCTCAATGGGGTAGTATAAAGAATGTTCCATAGTTGTAAAGATTAGATCTTTTTGAAACTTCATGGTGCAATCTAGTCAACTATTACTAGTGTGTGAAGGGTGGGTACACCAGACATAGTTTCCCAAAGACTCTGAGGTCATTACACCTATATGGGCATATGGGACATCTCCAACACTTCTGTTATATGTCTTCATGAGGGTTTAGTGTGGTATCTACTTTTTCAAATGGATGTCAAGAGTAGTCTGAGGATTCAAATGTTGGTGGATCTCTCCCTTATAGTAAGGAAGATTCTCACATGGGGGAAAAGATACAGTGTAGATCTGATCTATGGCATATCCATATAGTAGAGGTTTTTTAAATGACTCATATTCTATGTCATCCATGATGAGAGGTATGTTGTTTATTACTTATTCCATGGAATCATTTTTATTTGACATAGACGCAACCCATTTCTTCATTTCTCTTAATTTCATTGATTATTTGAGTATGATAGCTAAGATTATGCAAAATTTTATAAATTTACTAACCATGTTGGGTAGGATGAAGGAGAAAGGTTTTGAGATCCCTGGGTTTATTCGTTTGATAGATAACATGGATGTGATCTAGGAATTCCTTGTTTTAGAGCTGGATGTTTTAAACCTAATTATTAGAATGTATTGGTTGATCAAATTCAAGGTGTTAGAACATTTCTGTTATCATAGGTTCCATTTCCTTATTCCTGAGGAGTTCAATCATGTCTTTCAAGGTGAGTGGGATCCACGATCAGGGAGGGGTAATTTCCTACATAGTGGGGGTTGATTTCATGCCAATTTTATAGGTGGTTTCTCAGTGTTGTTGTGTGTAATTTTATGGGTGAACATACAGTGGTCTTGTATAGTTACCCAAGTGTGTTTATATAGGATTTCTCAAGGTTTCTTCCCAAGATACTGGTCAGTTTTTCTATCGGTCTTCTCCACAGAATAATCCCAATTTCTTTATCATCTTATTGTATGGATCTAGGAGGGTTGAAATAGAAACAAATATTGCTATAAGACCTCAAGGTAAATGGTTTTATCCATCCTAAAATTTCATATTGGGCTTCACTAGTAATGTTTGTGAAGAAAGTGGAGGGAAGCCTCTAACTTTACATAAAATTTTGTAATGTTAAACAAGTTACCTTGATAAATAAATAATCATCTCCCATAATCAATTATATTTTTCATCAGCTTTTGGGAGCCTATTGGTTTTTTAAGATTGACCTAAGATCTAGGTACCACCAGTTATGGGATTGGCAGTAGGAAGTTCCAAAGACCATCTTTCAAAGTTGTTATGAATGTTTTGAGTATTTGGTAATGCTAGTTGGGATTATTAATGCTCATGCAGTATTCATGTTATTGATGAATTGGATATTCTAAAAATGTTTTTAATCCTTATAGGTTGTGTTCTTGGATGAAATATTGGTGTATTCCATGACAAAGGGGGATTATTATGACCATTTAGAGGTTCTTTTGGGTATTTTGATGAATCATAGTATATATTCCATGTTGTCCAAGTTTTGATTATGGATTTAGGATGTGAACTTATTAGGCCACGTGATTTATGAGGCAAAAGTCTTATTATATCCAGATAAGGTTCAATCCATCATGTATTGGGAGCATCCAATAATTATTTTAAATCCATATATTTTTTGGATTGGCTGAGTATTATTTTTTCTTCATTTAGGAATTATCTAGGCTAGCTTCCCCTTGAAATTATTGAATAGTGAAGGGGTGAATTTTGAGTAGTATGAGAATTTATAAGGTTCTTTTGAGTAGTTTTTGGCCTACTTGAAATAAACACTTCTCAAGGTTCTTCATATGATAAGGAAGGATTATACAGTGTATTGTGATGCATATGATGTGGGTTCTGGTGTGTGTTAATATATGATAGTCATGTGGTAGCCTATGGATCAAGGAATCTATGAACACATGAGTATAATTATCTCGCCCACTCTATAGAATTGGAAATTTTGATATGTGAATAGAAGACATGGAGAAATTACCTATTTAGGGATCATTTTACAATGTATGAGAATCATAAGATCCTAAAGTATATTTTTACCCAGAGGGACCTAAACCATATATAGATATGTTGGGAGGAATACCATCATACCTTTTATTTGGATATTTTTTATACAACCAAGATTGGGAATGTGGTCACCAATATTTTGATCAAGAACATTCTAGTAAAAGAATTTCAAGAATTACAAGATGAGTGGAGTTTGATGAGTTTGTCTTTTGATCAGAGTTTAGAGGTGTGGTAGGATAGAGAACATGTGTTATTGGCTACTGTAAAGGTTGAAACCACTCTCGTCTCTTGGGTAAGGAGTGATCATGTATCCAACCCTAAGTTATAGCAGATTAGTTGTACCTTAAATGGGGTGAGACCTCAGGTGATCGATCTTATTCTCTCGATGGTTCTCGCTTTTTCAGGATGTGGTTGGTGGTTCCTATGAGCTTCTGGAAGGAGGTGATGAGTGGGTAAAATCATTCTAGTTATACCATTAACCCTGGGTAAACCAATATTTCTTATACCTTGAGAGGCCGGGATTGGTGGTCCGGTATGATACATGCAATGTAGGACATTGTATCTAGGTTCTTGACCAGCCAAAGGATAAAATCGGAGCATCAGAGACCATACAGGTTATTACAGCCACTTACTATTCCAATATGGAAGTGGGATGAAAAAATATGGATTTCATGATTATTCTACATCATAAAATATTCTATATGGATTATTTTCAATCATTCGATGAAATAATCCCATTTTCTTCCCATTATGGAGTTGATAAAGGTAGAGGACCTCATCTTCCTGCATGTATGAGGGGTTTTCTGACTTCAAAGAGTGACCTTGGTGATAATTTTAAACTAAGATACATGTTTTACATCCCATTATGGAAGGGATTTTAGTGAAATTTGGTAATTATGATTATATTGAGCATAATGTATCACTTGTAGATGGATTCTCAGTCTTATGAGACTGTCTAGACTCTTGTGGATATGTTTTAAGCATGTGTTCTTGATTTTGGTGGTTCATGGGAAATTCACTTTACATTTTCCATGTTTACATATAAAAACAGTTATTAGTACTTGATCAAGGTATCACCATTTTAGGTGTTGTGTATAATGTCATTCCAATCCTTGTTGTGTATGGATGTGGTGGGTGAGTGTTCTTTAGTAGGATTTAGCCTCATCTAGTGGAAGATTGAGATAGTGAGACTAATTCAGAAAATATTTTAATGTCCTAAAAATCTTTATCACTCATTGTAGTTTTATGTTGGTGATCAGGATTCTCTTAATGAATCTATTTGACTAGGGTACCATCTCTTAGGGAAGCAAGGAAAGTTGGAACTATATTATGTCAAGTCATTTCATGTTTCCAAGCTTCTTGGAAAGGTATACTATCAGTTTAATTTTCGATCATGGTTGACCTCAATATATAATGTCTTCTATTATTCCCAACTAAATATATGTTATCTAGACCCATTTCTTGTGTTATAGTGTGATGATTTAGAGATTGATCCTGATACCTCAATGGTGGAGTAGCCTATTCATATCAAGGAATATTAGAAAAAGGTACTCTATGGTAAGTCAATCGTATTGGTCTTTGTGATCTTAAAGAATAGTAGTGATATCAACAATAAATGGGGTTGGGAGACTTCGGTGAGGGAGAACTAGCCTCACTTGACTTCTTATAAGGAATATCTATGACTTTATGGGAGAAGAAAGTGGCATGGAGGGGTTTTTTTACACCCTTCAGGTCACGAGTACATCTAATTTTGATTTTTATTTATCTTTTTGTGGTTTCCAAGAGTTCTTAAGTGATGGGGGTAAAAACAAAGTTTAGGGAAGGTAAACCAAGGTACATAGTTAGCGCATGGTTTACCTAACTGTGCAAGGGGTGATGGGTTTGAGGCAGAGGTCTCTACATATTTTGATCAAGGTTTCTCAAACTATTTGATCCTAATGGGTAACTGTATAGCCTATTTTTGTGGATACAGTGGAATTAACATGGTTTAGAATGGTTTTCCTAACCTTATCACCTAACCATGAATCCCTATACATATCATTAAAATGTGGGATTTTACCCTTTTACACTGTCATTTTTTATACCCTTGGGCCCTCATTTTATCCTTGAATCATTCTCATTCCTTATCCTTGGCATGGAAGACTCATCCTCTCCTTCCTTCTTTATTTCCCTTTGGGATCCTTGTGTTTTGTCTTGAGTTGATCCCCTTCCCTCATGGTTTCTTCTTCTTTCCCTATTTCTTGCACTTTTTCTTCCATTTTTAGGGAGATATGTTATATTAAAAGTAGTGTTGGGTTAATATAGGGTTTGTTACATGGAATTTTTCTTTTTTTATGTGTATTAGGTGCTTGAGGCATTATCCTACCTATTCTGGGTGGTTATCATTAGATGTGATGAGGATAAGACCAGTTTTGAGGTATATTTCTCTATTTAAGGGTGTTTTACATGGATTTCCTTTAAATTTATAATCTTATTTGGATTGTGTGGATTAAATTTCCATTTAAATGATTTGTAATTGAAATTTATTCCATTTTTGATGTGATTCCTATATTTTCTTATCAATTTAGATTTTAAAATAGGGGTTTCCAAATGGATTTGGGTTTTGTATCCACCATGTGTTTGGTAAAATTGATCAAAGATATTTAATAGTTTTAAATGAATTAAATGTGGTTTTAGAAATTTTTTAACTTTTAGAAAGTTTTTTTATAAAATCAAAATATTGTTTAGGAAAAATTCTTATGAAATTTATTGTTTGATATGCCACATGTTTTGTGATTATGTCAGCATGGAGTTTCACATGGGTAAGCTTGGGTGTGGGTGAGGGGTTGTCTTGAGGATCAAGAGAGAATTTGGGACGGGAGAACGTGAGATATTCTATTTTATTTTCTATGGGGAATGAGAGTATTTGGGTATGAATATAGTGAGATATTCCATTTGGTTGTTGGGATACCATGATATCTCTGAGAGTTGGGCTTAGGAGAGACTATGAGATATTCTATTTTGTTTAGACAGTTAGCTTTCTTTGTTTAGAATCACTCACATTAAACCCTTTAGGTTAGATACCTTGGTGTTCTTACTCATGATAAATCAGTTTATATGTTTTATTCATTTATTAATTCCATGTTCATTATGTTGTGATATTTTATTCCCATTTTAATTTACTGGTTATATGAAGATGAGGATTATGTTTATACCTTCTTGTTCCTTATTTGGGGTGGGTTCAATATATTTTTCTTTATGAAATTATATTTTTATCTAATCCGTGTTAAAATATATTTTGGAAAACATATGTGTTTAAAAGGAAAAAACCAAAGTGATGTTATAGTCTGGTGCTAAAGAAAATTGTGTTCAAAGTGGTTTAGTTTTGAAAATTTTTAAACTAATTTGATGGTTTGAAAGGGTAAAATCCTTAAATATATTCATTGTGGTATCCTGGTAGGTTTGTTTCCTCTCACTATATATATGCCTTCAGGTGTATATAGACTTTTTTTTGTAGGACATGGGTAAAATCAAGGGAACCATATACCTGGGTGGAACTTTTTAATTACTGTCATCTGGTTTTGTGTGGAGGAGATGTGGTCTCACAGAGTTGGCTCATATGGATTCATTTTGGAATGGTGTGTCTGTTGGGATATATGTATAGGCATTATTTGGATATTTTCCCATTTATTTTGATATTTGGGTTTTGACATGATATGAAATGTATATATATGTCTTGTTATGGAATGTTTTTTACGATGGTTATTTCTACCTATGGTATCCACATGTCATATTTTTATACTTTTGTTGTGGTATTATATATGGTTAACTCTGATGATATTGGTGTGGTCATCCTATTTCATAGATGTTTTATATTGTTTTACCATGGGAAAGGTCATTCCAAAGATATTGTGGGTTATACTCAGTGCTTGTCGCGACCACGTGGTGTTACATAACACGCTTCGATCCATGTGATGGGCTGGCTTGGGTGTCAGGTTGGGTCGATCCAAGTCAGTTCATTATAAGGGTTAATTAATTTAATAATGGGATAGTATAATAATTAGAAACCCAACACCTGAACCAATCACCTTTTACAACACTTGAATAAATAAAAAAATCTTTTTAATTGTTCTTATTTTCTCAAATCAAAATAAAACCCCCTTTTATTTTACTAATCATGAAAAAAATAATTTTTACCCCTCCTAAGAGATATCCTTTGGTGTTTTCTATACTATAGTTACATAGGAAAATTAACAGTTTCCTTCACCACCAACAACTACTATGTTGATAACATAGCACAGTTGTTGGGGAGGTGGTGTAAATTTTATAAATATAATTTTCATGAATTTACCTAACATTAACTGTTTCTTTCCTCTTGATTTATAAATTCTTAGAATTTATATAACTAAACATATAGAATAAGTAAATATTGAAAATATTCAACCCATTTTCAAAATATTTCACAAAAAAACTAAAGTAAAACTTCATGTGATCACTATAAATCTAAGACTATGGATGAAAATCCAATCCAATCATAAGATATTTATGTTCTATTCATTTCATTAATCAAAAAACAAAATTTCCATACTTTAATTATAATAATATTTTGAATTAAAAATCAATCTGATTCAACTTTATCCTAGATCTTGTAAACATTTAGGTGAATATCCAAATAATAACATCGAGTAATTAACCTTAGTGTGTGAAAATTTTAATCATAATTGATTATTTGTGGACCAAGTTAAATATAGTGCCTTTCCATTTTATATATAATAAGTAACCAAATATTATATTTATAGCTTACATCCTGGATAAGATAATTATTGGTAGGACCTTTAAAGGAGTTTCATCCATTGATTCTTCCTAACATAAATGAGAAAGGCTATAAGAAAAGTTATTTATGTTATAGGACAAGCCACGTGAGAGATAATCTATGATTATTGGGAAATACTCAAGAAGCTATGTGCAAGATATCCACACCAAGTAATAATGGAACACCATTACCTAGTTTTATTCAATAATCTAGTGCTCGATAGTGATACAAATATACCAAATATATCATCAAGAGGATATGTGATCAATAAGTCAGTTGGTGAATCTAAAGGACTTATTGACAAGATAAATTGAAATTTATAACAATTTGGTATAATAGGTACTAGTAAAAGAGGATTTTATGAAGTAAATTCTACTGAATAACTTCTATGAGAGTTCAAAATTGATTAAATAACCACTATGGTTAATAAAATAGCTCTTAATAAATCCACTAATTCCCTCAAACTAGTAAAGTTATGTTTTCCTTATTCTTCTAAAACTAATTATACTGGCCTATCTGATCAAATAAAATAAAAACAATTGTGTGATGACCTTTTAGCAGAGAAAATTTCAACAATTAAATTAAGCATAGAGAGAAATTTCCAAAGTACAATATGGATTTTGGAATCATCAAGATTAATATATAACACCCCTTTAAAAAAATATCACCATCCTCTACCATTCAAAAACATTTCATGAAATAATATAACCAACAAGACTTTCAACTACCATCGATTCAAAAAAGGAACCCCTATGAATATCCCTCAACCAGTTCACAATCACATTTGCAGAACAAACCATATTAAGGAGTTGGGGAGTTGATAAATTAAATGAAATAATTAAAAAGTAAATTATGAAGCCTTAAAGAGATAATGACCAAAAACATGGGAAACTAGAAGAAAAATACATTCTAAACCCAAAGGGAAATTTTAGTGAGGTAACATTATGGAGTGAAAAAGAGATTCATATGATTTCTAAATATGTCCCCAAAACAAGACCTCTAGAAACCAAGGGATACCAATGGGGAAGAGAAAGATAATACTAACAAGATTAAGAGGAAACCAAAAACACTAATCCTGAGAATATTCATAAGAAACTATAAACACAAGCACAAAAACTACTAAGGGAAAAAACTTACACTATATATATAAATTATGTGATATAAGAGATTCTATTAATTTCATTCAATATTTTTTTCATTACTTAATTGTACAAGGGAGAACTAAAACTAACAAGTGTGGTCATCCAACTAGATAATAGATCCATGGAATTCTTAGATGTTTTTATTGAATATGTCCTCTTTCACGACCCCCTCCCACAAAATATACTGCAATGATGGGAGAGAGATAATGACTATGGAGTCCTGCCTTCAGTAGACCCCAGGTCGAAAACTTGAATTGGGGATATAAAAAACAAAATATGGGTATATTTTTCTTCTATAAGAAAATAAGTTTGATATATAGTATGAATCAACCATAATCAAATCTATAACATATATATATATATATGAAAATCAAAAAACCATCCCACAATGCATGTGTAAATAAAAATGATACAGATAGTAAGCCTCTAAATTGAATACCCAAAAGTAAAGATAAAGTAGTGACACAGTAACTATCTAAAGGTTTGAGCTAGTAATGTTCATCATGGTCCACATAAAACTACTAGACACTTGAAAGATGTTTTATATGTGTATGGTGATAATACAAGTATACTCAGTAGTAACACCAAAGTCTCTCATTCACATGTGAAAGAAACATACTAATTCATTGATGAGAAATCATCAGAACTAATAGAACCTATATATATATAATAACTAAACCCAAACTCACCAAGGCATGCTCAAAAAATAATTAAATCAAAGTAATATAATATAACAAGGAGCATATTGATAAAGGTACCCTTCACTACATTCCCACAGGTATTTCACTCTCACACCCAATGTTTTACATCACATCACTCTCATCCCTTATATAAAACATACTTCCTACAAACATAGTCACAACACACCTCGCTCTAAGACACCAGGGCTCACTACCGCATAAGCACAACCACATCACATATCGCCTAAAAATTCAGCCCAAAAGAAAACCACTACCAAAACCAGATAATTAGGGTATTGTGATCATATTAGACATCAACCTCATGACCTCCTCCTACCATGCATGAACCCCACCAGAACTCTCCCTGCAAGCATGGTCATATCTTTCTAAAAAAAATGGTCTATCATAACCACCATCTAATGCACTAACAGGCCTCTAGACACCACAACCTATGAAATACATACCTTTCCTATAAAGTAGAGTGAGAAAGAGGGGGTACCCATCCATCTGTACTCCTCAGAGGATATCCAAGAAAACACCCCCCGCATGACTATGTGAATGTCGTCACATAGTGATCAACGTGGGTGTGGTGTTTATAGAAATAAAAAGAATATACAAGTATATATATATATATATATATATAATAACAAACACTCAAGACCAACCTATAGGTCCACCAAAAAAACACCCGACTCGCAACACTGTCACTTTTTTGCCACCTCTAAATGAATCACACCATACAACAAGACACAGTCCACATTCACATTTTTAACCAATTTTAATTAATCATATCATTCTTTTCATTATTTAAAATCAATTTCATTTAACCACAAAACCCACCACTTAATTATTCATTAACCATTTTCATTCAATTAACCAAATCAACCCATGTAATTTCAAACATTATTAATCATTTATTCTATCACTACTTAGGCATCTAGTACAAAGAAACCACCTCGTCATCTCCCCAACATCATGGCTGAAAAACCACCTCACCGCCCAAAATTCATGGCCCATAAACCACCTCACCACACCAAAATCATGTTCCACAAACCATTATCCCCTTATTCCCCAACAACACATCATCTTCCCAAAAGCACGTCCAAACAACACAACAAGTCAAAATCATTTTACAGATTTACAAAGGGTATTTTAGCACATTTCATTTTATTTTAGGGGTGTTATCACAGAAGTCATAATATTGGGGAAACCATTTCAGTAGGAAAATATAAGTAATTAATCAATTTCCATTTTACGGTGATATTAACACAATAAAAACATTCACAATAGTTAAAAACATATCATCCATCACAAATAAATCCCCCAATGGCCACAATTTATAGCGAGGTCATAAGCCTATACAATCCAAAATATCACAAATATTATCAAAATAGTAAAATCGTGTTAATAAAACCCCATTCACCCATTTAAATTTCAATTTAACCAATTATTTATCTTTTATTAAGCTAGAATAACCATATTTTGTATGTAAAAATCCCCTCTCGCATGATACACAATAAAGAGAAATAAGGGAATCCCTACCTCAAATGAGCTTTGTTGACTTTTTGCGCACCGCTGTGTGAAGAAGAAGCACCTTCAACCACAACCAAACTACAATAAACTGTGGATCAACCTACAATGTACCCAAATACTATCAAAATGTATCCCAAATAGACAACTCAAACTAAACCTCACCACCATAGAGAAACCCCAAAGAAGAATGGGAGAAAGCCATCATAGAATAATGTAGGGATTACCATGAATTTACAACGAACAACCATCAGGACCAATAGATGAAAGAGGAAGGAAAATGGATTTAAGAACTCCTTGGGGAACCTAGAGTTCTCCCAAAATTATTAGAAGAAGAATCCACAGCCGAATGAATGAAAATTCATCCAAATAAAAATTTTAAAACTACACTACATCAGGGATTTACATGATTTGTTATCCCCTTTTTTATCATGTAATCTTCTAAGTTTGGTTTCACCAAAAAACAGGTCGCCTTATTATTGTTTTACCCAAGAAATGTATACATCATCAACTGGCTCTAGTCAATATTTGAAACCAACTTTCATTTCTTGTAAACAATACATGACTTGTATTTCTTACAGCAGCTCTACTACACCTCCATCTTCCACTGAAAACTCATGGAACTTCCCCCGAACACCAATAACACTCCAAACTAAAACAAATGACCAGAAAGGCACATAATGTTTCCTCAGATACCTTTCAAATGATTCTTACCCTTGAGAATCCAAAAAACCTAGCCAGGAAGGAAAGGGGTCTGAACAACCACCATGTGAGATACCCCTGAAGGATCTCATCGTACCTCAAATGCTACCACCATCCCAACACTCCAACCAAAACAACCAAAAAACACAATGCACAACCACATCATCACAACCAAAATTTACCTCCTCTCATAGAACTACACTTCCACACAACCACTACGCAACCAAATCAGCCTCCTGGCAGCCCAAACTAACAATCATCGCAACCAATAAATTGTGCCATCATAATCACACGAATCATAGAATTCTATCCTCCATGTTAAGATACTATCCAATATTTTTGTCACTTACTCATCCACATGGGCTTAATCACATTGTAGTTGATACATATTTATTATGAATTAGGTATTCCATTTTTATCATGTCTTAACATTATCACATATCAGAAAGAACATATCACATCAAGAGGAAAAATATATCTCATAAAAAACCAAGGTCCAAACAGCACATCACAATGAAAACAGAGAAGTAAAAACTCAAAACAACATTGGGTACTAGGCTCGCATCTGCGTCTCAAGCTCCAAAGTACTCTACTCCATCCCACTATGAGTCGACAACACATGAACCAAAGAAATGATTTGTTAATGCATCACCTTATCCTGACGATCTTGGATCTCTACTGGTCACTCCATGAACATCACTTCATCCCTGATATCCAACTCTCCCCAGTCAATGATATGGGATTCATCATGAAGATACCAGTGAACATGAAATATGTAAAAGATTTCATGGATCCTCTCCAACCATGGTGGAAACACCAACTGATACTCCACCTCCCCAAATCTCCACAAAACCTTAAAGGTCCCAACAAGCTTGTGAGAAAGATTACTCCCTCTTCCAATCCTCCAATTCCCATGTTGAGAGGACACCTTCAAGAAAACATGGTCCCCAACCACGAACTCCAAGGTCCTCCTTTTTTGATCGGCATAACACTCCTTCTAGTCCTACAATGTTTCATCCTCTCTTGAACCAACCAAACCTTCTATGTCCTTCTCTACACAATATTGGGTCCAATAATTGATGATTCCCCAACTTCAATCCAGTATAATGGAGAATGACGTAGCCTCCCATAAAAATCCTCAAATTAAGATAAGAAAATGGAGAGTGATATCTATTATTATAAGAAAAATCAACAAAAGGTAGGTTTCATACCCAAGATACACCAAATTCTAAGACACATTATCGTAACATGTACTCCAGTATCTAGATAGTCTATTCTATCTACCCATCTGTCTGAGGGTGTAAAGCAGTACTTATGTGCAACTGAGTTCCAAATACACGGTGCAGTCCCATCTAGACTCTTTAGGTGAAACATGTATCTCAATCTAGTAAAATGGTTCTCATAACTCCATTTAGCCACACTATATATTCACATACCTTTTTTCAAAATAAATTATACTACACCCAACTCCTTGATTGCAAATAAATGGATAGATTTTGTCTACCATTCCATAACCACCCAGATATCATCCCAACCACCCTATGATCTGGGTAAACCTGTGATTAAATACATTATGATTTCATCCCATTTCCACTCAGAAACATCTAAGGGATACAATAAACCATTAGGAACATGATTTTTCTCATTTATCTACTATAAAACCAAGCACTTTTCAACAAACTATGCTACTACCCATTTCATCCCAAGCCACCAAAAATGCATCTTAAAGACATGGTTCATCTTGGAAGATTAGGGTGTACCTCCAAAGGTGATTTATGAAACTCAAGGAGCACTCCCCCATGTATTTCTCCTAGAACAAACCACCTCCTATGAAACAATATCTAGTTCCGACCATCACTTTGAAGAATCACTGCGGCCAAAAAAGATCATGCACCACCTCTACCTCTAAGTCTCCCCACTGAGACTCATCTACCTGCTACATTATATATGAATAAACCATCATATTAAACAAACAACCTCTATAACCAGCCACCCTTGAATTTAATTATAGGGTTTCCAACTCCTCTATATCTCTCCAATCATCCACAAACTCCAAAACAACACCCTACCATGGATTCCTCCTCAAAGCATCAGCCAAAACATTCCCTTTTTCCAAGGTATAGGAGATCACAAAATCATAATCCCAAAGAAAATCAATTCACCTCTATTTTCATAATTTCACATCACACTAGAAAAATACATACCTAAAAATCTTGTGATCCATGAATACCAAAAAGCACTCCCTACTGAGGTAATGCCACTGCAAATTTAGCACAAACACAATCCATGATAGCTCCAAATCATGGGTGGTGTAGTTATATTCATGAGGGAGTAGCTGCCTTGACCCATAAGATGTCACTATGTTCTACTGCATCAAGATGCACTCTAATCCTATATTGGATTCATCTTAGAAAATCTCAAACAGCACGCCCTCCTCTAGTAGCTGACGCATTGGAGCACAGACCAACTTCCCCTTCAGGAAACTGAATGCTCTCTCTCACTAATAATTCCACCAAAAAACATGGATCTTCCTAGTTAAAGTTTTAAAGGAGGATATTAGTTGAGAAAAATTGGGTATAAACCTATGATAATATCCTATGAGATCAAGGAAACTAAAAACCACTGCAACATTCTTGGTTGTTTCCCAATGAAAAACTTATTTGACCGTCAACAGGTCTAATCCAACACCTTTTTGAGACACCAAATTCCCATGGAAATGTACCTCTCATGTCCAGAACATACACTTGGACAACTTTCCATAGATATGGTGGCGTTGAAGAACCTACAATACAGTTATAAAATGCTTGGCATGCACCTCCTCTGTCTTTTAGTAGATCAAGATATCATCGATGAATACAATGAATGGATGATCCAAGAACTCGGGGGGGGGGGCATGGTTTTTATAAGCCCTAGGAGCACAGTTGGTGAATTCCTAACACTAAATGGAATGAATACAAACTCAAAGTAACCATATCTATATCTAAAGACAGTATTCAGGATATCACCCTCTTACATCCTCAACTGTTGATATCTAGACTGCATATCAATCTTAGAAAACCAACCCACCCCTCTTATCTGGTTGAAAATATCATATATCCTTAGAAGAGGGAAACAGTTTTTGGACATTCACCAGATTAAACCTCTGGTAGTCTATGTACAACCTCATAAAATCATCCACCTTCTTTGAGAACAACACTGAGCACCCCGCAGTGACACACTAGGCCATATAAAACCCTTCAATATTAGATCATCTATATAAATTATAAACTATTACAACTCAAAAGTTATTATTTGATAATTATCCTTATAAATTAGCTAAGCATCGAGATATAATTCTATCCCGAACTCAACATCATGTCGAGGGGGTATCATCACAACCTACATAAAAACATTCAATAACTCCCCAATAACCCTAGGGACCTCTACCATCCCATCGTCGACTGATTCCACTGATTACTTTGCCAAAAAGGAAAAAAGGGACTGCACACATTGACTGCCCACCTGAAAACCTCACTCTCTAATGAAAACCACACGTCATCCATCAACATCTTAGAGCATAAATATCCTTTAGAAGAAATTGATAACAACATGCACAGAATAAAACCATTTTATGCTTAGGATAACATTTTATGGATGCATATGTAATAAGAAAATATCCATATGGGACTAATGTGGCCCCATCATCAATCTACATCCTTGACATAGATAAAAAAAGATGGTCTAGCCTATGACTGGATTATCCAACACCAAGGGAATAGAAACCCTCTCTACGTCTAGTCCCAGAGCATGAGCCAGAGCAGGTAAAACAAAGGAGTGTGAAGATACTGAATCAAAAAAGAAAAAACAAGGGTACTAACAAATTGATCATACCTCTGACAATGTTTTTCCCCTCTATAACTACCACCTACACTGTGTTAAAATGACCATGCCCATCTCCTCTACATCTTTGTTGATGACCAGCTCCATAACCATGCTTGAGTCACAGTCCCTGAACATGATGAACAACCTAAGGTCTACCTCTACCAGCCCCATCTCCCCTTAAAGGATCAAAAACCTACTGCCCCTATAGTTAAAACAACCTCACTGATAATTTCTACTGAGGCTGGTGCTAAACCTATCCACCTTCACTAAACTGAGTTTAGGGAATTATAGGGCACTAGTTCTGGTGATGCCCATAAACCCCACAAGAAAAACACACTGGCACAAAGTTCCCAGGAAAATAATGAAAAACACTAGCACCTGAAGTTTGAAAAGGAATATGTTGAGGTACACTCCCTCCTGGTCAAAACATTAAAGGTCCTAGTGCCTGAGACCTATCACTAACAATCTTCTCCTTGAGGAACCCTACTGGTTCCACTCTTGTGGAAAACATCCGCACAAGTTCACCCTCTTGATCACCTACACCTTCTTATAAACCTCCAGATATGTTGGAAATGTAAAGTGAGTGACTTGAGAGAAGGAAAGAGTTCATCTTTATGACATCTCACATGAAACTCATCATCTAGAAAAATAACTGGTGAAAATGAATAAGGATCTTGAACCTAATTCCCAGCTACCACACTGACATTCTCCCCTAATTAAGAGATAGAAGAACCTTCTTCTATACTTACTTAATGGTTGATGAAAGGAAATACAACCCAAAATAATTATAGAAGTTGAACCAAAAAATTTATGCCTCCTTCCTCTCTCCCAGATACATTATCAACCACTAATGCATAGCTCACCGAAACTGACTGACCACCAAAGAGACCCAGTACCCCGTCGGGCCCCGGATCAAACTAAAAGCGACGTTTATCTCCTCTAGATATCTATCTATCTCCACATATAAAATACTCCCCTCTTACCTCCCCAAATCATTCCACTGTAATGAACACAATTCCCTCTATCAATACTCATCCTCCACTATCGGATCAACCCTACAATGATCAATCAGATTAGCTAATTGAACTTCATCTTTTTGAGCAACACATGGATGTCGAAAAGGATTCATAACTAAAATAGAAACAAGGATTTCCTAAACCTGGTATTGTGGATGTTTTTTATTTATATTAATTTTAATTTAATTTATTCATTTTAACCTTCCTAGCAAAATCTAATTCAAAAAAGGACACAATTCATCATGATACATGTAACTTTCCTAGGTCTCTACCCTACAAGAAGTTCCATCTCACTTGGTCATTCAATAATCTTAGAGTCTGTGAACTAGATCATGGGGGGGCCTAAAATCCTGTATCTTAGCCAGTCTCCATCACCTATGTCATGCACCAAGGTTAATTGGATCTATTGCCTACCAACCCATGCATTCCTCACTATGAAAAACTCCTAACTCCACCCAATCTCTCAACCATCAGCTCTAATACCACTTTTTCATGACCCCTCCCACAAAAGACCCCACAATGAGGGTAGAGAGCTAATGGCCCCTAATTCCAGCATCCCGTAGGACCCAGTTTGGGGATTAATGCCAAGGGTATGAAAATAACACTACATGGGAGTAATTTCCCTCTATAAGAAAATAATATTTGAAGATAGGATGAAACAACCCCAATAAACTCCATAAAATATATATAAGAAACCCAAAAACCCTCCCAAAATTTATGTGTAAATAAAATCGATACAAATAACAAGCCTCTAAAGTTAATACCAAAAATAAAATCAAAATAAATGACACAACTGCTATCCAAATGTCTAAGCTAGTAATGTCCAGCATGATACATGTAAACCTCTAGGAAAGTTGGAAACGATTTTTTATATGTAGGGTGATCATAAAATTATACTCAATAGGTAAACCAAAGTTTCTTGTGCACATTTGAAAGAATCATACTATTACATATGTGAGAAAATAGCAGAACCAACAGAACCTATACAGGTATAATAACCAAACCCAACCTCACCAAGGAATTGTCACCAAATAATGCAATCCAAGTAATATAATATAATGAGGAACATATCAATAAGGGTACCCCACACCACTTTCCCACTGGTATTTCTCTCTCACACCCAATGTTGTAACCCCCCGACCCCAGAATCCCAAAGATAGTGCATTATTTTAATACATTGACATGATTACAAGGAATAAAATCATGAAGAAATGATCAGTTTAGAAGTATTGGAAGAATATATTATAGTCATGATACCCGTAATTCATTGGAAAAATAAAATAGAACATGATACAATATGAAATAAATGCATCCTTGAGATCTTATTCAATGTTTTATTCTTCATAACTTGGGGAAAGGAAATATAAGAAATGGATCGGCTCTGATGCTCAGTAAGGGAAAGTGATATAGTAGAAGATATCAAAAACAATATTTCAAAGTGAATAACGCATGCCACTAAAACATAATCTTGAGAATAATATGGACAGAAGAAAAACTGAATGGTTAATTTCGTATACATAATCACATGAAACTTCAACATGGATATTATACAAGTCGAATAATCACATGATTTATCTATTACCAATATCATAATGAGGGAATTCATATTTCGGACATCATAATAAATTATTTGAGTTCTTGTCTAGGACTTCTGAAAATAATATGGTAATGCCACGACCAAAACACAATTTGGTTTTGTCTCATGACACCTACTGATGCATCGACGGGCTATAGCGGGCCCCAAACGTCACTTTATAGGACCAATAAATTCAGAATATGCCTAATAAATGATATATTTTGATCAATGTTTCCAACACCACTTTTAAATATTTGAATCATAATCATAGATGAAAGTACTCTAATTAAATCATTAATATACTCTTGAGGAAAATGATCATTAAACATTCCAAAGTTTCTCATACCAATTTGAAATATTTATTTCTTAATTCAATTTAATATAACACAAATAATAATACTCATTATTTTATATATAATAGTTAATTATATACACCACATTCAAGGAATAAGTTGTGAACAAGTCATAAACCTTATAGAATTAAAAGTGAGACGAGAAAACCCTTTTTATTTCAGAAGGAAGAGTTCTTTAAGAAAACCATTTTTATTTGTTGTAAAATCTAATTGTAAATGTTTTTATCATAGAAAATAAAATGGAAAGAAATTTAAATTATATTTGAGACATAAATTTTTTCCTTCTGAAGTGAAATCATGTAAAAATAATTTTTAATGAAGTTTTAGAAATAAAACAATTTAGTACGGTTTAAGGAAAATATTAAAGAGATTTTAAAGTGGAATGGAATGTCTGTTTTCATAAAACCAGAAATGAAACAAAATATTTTTTTATGATAAATTTTTTTATTTTACAGGAAAAATAATTTCTTAAAATATATTTTATTGTGAACTTGGAAATGGGTAATAATTTGAGAAGTTCCCTTGAATCAAGTTTGTTTATCGGGAAGAATTAAGAAGGGAACTATTTTAAAATATTTAATCCCTGTAATGGAAAGATGAAATCATCTGAACATATGATTTTGGAACATAAAAACATAATATAAAAGATGTAAACAAAAATAAATAGGCATTATATTTATTCAAGGATAGTGGAGGAATAACCAGAAGGAAAAATGAAGGTTTGGGGGGAAACCCTTACCACTTTGTAATCAATCAAATCATTTTCCCCAAATTAATAATAATAAAATGATACATTGAAAACCAGGAAAATAAATATATTCATGAAATGGTACACCAATGGGAATATACATACACCATAAATAATAAATATCAGTGAATTATAAATATATCACAAAAATGTAAAAGTGTGATGAGAAAACCCTTACCTTATGTGTGAATGTGTTATACACTTGACCTTAAGGTCCTGGAATATGAAACTAGATCCATTAATAATTTAATTCAGAACATATTAGAAATGAATATAATTTATTATAATTTTAATAAGTTCATTTACTGCCTTTTATAAGTTATAAGATTGAATTCCATCATTCTGTAGCATTCGTTTCTTGATATTCATGATCAGTTCACTTGATTATATGTTTGGAACATCATGTGGAATGGATATAATTATATATGATTAAATTTATATATTATTAATGAAAATAAATAAGTTTAAATTTTTATATACATAATTTTTTTACATGGTATGAGGATGAAACATTATATAAGTCATTTAGTGATAACCGTTTAGATTTTTACGGTGGTTTTTTTATCACAATGAACTAGTTTTGTTATATTATTTAGTATCATATACAAATGATGGTTCCAAACTAATTACATAAGATATAATACATATTTTATAAAAAAAATTCAACCATAAAAATGGTTTCATGGCCATCCTTGAAGGAAAAAAGTAATAGAAAAAGTTCGTTCTCCACAAAGGTTGTAAATTGGCACCACCCGGATGATGATTTCATTTTTAATATAAAAGAGAGAGAGTAAGGATATTAATTATGTATATTCTAGAAACATGATATAATTATATTATATATATTATAATATAGTTATCATGATTATTTGGAGATATTAGGGGAGGATAAGATAATAATTTAAACAAATTGGAAATGAAATTAAAAGAAAAAGGGTGAGGGTTGACCTCTTGAAATATCCTCCTTGAGAACTTCCTTAAGAGAAGGGATTTTGGTATTTTGGAAATAAAAAGGGCTCATGGATGTGGGTAGGGACTATGTAATACTATTTCACTATAACTTTGAGAATATTCAAGGTTTATAAGAGTGAAGAGAAGATGGGGTGAGGGGTGGTTTTTAAAGCGGAGGAGAGGTGGGGTTTTCCATTATTTTAATCATTATTTTATTATTTTTCCTCAAGACTATGAATAGTATTGATTCTTGTGAATAAAAATTGTAATATGTGTATGTGAGTTTGAACCAATCACCATTTACATAATCCATGACTCAATCACGGTGCAAAAATTCATTTATTTATAATATTTTGTAAATTATCGAATTTCACTATTAACAAAAAATTCAAGTATTTCAGAAAAATCCAAAAAAATAATCGTAACTATTTTTTGATGTGTAGAATTAAAAAATGGACTTAATTTTACCAAAATAATTTTTTATATATGTAAAATTTAATTTTTAAAAAAAATCATTATTAACTTGAAAAATATAGATTTTAATTTTAAAACTGATTTCATAATACTTTTAAAATTTAATTGACATCTCATAAAATTATACTAAAATCATAAAAAAAAAATATATTTATTTAGGAATAAATTTTATGGAAATTAATTTTATTTTAAAAAAATTATTAATTTAAAATTGTAAATAAATATTTATTACTCACAAAAATACCAACACTTTTATTTTTAAAACATTCATTCTCATTTATAAGGTGCCATAATTTTATTTATACTTTCATGGATGAGGTTACTATTAATAAATGTCATGTTACTATTTATTGGGGTAACATTACTATTCATAAGGGTATATTACTATTCATAAGGGTCAAGTTACTATTTACCAAAAAATTAAGTTGATCTTATTCGACTCTAAAAAACGTACTAAACGCAACGGTGTATGTCCATTTTTTTAAATTCAAATCACATAAGTGGAAAAATTATGTTCTATGGCTAGGTTATAACTATAAAAAGTTGTTATTTCATAAAGACTGAGTGTTGTGCGCCTATAAGATATCCAATAAATTGAAATTATTTATGAAGAAATATATTATAAAATCTTGGGGTGTCATATTAATAGTGAATATATTCATAATATAATTTACTATTTATCAAAATAATTATAATAGTAAATATATATTATATTTAATTAAATAATCTGTTGATAAAAGTGAATTTTGTAAACATAATCAAATATATATATTCATATTAAAATATTATTTTAAACAAAAATAATAGTGTAAAGTAGTATTTGTTTTTTAGAACATTAATTAATTTGAAATTTATAAATTATAATTATTTATAAGTATTATTATTAATTAAACATTTAATTTTAAATTATTTTATATTATTAAAAAAATTACTGGGGTGTTACATCATTCCCCCTCAATAGAATTGTTTCATCGCAATTCGAAACTACTCTTAAAAAGTTAAAGGTTGATTCTTAAAAGTCCCCTTTGTGGAAAACCCACATTCGAAATAGGGTTAATAAAATATCCTCTTAAAAATAAGTTAAGTTAAATGAGGTGGTCACCAAAAAAATTATGCTTTCTAATGTGGTGACATTAGTTATAAGTAAAAACCTGTACATGGAAGAAAAATTAAAATATGATGTTTTGATGGAAAGTGATAAAGAACATGTTCAAATGAAAGTTGAATACTATAAAACTATAAACAACTTTAAAATATTAATTAATATTATCCAAGATTTCATAATATGACTAAAGTTTATTTATAACTCTTTTCATTGATTTTTGGAATTATTTAACCCAATAAGAGTGTAAATATACATTTCTATTTCATAAACACAATCTTATCCTATGATTTTACATTGAACTATCTATACTTTGTCTCTTAGCGTAGGTTGTGTCATGTGGTGAAGCAATACATTAACCTCTAAAACCTCATACAATGATAAACTTGACCCATTCATAAATGGATTAACCTTACAAAATATAATGATTCAACACTTTAGAAATAAGGTCACTAAATTTCAAAGATGAACTTAGCCAAGAATTAGCTCTAAATTTTCACATTCCAAAAACGTGAATAACTTCCTTATGTATCCTCCTGAAATATGTTAATAACTCAAATTACCATAAAACAATATTGGAAACATGAATTCTTCTATATTATTTAAGTAAGAGACATGTTATTGGATATATTACTAAAATCAAAAAGTGTTGTAAACTCTGTTGATGATAGAATAGAACACTTGTCAACAAGCCAATAATCAGTTCCAATGACATGGGAAATAGTCAGTACTTATCAAAATCAATCATTTATTCATCATTATCTCAACATAATAAATATATTAAGGGTATTATTTCCATCAATCAAGTGTTTCCCAAAATGTTTAAATTTCTAATAAATATCTTTTCTTGGTACCATTCAACATATGGTCTCAAATCCTTAATGAAAAAGTACTACAGTTCAATCCTCATATATTCAATAATTATTATAACAAGTACAATACTAATAAAAAAATCAAATTACATAATTCCTAAATATATATATTAATTTTTACTCTTCATCTGTGAAAATAAAATAACCTGATCATTATCAAATATCATCATTTGGGGTATATTTTTCTGACATTGGGGACGTTGATTCTCACAGTGTCTCATCTCCTCATAGTTGAAGCATTGTACATTGAAAACCTTTTTCTTACCATTGAAATCATGAACATGGTGTATTTTTTCTCTACACTTATAACAAAATCTTATTCCCTTCAATAATTTTCTAGGGTGATTCTTCCCATAGTTATCACATGGGAAACCCCTTCATTACCTTCTTCCCTTTATCCATATTTTCCTCTTCCATCCTTTTCTTCTCTTGCTTCTCTTCAAATCCATATGTCTCATAGAATAATTTACTGATCTTGTTAACACATGATATTGTTTCCTAATATGATGAGGATAACTTGGATATTATTTCCCATTGAAATATGGGATTAAGACTGTAACACCCCGAGATTCCACGGTACGCTTCTCTATGAATAATACAGTAGTGTGTGTTGTACGCAACTTCAAGTTCTAACACACACCACGACAAATCAAAGTAGCCGTTATGAATAGTAATACCTACTTTTTAAAATTTTAGAAATTTTATCTCTCAAAATGGACTTCATTTTTGGATTCGGAGTATCGAATTTAGCCTAAGGTGAAATTTTGGTACTTTTCGGATAGCTTTAATATTTTGATGAATAGTGAAAATTACTAAATTTTAATTAAAAAAACATTTTTAATCAAAATAATTAATAGTGATAAATTATGAATTTGAGTAGTTTTAAATTATATTTAGAATACATTTTTACCATTTAATAAAATGTTGCTCATTGGACATAATTTCTCAATTAAACCGGACATAAACAAGTACCAATCTTTTGATAGTTATTATATATTAAAAAGACGCTATTTGTTGTGACAGCGGGAATTAATTATAAAATTAATTAATGCAACCTATATGTTTGGAATTTTGTAAAATAGAAATCATTTTTGAATTTTTAATATCAATTATATCTTAGGGTGACATTTTGGCATTGTTCAGAAAAACATCAATTTTTGATGAATAGTGAAACCACTAAGTGGTAGTTAAAAAACTGAATTTTTCATAAAACTTAATTTTACCGCTTTTGTAAATGGAATTTAGAAAATCCGAGAGACACGGTTAATATCAAGTAGTAAAATTTGGTTCAATGAGATGAAAATATTTTTTGGTGAATAGTAACTTTTTACTTTTATTTACCACAGTTAAAAGTAAATAGGATAATTAAGGGTAAAAATGATATTAATATTACCCTCAAACATGTCCTAATTCTATTGGACAAGTTTATCTCGACCAAAAACAACCTTAGGAATAAAATATTATCATTTAGGTCCACTTGGATTAGATTAGGACATTTATTATTATTTAATTCAAAGAAGAGTTAAAAGAGTTAAAATCAAAGTTTATTTACTAATAAATTTTTAATATAGGGTTATACATAAGATAAATTCGATTGTAAATATTCATTAAAAATATAAAACTATTTCCTACATAATGATAGTTTATTTATAATTTTTAGACATTAAATAATTTAATTTATTTTTGACACAATGATGATGCAGTGATTAATATAATAGTGAAAAATTAAAATATTTGTTATTATAAATACCCAAATAAATATAATTTGAGACTTTTTATGAATTAAAATTATTTTCTAGGTTAATATGACATGTTAGGATTGATTTAATTAACTTTTGTCGAAGTAATAATTCTGTTATGAGTTTTACAAAAATCAATTATTGAATAGTGTCAAAATTGATATAAAATAGTTTTTTAAACAAATATTATATTATTAATTGATATTAAATTCCTAAAAATATAAGGTTCTGACAAGAGACTTATATAATGATAGGTGTATCATTAATGTACCACTTGGGGGTCTCTTGGATGTATATAGTATGTTTATTAACCGTATAATATAAAAATACAAAGAGACTTGTTAAAAGTGAAACTAAGTAACTAAGAGTTAATACTTAAAGATAAGGTTAATATAGTAACCCAAACCTGTCTAAATTCTATTGGCTGAGTGGTTTTCTCCCATCCACACTTTAAACTTTAAATATTCCACTTTGGAGCCATTAGAAACCGAATATGAATTTATTATAAAATAATATTTCTAGCTTTTCCAAAGGTGCCCCTCACCCCTCTTATAAAAGGGCACTCTCCCTTCTCATTACCTCACACCATAGAATCCTTTTGGTTCGGCCAAAATCTGCCCAAATACTCTCTCAAATTCCCTCAATTCATCCTAGAGGCCTTACTTTAGTCATAAATCCATCTTAAGGATCCCTTTTGATCAAATAAAAAGGAAGAACCCGAAGAAGAGGTAATGATTTCACCACCCTTTTTCAAGTTCCTTTCTTCTTCTACTTCTTCTTTCTTTGTTATTACCATTCTAAAATAATGAATCCAGTATATCTTATATAATTTAATATTATTATAAATATGGTGAAACCATATTCAGTATTATATCCATCCTTTGAATGACATGTCACCATACGTGCGTACGTATGGCTTACCGTCTCCACGTCGTGGTGTAATTGTTATTCAATATATTATTATTTGGATGGGTATAATAATGATTTGTAATTCATATAAATAATAAATATAAAATGATAATGATTCTGTATATATGATATACCATCCAATTATATATTATTTTAATATCAAAAGAATGATATTTTCGCTCGTGCATACGTACGGATTACCGTATCCACGACGCGATGAGATTCATTTCCAAGTTCACCATTCATCGACGATTATAAAAATATATATTACTAATAAGTATGTAATATATGACATAATAATGCTACTGGACATATATATATATATATATAAGAATCTATGTACTTACATATATCTTATTCATTTACTTTCGTTCAATACTCTATGAAAACAGAAACAGCTTTTATGCGTACGTACGGACTACCGTCTCCATAAACGGTGTGTTCCATTTCATATATATGTCTCTTATACATATTTATATTATAAATATATATGATATATTTATCATGTTTTATATTCTGGAAGTATTTAAATCATTATCTAAGTGATACAACCAAGAGTGACAAGATAAAACACATATGATAAAGAAAGTGATTATTACCCGAAATGTTAACATAACATTGAAATTATTATTAAATGGGTAATATAAAGTCATAAATGAATCATGTATGATATCATAAATATTAATATGGTTCTGGTATTATTTAATAACATACTAAGATCTTCGTACAGGAGGATAAACGTACCCTCTACTAAAGTAAAGTGCAATGTAAGGGGTTTTCATCTCACTCCTTATTCCTGTGAGATTCATGTCATATTGCCACTATTACCTTTTGTTTGGTGTGTGTACTTCCCATAATTGTATTATTTGTGTAATACACTTTAATTTATGTGTATTTACATATTAATTGTATGATTCCTCTTTCATGGGTTGTATGTTTCGTAAGTTACCAAATTGGTAATGGTTAATTCCTCAATCTCGTCATTATCTGAGATTGTTTATGTGTAAGTATTTACTGGGAAATTTTTGTCATCCATGTCCATTTTTCATAAAAATGATTTAAAAATGAAGATTTTAAGGATTTTTAAAGGTAATATTTATCAAAATCATAATTTCAAATGTTTTAAAGATTTATCTTTCTAAATCTTCTTAA
This sequence comes from Viscum album, assembly GCA_963277665.1. Taxonomy (NCBI): domain Eukaryota; kingdom Viridiplantae; phylum Streptophyta; class Magnoliopsida; order Santalales; family Viscaceae; genus Viscum; species Viscum album. The sequence goes on along the minus strand of OY728153.1, from coordinate 2,050,862,834 downwards.
TTAATGTCCATGTTTTCAAAATGATTTTAAGGATTTATTTATATGGACATGAATGTTTTGAAGTGATAATTCTTTTCAAAAGTTTAAAAGTGGTATGGGACACTTTGATTCAAAAATAACTTTTAAAATTAGTTCCTTTATAAATGTGTGACTTTTAAATTATTTTACAAAAATGATATTTCTCTCAAAAAAATTTACTCATCATTTTCATCTATGTCAACATCATTTGATGGATTTTAAGCTCATTTGAATTTGATTTATTATACAAAACTTCCATTGAAGGTTTTTTGATATGTTTGAATGTGTATGTGTTATTTTTATACCATTCATGGTTTATAGAGAAAGTATTGACATTTCGTATACTAGTTTTAATACGAATGTTTATGTTATGTTTAAACCTATTCATATGAGGAATGCATTGGACATAGTAAGAGACGGGTGGAGCCCGCTATATCTCCTCGATGCAATCGGTAGGTCTCATGAGACAAACTAGTGTCTTGGCACTAGGCCTTGACAAAATCTTATTTGTAGTCTTGGCACCAGGCCTTGGCTATGTGGTTTTGATAGTCTGGTATTATGCATTACATCATTATGAAAGTGGTTAGTGATATTGCATGTGATTATTCGATTAGTAGAATATCCATGTGAATAAGTAAATGGAATTATTTCATTTTATTTCTGCCATATTATGCTGAAGTTTAAGTTTAAAAAGATTTTGTTTTAGTTTTATACATTGCCTTAAATTTTTTTGCTTATTTTTGAAAGTTTCTGCTGTATTTCTTACCCTTACTGAGCATTTGAGCTCACCCCTTTCTATGTTTTATTTTTTCCCAGGATTCCAAGAAGTGTAATGTGATTGATATGCAGGGTTAAGCCAAGGGAATAATGGAGTTCATAAATATTATTTATGTTGTTTTGTACGTCTTAAAGTGCAAATGTAACATTCATGTATGTGATCTATTTTCCCAAGACTGCTAAACATATCGGTCCTTTGGGACTTGATTCCTTGTAATCATGCCAATATATTAAAATAATGCACCGACTCTGGGTAACTGGGGTCGGGGCGTTACAGTTGGTATCAGAGGAAGTTTAGCAATAACCTTGGAAACTAGATTTAGATAAACTCTGATTAGAGCACATATCCTTAAGATAGACTTTGATGATTAGTATAGAAGAACTTCCTAGAATTTTGGTATTGTATAAATTTTGTGAGTTTTCCGAGAAATACATCCTTGTCTGGATACGAGCAGGTAGAGGCGGCTCTGGAACAGATGTACCTAGGGGTAAAACTCGAAAACACTGCTTTGGGATTAGGTATTGTTATTCATAAACTAATATAGTGTATGATATTGTATAGAAATGGCACCCAGTAGAAGGAATGTGAACTCCAGTAATACGTATGATCCAAAGAGTAAGAAGGATCGTATATTTCATGGTATTAAGCCATCATTTAGAAGAGAAATAGTCTCCCACGTATTATCATCATATGAAGAAATAGTATCATGTGTGGATAAGATAACTAAAGAGTTTACTGAGTCATATGGCTTTGAAGGGAAGCAAGAGAAGAAAAGGATGGAAGAGAGAAAGATGGATAAAGGGAAGAAGGAAAAGAAGAATTTCCCTGTATGTGATAACTGCGGGAAGAAACACCATGGAACTTTCATGAAAGGAATGGGAGTTTGTTATAAGTGTGTAGGAAAAGGGCACAAATTACGTGACTTCAAGGGTAAGAAAATGGTTTCAAATGTACAATGCTTCATTTTCAAGGAGTTTGGACACTACGCAAACCAATGTCCCAGTCATCAGACTATATCGAAAATGATGCTATTGGATAACAATCATGTTATGATACTACCATAGATGAAGAGAAATTATTAGAGTTCTTATGTTGATTATGTCATTTGAGTGTTGTATCAGCAATGTACTTGTTATAATAATTATGGAGTATATAAGGATTGTATTGCAGTACTATTTCATTGAGGATTTGAGATTTTATGGTACTAAGAAAAGTGACTCTACAGCGTGTTAAATGTTTTTTGGAAATTACATGGGTGAAGGAAAGATAAACCTTAATATGGTCCTAATATTGAGGTAGTGATTTTGGAATAAGAGATGGTTGATTTTGGTAATTCAGGATGTTGAGCTGTTGTAAAAGAATATATTAGGAAGCTGTTCACATGTTATTACCTGGAAAAAAGGATCCTCATTAGGTTTTACTTCCTTGTAAATTTTTTGACTATGAGTTTGGATAATAGTATTTTGGATAAGTCTAATGGTTGGAATGGATTAATTGTGAAAGTTTATTTTTTTGGATTTTTATAAAAGTACAACATGTAGACCGTGTGACGACCCATCGTGTCGGACAAAGCTGCGGGAATCGAACCCACAACCATAGTGAAATTGGGATTTATCGCCTACCATTGTGCTACATGAAGTTCCTGGATGGTATAATGTAGTTTATTTACATAAAGGGTCCGATATGTGAATTATAAATTTATTATATTTGGAACCCTATACGATTAGGATAAATAGAGTATTTTGGAGATAAATTATGTTTTGCGGAAATTTATTAATTGATAAAACTCTAATTATAAAGTAAGTATATCTCCTTATGATCTTATCCAATCTCATAAATAAATTCCTCAACATTATGAAAAGGAACTTAGAACAAAAATGTTTTCCTAAATGGTACCTTAGATCATCACTAATTTATGGCTTTGACATTGTTGGCCTTTTCATAGCCATGTTCTCTACCACTCTCCATCAGATAATTGATGGTTAGATTTCTCTTCCATATCCATATTTTCCTACATGGAACCCTAGTATGTGTTATTTTTGGTAATCTTCATACTTTCCACTCTTTATTTTAAATAGAGGCCTCATAAATTTATTTTTCGATGTGGGATTTCAACTAAGATATTGTGAAACATAAAAAATGTTTTATCCTAATACCGTATGTTTTGTTGAACAGATGGTATTTTAAATCATCACAGATTGATGAATTTAAGGACCTCAATTTTAAACTTGTTTGTGATTGATGATCTCAATCACTACCTATAAATATTTACGTTTTTTCTCCAATTATATGTCTATAATTTCCACCAATGCCCTCTTAATCGAGATCATAATTTTGTGGTGACCCTTTCATTTCTCTTTTCATCTTGTTAAGACTAAATTTTATTAACCAAATTTCCGATGTGGGTTTTTCCACAAAGATATTTTCTATTTTCAACCTTTATTTTCAAAGAACAATATCAAATTGTGAGGACGCAATTTATTGAATGAGGGGAGAATGTAACACCCTGATATTCCATGGTACGCTTCTCTTTGAATAATATAGTAGCATGTGTTGTATGCAACTTCGAGTTCTAACACACACCACGACCAATCAAAGTACCTGTTATGAATAGTAATACCTACTTTTTAAAATTATAGAAATTTTATCTCTCAAAATGGACTTCATTTTTGGATTCTGAGTATCGAATTTAGTCTAAGGTGAAATTTTGGTACTTTTTGGATAACTTTAATATTTTGATGAATAGTAAAAATTACTAAATTTTAATTAAAAACAACTTTTTTAATCAAAATAATTAATAGTGATAAATTATAAATTTGAGTGGTTTTAAAGTATATTTAGAATATATTTTTACCATTTAATACAATTTTGGTCATTGGACATAATCTCACAATTAAACCGGACATAAACAAGTACCAATCTTTTGATAGTTATTATATCTTAAAAACACGCTATTTGTTGTGACAGCGGGAATTAATTATAAAATTAATTAATGCAACTTATATGTTTGTAATTTTGTGAAATATACATCATTTTTGAATTTGGAATATCAATTATAGCTTAGGGTGAAATTTTGGCATTGTTCAGAAAAACTTCAATTTTTGATGAATAGTGAAACCACTAAGTGGTAGTTAAAAAACTGAATTTCTCATAAAACTTAATTTTACCGCTTCTGTGAATGAAATTTAGAAAATCCGAGAGAAACGGTTAACATCAAGTAGTAAAATGTGGTTTAATGAGATGAAAATAATTTTTGGTGAATAGTAACTTTTTACTTTTATTTACCACGGTTAAAAGTAAATAGGGTAATTAAGGGTAAAAATTATATTAATATTTCCCTAACACATGTCCTAATTCTATTGGACATGTTTATCTCGACCAAAAACAACCTTAGGAATAAAATATTATCATTTAGGTCCACTTGGATTAGATTAGGACATTTATTATTATTTAATTCAAAGAAGAGTTAAAAGAGTTAAAATCAAAGTTTATTTAATAAAAAAATTTAAAATAGGGTTATACATAAGATAAATTCGATTCTAAATATTCATAGGAAAGATAAAAAGATTTCCTACATAATGATATTTTATTTATAATTTTTAGACATTAAATAATATAATTTATTTATGACACAATGATGATGCAGTAATTAATATAATAGTGAAAAATTAAAATATTTGATATTATAAATACCCAAATAAATATAATTTGAGACTTTTTATGAATTACACTTATTTTATAGGTTAATAGGACATGTTAGGATTTATGTAAGTAATGTTTTGCGAAGTAATAATTCAGTTATAATTTTTACAAAAATCAATTATTGAATAGTGTCAAAATTGACATAAAAGAGTTTTTAAAACAAATATTATATTATTAATTGATATTAAATTCCTACAAATCTAAGGGTTTGGACAAGAGACTTCTATGATGATATTTGTATCATTAATGGACCACTTGGGGGGTCTCTTGGATGTATATAGTATGTTTATTAACCATATAATATAAAGATACAAAGAGACATTGTAAAAGTGAAACTAAGTAACTAAGAGTTAATACTTAAAGATAAGGTTAATATAGTAACCCAAACCTATCTAAATTATATTTATTGAGTGGTTTTCGACCCATACCCACCTTAACCTTTAAATAATCTACTTTGGAGCCATTAGAAACCGAATATTAATTTATTATAAAATAATATTTCTAGCTTTTCCAAAGGTGGCCCTCACCCCTCTTATAAAAGGGTACTCTCCCTTCTCATTAACTCACACCTTCAAAGCCTTTTGGTTCGTCCAACCTCTTACCAAATACTATCTCAACTTCCCTAAATTCATCTTAGAGTCCTTACTTTAGTCAGAAATCCATCCTAAGGATCCCTTTTGATCAAATCAAAAGGAAGAACTCGAAGAAGAGGTAATGATTTCACCACACCTTTTCAAGTTCCTTTCTTCTTCCACTTCTTCTTTCTTTGTTATTACCATTCTAAAATAATGAATCCAGTTTATATTATATAATTTAATATTATTATAAATATGTTACAACCAAATTCAGTATTATATCCATCCTTTGAATGACATGTCATCATACGTGCGTACGTACGGCTTACCGTCTCCACGTCGTGGTGTAATTGTTATTCAATATATTATTATTTGGATTAGTATAATAATGATTTGTAATTCATGTAAATAATAAATATAACATGATAATGATTCTATATATATGATATACCATCCAATTATATATTATTTTAATATCAAAAGAATGATATTTTCGCTCGTGCATAAGTACGGATTACCGTATCCAGGACGCGATGAGATTCATTTCCAAGTTCACCATTCATTGACGATTATAAAAATATATATTACTAATAAGTATGTAATATATGACATAATAATGCTACTGTAGATATATATATATATATAAATATACATATATATATATATATATATATAAATTTATGTACTTACATATATCTTATTCATTTCCTTCTGTTCAATACTATATGAAAACAGAAACATCGTTTATGCGTACGTACGGACTACAGTCTCCATAAACGGTGTTTTCCATTTAATATATATGTCTATTATACATATTTATATTCTAAATATATATGATATATTTATCATGTTTTATATTCTGGAAGTATTTAAATCATGATCTAAGTGATACAACCAAGAGTGACAAGTTAAAACACGTACGATAAAGAAAGTGATTATTACCCGAAATGTTAACTTAACATGGAAATTATTATTAAATGGGTAATATAAAGTCATAAATGTATCATGTATGATATCATAAATATTAATATCATTCTGTTATTATTTAATAACATACTAAGATCTTCATACAGGAGGATAAATGTACCCTCGACTAAAGGAAAGTGCAAGGTAAGGGGTTTTCATCTCACTCCTTATTCCTGTGAGATTCATGCCATATTGCCAATATTACCTTTTGTGTGGTGTATGTATTTCCCATAATTGTATTCTTTGTGTAATAAACTTTAATTTATGTGTATTTACATATTCATTGTGTGATACCTCCTTCATGGGTTGTATGTTTTGTAAGATACCAAATTGGTAATTGTTAATTCCTCAATCTCATCATTATCCAAGATTGTTTATGTGTAAGTATTTACTGGGAAATTTTTATCATCCATGTCCATTTTTCATAAAAATGATTTCAAAATGAATATTTTAAAGATTTTGAAAGGTAATCTTTATCCAAATCATAATTTCAAATGTTTTAAAGATTTATCTTTATAAATATTTTTAATTAATGTCCACGTTATCAAAATGATTTTAAGGATTTATTTATATGGACATGAATGTTTTGAAATGATAATTCTTTTCAAAAGTTTCAAAGTGGTATGGGACACTTTGATTCAAAAATATCTTTTAAAATTACTTCCTTTATAAATGTGTGACTTTTAAATGATTTTATAAAAAGGATATTTCTCTCAAAAAAATTTACTCATCATTTTCATCTATGTCAACATCCTTTGATGGATTTTAAGCTCATTTGAATTTAATTCATTATACAAAACTTCCCTTGAAGGTTTTGTGATTTGTTTGACTGTGGATGTGTTATTTTTATTCCATTCATGGTTTATGGAGAAAGTATTGACATTTCATATGCTAGTTTTAATACGAATGTTTATATTATGATTAAAACCTATTCATATGAGGAATGCATTGGACTTAGTAAGTGACGGGTGGAGCCCTATATAGCTCCATGATGCATCGGTAGGTATCATTAGACAAACTTGTGTCTTGGAATGAGGCCTTTACAAAATCTTATTTGTAGTATTGGCACGAGGCCTAGGCTATGTGGTTATGATAGTTTGGCATTATGCATTCTATAATTATGAAAGTGGTTAGTGATATTTCATGTGATTATTAGATTAGTATAATATCCATGTGAATAAGTAAATTGCATTATTTCATTTTATTTCTGCCATATTATGCTGAAGTTCAAGTTTAAAAGGATTTTGTTTTCGTTTTATACATTTCCTTAAATGTTTATGCTTATTTTTAAAAGTTTTTGTTGTATTGCTTACCCTTACTGAGCATTTGAGCTCACCCCTTTCTATGTTTTATTTTTTCCCAGGATTCCAAGAAGTGTAATGTGATTGATATGTAGGGTTAAGACAAGGGAATAGTGGCATTCATAAAGATTAATTATGTTGTTTTGTGCGTCTTAAAGTGAAAATGTAACATTCATGTATGTGATCTATTTTTCCAAGACTTCTAAACTTATCGGTCCTTCGGGACTTGATTCCTTGTAATCATGCCAATGTATTAAAATAATGTACCGACTCTGGGTAACTGGGGTCGGGGCGTTACAAAGACCATGAAATATATGATCCTTCTTACACTTTTTATCACGTGCATTAGGGGAGTTCTCATTCCTTCTGCTAGGTTCCATTTCTAAACAATGACATATACTATATTACCTCATTAAATAATGAACTTTCTTTAAAACTAATCATGGTATAGCACATAGCAAAAATTTATGAATTGTAAATCCTTAAACTGCATACTTTGGTTAATTTGGAAGAATAAATCATTCATAATGGTATGTAATAAAAATGTGATTTATCTTAAGAATATACCCTAGAAGTGGAAAACTAGGTATACAGTAAGGTGCGTTTTCATGTACTGTGTTACCCTGATTCAAGCATAAAACACCTTGTTAGAGCTGTTACCCTTAGGTATGTATTTTCCAGAACCAAATCCACTTTTAGTATCCAAATAGGTATGTATTAGCTAGAAATATCTACAAAATATTTTCCTTACCAAAATAATAGGGTGTTCTTTGATTCTTATCCCCAGTGTCTATCTTAGGGTTATGTTCCTTAACCTATGTTTTCTAAATCTAGTTTCCAAGGTTGCTACCAAACTTCCTCTAATACCAACTATAACACCCCAACCCTAAAAGCCTGGAGCTGGTGCATTATTTTAATACATTGGCATGATTACAAGGAATCAAATCCTGAAGGACCGAACGTTTTAGTAGTCTTGGAAAACCATATTATATTCATTATACCCATAATTCATTGGAAAAAAGAAAATAGAACATGATACAATGTGAAATAAACTAAATCCTAGGAATCTTATTCAAAGCTATCTTCTTCATAACATAGGGAAAAGAGACATAACAAAAGGGGTGAGATCGGATTCTCATTAAGGGTAAGTTATTCAGTATAGATATCATAAATAATAAAGAAAAGTGAATAACTCAATCCACATAAACATAATCTTGAGAATAATATGTAAAGGGTAAAAATTGAATGAATAATTCCATATAAATAATCACATAATACTTCTCCATTGATATTCTAATAGTCAAATAATCACATGATTTATCTATTAATTATATAATAATGAGGGAATTAATATTTCAAACATCATAAACCTATCATCGAGGCATTGGCCAATAATTCTGAAAATCCAAGGGTAATGCCTCACCGAAAACAAAATTTTATTTTGTCTCGTGAGACCTAACAATGCATCGAGGGGAAATTGAGGGCCCCACCCATCACCTTCTATGTCTTATTCATTCCTAAAATGTTTAATAAAAGATATATTTAGATCGAATTTTCCCATACCACTTTTAAATATTTGAATCACAATCATAGATTAAAATATTCTCATTAAATCATTGATAAACTCTTGAGGAAAATGATCATTAAACATTCTAAAGTGTCTCGTACCACATTGAAAATTTTAATTATTAATTCCATATAATATCATAAGAACAATATGAATCATGATTTGATATATCAAATGAAATTACATACACCTCATACAAGGAATAATTGTTGAATAAGTCATAAATCTTATAGAATTAAAAGTGAGACGAGAAAAACCCTTTTATTTTGGAAAGAATAATTATTTTGGAATAAAATTTATTTGTTGTAAAATATGATTGTAAACATGTTTCTCCCAGAAAAGAAAAGGGAAAAGAATTTAAATTATATTTGAGGAAAAAAATTACCACTGAAGTGAAATCATGTGAAATATTTTTTGATGAATCTTTATAAATAAAACATTTTGGTGTAGTTTAAGGAAAATATTAAAGAGATTTTAAAGCATAATGGAATGTTTGTTTTCATAAAACCAGAAATGAAACAAAATATTTTTTTCATGGTAAAATTTTTTATTTTAAAAAAATAATTATGAATTAAAATATATTATATAGTGAACATGAAAATGGGTAAGAATTCGAGAAATTCCATTGAATCGGGCCTCTTTATCGGGAAGAATTAAGAAAGGAACTATTTTAAAACATATAATTCCCATAAACTAAAGATGAAATGATAAGAATATATGATTTTTAAAATAAAAATAGAATATATAAGATCTAAAAAAATAAATAATCATTACATTTGGGTAAGGACAATGAAGGAATAACCGAAAGGAAAAATGAATGTTCGGGCGGAACCCCTTACCACATTATAATCAATTGATTCATATGACCCAAAATTAATAATAATAAAATTATAAATTTAATATAATGAAACTTAAATAGATTAATGATATGATACATAAATGGTATGTTTAAATACACCATACATAAGAAATAGTGGTGAATAATGAATATCTCACGAAAACGGAAGTGAGTTGATAAAACTCTTACCTTATGTCTGAATGTGTTATGCACTTGACCTTAATGTCCTGGAATACAAAATTAGACCCACTAATAATTTAATTATGAACCTATTATACATGTATATAATTTCTTATAATTTTATTAACTTCATTTATAGCCTTTTTATATGTTATAATATTGAATTTCGTCATTCTGGAGCATTCGTTTCTTGATATGCATGACCTGTTCTATTGATTATAAGTATAGAAGTTCATAGGGAATGGATATAATTTTCCAGAATTGAATTTATATATTATTAATGAACATAAATAATTTTAAATCTTTATATATATTATTTGGTTATATGGTATGAGGATTAAATTTAGATAAGTCATTTTGTGATAATCGTTTAGATTTTTACGGTGGTTTTTCAATCACAACGAACTAGGTTTGTTATATTATATACTATCATGTACAAAATATGGTTAAAAATCATTAAATAAGATATAATAAATATTTTAGAATCCGTTTCAACAATAAAAATGGTTTCATTACAATATATGAAGGATAAAATAAAGAACAAAGATTCGTCGTCCACGAAGGTTCTAAATTAGCACCTCTCATATGATGATTTCATTGTTAAAATAAAAGAGAGAGAGTAAAGAGATGGATGACGTATATTCCATTACATGATATTATTACATTATATAGATTATAAAGGAGTTATCATGCTCATTTGGATAGATGATTTGAGGATAATATTAGAATATAAAACAAATTTAAAATGAAATTAAAAGAAAAAGGGGGAGGGTTTAACTCTTGAAATATCCTCCTTGAGAACCTCCTTAAGAGAAGGAGTTTTCGTATTTTTGAAGGTAAAAGTGCACCTGAAGGTGGTTAGAAACTTGATAAGATTATTTGGTTAGAAATTTTATAAACTTCAAGGATTATAGGAATGAAGAGAATAGGGGGTGAGTGGTTGCTTTTATTGTAGAGGAGAGGTAGGTTTTTCAATTATTTTAATCATTATTTTATTATTGTGGATCAATACTATGAATAGTATTTATTTTTGTGAAAAAAATAGTAATAAGTACATGAGAGTTAAAAACTATGGCCATTTACATCAAACATGTCCCAAGCATGATGAAAAAGTCTTTTATTTAGCATATTTCGTAAATTATCAAATTTCACTAATCACCAAAAATTAATGTATTTCAAAAAAATCCAAAAAATTCACCCAAACCATTTTTCGAAATGTATAATTAAAAAAGGGAATCTATTTTACCAAAATAATTTTATAAATATTTAAAATTTAATTTTTAAACAAAATCATTATTTACTTGAAAAATACAGATTTTAATTTTAAAAATTATTTTATAATACTTTCAAACATTAACCAATGTATTATGAAATTATACTAAAATAAAAGGACAAAAAATATTTATTTAAGAATGAATTTTATGAAAATAAATTTTATTTTAAATAAATTTATTAATTTTAAATTTTAAATAAATATTTATTACTCACAAAAATATCAACACTTAATTATTTATTTTTAAAACATTCCCTCTAATTTATAAGGCGCTTAAATTTTATTTATAATTTCATGGGTGATGTTACTATTAATAAGGGCAAAGTTACTCTTCATAAGGGTAACATTGCTATTCACAAGGGTAGATTACTATTCATAAGGGTCAAGTTTCTATTCACCAACAAATTAAGTTGACCCTATTAGACTTTAAAAAACATACTGATCGCAGCAATGTATGTCCATTTTTTCAAAAATAAAATCACAGGAAGTCTTAAAATTATGTTTCATGCCTAGGTTATAACTATAAAAACAGTTTTGTTTCACCGAGACTCGATGTCATGTACATATAAGCTATCTAATGAATTGAAATTATTTATGAAAAAATATACCATAAAATCTTGGGTTGTCATATCAATAGTGAATATATTTGTAACATAAATTTTGTGTTTATCAAAATAATTCTAATAATAAATATATATTATATTTAAGTAAATAATATTTTGATAAAAATTAATTTTGTAAAAATAATCAAATATATATTCATATTAAAATATTCTTTACACAAAAATAATACGGTAAAATAGTACTTTTTTACATTAATTAATTTGAAAGATATAAATTATAATTATTTATAGGTATTATTATTAATTAAAAAACTTAATTTTAAATTATTTAAAATTATTAAACAAATTAATGTGGTGTTACAAATGTCGTACTTCATGGAACTCCCATCCATTTTTTATAACATATTGTCCCAAAAGCATGATCACAACACACCTCACCCGAAGACACCTGGGTTCACCGTCCCACAATCACGACCATATCCCATCTCTCCCACAAACATCTGGTCCACAACACAACCATTGTAAACACCAGAGTAGTGCGGTATTGTGAACTTTTAGTACATCAACCTCATTCCCTCCTCGTAAAATGCATGACCCCCACCACAATCTGCCCCGCAAGCACGATCATATCTTTCCAGAAAACACGTGGGTTCTCAAAACCACCATCTAATACACAAACAAACCTCTGACCATTATAACTTGTATAATAAATACCTCCCTGGGAAGAGTGAGTGGGAAAGAGAGGGTACCCATCCATCCGTCCTCCTCACCATGTGTTATGAAAAACACCCCCATGTTACTATACGGGTGTCATCATGTACCCCTCAACATGGGTGGTGTTCATATAGAAATTAGAAGAATATAGAAGTATATATATATAATATCAAACACTCAATAACAACCTATGGGATCACCAAAATACCAACCAACTCACATCACCGTCACTTTTTCTTCCACCTCTAAATCCATCACACCACAGTAAGACATAATCCATAATCACATTTCCAACAAACTTCATTTTATCTTCTCATTCTTTTCATTATTTATCATCAACCATGTTTAACCATAAAAATCGCCATTTAATTATTCATTAACCATTTACATATCATTAACCAAACAAACATATATCATTTAAAACATTATTTATCATTTATTCCATCACTACACTTTCTTCTAGAATAAATCAACCTCCTCCTCACTAACCCAAATGTATGACCAACCAACCATCTCCTCACCCCAAATTCATGTCCCAAAAACAGCCTCGTACTCCCAAAAGCATGGCCAAAAATCATAATCCCCACATTCCTTAACAACACATCATCATCCCAAAATCACGGAAAAACAACACAACACATAAAGATCATTTTAATGATTTTCAAAGGGTATTTTTTCACATTTCACTTCACTTTAGGGGTCTTATCATGAAATCCATAATCCTAGGGAAAGTATTACATTAGTCAATTATAAGTGGTTAATAAATTTATATTTTAGTGTGATATCACAAAAATCATAGCAAGAACAATAGTCACATCACATATCATCAATTATAAATATGTCCCACAGCGGCCACAATTTTATGTGGGGCCACAATCCTAAACAATCCACAATATCACAAATAATATCAAACCTTTAAAAGAATTAGGATCAAACCCCATTAACCCCTTTCAATTTCAATTTAACCAATTCATTATCTTTGATAAATCCATAACAACTATAACCCATATATAAGAAAAAATAAAACCCCTCCTGCATTATAAATAATAAAGAGAAACGAGGGAATCCAAAACTCAAATAAGCTTTGCCAACATGATGCACGCCATAGAGTGAAGAATAAGTACATGAAACCTTAAACTCACCGTAATAAACCTTGTATCAAGCTACACTACACCCAAATACCCTAAAAATGAATCATAAACACACAACCCAAACTAACCCCGCACCCCCTCCCATTTTAGGGAAACCCTGAAGAAGAATGGGAGAAAATAATCCAAGAAGAAGGAAGTGATTACCACATATTGTCAGTAAAAAACCACCAGGACCAATAGATAAAATAGATAGGAATAGGGCTTGAAGAACTCCTCGGGGTGCCTAGGGTTCACCCAGATTGAGAAGAAGGGGAATCCACGAATGAATGAATGAAAATTCAATTGCAAAATAAGTTTTGAAACTGTATTGCATCAAGTATTTACATTACATGTAATCCTATTTCACATTATGTAATCCTAGAGGTTCTGTTTCACTAAAAAACATGTCTCCCTTTTTTTATTTGAACCCAAAAATATACACATCATAAACTGGACCTAGATAAGTTTTGAAACAAAATTTCACATCATGTAAACTATACATGACATGCACATCCTACAGAATCTTTGTTGCACCTCCAACATCCATTGAAAACACATGGAACCTCCCTCGAACACCTCTAACACTCAAAACTGGGAAGGTAAGAGATCATAAATACATATACTATTTTATCCTCTTTATATTGTATGGTTTTATTTTTATATATCAATTTTATGTGTTTAAAATGTAATAATAAAAAACTCTTTCTAATTTAATCATCATTTTGGAAATTCCCTTCCTAAAATTGGAAAAAATAATATTAAATTTCCAAGAAGATGTTATTACTATAGATTTTAGAGAGCATATTGTCAAATTTAACATATTTGATTCTATGAAATATCTATGAGAAGACCATTCCCATTTCACTCTTTTGAAATCTAATGAATCTACTCCATTTGGTAAATCAGTTATGTTACAAAAAAATGTGTTAGTGTAACCAATAAATATTTGAACTTTTTTAAAAAACAACATTGGGAGAAACATAAAAATTCAATTAAACCATATAAGAAAAAGGTAACTTCTAATTTCTTTTATGGTTTTTATTGTTTATTCAATAATGAAGGAGATGACACTTCATTACATGTGTTTAAATTTTAGGTCATTGAGGTAGAAAAAGTAAATATGATTTCATCTTTATTATATCCCCCAAATTTATAATTGAAACCATTTATATATGATTTAAAGTAAGTGTTTTTAATTAAAGTAAATACACTACCAATAATTATTTATAGAAACTTCTCCTTTAATCAAGAAAAAAGTATGATGATATTTTTGAGATAAAATGGGAGAAATATAATTTAGAATTTAGGATATATTCCCAATATAACTTCTAGAATCCCTATGCATAAAATTATACTAGAAAGTGAGGAAAAACTTTTTAGAAAACCTCAATGGTGACTTAAACAAACAACAATAGAAGTAGTAAAAAATTATTTTAAAAAAATATTAGAAGTGGAAATCATTTTCCCAATATTTAATTCAAAATGGGTCAGCACAGCAATATTGTGACTAAATAATTGTACTATTCATTGTAAAGACTGAATGAAATGAATTAATTCTTATGATACTTAAATACTTTCATAGAGTTTTCATATACTATAGAAATCTAAATCAAGTCATAAAAAAATACCCTTTTCTTATATCATGTTTGTACCAAATTCATGTAATACTATTAGGAAAACCCCATTATTTATTCTTAGATAGATTTTTAAAATATTTCAATGTACTCATTATACCTAAGGAATGGGAAAATAAAACCTTCACCAATCCATACGGTACCATTTCTTAGAGAATAATTATGTTCAAATTGTGAAATTACCTACATATATTTCAAAATATGCATAGTAAGAATTACTCTAATTTAATAGAGTACCACATTAATGTTTTTCTTAATGAATTAAATATTTTTGGAAATTCCTTTTCTCAATTTTTCATAAATATAAATAATTTCATAAAAACATGTATTGAAAAGAATCTTGTTTGAATTTTGAAAAGTGTTATTTCCTGGTTGAGAGAGGATTTTTTCTTAAACGTGTAATTTAATAAAATGTTATTGAGGTTTATAAATATAGAATTCAAGTTATAAATGAATTAACTTATAAAAAATATGTGAAACGTATTATATCCTTTTTAGGGAGTTCAATATTTTAGATAAGATTCATCAAAGATTTTAGTAATATTACTTTTCCACAATCCATATTAATTTTAAATGATTCTAAATTTACTTTTTATGATCATTATACGTAGGATTTTTAGGATTTAAAATGTAAAATAACAGCACCATCAGTAATCTAGCAGCCTAATTAAGAGTGCCACATTGAATTGATGTATCATGATCCAAACTATGCTATTGGATAACTTTTTTATTAGTAAATTAAATGAAGAAAACATGTCCTTTAATATGATTCTAGAACACTAAATGTAACTCAAACCCATTTTATGGAAACTAAAAAGAAATTTTTATCAGTTTTTTCATTAAATAAATTAAGATTGCATCAGTTTTGTTCTAAAATGACTTTATATCTATCCATATTTCCCTAAGATTCATCATAAAGATGGAATAATAAAAACCAAGAATGGTAAGATGGATGTTTCTATTATAGGAGTTTAATTTGGTCATAAAATAAAAAAAAATAGCTAAAAATCAAGTGATGGGTTACTTGAGTAGGATTCCCTACATAGCATAGGTAGGAATTCCAAAGAAAAAGTCATTTAATGACATTATCCCGGGATAATAACTTTCTTTAAATAAAGGATATAAAAAATTGTATGATGACATAGTAAATTTTCTTATATCTTCTCAAGTACCATATCATTTTAACCCATAAAAATTATTTAGAATCAAGGATTAATATAAATTTTATGTTTGGGACAGTCCATATATTTAGAATATTTCTAAAAATAAAATTATTAGGTAATGTTTTCCTAAATGTGATGTATAATCTGACCTAGAATTTTTAAATATAATAACTTTTGGATCCCACCTTAGACCTCAATGTACTGATAGGAAATTATTAAAATCTATAATATATTGTCCTATATTATTTAATGTTTCCCATGAGTTTTGTAAAAAATATAAGAAATTTCAATTCCCTATAAATATATAAAAGAGATAATAAATTCCTTAAAGACCAATAAATTTTTCTGAAATCTTTGAAATATATGGAATATATATTATAAGACCCCTTCCCATGTCATTTGGATATTCTTATATATTTTTAGTTATAGATTATGTCTCAAAATAGGTGGAATATAAATCAAACAAAACTAATAATTCTACTATTTTTTTCATTTTTTCGAGACTAATATGTTTTTTAGATTTTTAATCCCAAGTGAAATAATCAATGACCAAAGAACCCACTTCTATAATATGAGCATAGGATATTTAATGAGAAAGTATTTGGTGTATCATAAAATATAAATACCATTTCATCCTAAACCAATGGACTAGTAAAAGTTCATAATAGAGATATTAAAGGAAAATTGAAAATGTATATTAAGAAACATAGGAATGATTGGGTCCAATGGTTGGAAGATAACTTGTGGGAATACAGAATGTCCTATAAAACACCAATTAAAATAATCCCATAATGGTTGATTTATGGAAAAAAATTCGTCTACTTATACATTTAGAATACAAAGCCTTCTAGATGGTAAAGGATATGAACATGATTCTAGAAAAAAATTGAAAGGAAAAAAGTCTTCAGATTCAATAATTAGTATAAATTAGGAGAAAATAATTTATAAATTACAAGATTTGCATTGAGATAAAAAGGTTTCAAATAATATATTGATTCAGAAAATATAATTCCATAAAAGAAAATAAGTGTTGTATTAAAACTGAAGAATGAAATTAATGAAATTTAAACTGCATTTTACAAATAAATACCCATTTACTTTAACTAAATTCTAACCATTTCTTTTTTTAGAATGTAAAATAAGGTTAAAAACTCATTCATTATCAAATATTTCAGAAATCTACCAGAGGCACCAATAGAGAAGATCACACTCCTCTAACCATTCTACCTGTAAAAACCCTCAGTTATACCTTTATTTAACATAGTTGACTACTATTCTTATATTAATTATTCTAAAAATAAAAATTCTATTAGAATGAAATAAGGACACTATATCATTCAAATTTGGGGGGTAACCTTTGGGGTTTTTTAAAATATAAAATTTTTTGTGTCTTTATTTTGCATTTTTGTGTGTTTTAGTTTCTTTTTATGGGTTCTTTAAACTAGATGAGTTAAAGTTGAATGTATTAATAAGTTTGTAACATATGAAATGTAGGATAAATTGATTTTACCCTAGAAACTAAACATATATGAATACTAAAATGAACTTTTTTAGATCAAAGTTTTTTAAATTGATGAAAAGACCACAGATGTTTTAATATTATACCATGAAATACTATCCAATTTTGAAATAATTTAGGTTTTAGGTTTATAAAACATTTCTTTCATCATATTCACAGTGCCCTCACATCTTGAGAGAACAAAAGCATTACCGATTAACCAATATTATTTGTGAATTATAATCAATACCATGGGTTATTTTGAACTTATGTTGAAAACGATGCATACATCCTTTTGGTTGAAAATTCTTTTTAACAAAAAACTTATATTCAATTCTATCTTTATATCGAATATTTATTATCCCTCGTGAAGTTATGAATATCCAACTTGTTATCCAAATGATAATTTTATTATCCCTACTATCCCTACTCTTGAGTAATATGTGTGATCTAATCAAAAGAAAGTATAGGGGAGGTTTATTTCATGGGATTCATGGGTGGAAACATTAATTATATGGAATATATTTGGGTTATGTTATCATTTATTTAGGTAGTGTTGTTCACATAATTTATTATAAAACATTTTTATTGTATTTACCTCCATTTAAAAAATATTTACAAAAGAAAACAATTATACAAAAATTAAAAATAAAAGTAAAAAAGATGGAAAGAAGAGTCGTAATCAATCCTATAAATTTCACTACTTTATAGATATCCATTATGAAGGTAAGTGTGGGTTAGTATAATTATTTTAAGGTTGATTAAGTAAGTATAATTTGTTAAGTTTCACACTTATTTAATCATTCATAGTGATTTAAAGATTCAATCCTCCTCATGAATGAGTTTTGGATGATAAAAATAAAATCATTAAATTCATATATTTTTTGGTGTGAGAAATAATTCTTGGAATATAGGTATGAATGAGTATGGGAGAATATAAAAGGTTGAAATGAATTGAATTTACCTCACTGAGAAAATTTAATTAAGAACATGTTGGAGGCAAGATAACTTTGAGTCACATGATTGTTGAAGAGGGAACTCACATTAGCTAATTTTCTAAATTTTTCTTGGGTAACATTTTTATGTACACTTGTACAAGGGTCTAGGGTTTATGTATGGGGTAATTGACATAGGTAATAAATTAATTATATTTTATCAGTATTAATTTATTTTTATTCATTCTCATTTATTTATTAAATTATTTTTAGGATTCTTTAGAATTAAAGGAAAATTTCATTAGCTTTTGATGATATTGATGTAAATGGGTGAATTGGTAATTAAATTGATTTACTTAGTTCCTTGAATAAATTGAATGGATGTTATTTTTAATCTATTTTTCCATGGATTGTTTGGTTAAGAATAAAAACTTTCATATACACCTACCCATATGTATGAAATTATGAAATTTAATAGGAATCAAGAAATTTGTAAAAGTACTATGATGTGTAATATACTTGTCCTAATACATAATATATTTTCCTCTTACGAAAGATTATATATTTTTCACTTGAAATATTATTTTGATATGTAATAAACTCTACATAGTTTAATAAATACAAAATATAGTTTCCTTTTCCTCTACAGATAAATTACTATTATGTAATATATTTTTCCTTACATAAAATATTTCATTACTTAAAAAAGATATTTTGGATTACCAACATTGAGGTTACATAATATTATTTATTTTTACATAAGATACATAAAAACCGAAAGGGATACGTAATATTTTTTACTTAGAGGAACTTCAGCCATTAATTTCATGTAATATGTTTTCCTTTTATAAGGAATATAATATCCCTTAACTAATATATTTTAATTGATATTTCATATTTTAGGGAGCTTCCTTGGTATGTGTGAGATTTTATAATTGTAGAAAGTTTTTTGAACACTTGTATATGATTCTTCCTTTGGTAAAAATCATGTTGTTCCCTAGGATTAAATGTTTCAAAAATATAAATATTTTTTTAACACTCAGAATTAACTACTGTCATAGTGATCATCTTGATGCTATATTAATCTTGATCATACTAAGGAGACCATGAAGAGATAATCTCACATGAATAAATGAATAATGAGGACTACAGTCTAGTTTTCAACAATCCTTGGGAAGTGAACATGTGAAGTGGGAATTTATAGGGAACCAAAAATCTAGATATAAATATAGATCTATTGAAATTTTCTACCTTTGTAATATAGAATCTATTTTATAAGATATAGAGGGATTGGAGCGATGATCCCGTAAGGGGCTCCGCATCGCTAGGGATTCCCCCTATCGCCGCCTTTCTCTTCTCCAGCTCAGGATGGCAGCGGATCCTCTCTTCCGCTCCTCTACTCAGCACAGTCATGGTGTGCAATGATCTTTCAACGGATTTATGGTCTCGATCTGGCTAGGGTTTCTCATAGCAGCACGGTGAGTCCGTGGTCGAGTACCAGCTCTGCGGTCTGAGAGTTTCATCCTTGTTTCTACGCTGGCTGTGGAAGCATTGGGAGGTTCTCTGTGGTCTTAGAGTGTGGCCTTGAAGGTGGTGGTGCGATTGGAGATCTAGCTTGTGACGTTTCCTCTCTTCTGTCATATTCTCATGTTTGGGTGGCTTTTATTCTGGTGATGTTCTTCACTCCTGGATTTTTGAATTGCGTTCCTATTTTGGTTGTACTGTTGTGCGGGATTTGTGCTCATTGGGTGAAGTTGTTCTGTTTCTGGTTATTCTGTTTTTGGTGTGGATTTGGATTATCATTGATGGTGATGATGATGGTGAAATGCTGGTGATTTATTTGTTAAAAAAAGTTATAGAGGCCTCAAGAAGGGCATGTGGTTTCATAGAGTCTATTTGGCTTACAAATTTTTTGTTATTTTTTCACTATTCTATGGTTACACCAAGCACATTGAGGGATGCAATACTTTTGGTGATTGCGATAGTGAGGAGTATAACCTTTTTCTAATGTTTGAGTTTTCATATCAATACTATAATTTTTCTACAATTATTTTATATTGGTTTATAGTATTGATATATACAATTGAATCATATTTGGTTGATATTTTATGCATTGTTATCTTCTCGGTGTGATAACTTCTTTTCTCCCTCCACTAAATATTTACCATATATTATGGAATGGGTATGGTCTACATAGTAATGTATGTAATAATTTCTAATTCATGTTTCGAGGGAAGTGTATTTTACTGGATTTTCTGGGAGAACATTTAATTGATTGAAAGTTACTTAACTAGTTCAGTGAGATCCCATTATTGATCCCATAATCATATGAAGGGGGATTAGTCTATAGTGATCAATACTGATTCAAAACTCCCACTTAATACCACCACTAATGTGATAGAGGTGATTGTGGATACTCTTATTGATAATATTACAATAATAGCGTTAATTAATTGAAGACTCTGATTGTATAGAAATTGGTAAACCATCCCTTAAACTAATCACACATTCTTTAACTTGAATTGATCAAAAACATTTCTAGGAAATCATTATTAGTTTTTTCAAATAAAATAAAACACCTATTTAAATGGTTATTGAATTATTGAATGTATATAATGTAATATATCATGATTAGATAGATATAAATAAATGATAACTTTTTTTATATAATCTCTCTTATTTTATAAGATAATATTGTTTAATAAAAAATCATAATTAACATGAGATGATCAATTAAATATTTTTTATTGTAAGTTGATAGAATCATACAACATACTAGAGAATAAGATAAATTATAAATTATTATCTAGGATAAAAGTATTTATTCAGATGATTATTAAAATATAAGGGATTTTATCCTACCATTTGTGGAATAACTTGGAGAATATAATATTATTTTCAATAAGTTTCTCCAAAAATATATATTTTTATATAAGATGTGGATATAATGGTTAATTTATTAAATATTCCAAATATAAGGAAATAATTTTTATTTCCTAACACAAAAGGAGTTTTGTGTATCTTATAATGATATCCTAAAGTTAATATAGTGTTTAAGAGGCTAGTGGGGTACTTTTTGGACTTCAAGAAGTTCAGATTTCAAATGGAATGTCACTTAATATCCAAAAAGAGTTTTAGGGCATATCTATAAAGATAAAAGTAAAAAGTTACATTTAGTTATTATAAAAAAATTAATATCATATTATATCATAACAGGGTTTAAGATGTTTTGGTAAAGAAATAATTTAAAGAGTTATGTTAGTTACAAAAATCATCTCAAGGAAACAAATGTGATGGAATACTTTAAAGAATGATGATGATGATGAACATAGAAAGATTTTTAATTATAAAATTGGAGTTTTTAGAATCATAACAATACATGTTGTCAAATTGAAGAGTTGAAATACTATGTTCAATGAGTTTAACATTAGAAATATTATTCTTATGTATCACTATTATTCAAACTTCCTTGATTCATAGATGTATCTCACTAAAAGAGTTTAGCGGGAGGGTCTTATTAGGTGGTAACATTGAGATGTTTTAGGGATTACATGAAGATTCTGTGAGTGTTATAAAAACATAAAATTTTAACAAACATAAGGTTAATAATATGGTGTTTCAATTGGGATATGATTATATGGATGCTTATATATGGTTTTGTTAATGTTCTTAAAGGAGTTTAAGAATATAAAATGTATCATGTTAATATAAAAGGAAGCATCCACGTTTTCATGTTTTCTATATATATTACAATAATTAACCTCTTAAAGTACAACATTGAGTTATCCTACGCTAATGTTTAACATAGTGTATAATAGTTTGTGATGAAATTTTAAGTTTAACATTAGTAGGATTTAAAATAAAGATACATAATATTATTATGAGTGATAAAAGGAGTTTTATATACTGGATAAACCCCCCCAAGTATACTACATTGAGTGTCATATATTTCTTCTTTGGTATACTAGGGGTGTCATATAAGGATATCACAGGCATCTCAATCAACACAAAATGTTTAGTTCTCCTGGAATGTAGCTATGGAAGATGAATTGGGGTCAATATATCAAGTCGGGGTTACTCTCCATGTTTTTCACATTTATTCTAACATATTTTTTTTAATGAAATAATTAAGGAGGAAAAGGAGAAAAAGTTCATGTGGGGAAGTATCCAAGTGAAAGAGAGTTTAAAAATGTGAAAAAAAACAAACTATGGATAGTCTTTGGATATTCCTCCCATCCACTCAATCATTATCCCTAAAAACCACTTACTCCTCTAATTAACTTAAAAAATGGATTAATACCTCAAACCACTCACTCTATTCTAGTGTATTCATCTAGGAATTACATTAAGTGAACACTACATCATTTCTTTCACCTTCCCACATTAACAAATTAACATTCATCACTCCTCGATCAATCCTCACTCCCCTTTATAATATAAAATTGAGGGGGAATTATGTGAAAACCAATAAAAAGAAAATGAGGCTAAGGGAAATACACATACATGGTGATGACCATCTGCTACTCCAATATAAACTCATGAAAATTATGAAAATCAAATATAAGAGATATAAATATAATTTCATTGAAATTAAAAATTAGGGTATCAAGGAGTTCTCATCATCCCATCCAAAAAAGGGATTATTGTTCCAACACTATAGTTATAGGAAAAGGAAGAAAACAATAAAAAAATGGTTAATCCCAAGGAATATGGGAGAAATATTCTTTTATTGGAACTAAATATCATTCTTGAGTTTCTTTAGTATCACCCAATGATATTCATATGGATATCCAATTTGGTGGCATGCACATGTGGATTTATTATAGATTCACATTCATATATTTTCCACTCATATAAGGTATTTTCTATCACCCCATGATCATGGTAAGGCACAATAAGTTCCACAAGCGATTCTCCCCTAAAAATTTTCTAATTTTTCTAAAATATAAAAATAGGCATATTATTTTTATTACAATGTCTTATGAAGGGCTTATATGACTTAATGGGTATCATTGTTGGATTTCAATGTGAATCATGATCATTCTAAATTTTTCCAAAGAGTAAAAGGTAACTCATGCATGATTATTTTAGGTTTTTTAGTTATATGACACTAATAGGATGAGGATAATATTATTATAGTCCTCTGATGAAATCCCTAGTTTTATTTTTTTTTATTTTGTAATAGTGATCACCCCGTATTAATTTGATATGGCACTTGGAGATATAGATTTAATCTCATGTTGTATTCATTCAAGATAATAGAATCTTATAATGATTTAGAATTACTGTGTTATTTTAAAATAGTTCAACGAAGTCTAGTTTTAATCTCATGTAGTGGAAACCTGGTTAAGTTCTCTTTATAAGAGTTATGGAGAACATCTTTTAATCCAACACATCTCACAATTAATATTATATATCCTATGTTCTATCTAAGTTCACCTCACATAGCACATTGTAATTTCATTATAATATGATGTGAGACATTAATTTGGCCCGATAATACATACATATCACTTGGGTCATGGATTTCATTCATACTCAAGTTACTCTTTGACATGTGTATTCATAAAGATATTAACACAATGATTATTCATTATTATACTATGATTGTGGTTATATGGTTATTATGTAGTGCTTAGATCACTCCTTTAATTTGATACAGCTACCTAAAATCCCTATTATTCATATGTGATTATATAAAAACCAAAAACTGTGATTTTAAAAGTATGTCATTTTCTCATTTAATCCAAAAAATGAAATAAATAAATGAAAAATAACCTTTTAGTATAGTTTCTAAATTATGCTCAAAAATAATCCCTAAAATGAAAATGTTTATGTTTGCATAATTATAGTAAAGACATATATTAACTAAAATAAAATTAAAATTAAAATTTTCTAAAATATAAGCATTAATCACTCCCCCACAATTAAGTTATTCAAAATACTCATCGAATTACTCTTAAAATTTTATATGCAAAGAATTCATTTTAATCTCATGTTCAAGCCTTATTTTGTGGAATTTTATTTTTTAAAGATTTAATTTGATCATAGTGTTAAAATTAAAGTACCATTTCATATTTCACACCTTTATGATTCTCATACCACAACCTGATTTCACAAAAAATGATTAAAAAATATGAAATTAATTAGATATATTCATTCTCCTATTGTTCATTTATGTATATCATTCCCCTTACCCTCCATTCATTTATATCTCTAAGAAATTATTCACTTCCAATTCATGCATGTTCAATTTCACTAATTAAGTGAGTATGGTTAGTCTATAACTAGTAATTCTCAACAATAGGCTTCCCCAAAGGATATTTATGATATCTAGGGCATGTATGTTGGTTTTGGAAAATTAAATCACAAACCAGTCTAACTCTTTATTAATGGATTTTTATTTTTCAATCACATAAACAACGATTTTAGGAAATTTTGAGAAACATTATTTTAGATATCAACTACTTTTATTACTCCAATTTGAATGAATTAATCTAATTTTTTGTTTATTGATGAGTCTTTAATTATTACTTTTCGTTGGCATGTAATTCACCAAAATTCAAGTTCATTGATCAAATTTATTTATATTAAATTTTCATCAAATTAAATCTTATTAAAATAAAATTTAATTCCATAATTTTAAAATATAATAATTCATTATTTTCAAAATGAATTATTCTCCTAGAGAACTCAAGACCCAAATTCACTCAAGTGGGAGAATCTCAAAACACACTTTATTATAGGAAAATAATGAAAAAGATAAAATACAGAAAAACTAAACTAATAGGTCCCCTCCCCCACACTTATTCATGACACAAACCTAAATGATTTCCATAATTACAATATAATGAATAGAAAACAAATGATATGGGTAAAAAAATAATTAGTGAGGAATGAGACAACCTATAATATTTATAATCTCTTCATTTTTTGTTCCAATGATATTAAATTCTCTCAAAAAAAGATTTTACCTCTTGAAAACCTTTAAAAGAAAAATAGATATATGAAAATTATATTTAAAAAAATAAAATTGAAAAATATAGTATGGAGAAGATTCTAAGGATATCCCTTCCAATAGGGGATGGGTTTGGAATGCATAGTTAGTTTTGGAATCATCTCCAATCATAGGGTGGATATAGCTTTTGTGGAAAGAAAAATCACATTCTATTTTTTACAAAAATACTCATGGTCTTCTTCTTTAGTGGTCCCCCGTATGCAGTGTGTGGTAGAGACTCCACATCCCTTACTAATTCATCGAAAACATTGTAGTCTTGTGGGGGTAGTGATATGATTTAAAGGTCCTATACATGCTTTCCTTTGCATCCCTCCTTATATTATTATTTGTATTTATAAATAGGATATTTAAAGGGGTAGTTCTAAAGGTGGTTCAAATCCTACCACATCCATACCAATGGATTGATCATCCTCATATTCTAGTTCAATACATAGTTGGGCTAAATCTGTAATTACAGTATATTATAAGTTAGTCTATCATTCAGTTTGACTAAAATTTCAATGAAATTATAGTAGATTTGAGTAATATCCCTCTTGGATGTTAGACTATAGTTCATTGTATGAGAACAATTCCTCTTGTAAGTCTCTTATAATGGGTGTGGGAGGTGGTGGGTATTAAATATTTTCCTCAAAATAAAATCCATAAAAAAATTTCTTAATTTTTTCATCGAGAGATATAATCTATAGAACTGAATTTTATATTTCAAAATAAGGGAGATAAAATTATAACATATATTTAAAAAAATTAAAATAAAATGTGTTTATAGTTTCATCAACTAGATCAATGGTATTAATAGCTAATTCTTTCTCCTTGTTCAATTTCAAATGGAAGTCATTTATGGTTGTTCTAGGGATCCGATCATCATTTCTTTCCTTCAAATAACATTATATCCATTATGTGTCCGTCTTCATTATCCGATGGTATGAGTGGATCAACCAATTCTAAAAATTATAATTGTTGGGAGTTATTGGTACATTTAAGTAAATATAAGTCAAATAATATGGATTCAAATGTAAAGCCTACTCCCTCTAGTAATTTATCCTAGATCTGTTCCTCATGTGTAATTTTTTGAAATAAATTCATAAACTCAACTAGTGTATTTTCTTTCAATCTTATTTCTATTACATTAATTCAAAATTCATGGGTAATTTCTCTTCATCCTTCTTAATCTCTTACAACTTTGATTCAAAAACATTCTAAAAATTAGATTTCAATTAACCCATTTTAAATTCTTATTGGTCTTTCTCTATATACAATTGTGGATATAATTTCTATTCATTATATTTTTTATTAAGTAATTTTGCGAGGATAAATTTGATCACTTGATCCCCTTATAATGGGAAATATAATTGATAATAAATTATTAAGTATATAGACTAATAATGGTTTCTCAACCAAGTATGACATAAAATAGAACAAGTAAAATGAAAGGAAAGAAATTAAAGTGAGAAAGAATATAATGATTATAAGAAAAAATAAATGAATGCACCAATCCTCTTCATCAATGATGTTGGTGATGCAAGGTCATCATAGGCCTCATGATCAACAAAAAATGTTTAGTTCTCTCAAAATTAAGTTAGGAATATAAAAAAGGGCCGATCTATCAATGAGGGGTTACCTACCATAGTTTTCAAATTTTTATAATGTAATTATTTATTTTATTTTTGAGAGTCCAAGAGGATCTATATAGACACACCTATGAGGGGGGAATCAGGAATGGATAATTTTAACCAAAAACCAGTAACTTCTTTTAATCCTTTTCCAACCCTTTAGTATTTAGAATCTCTATTACTAGTAAATACACAAATGGGTTTTCCTCTTCCCACCAAACACACATGCACCACATAAATTATAGTAAGGTAGTTACTATGGAACACATTATTTTTACAAGGTGCAGACTTGATATGGGAAACCTACACCTCATTGTCCTTGTTATTATTTGAGCCATAGATTTTACACTATAACATTTTTACTGGTTATAATGGAAGTATAATATCATCATCATAACATATTATCCACTATATTACACAAGTTAGGGGTTCACAATATTGCACATGTGAATCGATCACTATATTACACAAGCTACATGCTACCCCCACAAGTTCTATATATTCACTCCCATAAGTTATCTATACTCTTCCTCATTTTTAAATGTGATCAAAAAGTTGTTTAGGGATTAATTTACATCCGAAAAAATGATCCAACCCCTTAAATAGTCTTCACCTATCTTGAAATTTCCAATAGATACTCATCCAACTCGATCTATATGATATCTCAACTCCTATATATTCTTAAAAAATTATTAACTATAGGAAAATTGCAATTTCATAGAGGTTGTTTTTGGTTATGGCGGTGGTTTAAACCGTCGTCATATTATTCTATGGTGGTTTTGGAAATCCACCGCTAAATTGTGTGTTGGGAAACAATTTGTGGTGGTTAAAGTGTTTTAGAGGTGGTTTAGGGGAACCTTCGTAGTTGGTGCATTTTCATGGCGATTATATTGTTTTTCACGGAAGTTTTTCTGGGAAGGGGATTACTTTTTTTAGTGGCGGTTAAAACCATAGCTAAAAAAATTAATTCCCTACCGGGACAAACTTCCACGACAAACAATATAACTGCTTCGAAAATTTGTGGAAAATTGGCCACTATAGTGATGGTTAAAACCACCGCTAAATTTAAGACGGTAGCGGTAGTTAAAACCACCACTAAATTGAAGATTTAAAAAAGAACTAGTTTTTGGAGCCCTTGTACTAGTGCCCTAAAAAACCATTCTCAGAATACCAAAACAACAACAGAATACATACTATAGTCAATATGAAAATAGATGCTTAACTAAGAACAACCAAATGAATTTTTCAGTGAGTAAAGAAATGAAAATAAACATATTGAATGGAATAATCCTAGTATCTAATAAAATGTAGTGGTGAATATATGTTTTTAAAATTGACCATTGCCGACTCATATGAACTATTTGATCCTTGATTGGATGTTAATGTCTTGTGTGAAACTTATATGGTCACCCATTAGGTGATCTAAGTGAAATGGAACAATATGATTTTTTTTCATAAGTTTGTACTCCCACATATTTTTTGGAATTGTTCAATAATTTAATATCCCTTTATATATGATTATTTAATAGAACCCAAGGAATCCCTTAGGTGTTTGGACCAATTATAGTTGGAATTTATAAAGCGGGAAATTTCCTAGATTAACATGTCACCATCTAAGTGACTCCATTGATATTATATATGGGTTTCCTTTGTTTTAATGAATTGAATGAGTTAAATGTAACTGATAATGTGAAATGGATAATTAATGATGGGTTTCCTTTCTTAAAATAAATCAATTAGTTTTAAATGGAATGACCCCAATTAATTGTAATGTCATGCTCTTGATTTATGCTTTATAAAATGATTCATATGAACTATAATATTTTAAATGGGAATTGAACCTGGATAAAGACATGAATAAGATATTATTCCTTATCTATTATGACACAAATGATTATTCCTTTATTATGTATATGGTGCAGATAGAAGATATGGATTTTAGGTAATTCCCCTTGATAGTTATATTTAATATATGCCTTTATAGAGGTTGCGGTATGATGGTACGAGATTGTTGATCAAGGAGATATCAAAATTCCTTACATCAGGTGTTGAGCATGGTGTATCACAAAAATGTTACTATATAAGTATTGTGATTTACTCACAACATTCCATGACTAGAATTTTGACCTGATGGCGCATAGGCTCGTTAGACTGGTTAGGGATGTCTGAGTTATACCATACTCTATTCATCAGTATTAATATAAGTATATGGCTACATACATCTTCACATACCTTGAAATATAGGTGGACAAAATATATATAAACTATATATATTACTACTATATATATAGTAACTATTTAGATTTCTATTCCATCAATGTAAATTTAAACCCTCCTATAGTCCTTTAGGAACATGACTGGGTGGTTATTTATTTATTCCTTAGTTACTCAAAAGATGTGGGGTGTAGTATGTTTGTGGCAGACCCTTTATCATGGGAATAATGATGTGGTAATATTTTCTTGGGATTAATTTATTTTGTTGTTCCGTTTGGAATTATTATAAATGAAACATAACATAGGAATTAGGTAAAATCATCTCTCACTTGGGTTATTCCATGTGGAATTATTATAATTGACACTAAAGATAGAAAAAACGGAAAATCATCCCTCCCATGGATAAGGGTTCCTAATCTTTTAAGAGTGAAGGATCGGGTTCAAGTATCATATTTGTTTCACTCATGTGATTTCTTTGGAAAATGTGTCTCTATTGTGGTTTCCTTAGAAGGAATGGAATCTGGCTCCTAATATATTGTAACTCCCATTATGAATCCTAGTTATTTTGATGTGAGGAATATAATAGAAGTTATCTGGCATATTCCTTCCAAGGGAAGAGTGTCTCATGAAGGGGGTTGATATATTCTATCAAGGAATATGGATGCTTATAATAAATTATTATTAATAGAGTAATTGATGTTATGAATGGTAAGTAACTGATCATGTAGTCTATTTAACATTTTTATAGGGTATGGGGTTATATAAGAACTATTGGGAGTTTCCCATCGGCATGTCATGCCTAATGAGATAATGGACACTGTCATTCACACTACCTGACTGTTATTGGAGGCCACTCTAGAAATGGTGGGAAAATCCCATTTCAGACAGTGTAGAAAAATTTCCCCTAATCTCATATATGTATCTATGGATTCCAACTATTTTTTGAAATTTTGGATACTGGGATTATGACACACTAAATGGTGATCTATCTTAAACATGTTAGCGAGACACACATTCTCATCCCTAGGGATTGATATAAGAGCATAACTAAGAAGTACTTATTAGAAATGGAAATGTAGTGGTAAATGAATTGGGCTAGAAAATGTAGGATAAGTTATTATAATGAAAAAATGAATTTAGGAAAAATGAATCATAAAAAATGAATCATAAAAATAAAGAGTCAGTACATATGGTGCATACCACACTCGAGAAATCAAGACATAAAAGGAAACAACAGAAATCAATAAAATACATAAAAGGAAACATGAGAAATCAAGAAAATGTTAGGTCCAAAAAATGTTTGGAGGAAACTATATGCCACACATGATACATATACAAACTGACTATCAATATTTTTCCACATATCAGCAATAATACTAATCATTTTTCAATGATGAACAGATATTGTCACCCTCTCTACCTCCATATCCACTTCCTGCTACCACCTGTAAGAACATTATATTAAAAATTAAATAGTATTGAATATTTATATTAAAACATAAAACCAATAAAAGTTTGAAAACTAAATAATTTTGAATTTTTGTGATTTACCTGCTCACCACCAGTCGATGCAATACCACTAGGGGGATATCTGCTCATCTGCTGACGTATATCAGTCAACACTTTCTTCAAAGTGGATATCTGAGCAACCTGGTCTTGAACTGTGTTTCATAGGGAAACAATCTCCCTCTGAGCATCTCTGGGTATGGACTGACTACAACATGGAGTAGATTCCGTTGCAATCCCTGATGGATTTCCAAATACCTCAGATGGGACGGGTCCCAAACTCATCCCGTGCACTCCACCAGGATGCTCCTTCCCAAGGACTTTAGCAATCGGGTCATCCTGGGAGACTGAGTAGGACTGCCCAGGATTGGCATCCCATATTTTTTTAATTTTTACCTATAAATAAAATATCGATATATATTAACATAGTTAAAACTGATAATAAGTTATTATAATGAAAAACTGAGTTCATACCCCCAACTTCTTTGGTAGGCTCATTAACAAAACTTCCATCAGATATTTTGTGAACATCCAACAACACTTCAGTTCAAGATGTTTCGTTCCCTAAACTCTATTAATGAATTAAACAATGATAAATCAAAAGTTTAATATATTAAATAGATAATATTTTCTTATAAATATTTAAACTAATGATAATATTACCAGAGTAGATTGGCTTCTAGAAAAGTTTTTTGACCCCATAGTTTGAGGGATTACTTGCTTATCCTCGCTTGATGCATTCTTTCTTGAGAGATCCTAAAATAAATAAAATGCAATTTAATAGTAATGTATTCAATGTCATCTCCACTTCATATACATGTATAAATGTAAAATGAGGTTAATATAAAAATATATATTTAAATACCATCTGCTTCTCATCACGATGTCTGTCAACAAAAACTTTCCACAGTTCTTTGGGTACCCCATTGGGTAGCTTCTCATACATTTTTTGGATGGTCAATGAAGTATCATTAACATCACTCCACAATCTCCCTTTTAAGTCTTTCCATTTCTTACCAAGATTTTTCAATGGCCACTTTCGTGTTATCACATCAGCAACTATAAAGTGGAAAAACATCTGTATACAAAAAATCATTTTTTACATATTAATAAATTGACAATCAATTACACCATAATGTATTAAAATTAACTTTATTTTGAAATAAAAAAATCATTTTTCCAACTTTGAGGCATATGTCTCTAATCATTATAAGAAATAGAAAGGGAAATGTGCTCCGCTTCCAGCTGGCCAAGAATTTGGCCAAGTAATCTCACGAATTTATCTGTAGGGACCCCATATAAATAAAACAGGACAACTATTTTCTCTCCATTCATATTCCACAGATCTGCAATTTTTATATTTTTATCCATATTTGTATTTTTTATCTTTAATGAACAAACAATTAGTGTAAAAATAGTGAAATAAATTTATTTATATTAAAATTTGTACCTATAACAGGGACCCTCCAGTATGCCTGCGATAAACTAGAAGTGGTGCGCCGCCACCTCACTACTGATGCTACTGAAGGTGGATTCGACGACTCAGATTATAAAGGAATGCTCACAGAGGGCGTGAGATATGGTTCAAGGGGAGATGGTATAGAGGGCAGGTAGCTGGTGGCTCATATGATGTAGGTAGGGAGATAAATGGATCGTAATTTGTCACAATAGTGGATGAAATAGTGCATTGCTTCCTCCTTGGCATTCCGGTCAATTAATCATATAAAATTAAGTTCAGAACATGTATTTCAAAAAAATATGCAGAAAAAAAAATTAAAATGATAATAGATTCCCAGTACTAACAAACAAAATATACATAACAATGATAATGAATGACTGCACAAATAAAATAAGTGGTTGCTGAATGAATAAATAAATGTACATACAATCATTTTCCTCTTCAATCATGTCAGTTTCTTGTTCCATTACTTCATCCACCTTATTCATCCTTACTAGACTAATATTTTCAATATCATTATGGACGAATAATTCTTCTTCTTTTTGTTGATGAGATTCAATTTCAAATGTCAAATCTTTCACTTCATCACCCATATCATACAAATCTCTTTGTATTACGTGACCAACTACACTACACCCTTCATCCACCACATCATTCACATAATATACCATTTTTTCTTGTGATGATAAGATATATAGATCATGTAGTTCATGACCACTAGCATCCATCAAGCGAGATAAGTTCATAGAATTAAATTTCAAGGAATCTCTTTTAACACCTCTGAAAATATAGACCCAATTAAATTTGAATAAAATAGTTGAAAAATTCCCATGGTAGTTTAATTCAATAATATCAGTCAACATTCCATAGTATCCCACATCAACAAATGTAAATATACCAATATTCCGTTTTCTTAAACCCCTTTCTCGATCGACTGTACGAAATCTAAAGTCATTCACGTTGTATGCATCGAACTTTATAACTTCTTTAAGAGGACCTTGAGAAAGAAACATCAAATATTCTAACAAATCTACTCGAGTATTAGTATTCATGATCTAAAAAAATAAATATACTTTATTAGATTTACAAAATATATGTGTTGAACTAATATTCATATTAATTTCAATATTTATTAACTTACACGTCGTGCAAACCATTCTACAACCTCTTTATTAACAGATTTCATATTATCTTTCTAATTTCGTGTTCGGAATCTCATTCGTCTCATTGTTTGTATACTCAACTCTTCAATAATTAGATCTGCAATTTCACTATTCATCATCACATACCTATGTGCCTGTAATAATTCCAATTCTCTCAGTGTCACATTTGAGGTTCCCCCAATTGATCGGCCAGTAACATGAAATATTTTTGATTTTTGATGTATTTGAGATTGAGTCGATGTGTCGTCAACATGCCCAACTCGATAAAATCTTGTCTAAATATCATTCGAGTATCTAGAACAAAAGTTAAGACACTCCACAACCAAATAGCCTTTAGTAATAGATCATTCTAGTTGAGCTTTATTTCTCACATATGATTTCAAATTCCTATGATATCTATGATAAAAAATAAAAATAATTATGCATTTAATTAAGTTCCAAAAATTGTTTACTTAACAGAAAAACATATAAATAAAGTACCTATCAATTGGATACATCCATCGATAATTAATGGGGCCTCCTAATTTAGCTTGCTCAAACAAATGCACAGTTAAATGCATCATGATAGTGAAAAAAGACGGAGGAAAGATCATCTCCATTGCACAAAGGGTCAATACAAACCTCTCCTAGAGGATGTCAAGTTGAAATGGATGTCGATATTTCTCACATAGTTTTCTGAAAAATGTGATGAATTGGAGTACAACAGCAGTATGTTTTTTATGTAATAATGTACGCAATGCCAATATTAGTAACTATTGTAAAAAAATATGTGAATAATGACTTTTCAATCTATGTAACTTAAAATTCTTCAAGTCAACACACCTAGAGATGTTACTTGAATACCCATCATATACCTTCACATTCTTTAAAAATTGAAGGAATGTATCTTTATCCCTATTTTTCATTGCAAAAATTGTCAGAGCATACTTTTCATCCTCATCTGGACAGAGATCACGTTTTATGTTCATGAATTAGAAGTCTTTGCAAGCATTGATATGATCCTTTGACTTTCCATACTCATTAAGCAATGTGAAAATCAAATTTTCACATACATTCTTCTAAATATTCATCACATCAATATTATTCCACAAAAAATTAAATTCCCAATACGGAAGTTTGAAAAATTTACTTTTTTCCTTCCATTGTTGCATTCTGATTTCACTTGATGATGCACTTCAAACCCACTTCCCACTATCATTCTAATGATGAACCTTCCCAAATTATGTTTTAACATTTTCAAGTTGTTTCAATATTTCAGAACCAATTAACAACTTTGGAATAGTTCTTCGATCAATGAAACCGTTAAATTTTGATCTGTTCAGCCGAAATCTATGAGATGCATCGAGAAATATTCGATGGCACAAGAAGCACCATTTTCTACTGTGAGGTAGTCGTTTGGGCTCAAAATCAGAGTTACAAATAGGAAAAGTCAAACCCATATAAATTTTCCAACCAGATAAATTCCCAAGCCCAGGGAATTCACTAATGGTCCACATTAAAGTAGCATGCATTTTTTACATTATTTTAGAAGAACCACCAAATGTCTCAACATCGTTGCTCTATAACTCCTGTAATTCTTCAATCAAAGGATGCAAGTATACATCAACATCATTTCCAGGAATTTTTTTTCTAATAAAAATAATCAAAATGAAAAAATATTTTTGTTTCATACACATCTACGGAGGCATATTGTAAGGGATCAAAACAACTAGCCAAATGCTATAACGGGTACTCAAATTCCCAAATGTGTTGAATCCATCAGCAGCTAATCCCAATCAAATATTCCTAGGATCAGCTGAGAAATATGTATGTAATAAATCAAATGTCTTCCATGATTGTGAATCTTGTGGATGTATCATTAACCCATCATTGTTATTATCTACAGAATGCCACTTCATGTGTTCGACAGTTTTCAATGACATGAATAATCTTTGTAATTGAGGCTTTAAAGGAAAGAAATGAAAAAACTTTGTGGGTGTGTTCTCTTTATTCTTATTCATTAAATTATGTTGATTCAGACTTCCAACATCACCCATTGACTACCATCTAGAAGAAGAATATTTTTTTCAATTATGTCTACTTGAATCATCTTCCCAATAAAGTATACAATCATTGGGACACACAAGTATTTCTGTATAATCCAGACCAAGCCTGTTAACAACTTTTTTCATATCATTGAATGACTCCGGGATTTTTTGCTTCAAGAAATGCATCACGCAACAATTCTTATATCATGGAAATTTCCTTATTTGTAACTCCACATAGACATTTGATATGGTACAACTTTAGGAGAAAATATATCTTTGAATATTTCAAACATCCACTATAAAACTCTAGATTTCCATCGTCAACTAAATCATGAATTTATTTTCCTCT
Organism: Viscum album; assembly: GCA_963277665.1. Classification (NCBI taxonomy): domain Eukaryota; kingdom Viridiplantae; phylum Streptophyta; class Magnoliopsida; order Santalales; family Viscaceae; genus Viscum; species Viscum album. The sequence continues at coordinate 2,050,826,653 of OY728153.1, read as the reverse complement.
GTGAATTTTTCTCTGACATTTTTCTCCACAGAATCAAGAGGAGGATCCAATGACATGTTACAATCTTGATCTGGTTGTGTTATAGTCTCAAAAACATCACTTTTCATGTTTCAATTTGTATCACCCTCATCTGGTTGATATGTTATGTTTTGATGTTGATAGTGGTGTCTTGAAGTGTCGAATGCATCATTTATGAGGTTTTCATTTCATTTTTCCTTTTTAACGAAGTTGGGAGCTCATTCTGTGGATTAAAATCAGTGCTCAACCTTTCTGTAATGTTCGACTCTCTATGCCAAATCCAATACAAATACTGATCAGGGAATTGCTTCAGTATTAAATGTTCATAAACTTCATATCTATTCAACCATCTTTTAAATTTACATTTAGGACATGGACATATTATTCTCCTTTCAACAGATCAATTAGAAATTGCAAAATCTAAAAACTCTTTCTAACCGTTAACATACTGAGGTGTGTTCCTCGGTAATGTAATCTAGCTTTTATCCATGTATATCACAATGTGCCGATAAAATATTAAGAAAAATTAAATCACATATTTACTACTAAATAGGAAAAGATATTCATATATAATAGTTGAAAAAATATATAAATATGTTACATAAGGATCCATAAAAGAAGATGAGAATAAGGATATGAAAAATCCATGCCTTCTTTGAAATATAGAGGTAGGGTTGTCTTCTTTGTTTCTCTTGGTCCTGGTGTGGGTTGTCTTGACATGGTAGTGAAGACAATAATGAGATATTTTGGTTGATGAAATTGTTGTTAATGTTAGAATACAAGTTAATGATATACCCTTCTCATTGAATCCATCATGGTGATTCTAATGGATCATATAGGCTTAGGTGATTCTCGATCATTCCCAGGGTTAGATTATCATTTTGGGTGGTGAAACTTATATATCAAGTGTCTTTTTCTATTTTGTTTCTATAGTGTGTGTGAGTTAATCAGTGAATTTTCTCACACTAATGGGTAGATTAGGTTTATTTTGCAAGAAATCATAAAAAGAGAAATTAATTATTGTTCACTAGTTCAAACCCATCTCACTTAAACAACTCTATACCCAAGTCCATCACATGATGGTCTTGAGCATATTTTATCCGCTCATAGAACAATTACACCTTCTTTATCATTCTCTTCACCAAATTTGGTCTAAGATTAATTAACTCTCTAACCTCGTTCCAAAACAATAGAGATATGTAAGAACACTCATGCAATTATTTAAATTGAGTTTTACCAATGGTTAATCAATAGTTATTATCATAGTAAAACTCAACTAAAGGGAAATGATTCACCCAAGAACCTATAAAATCAAGAATAAACATATTTAATACATCCATTATAAATTGGATCATTCTCTCTGTCTGGCCTTCTATCCAAGGATAAAAAGTACTGCTTAGAAAAAATAATGAAAAAAAGAATGCTGCAAAAACTTCTACAACTGGGAGGTAAATTAATATCTTGATCATAGATGAACATTATTGAAACCACATGAATCTGAACCACAATGGGAATCTATAAATGGAGGAACATACCATAATAATCAAGGTTGAAAATAAAAAATTAATATTCAACTAACTTTAAAGTTCCATAATGCGGTGTTTGAGGATAAAGTTTTATTGTTTATGGAGTTAAAATGATTAATCTAGTTGATTGTGATTAAAATAGAGCATAATAAGATAATTATATTGATAGAATTATTCTTTATATGGAGTTATATATTGTTTTTTTTTTCATTATGTGGAGTTAAATTAATGGACTTTCTCATCAAGAAGATGATATCTTCTGGACTTGAATAAGAAGTGCACAAAAACATCGAGATCGACACCACATAAGACCTGGGATTAATTAAGTACAAAAATTTAACTTTCTATACTAATCTGGAAGAGAAATACAATTGTATAAACCAATGTTTTCCTTAAATTAGTGTGTGTAGAATGAAGAAAATGGAGTTTTACTTGGGTGACCATTGATCAAAAACCGAATAATTATAAAGGAAGCGTTCCTTGGAATGTAGTGGCCACAACAAAATTATTTATATCTAATAGAAAAATTAATTGATAGGGAATTTGTTTATATTGAAACTTCATCATGAGTGTTCCACCTAGAAGAAACCTAGTGCATGTGAAACAAGTAAATAAAAGCTTTTGTTTTTCTGTGCATTAAGGTTAATATTTGTTTTTTAAATTCAATTTCAATGAAAAAAACTGATAGATTAATCTTGATCTAGATCACCCAATAATAATATTTGATAAATGGTGAGGGTAAAATATTTAATGTAATGAAAAAATAAATTTGGAAAGAACCATGATTCCCCACCCCACATTTCAAACAATCACATAGGGTTCCACAACACTCTTTTCAAAACTGACTAGTCCAAACTACATTTCACACACTATTTTAAGGTTATCAACTATTATATTAGACATCCATGATTATTTTCACATCCCACGGTTTAGAATATTATATGATTTTTTTGTTCTCATTTTTATATCATGTTATAAACAATTTTCAAGTTCATGAGTGATGTTATTGTGTTTATAATAACCATTTATTATCATAAAACACTAAAATGTGTATGATTATATACTTTTTCATTATCATATATCCTATGACATGTGAATGTTTTAAATTTACTAATTACCATTATAATTCCACTTAAAATTATTTTTAATGGAATAGAGAATGTGTATTATCATTTCTTTATATAATACTTGTATCATTTGTAGTGGTTGAATAAACACTCCCTCTATTCTATATTGTATAATACTTGTGTGTACCAGGTCATCTCCATTGGGATGGGATAAAATTACAAGTGTAATTTATTAAGTGTTATTACAAATATTATAGGGTGGAAAAGTGAGAATGTTTAAATCTGTAATAGATTTTTAATTATGATTATAGATCACCTGATCTAAGTTGAAAAATAAGAAGTTAGCTCTACTGGAAGCAGTAAAAACATATAGTGAATGAGACTGCTTCTAAAAAATATAAATCATCTCATTTTTTAAACTATTTTGATTGACCATCCACCACTAGTTCTCTGGATTTCCTTCTAAACATAGTCCATGACCATTTTAGTTAAGTGCATAGTCACCATAGGGAAGCCTATCGAAACACAACTAGAATAATTATGTTTACCACTCATTGATGTGAAATTTTTCCACTTATGTTCTCATATTGGGTGCCCATATAAGGTATCTCAAGCATTATTAGTGTGGTTTTCCACATTCTTTTTGGGTGTCACTCCATACACAACCCTTTCTAAGTTAAAAATTATCTATATAAAAAGATAAATATTTTCTCAACTCTGAATCATTTAGTACACTCAATAATCAAAACATAATTATATAAAATATAAAAAAAATTCTAGAATAAAATTTACCTCTCCACTGTTGAATAGCACATACAAAAATCCACTTACTCCTATAAAATAATCTTTAATGTGAGGGGTTAGATTTAATTTTAAAATTAAATTACAATGGGAGAAAAAATGACTAAAATATATTAAAATTTTATTATTTATAAACATCCAAATATACTAAAACATCAAATATTAAATTAAAATCATTGGTTAAATCTAATTCAAAATCCTAATTATTATTTTCTTGAATCAACACATATGTCTTGTTTGATGAGTTCTGGTGATGAGTATGAAATGAAAATGTTAAAATAATTTTAAAATTCTTTTCATGCATAATTGGAACTTTTTCAACCATACCTCAGAGGCGAGCTAGGGATTTGGTGGGTCGGCGGTGATGGGTGATGAGGCGTGCTGATGGGTGGTGGGGAACACTTATGGGCGGCGAGGTCACCAGAAGCACAGGTGGGAGCAGATCTAGGGTTTAGGTTGGGGGGAGAAGATGGTGTCGCGGAGTCAGGGGAGAAGGGGGTTGGGGTCGGGTGGGGGTAGCATCGCCGCTGTAAAAAAATGGGGGGGGGGGGGGTAGCAGCGGTTTCCAAAACCGCCACTAAAATACCACCGTTAAAGGTGATTTTTGTTGTAGTGATTATCACCTCAATACTACTATAACTAACATTGTTTTTTTGTATTTTTATAATTATTCTATTTTTATTATTCTTATTTAAATCCAGTGTTATTTTTTATACAAAACTGGATACTATTTATTCTTAATCTTCATCAAAAAAGACTTTAGTTTCTCTTAGCTTCACCAATCTTTTTCAGAGATTCTTCTCTCATCACTCTTATAGAAATAGCTCCTCCTATTTCTTCCTTCCTAGTGATCTTAAATTTATCATGCAGATAATTTAAATATATTTTTGAATACAAGAAAACCATAACAACCACTAACCATAAATAAATATAATAAGACAACCACTTTTCAATTACACATGTGCACTTCTCACCAAACATTTTACGTGTCGTTTCATTCTATAATTTATATATCTTAATATATTTTTTTCAACTAAAAGTGTATTACATAGATAACCTTTATTTATTTTTCTCACATTTATCTTGTCCAGAATAAATCTTAATTATATTTCCCAAAGTATCTTATACTCTTTTTCTCCCCAAAATATACTCTATAAATAAATAAATCATCAAATATGTACCAATATATAGAAACAACTTCTTATTTCTAGAGTATCTCGTTTTGGATTTGAGTCCATCCTATAAAACTAGTACATACTCTACATAATCAAATTTATTCTAAAAACTACACATATAAGTTGAACCTTATTCTTTTATCTCATTCTTAAATCACAAATAAATTTTTGATATTTAAAATCTCTAAGGAACATAACATTCTTTGATTGATGTAAATTTATGTTACAAGAAATTTTTATGATCTATTTCATCACTAAGAGGGTGATGAGTCAATGATATTATATTTTTATATTTTATTAATTAAAAACAATCATCAAATACAGTTAGAGAGAATTAACTATTCTAAAACACAACACACAAGTTCACTCATAGAAGCAAAAAAATGAGCATGGTTCACTACCCAATAAGAGTAGCTAGTCCTTAGCATGATATAGAATCAATATGATATCACAAATCTATCAGAAAACAATCCTTTTTGTTTTACAACAAACAAAGTATATACATCACTTGCATATTGATGCAGTTCTTTGATAGTGAAAGTGATTATTGAATAGATAGTAAGATAAAAGATATTTTGAAGCAATAGAATAGAAGTTCACCAACATGTTTCAACACATATCTAGTGTTCTGTAAAATATTATCCACAATTTCACCTCTACAAGTTAATTATTCTTCTTTTATATCTTTCAAAAAAATTGTAATCCTTTTTCCAGAACATCTTTGTCTAAACCTATTCTTCTATAACATCTATGTTTGATATCGGTCTATCTAGAACTACTTCATCCAGAAACTCACTTCTTTATCTAGTACCCCATTCCAATTAATTCCATATCTAGAACATTGTGTATAATGATATAATAAATGGATCTCTCAAACTTATCATTTAGTACCACAGTTCTTTAAAAAATAATTCATAATTCACTAGTTCCCATTTATATACTCATAGTTTCTCTGAAGAATAAGGGAGGAGTGTAAACTCTAAATTTGAATTTCCCACTCAAAAATTTAATTTCCCCCTTGGGTATTTCTTCAATTATCCACACTAAAATCCTCTAAATAAATCATTGTAAAAAACATTCACAAGAATGTTTCCATAAATATTAGCAACAATGATCTTTAAAGATTCATAGAATCTCAACTTAGAATCAGGATATTTTCTTCATGATTATTGAGTCATTGAATTTCTATAACAATATCATCATAATGAATAAATTTATCAAATATTTTTAAACATCCTCAAAAATTCATCTAGTAATTCTTCATAATAATTCTACTATTTGATAATGCACTTTCTAGTATTCCTTCATAAGATTATTCTTATTATGATTCTCCTCTATCTAGAAAACTCTTGTCTAATGAACTCATGTTTGTATGTTCGATGAACTTTACATTTCTTCATATGATGATATTTATCTTTCTATATCCTAAGCATTGTATAGATATCCTCAATCTGGTTTTCACTATCCAATGGACTCAAAAATTTCATATAGTATACTTCATAATTCTATCATTCTAGTACATCGTTTTTTGATCAACTTTGTCTTCAAACCTTATCTTTATCCATGAAAATTTTTATTAATCATGATGTTTGGAACTTTAAAGAATACTAAGGAGTCACCTAACTTTCATTTTCTAAAACCCTCAATCCTATTTCTTTGTGAACACTTTTAGACAAAAACAAATTATCCCACCATTCGTCTGATGATCTCATCCCACCAAACTCATATTTATTTTTCTGTAACACCTCATGAAGAAAGATTAAATTTTTCATGTCATTTATGAACTGAAAATTAAATAAAAAACCATAATAAATCCTTCTTTCTGTTAACTATCTCCATTATCAATTTTATAATAACACAAAATCTATAGGTCTCAATAATCCCACCCTTTGGATTTTGTTTTTGACCATGGAACATAAATCACTTAAGCAGATAGACATAGGATATGGGTAACCATAAAATGATTATAATTCTATATGTGTGGTATTGGGGTAGTAAATTAAAATCATTGAACAAACATACCATGTTTTTCATAAATCAATTATTAGTACTCATTTTGAACTTATTATAGAACTCAAAACTTAATCATCACAAACCAAAAAAGACTTCAATATGTTAAAAACATGTTCTTATACACACTTTAAAAAACTATTAAAATAGGTCACACATGATAATATCAAAACTTTACCATTTTAATAGAAACCACCTCCAAAATATATGCTCTCTAAAAGTAAGTAAATTACATATAAATAGATAGATTAATGTTTTGATATTTCTCCACCTTTGATAATAATATCCAAAGACGAGAAGAGAGTGGGGATATAGATCACCTAACTTATCCTTAACGAGAGTGAGGTTTAATACCCATAATCAACCTCATATTTTAAAATGTTTCCTTCAACATAGGTTTAGTACTAATATTAGATACTTGCTACTATATAGGTAAAAAACCATCTTTAGTTCATTTTTTAAAATAACTTCTTTGATAAAGTGATATTTAATATTAATATTCTTCATCTTTGAATATTGAATAGGATTAATTGATAAAATGAAAACACTGTGATTATCACATATAAGAAGAAGTGGTTAACTTCACTCCAACATTCAAGCCCTCAGACTACATCTTCATCCATATTAACTAAGTTGTGTCATGATTTATAGTAGAATATACTTATTTATCGATAAAGACACTAAAATATGTTTTTTAGTGTGCCAATACAAACTCCTTTCACCCAAGGAGAAAACTCCACCTGAAGTGGATCTTTAGTCATAAACACAAAATTCTTGATCTATATCTATATAACCAAAAATGAAAATATTTGTTTTTATATCATATCTCAATCTAAAATCAATTATTCATTTAATATATCTGATAATTATTTTCCAATCCACAATATCATACTCTTTTTGGGCACCTTGATACCAGGTACAAAGTGTAACAACATATAATAAATTAGGCCTTGAATCTGTGAGATATAACAATATTCCAATTAAATTCATAAATTCATTATTATTAGTGTCATTTACTTGATCTTATTATGAAAACTTCATTCCCACTAAAATGGGTGTGTAAATAGGATTTGAATCTTTCATGCCAAATTTTTTTAGGATTTCCTTATCATACTTCTCATGAAAAATGAAAATGTACCTTTTATTTTTAGATATTTTTATTCCAAGAAATTATTTCATTACACCCAGTATAGAAATTTCAAATAACTCATGCGTCATCACAAAAAACTATTCACATATTTATTAATAATTTCTAAAAAGTATAATTTCATCAACATAAACAATAAAAAGAAGAGATAACTCTTAGTCATTTTTTATGTATAGATTTATGTCAAGTCTTCCTTTTTTAAAATTTAACTTCTTTTAGAATGTATCCAACATAGAATCCTAAGATCTTGGAACATTTTTTAACCCATAAAAATCCTTATTCAAATTAAAAACATAGTTTTCATCTTGACCAAGAAAGAATCCACGTGATTTCTTAATATAGAATTTTCTTCCATCTCTCCATTGATAAAAAAAGACTCAGCATTCATTTATAATATATTATTTCTCTTTTTGTGGTGATATCAATAAATATTTTAATGATTTAAATTATTTCAACTAATTAAAAGGTCTAATAAAAGTAAATTCTTTCAACCTATAAATATCCCATACAAATAAGTATTTACCTATTTCTTACCAATTTAACTTTTTCATTCAACTTGTTCTTATAAATCTACATTATTCCAATCACATTTTTATCTTCATGTTTTAGTACCATATCCCATGTATCATTTTTTCTAAATCTAGTCTAATTCTTCATTAATGGAATCAATCTAATATTAATTATCTAAATATTATTCAACATATTGTGCCCCAATTGTCAAATATGGTGTGGTATGTGAAACTATCCTCATTTTTCTTCTAGATTGAACATGTTGTCCTTGGTCTCAAATGATATTTTAGACCTAAACTTGCTTCATTATCCTTGAAAGAGATGAAAAAAATTGTCCCTAAAATCCTCTAAAGTTTTTTTATGATCACTTATATTAGAAACTTTATCATGTTGTTTGATAAGGAAAGCTTCATCTTTTCATCCTATTATATCTACCTCTGATATTGAAAACTTTTTATTAGAATGTTCCAGTAGTTTCAAGACTATAGAGTTAAAAATTATTCCATTTAACATATTATAATACTATTATCCTATCTTATTATGAGGGTGTCAAAGGAAGATACCATCAATACCTCTTAGATAAAATTTCCTAGAAATCTCATCATTGACATTGATAACGTTGGGGATACCAAAAACCCTAATGTATTTTGAACTTTGGGTCTCTTTGTAATACATCATGTATACATTCATATATAATTTTTTTCCCATAGATTCAATGATTTTGAAAGTTAACTTCAACTCCAATATCTTTTCTCCAAAATAACCAAGAAGTATCATGTTCAATCAGCATGGTTTGGGATATCTACACTAAAATTATATTATTTCTTTCATCAAATCCATTCTGATGTGGTTTGTGCAGTGAACTACATTTATAATGAATTTCATGCTTTTCATGATAACCATTAAACTTCCCATTTATCTATTTAACACCATTATCAATTCCAATCTTCTTCATGGATTATCCACATTCTTTTTCAGCACTTGTCTATAGATTCTTAAACATTTTTAGAGACCCTTATTTATGTTTCAAAAACATAACCCATGTAATATGAGTGAAATCATCAATAATGGAAATAAAATAATTATATTAATTTGTCGATTTATTTATCATTGGCCCATATATTTCACAATAAATATGCTCTAAGGGATGGGTTGTATGTATCTCAACCCTCTTATGTATTGCATTTTAAATCCTCTCTTTCTACCATATTTGATAACACCAATCTCTTATTATTATCCTTTCAGGAACATAAAAAACACTTCCTATCTTAGTCAACATTTTCATATTTCTCATGTATATATGTCTAATACTTTTATGCCATAACTGATTTTCTTCCATCATGCTAAGATAGTATGAACCCTATGTATCTTCGGCCTAAAAAATATTTCTCTTGGTTTATTTTATTCTTGTTACAACATTACACCTTCAATACCTTTAGAAATAAATCCATCTTGTCTAAAACGTATTTTTTTCTTTCATCAAAGAGCTATAAAACACTCAACAAGTTGTGTTTTGTTCAATAAATAAATATGGACCTTATATATTTAGTTTTTCTTTTTCAATAATAGAAGATCCAATGTCTTTGATTAAAATTGAATCATCATTTATAAAGATCAACATACCTTATTTATACTCTTTCACATTTTTAAATATTTAAAATATCTGGTCATATGTGATAACACTTGTTATCTAACATCCAAGGTTGTTCTAATTTTGTAGCCTTGAGAGTATTTTCTATGACTAATACCTTTTATTTTTCCTTTTCCTTCTTCTCGTTATTTTTTCAAGATTTTTCATATAAACTTTATTGAGTTGGTAGCATTACAAGCCACCCTCTTTCAAGATAACTGGGTTGATAATATCTTTCATAAATATTTTTCACTAGTTAATATCTAATTTTAGTTTTCAAACTGAATTTTTCATATTTTCTTCTTTGAGTCGGTGGAAACCCCCATAAAACTCTACATCCAGTGCCTTATATATTCACTTTTGTGTTAATGATTAAACCAACACATAATTTCTATACATCCAAATCTTCTATAGTTCAAAAAATATTTATAAAAATCATATTTACCTTTGCAAACAGTATATTGTCGATAATTGTGAATAGGTCTTCTATCATCCTTTTGACCATCATCCTTGGATCCCTTTTAAAAACAAAATTTTTAGTAGATTCCCAAGATATTCCTCTTCATATTATACTTATTTTAAGCCATATATATCTCTATTTTTAGCATCCCTTGTATCAATGTTATATTTTTCATAATTTCTAGAATTCTTTAATTCGTATATTTTATCTGCATACATGGTCCTTCTGACTTGATTCCTCTTCTAAAGAATCATTTCAATACTCTTACCCTTGTAGTAAAATTTTAAATATAATTTTATACAATCTATCTAAGCTTCACCACTCTTAGATTATTCTCTAAATTACTTATTTTAATTATGAAAGTTAGACATTCCTTATACCATTTCAACTAGTTTCTGTTGAACATCATCAATTTCTTTCACCCTAAACTCCAATTATTATTATAAACTTTTGTTAAGAGTTTTACACTCATCAATAAATTTCATTAGATCTTATATTTTTTTTATAAACCTATAGTTTCCTTCAAGTGATGATTTTTTATATTTTACTAATAGATCTTATTTCTTTAACTTCTTATTCTCTTTCTAAAGCTTAAAATTTTTTGAAAATCGTTAGTTAAATTTTATTTTAAGCATAAAATACATATGAGTTCCCTATTTTTCCTCTTCAATGTTTCTACTTTAATAACTATTAAAACTCTCACTATTCACTCTTTTAATAATAAACTTATCTGCACTATCATCACTAGAATTTTTATCTTCCATTTCATTATCATCAACCTTCTCAAATTTGAAAAAAATATGGTTTTATATTTAGAGAACATATTATCCTTTCCTATTGAATAGGAATTTGATTTTTTGAGTTATATTCATTATATATTTTCCTTAATTTCCATCTTCTTTATCACTATATTCATCTTATTTTATCCATGGACAGTTCACTTTGAAATGTCTAATGGATCTTTAGTTAAATCACTACAACGATAACTTTCCTTTATACTTTCTTGTACCTATTTTCACCTTTATATAATATAGATAAATAAATTCATTAAACGTTTTACTTACTTCATCTTTAGTTTCAGATTCACTAACTTCTTCTTTAGAAACATTATTATAATTTCCTTTCTTACCATATTTGAAATATATTTCTTGATCAACCTTTTCCTTGTTATTCATAAGTTTTTCTCTTCTCATTTAAATTGTAATGATAATAATTTGTAAATAATTTATATAAAGAGTTTTAGGATCTCTATATTCTAAATATGATACCTTGGTATCATATTGTTTAGGAAAAATCCTTTTAATATTTTTCAAAAATAGAAAAATCTTCCAATTTTTCATGAGAACATGTGATAGTGCTTATAATATCATTAATTTTTATAAAAAACTCACTAACAGAATCATCCTATATAATTTTAATATCTTAAAACTATAATATCCATATCTTTAAATTTTATTTCTTCACATTCATATTTCCTTTAAAAATATTTTTCAACTTTTCTCAGATTTCTTTAGCTATTTTAATTCCTTTAACCCTATGAAATTCACCTTCAGATAGAGAGGAAAGTTTAACATTTCTAGACTGTCCCTAATTCTATGGATTATTCTTATCATTTTATTTTAAGATAGTTCCCTCAGTAGGTGGAGTGAATCCATCTATAGCATCTTTCAGAACATCATATCAAATGGATAAAAGATAGGGAAGAATCGTTTCCTTCCATATATGATATTCCTTCCAAACAAAAATAGGAACCCCTTTACTGTTTGTTGAGTTATAAACATCTATGGAAACCTTATTATCTAATATCTATATAGAATAGATTCAAATAAGGGGTCCTCTCTTTGATACAAATTTAAAATATTTTCAGGATCTGTGTGATCATAGGGGTGAATCAGTGATATCCTCTTTTTATGTTTTTTTATTTGAAAAAACATTTACCTCCAGTTAGAGATAATTGACTCCACTAAAATACAATACAATTGAACACCCATGGGAACATAATAATTTACAAGTTTCACTAATCAATAATATTATCTAGTACTTCCAATGATCTGGGAACAATCTGATATTACACATCTAATAGAAAATAATCCCTTGTGATTTATAACAATCAGGGTATATCCATCACTTGTATGTAAATATAGTCTTTTGACTATGTATGTTCTTATTGTATACATAATATGATAAAATATATTTTTAAATAATGGAATATACATTCACTAATAGGTTTCAACATGTCATCAATGTTATGATACATTTTCTTTACACTTATTCTCCTATAAGTTAATTCTTCATATTCTATTTCATGCACAATAACTTATAAACCTTTAACCAAAACTTAGTTTTTCAAACCTATTGATCCAGGAATTCTATATCCGACACCAATCCATCCAGAATTGATTCTTCTAGAACCTCACTTATTTTTTTGGCACCTCATGTCTGGTACATCTCTATTTGGTACCTTGTGTTTGATGATATGACAAAAGGATCTCTCAATATTCATATTTTGTACCTTACTTATTCAAAAATTAATTCCAAATATTCCTTATCTCATTTATATACTCATAGTTTCTCTTATTAATAAGGGATTAGTGATAACTCTAAATTTAAATATACTACTATAAATTTGAATTTCCTTCTTGATTCTATCATCAGTTAATTCCTTCAAAACCTCTAAATAAATAAAATACAATAAATTTATAATAACTTGTCCTCAAATTTAACCATCAATGATATTAAAAAATTCCCTAAATCTAAACTATAATGAAGATAATTTATTAATTATTATTAACGACTTAAATTTCTATTTCAACATTTTCACAATGAAGGACTTAACAAAATATTTCTAAAGATCCTCAACCTTCATCTAATACTTCTCTATAGGAACTCTTATGTATGCTAAATCCCTTTTCGTATTCCTTTATAAGATTAATATTTATTATTTTATCATATTTTTTAAATCTCTTGTCTTGTGAACTAATGTTTTTCTATTCAGTGAAATATATATTTCATCATCCTCTGACCTTCAACTTTCTCTTTATATTGCTTTACATAGTTTTCATCCATCTGGTTTTCTCTATCTAATAGACTCAAAATGGTTATTTGATAGACTTAATATTTATCTCCATAAAGTAAAAATTCAATCAATAATATTGGTATGAAAGACTCATCTTGAACCATGCGAACATTTATTAGCCATAATGTTTGGTACTTTGAAGAATATAGAAGCATCATTTGACTTTGTTTTTCCAAAAAACTCACTTTAATATCCATGTGAAAACTTTTAGGGAAAAAACTATATATTCTTTAATCCAATTATCTTAGTCTACTATACTCATATTTCTCTATCTAGAAAACATTTTGAATAAGACTTAACATTTTCAAGTAATTTATGAAATAAAAAAATAACAGCATTAGAAAAACTTATTTCTTTTAACCAGCTTCTTTATCACTTTGAAAATAACTAAAAAACTCTTACTCTCAACATACATAATACATAAAAACTCAATTTATTTATTTCATACCATTTAATATTCAACAGAAAAATCTTGAATCATGGATATAAATAACATCATGATAGTTATAACTTGAATGAAAAACTTTAGTTTCTTTATATTTTATTTCCATAAAAATATAAAAATTTTGAATATCAATTTAAGACTTCAAGAAAGCCTCCCAATTATTCTCCTTACTTTGATCTTATTCTCCATGATTTAAGATCATCTTCTCAAAATTATTTTCCCCAAATAAAATTTAATGTTTTATGTTTTCAACAATGAAAATTGTTCCAATATCATCTCAATGATTTTCTTCATCCAACTTTAAACCTGGAAGCTTATGTTTTTCAGTGTGTATAAATCCTCAAAAAAATAACTAATTTCCTTACATGGAACTGAATCATCCTTACAGTCTAGTACATCTTCCATATATATAAATATAATATTTATTATTTGAATATTTAATTCTTATTTATAATCAATGAGTTTTAGGTAAGGATGTATACATTGTGGGGATGATACTTATTCAGTGCCTAGATAACATTTTCAAAAATTAAAAAAATTTCATTTTTCCATTCAGTTATATGGGATGGTCATTACGCACATCATATTGATGTTTTATTATATGAATATTATCCTTATAAATATCATTGTTGTAAAGATGATACTTATTTAGCACATGGAAATGACACATATGCAATCCTCTAGACCTAAAAAATTTTTTAGTCTCAACTATAAAATTATATAGTTCTTCAAATTAATTCATAGACACTTCAATTGGATTTAGAAAAACTCTTCTATTTTAAAAATTTTATCCATGATATAATAGACACTATTTATTGTATCCTTCATTCAATATAAATTTTTCATGGATTCTCCAACTTCAGATAACTATTCCTTTAAACATTGAACCTGTTTTAATGATTTTAAATCTAAGTTTAAAAGTTTTTTAGTATGGTTCAACACCTATCACTTTTCAACTTCTTCACTTTACTTGTAACGTTTTATAGAGAGTACTCTATAATTTGGTGCATTTATCTGACATCAGGTTTATCACTTGGTTCATCATATATAATGGATTTATAATTTGGATACTAACTCTTCCAACTTCATTACCAACAATTCATGGATAACCTCTTCATTCTCCTTTCCCATCATAAGATAAACAATAATTTTCCATATAATGGTATGCAACTCTTCATAAAACATTGACACTCCATTATATTGAAAAAAAATACAACTCAAGATTCTCCAAATACAATGTCACTTTAATCTCCCCATTTATATTTATTATCAATATCATTTTACTTCCACAATCAATGCAATTTTTCTCTCCCCTTTATTGAAATTAAATGCAAAGGGGTGAAAGTTTATCTTCTTCTTATTGACATTTTAGGGAGGCTTGAAAGTTTTTTCTCCCCATTTATTGATATCAAAACGTATAAGGGAATTATTACCATACTTTTTCTTAACAAAAACATCTTATCCTCTTATTATTCATCAAATTTATCCATCAATTCAATGAGATAAGGGTGGAATCATCTTTTCTCTAAGTAATGTGCCATAAAATAAACAACACTAGGTCCATATGGGATAAACAATTATAAAAAAATTATTGAATAATTGTAACAATAAATAAATCTATAACTATCTATAATGTGATACCAAAAACTACCTTCTAATATTTAGTAGTTGATCGAAATTATTTCCAAGAAATTTCAAGAAATTTTACTCACTTGAACACTCACATCAAAAAAATTAAATTCTAATGTATTTTGTTCCCCATTTGTTAATATAATCAATACCACTTGATAAAAATATTAACCATGAATCAAAATATAATTTGGATAATTAAATCATACCAAAAACGTTATAAATCTATTGTAGACTTGACTTGTTAAAGTGTTCCCCCTTAAGGGATACTCTCTAGTGATTCTCTACCATAGTTTTTTCCAAGTATGTATGATAGTAATTGAGATCTGATAGCAATTTTTAGATGAGTTCTAATTGAGATACTACATGATAGATAATTAATTACCCTATTTAGTGATTATATATTTCTTTATGTCTCCCTTTTTTAAGCTCCACCTTTAATTTCTAATTTCACGATTCATACACAATATGAGAATAAGGCGGGTCTTCCATCAACACTTCAATGTGGGTAGTAGAGATAAGTCTTGTAGCTCAACACATTGAATATTTTATTTATTGATCTAGAGTGCTTAGACCTCTTCATGATTTCTTACCTTTTAATTTTTACAATCACTTCACCTATGGGAATCATGGTTATCTTTCCATTTTCTACTTTCATCTTAGTTGGATAGGGATTATACAATTTAGAAAATAAACACTTTCCTTCCATTCAAATTTCTCTAATTTTTTAGATTCCTCCAACTGATTTTTTAATATGATAAGTCACTCTTTAGGTTAATGACATATATTATTCATGATATTTGACTCCCTCTTTGTAGTGACAGTTTTATAACTTGAATCCATTCGTGATTTTACTTTGTACCTTGTTAACTCATTTTAACTAGGAAGCCATTCCATACACCTAAAAGAACTATGACCTACCTAGTTTCACCTTCCACACATGATTTCATTAAATTTTAATCTACCCTTTTTAGGAGGCCTTTAAACCTCTTCAAAATTAGGGTTAACCACTAATCAAATCCTCAATCATAGTATCCCTATTTTGGATTGATTCTATTTTAGAATATTTCTTTCTCTATTTCAACTAGTTTTTCATGTACATTGTGAAAAATCCCATTATGTGGATACCATTTACATAATAGAATAATATTATACATATAGTTTTCATATCCTTCTTACCTTTATATACTATCTTCTTTGGTATAAATTTTTTAGAAAACTTTTTCACTAATTTATCTTCCATAGTGGACTTTATTTCTTATATTTATTCACCTACTACTTTACCCTTCTCCTTTATACATACACTATTCATAAAACTGGAAAGATTTGTTATAAAACTCACATAAATTTTCATAGCCGTCAAATTTTTTTATTAAGGATATATTTCTTCCATTATATGGCATCTACTTTGAAATAGTAGGTTTTATCATAGATTTAGCTCTAATCCCCTTAATTTATTTATTCTAAAACTTGTACACACTAACATATTGTTCTAGGAATCAATAACCTTAATAAAAATCCCCCATAAACAATAACATCTTCTAATTAATCTATTACTTTTTATAGAACATGCAATATTTCTATTTTGTGTGCCTTTCTAATTTTGGGTTAGAACCTCATCTTTTTAAGATCAATTCAGAGAGAAACTTTTATTTAATATGATCAAATTTGTCCTTAAAGTATTGGTGGATGTCTCAATTTTTTTACACATAAATATATATACAAGTTATAACATATTTCCTTCACTTTAATCAAAATAGATTTAGAACAATCAAAACAAACAGAATAGTGGGTTTTCTTTTTGTATGTGCATGAGGTGCATGCTTCTCAAGATGATATTAAAATCATTTTTGACATTATTTTGAGACTTATTTAATGAAAGAATATTCTCAAAAGTTTTTATGGTAGTACTGTTTGTTTTAGCTACTTGGGAAGTTCTAGATTGAGAAGATTCTAGATTCTTTAATTTTATGTCCAACTTAAGACATTTCATGTTCGAAGTTCACTTTTAAACATCAACCAATATCATATTTTCTTCCTATTAATATATTAAATTTTTTATTTTTTCCTATTCCCTTTAATTTTTATCAAACAATAAATTTTTAGATCATTCACCCTCTTTTCTTAAATTTCTAACTGATATTATTTGAAATTAAAAAGTTACATTTTGAAATTTCTCTAAATCATGGATCACTTATTTAACAACAATATCAAATAATTATTTCTCACATAAATTAATTTTTAATTCTTCATAAATAATTGAAATTATTTTATTTTAAAGTTTGAAAACTTCTTCTTCAATATTCCCCATATTTGTGCGAGAGTTTCACTTTTGTAGTTTCAAGGATAATGAATATTTAGTGTCATCGTCTTCCAATACTAGTTCTAACATTTCATTATTTATTCCCTTGATAAATGTAAATATATATGTTACCAATAAAATTGATACACTTTTACAATAGTTCCTAACCCAATGGTATATTTCTTTATCAAAGTTTACATAGGTATCTTTATCACTGCTTAAACATGATTTATATGAGAAATAATATCCAATAGATTCAGTGTAATAAATACCACATTGAATATCTTCAAATAGTAATGATTCCTCACCTTAATTTGAAATTTTTCTTTACTTTATATCTTATTTATTTTTCTTATTTTGTAAGTCCTTCGCCAAAATCTCTGAATTAATTTTAATAGGGAAGGAACTAGATTCTTCCATCTGAGGAACTTCTTTAAACATTTTAAGTCTATGATTTATTAAATTATAGTAAAAACTTGTGGGAAATAAAAATTTATATAAATTCAGAGATGAAACATTATAATTTTATTTCAATTATGATTTAATAATAGATTCAATCATAGTGAACTTACTCTCTAATACTAATCAACAATCCCAGTGATCTATGCAGACACACTTGAAAGGGTGGTGAATCATATGTGTCTAATTTTTACCAAAAACCAATAAATGATTTTAAAAATTTTCCATCCATTTATTCTTTAGAATCAATATGTATGTTTAATAAAAAAATGAATCTTATTTTTTCACCCAAATCACATACACCACATAAAAGAAAGTAAGGAAGTATTGAGGGAATGGGATATTTTTACAAGGTTCAACCCAGATATAGAAAACCAACTCCTTGTGGTTCTTGTTATTATCTAATTTATAGATTTAAGATTATAATATTTTTATCTATCATGAAAAAAATGGGTTTTTAAAATACTATATCACTCTATCGTTGTACTACACATGTTATGGATTCATAGTATTACCTATGAAAACTAATGATTATATTACACAAGTAATTTTATCCTCTAGTAGGTTTTTTATACCCACTCTCGTGATTTCCCTAAAAACATCATCTGCCTTATTAAAGTAAACAAATATTCTACCCAATGATGTATCCATACCCTCAAAATCAATCTACCTCCTTAAGAATAATATTTTAATACCTTTAAATCTTCAAGAGATACTCATGAAACTCAGTTTCTATGACACATCAACTCTCATATATTTTTCATAACTATTTTATAGTTTCTGAAAACTGCTTCAACCAACTCATTCTATTATTCTTCTTCCTATTATTCTATTTTTATTCTTATTTTTCTGAACCCAATTTCTTTTATATTCAACTATAGTTATGAAAATCTTCTTCTTCTTCTTCCCTAATAGAGATTATATTTTCTATCAGCTTCCTTGATCTTCTTTTTTTAGAGCTTATTCTATTATTTCTCTCACAACTACACATCCTCATCCTTTTTTATTTTTTTATTCCTAAAGATCAATATTTCTCATACAATTTCATTAAATATTCATTTAATTTTAAATTTCTATAAATTGAATTAAAAATTAATACAATATATTCCATCCACAAATAACAATAATAAGATTATTGCTTCTAGGTTCCTCATTAATTCACATGCACTACTCATAAACTCTTTCACATGGGTTAGATTCCCATGATTTCTATATCTCAATATCTAATTTTCAACTCAAAGTGTATTATAAAAATAAACTTAATTTTTTTTATCATTTTAATCATGCAAAATAAATCATCCTTGAATTTTCCACATCATCCCCAACTCTTATTCTTCTCAAAATATACTCTATTAATAAATAATACTTCAAATTTTTACCAATATACAGTAGTAGAATATTGTGGTATGATTTTACCATTTAAGATTTGAGTAAAACCCATAAAATAGTATAGAATCAGATTGATTATTCAATCTTCATATAAAATATCAAACCTCTTCTTCTTTCTCATTCCTGAATCATAATTAAATTATAATATTTAAAATCTATAACGAAGAAAACTTTCTTCAACTGATTTACATTTACATTATTCTTAAAAAATCAATTTCCTTATTTTATCTCATATCATCTTCTTCAAACCAAAATTAAGTCATAGATATAAATAGAATGGTGATATTTAATACATGAATTATAATATTATTCATATTTATCTTTTATTTCCATTAGAATTTAAAAATCTATAATCTTGATTTAATACTTTAAGAAACTCTCTCAATTATTCTCTTTATTTTGATCCCCATCTCCAAACTTAAAAAACAACTTATAAAATTTCATTATCTTGAATAAAACATAATTTTTGATGTTTTAATCCACAAAAGTAAGTCCAAACATCATTATATTTATTTTCTTATTTAGATTATAAATCTAGAAACTTGATTTTTTTGATCTATAGAAATCCTTATAATCTAATATGTAATGGTCCTTAAGAAACACTGAATCATCCTGGAGGTCTGAGAAATCATCCATACATATAATTAGAATCATGTTTACCAAACCATTTGATACTTACATATATGAAATGATGTTTATGTAGTGATTTTTACATAGCATGGATAATTCTTATATAGTGTACGGATGATGTTTACATAGCTCATGGATTTATCAAATTTCCACTAAACTGCACTAAATGATCCTTATGGAAATCATATTTATGTTTGAAAAATATAATATGGTCCTTATGGAGCCCATAATTATGTATATTATTCTTATATAGAACATGTAAATGACCCATATACAATCTTATGTACTTTTCAAATTTTTTTAGTCTTAACTTCAAAATTTTGGATTTCTTCAAATTAATTCAAATCCAATTCAACTAACTCTGGGTCATTTTTGCTCTTCTCAAAAAATAAACCAAGAGATAATATAATTTTTTTCCATATCCTTCATACAATATATCTCAAGGATGGGTTATCTAACTTTATATAGATCTTCATTTGAACTTCCAATCTATTTTATTCATTTTAAATCTATCTTTATAAGATGTCTAGTAGGGTTCAAAAACTATCTCTTTCAAAATTATTCACTTTTCTGATAACGTTTTGTATGTAGTAATCCAATATTTTATATAAGTATTTTAAATGAGGTTCATATTTCAATTAATGATATATAATTGGTTGCTCATATGGCTTCCAACTCTTCCAACTTCATTACCGGTGTTGCTTGGGCATCATATTCAATTTTCTTTTTCCAACATAATATAAAATTTAATTTGAATATATAAAGAACTCAACATCAAAAATTTATTTTATATTATATTTAAAATAAATTAAACTCAAAATATCCAAATACAAGGACATGTCACTTTTTATAGAATGAAAAAATGAGGAGGAAAGAAAAATAGTGAAATAGTGTGAATTATTTAAAAGAAATATAGATTAAAAACTATGAAAAATATTGTGCTCAATCCTTATATAACCCTCCAATAAACTCAATAACTACCCCCCCCCCCCCCAAAACTCACTCCCATACTCAACTCAAAAAGTTGAATAAGATCTCAAACCACTAATTGTTAGCTATTGTGTTTGACAATTTACTACATTCAATGACCACTATGACATAACTTTCAACTTCCCATAGTAGCCAAGGAACTTTAACACTCCTTAATCAATACTAGCACCCTTCAACCATATGAGAAATGAATAAAATATAGGGGTTTCTTTAATCAAATAAAAAAAGAAATAAGTAGAGATAAATACCCAAGCTTATTGATAATCCTCTACTTATCATATACAAATAAAAGACTAATTAAATTAAAATAGAATAAATATAAATATAAATTCATTGAAATTCAAGATTAGGGAATGGGAGAGTTGTCCGAAACATGAATAAAAAAGGTCTTATAACACAATTATTTAAGATACTAGTAAATGAAGAAAATAATAGAAAAAAAGGATAATCCCTTAGGCCATGGGTGAACTCTCCTTTAATAGGTATAAAGAAACATTATCAATATTCTTTGATATTTACTGATGACATTTATATAGATGTCCTAATCTGGTTGTGGGAATGTGTGGATTTATTATACACTCTCTGTATTAACTTTTCTTCTACTTTATGGTATTTATGATCACTCCACTATCCTTAATAAATCTTGATGGGTTCTACGTGTGAAGCTCCCTTTCCACTTTCCCAATTTTTCCAAAACATAGAAATGAGAATAATATTTTTATTAAAAATTATTGTTCATGGAAGGAATGATCGCATGTATCTCATCCATGACCTTGAATGTGTTTCATGATTCTTCCGGGTGATTCTAGAGTGTTCTAGGTAAACCGTGAATGATTATTCAAATGTTTAAAGTGATCTGGTCCATTTAGGTTAACGAACTGAGTATTATAGAACTATATATACATCATCGATCAAATTTTTTATTCTTAAATAGCCCTGCCAAACCCATGTTAATATGACATGGACCTTGGTTATAAATTTTTGATCTTACATGGGATTAATTTGGGATGATTGAATATTACATAGATTTGGAACTTATAAGTTATTCTAACATGGGTCAACTAGATACCATTTTAATCTCATGTATCAGAAACCTAGTTGAGTTTTCCTTACACATGTTATAGAGAATGAATGTTATTATAACATGGATTGGGATTTATCTTATGTTGTCTATAACCTGGATGATTTCAACACATATAAAATTGTTGGGAAAACATCCTTCACGATTTTATTTTGAGGTTTTTGGGTTATTATGTTTGTTGAAAAAACTAATTTTGAAAGTTCTAATATGTTTTATTCCAAAGTGAATATTTTTTAATTGAATTTAAATGAGTTCATAAGGACCAAATATCACCTAAACTAGTTCATGCATGTAACACCTGAGACTTTTATGTTATATAAATCATTAAAGGAATATTTCACTTGCTTGGCTTTATTTACACGCAATCGCGACCTTCCTCGATAGCTTGCGTCGTACGCAATACCGAGTTTCACTAGACAACGATATGCTATTAAAATATTATTAAAACTAGCCGTTATGAATAGTAATAACCACTTTTTGAAATTTTTTAAATTTTATTTTTCAAAATTGACTTCATTTTTGGATTCAGAATATCGAAATTAGCCTAGGGTGAAATTTTGGTATTTTTCTGAAAACTTTCAATTTTTGATGAATATTGAAACCACTAAGTGGTAGTTAAAAAATTTTAATTTTTCATAAAACCTAATTTTACCGATTCTGTGAGTGGAATTTCAAAAATCTGAGAGACACGGTTGATGTCAGTAAGTAAAATGTGGTCCAATGAGATAAAAATAATTTTTGGTGAGTAGTAACTTTTTACTTTTATTTACCACGGTTAAAAGTAAATAAGGTAATTAAGGGTAAAAATTATATTATTATTACACTAACACATGTCCTAATTCTATTGGATAACTTTAATTCGACCAAAAACAACCTTAGGAATAAAATATGACCATTTAGGCCCACTTGGATTAGATTTGTACATTTATTATTAATTTATTTAAAGAAGGGTTAAAATAGTTAAAATCAAAGTTTAATAGGTATATCATTTTTAATATAAGGTAATACATAAGATAAATTCGACTATAAATATTAATTAGAAAGATAAAATGATTTCCTACATAATTATATTTTATTTGTAATTTTTATACTTTAAATAATTTAATTTATTTATGACACAACGATGATGCAGTAATTATATTACTAATGAAATATTGACATAATTGATGTTATTAATACCCAAATAAATATAATTTGAGACTTTTTATGAATTAAAATACTTTTATTGGTTACTATGACATGTTAATATTGATTTAATTAACTTTTTTCTAACTAATCATTCTGTTATGATTTTCACACAAATCAATTTCTAAATAGTGTCAAAATTGACATAAAATGGTTTTTAAAACAAATATTATATTAGTAATTGTTATTTTATTCCTAAAAATCTATGGTTCAGACAAATGACTTATATAAGGTTATATATATTAATAATAAACAACTTGGGGTTCGTTTGGCAGCTTATAGTAAGTTTATTAACCTTATAGTATAAGAACACAAGAAGACACGATAAAAGTAAAATTATTTAACTTAATGTTAAATCTAAATGATAGGGTTAAAATAGGAACCTAAACATGTCTAAATTATATCGGATTAGAGGATTTCGACCCATCACCACCTTAGATTAGAAGTAAATCAATTTGGAGCTATTTAAAACCGAATTTGACTTTATAATAAAATAATAGTTTTAGTTATTCCAAAGGTGCCCCTCTCCTCCCTTATAAAAGGGCACCTCCTCCCCCTCTTCCTCACACCACTTTGAGCCTTCAAGCTCGGCCAACCCCTGCCAATTTCTCCTATACACTTCTCTAGAGACATCCTAGAGGTCCTGTTATTCTTCAAAGACCAATTTTAGTGCCCTAAATGGAGGTCTCAAAGAAGCGCTTTAAAGAAGAGTTAATGTCTGTTACCGATTCTTCCAACTTTATTTCTTCTTCCACTTCTTCTTATTTAGTTGTTTCATTATGAAGTAATAACATAAGTATTACTCATATGATGATATGTTATTATAAGTATGAAACAACCCTATTTCACCATTTATCCATCCTACGGAAAACGAAATCACCGCGCGTGCGTACGTACGGAATACCATCTCCACGCTGTGGTGTAATATATTTTCCACCACCACCTTACTTGGATGGGTATAATGGTGTAAATAATGACTATATATGATTATTTTAAAGTGATATTGATTCTGAAATAGTATATATACACTCCAATACAATTCCACGATCATGGGAATGATATCATCGCTCGTGCGTACGTACGGAATACCGTCTCCACGATGTGATGTGACTCATTCTACATGATCTTCATTGAATAATGATTATATAAATGAATTGAGTGAATAAATATGATATATATTACACTAATACCATTATATAAATGAGGTATCTATAACCTAAAAATAAGGATAAGAATTTATTCGACAAAACACGCATAAGAGCAAAAAGTAATAAACACCCGAATAAACAAGTAGTAATGAAATATTACTAATAAGAAGCTAATAATATGACCATATATGATATTATAAAAATAATTATGATTCTGGAATAAGTAAATAACATTATTTAAATCATTATACAGGAATTTCCGACACTTACGAAGCAAATCGGAACTAAGGTAAGCGAAAATCTCGCAATCTCAATTTTTATCCGAGATTGTTTATACATCAGAATTTACTGGGGAATATTTATCATCCACATCCATGTTTCCTAAATATGTAATATTTATATCCTTATACAATATTTTATATCCAATTTTACCCTTCGGTTAGTTTTTAGTAAAAGATATGAAAGGAATCTTTTGTCATTTTTCATACGAGGTACTTTTTGAATTTTCCGACAAAAGTACGAGAAGAATGTTCTTTTTAACTTATACGGCATGAATGGATTTTGAAAACATTATTTCCAAGAATATTACTTTACAAGATTTCATGTTTATTTTTAATCAACTTCTTTTATTTTAAAATTGTATGACATCTTTAGAAAGGAACAATGTTTTTGAAGTAGAAAGGATATTTTCCTCAAGAATGGAGTTCAAGTGTTTTATCTAAATTATTTTACATCTAAGATAATAAAGGGTTCTGTTTCTATACCTATTAGTAAATTTATTTGATTATGTTGTGATGGAAATATTTTTATGAATTTCTTTATCTTATATGAATAGTTTTATGATGTCATGATGTTTAAGATTCCCATTTTTATTACATGGGTTATGCTATGATGTATAGTTTATGATTTTGTGGCACACATAAGAATGGTATCATTATGAGATGGGTGGGACCTATATCTCCCTCCAATGAATTGGGTAAAGATTTTATATCTCATAAGATAGACATGGCTAGAACGGAAGGTTAAACCGGTTCAGTGAAACAGGACTGAAACGAGGAGTGAACTCGGTTCAGAAATGGACTTTGTCCACTAAGATAGTCTTGGAAATGAGTCTTGATTAATAAGAAATGATTCTGTATGATTATGTGTGTATGACACAAAGTTTCATGTTTTAAGTTATGATTATTGTGATTACATTTGACTGCCATGATTTATCTCATGTTATGAAATTATGATTTCTTTTTCAGGTTAAGATTTCCAAAATTTTATGTTCTTATGAATATGATGTGATTGATTTTTATTTTGTTTACCCTTACTGAGCATTTGAGCTCACCCTTTTGTATGTTTTATTTCCCCAGTTCAGGAAGAAGGTTATTAAGTAGGATATGCCAAAAGAGACTCTAGATATGATGAAACAAATGGGAGGCAAAGTAGATTCTTTATGAACCAGTTGTTTATGTTTCTCAGTTTCAAAAGACTCTATACCTATACGGTCCTTTCCTAGTTTTGTTATATGTTGTAATATGTGTGCATCAATTCTGAAGTCATAACAATGTATGTAAAGTATGTGTCGTTATAGTTGGTATCAGAGGAAAGGTATAGTCAACCTTTGGAAACTAGGATGTGAAAGCCTTAGTAAGAACCCTAAGGATAAGTCTAAGAATAGAACACAATCTTAGTGTTTTAGAAATGGCCATGAATATCCTAGGATAAGACCTTAAGTGTGAAATTTCATTCTCGATTATGTGGTTTTCCAATTATAATTAGTGTTGCTCACACTATTCTTCTTGGTTTTAGTCAATGGCTGGAACCTGAAGGAACCGTGTTAATGCGGAATGCGACGGGCAATGCAATGATTGTCCCCCTGAGCAACCAAACGTTATGGGAGCTAGAATGAAAAATATTGTATCCATGCTCACACAACTTTCTCAAGCTATGAATCATGATGGAATTCCAAATGAGCAAAGGAAGGAGAAACATTCTGTTGAAACCTTCATGAGACAGCACCCACCTTCATTCAGCGGGTCTACTGATCCATTAGTTGATGAACAATGGATTAGTACTACTGAAAAGATATTTTCAGTTCTTCAATGTTCTGAACATGATAAAGTCATCTTAGCAGTGTATCGTTTGGAAGGTGATGCTGATCAATGGTGGAATCTTATCAAGAATACGATGCAAAGAGAAGAAATTGAGTCCATGGAATGGGACGAGTTCAATATCTTATTTTCAATAAGTACTTCCCTCGTATTCTCCGAAAAAAGATGGAGAAGGAGTTTCTTGAACTAAAGCAAAAGGATGATGAATCTGTTGGTACCTATGAAGAAAATTTTAGAAGACTTATAAGGTACGCTTTTGGTATTATTATCCAACCTGAGAGTAAGATATATCGATTATTTAGTGGCTTAAAACCAAGTCTTCGAAGGGCGTTAGCCATAAGGGACTTCAATAGCTATGAGGAAATCATTCGATGTGCTCTCAAA
This sequence comes from Viscum album, assembly GCA_963277665.1. Taxonomy (NCBI): domain Eukaryota; kingdom Viridiplantae; phylum Streptophyta; class Magnoliopsida; order Santalales; family Viscaceae; genus Viscum; species Viscum album. The sequence continues at coordinate 2,050,799,492 of OY728153.1, read as the reverse complement.
GTCAATATGGAGATTAGAGTAACCCATCAGTCATATGGGTTTGATAAGAAGAGGAAAATGGAATTCAAAGGAAAGTCTAAAGAGCACACTGAAAAGAAGATGAGCTTTCCCTTATGCTCAAAGTGTGGAATGAAACATGGAGGGAGTTGTCTTAAAGGGACAATTAAATGTTTGAAATGTGCAAAGAAAGGTCATGGGGCATTTGAATTCCACAATGATGGGAAGAAGATATATAATGATGCAAACAAAGGAATGGATACACAGAATGAACCTACTACACTTCAATGTTTCAAGTGCAAGGAGATGGGGCATTATTCCAATCAATGCCCAAATCCAAGGGTTGATGATGATGGTCGACGTCAAAAAACTCTTAAGGCTAAAGACAAAGGAAAGACACATGCAATTTCTATCAGCGATGTGGAGTATGATAAATATGTGGTGAAAGGTACACTTACCATCCACTCTAAAGTAGAAAATGTTTTATTTGATTCTGGATCCACCCACTCCTTTATTTCTGAAGAATTTTCTAAGGATATCACCGTATTACCTCAAAAATTATATGTTGAGTTAGCTGTGACAACCCCTAATGGAACAACAGTCGCATCAAAAGTTTATAATTCTTCTTCGATCCAAGTTTTTGGGAAAGTGCTTCCTGCAAATCTTGTGATCCTTCCTATAGTGGAATTTGATGTGATTCTTGGCATGGATTGGATTTTTTATATGGATCTCATATCAATTGCCAAATAAGGGAAGTCACATTTCATATTCCTGATCAATCTATGATCATCTATCAATGCAAGGATGAACATAACCTTCCAGTGGAAATTTCTTCCATCTTATGGTTCTTGATTCCACTAAATGAAGGTTATTTATCTCAAATGGTTGGTGAGAAACTCATGATTAAGAATATTCCCATTGTACGGGAGTATGACGATGTCTTTCCGGAGGAATTGTCGGGTCTTCCACCAAATCGTGAGGTTGAGTTTTCAATAGAACTTGTACCGGGTGCTTTACCTATTTCAAAGACACCTTATAGAATGGCTCCAATTGAGTTGCAGGAATTGAAGAAGCAACTCCAAGAGAATCTTGATAAGGGATTCATACGCCCTAGTGCGTCACCTTGGGTAGCACCTGTTCTGTTTGTTAAGAAGAAATATGGATCAATGAGACTCTTCATTGATTATCAAGAACATAACAAGATCACTATCAAGAACAAATATCCTCTCCCGCGCATTGATGACCTATTTGACCAACTACGCGGAGCTCAATACTTTTCCAAGATTGATCTTCATTCTGGGTATCATCAATTAAGGGTCAAAATGGAGGATATACCAAAGACGGATTTACGTACAAGGCATGGACACTATGAATTTATAGTGATGCCATTTTGTCTTACTAATGCCCCTGCTATATTCATGGATCTGATGAATAGAGTCTTTAGAGATTATCTTGATCAGTTTGTGGTAGTCTTTATAGACGATATTTTGGTATATTCCAAGAGCAAGGAAGAACATGAAGATCACTTGAGAATTATATTGAAGACCCTGAGAAAGTATAAGCTTTATGCCAAATTTACCAAGTGTGAATTTTGGATTCAAAAAGTTGCATTTTTGGGTTACATAATCTCAAAAGAGGGCATATCTGTGGATCCAGCAAAAATAGAGGTTATCGAAAGATGGTTGAGACCAACAACAGTAAGTGAGATCCAAAGTTTTCTTGGTTTGGCTGGATATTTTTGACGTTTTGTGAAATATTTCTCATGATTATCTAATCTACCCACCAAGTTGACTCGAAAAGGAGTTAAGTTCGTGTGGACGGAGGAATGTGAAGAGAATTTCAAGGTGTTGAAAAGAAGGTTATCCAGTGCACTTGTACTCACACTTCCTTGTAGTGGAGAAAGGTTTGTGAACTACAGTGATGCATCCAAGAAGGTATTGGGGTGTGTTCTTATGCAAAATGATATGGTGATAGCTTATGCCTCACAACAGTTGAAAATACATGAGCAATATTACCCAACTCATGCTTTGGAGTTAGCTGCGGTAATCATTGCATTAAAGATTTGGAGGCATTATCTTTATGGAGAAAGGTGTGACATTTATACTGATCATAAAACTTTAAATTATATTTTCACACAAAAGGAGCTGAATATGCGCCAAAGAAGATGGTTGGAGCTGATTAAGGATTACGACTGCTCAATTCATTACGACCCTGGGAAAGCAAACAAGGTGGCAGATGCATTAAGTCGACAAGACCATGCCAGTTTATCCATGATGAGGATCAAACAAGGTCCAATATTTATGGATTTACAATAGATGGATGTTGGAATTATAATGGAAGGGGGGAAATCATATCTTTCTCAAATGAGTGTTCAACCATCTATTCATGTGAAGATTAAAGAGGCACAGAAAGAAGATGCAGAGTTACAAAAGAAGGTGAGAAATGTTCCTGAATTCAACCTTGACTGTGATGGGATAATAAAGTTCAGGAATCGGGTTTGTTTTCCTCCGATCCCCGAATTAAAGAAGGAGTTGCTGGATGAGGCTCATAGTTCTTCATTCTCTATTCATCCGGGAAGCACGAAGATGTATATGGATCTGAAAGAGTACTTCTGGTGGGATGGCATGAAAAGAGATGTTGCTGAATATGTCTCTTGATTCTTGGTTTGTCAGCAAGGTAAAGCTGAGAAACAAAAGTCTAAGGGGATGTTACAACCATTACCCATACCTGAATGGAAATGGGAAAACATCACTATGGACTTTGTCACCGGACTTCCTAAAACATCCAAAGGCTATAACGCTATCTGAGTCATAGTTGATAGTCTTACAAAGTCTGCACACTTCATCGCTTTTAGAGAGGATTTCTCTCTGGATCATCTTGCCAAGATATATGTGAAGGAAGTGGTAAGATTGTATGGAGTACCAATTTCTATTATATCTGATCGGGATCTGAGGTTTACCTAAAAGTTCTAGCGAAGTCTTCAGCATACTCTGGATACAGAGTTGAGTTTTATCATTGCTTATCATCCTCAGACAGATGGTTAGTCTGAGAGAACAATTCAAACTCTAGAAGATATGTTGAGAGCTTGCTCTATGGATTTCAAAGGTGGTTGGGATCGACACCTACCTTTGGTGGAATTTTCTTATAATAATAGCTTTCACTCCAGTATTCAGATGGATCCTTATGAAGCTCTCTATGGAAAGAAATGTAGAACTCCAACTTGATGGGATGAGGTTGGGGAAAGAAAGCTATTAGGACCTGATCTTGTTGATGAGATGGCAGAAAAGGTCAGATCTATTCAACAACACATAAGAGCAGCTCAGAGTCGACACAAAAGTTATGCCGACAACCGAAGAAAAGACTTAGAGTTTGAAGTGGGTGATAAAGTGTTCTTACGAATATTTTTTGGAAGAGAGTAATGAGATTTGGAAAGAATTGAAAGTTGAGCCCTAGGTATATCGGTCCTTTCGAAATACTGGATCATGTTGGGAAGGTAGCTTACCGATTGGCGCTTCCACCGAATCTCTCTCAAGTTCACGATGTGTTCCATGTATCTATCCTGAGAAAGTACATACCTGATCCTTTACATGTACTCAGCTCAGAAGTTGTACCGCTGGAGCAAGATCTTTCTTATGAAGAACAGCCGATAGAGATTCTGGATCGTAGCGAAAAATTCCTACGAAACAAGACCACTCGATTTGTGAAAGTTTTATGGAAGAACCACCAATTAGAAGAAGCTACATGGAAGCTTGAGGATATGATGAGGGAGAGGTATCTTCATCTGTTTGTTACAAAGTGACGAATTTCGAGGGGGAAATTCCATTTAAGGGGGGTAGAATGTAACACCCGAGACTTTTATGTTATATAAAACATCAAAGGAATCTTTCACTTGCTTGGATTTCTTTACACGTAATCGCGACCTTCCTCGATAGCTTGCGTCATACGCAATACCGAGTTTCACTAAACAACGATAAGCTATTAAAATATTTTTAAAACTAGCTGTTATGAATAGTAAAAATCACTTTTTGAAATTTTGTAAATTTTATTTTTCAAAATTGACTTCATTTTTGGATTCAAAATATCGAAATTAGCCTAGGGTGAAATTTTGGTATTTTTCTGAAAACTTTCAATTTTTGATGAATAGTGAAACCACTAAGTGGTAGTTAAAAAAATTGAATTTTTCATAAAACATAATTTTACCGCTTCTGTGAGTGGAATTTCAAAAATCTGAGAGACACGGTTCATGTCAGTAAGTAAAATGTGGTTCAATGAGATGAAAATAATTTTTGGTGAATAGTAACTTTTTACTTTTATTTACCACGGTTAAAAGTAAATAAGGTAATTAAGGGTAAAAATGATAGTATTATTACCCTAACACATGTCCTAATTCTATTGGATAAGTTTAATTCGACCAAAAAAACCTTAGGAATAAAATATGACCATTTAGGCCCACTTGGATTAGATTTGGACATTTATTATTAATTTATTTAAAGAAGGGTTAAAATAGTTAAAATCAAATTTTAATAAGTATATCATTTTTAATATAGAGTTATACATAAGATAAATTCGACTATAAATATTCATTAGAAATCTTAAAATCTTTCCTACATAATGATATTTTATTTGTAATTTTTAGACTTTAAATAATGTAATATATTTATGACACAAAGATGATGCATTAATTATATTATTAACAAAATATTGACATAATTGATGTTATAAATACCCCAATAAATATAATTTGAGACTTTTTATGAATTCCAATACTTTTCTAGGTTACTATGACATGTTATTATTGATTTAATTAACTTTTTTCGGACTAATCATTCTGTTATGATTTTCACAAAAATCAATTTCTAAATAGTGTCAAAATTGACATAAAATGGTTTTTAAAACAAATATTATATTAGTAATTGTTATTTTATTCCTAAAAATCTATGTTTAGGCTAAATGACTTAGATAAAGTTATATATATTAATAATAAACAACTTGGGGTTCGTTTGGCAGCTTATAGTAAGTTTATTAACCTTATAGTATAAGAACACAAGAAGACACGGTAAAAGTAAAATTATTTAACTTAATGTTATATCTAAATGATAAGGTTAAAATAGGAACCTAAACTTGTCTAAATTCTATTGGATGAGATTATTTAGACCCATCCCCACCTTAGCTTCGAAATAAGTCAATTTGGATCTATTTAAAACCGAATTTGACTTTATAATAAAATAATAGTTTTGGTTATTCTAAAGGTGCCCCTCTCCTCCCTTAAAAAACGGCACCTCCTCCCCCTCTTCCTCACACCACTTTGAGCCTTCAGGCTCGGCCAACCCCTGCCACTTTCTCCTCTCCACTTCCCTAGAGACATCCTAGAGGTCCTGGTCTTCTTCAAAGACCAATTTTAGTGCCCTAAAAGGAGGTCTCAAAGAAGCGCTTTAAAGAAGAGTTAATGTCCATTACCGACTCTTCCAACTTTATTTCTTCTTCCATCTTCTTCTTATTTAGTTGTTTAATTATGAAGTAATAACATCAATATTACTCATATACTGATATGTTATTATAAGTATGAAACAACCATATTTCACCATCTATCCATCCTATGGAAAACGAAATCACTGCGCGTGCGTATGTACGGAATACCGTCTCCACGTCGTGGTGTAATCTATTTTCCACCACCACCTTACTTGGATGGGTATAATGGTGTAAATAATGAATATATATGATTATTGTAAAGTTATATTGATTCTAAAATATTATATATACACTCCAATACAATTCCACGAACATGGGAATGATATCATCGCTCGTGTGTACGTACGGAATACCGTCTCCACGATATGATGCGACTCGTTCTACATGATCTTCATTTCATAATGATTATATAAATGAATTTAGTGAATAAATATGATATATATCACACTAATACCATTCTGGAAATTAGGTTTCTATAACCTAAAAATAAGGATAAGAATTTATTCGACAAAACACACATAAGAGCAAAAAGTAATAAACACCCGAATAAACAAGTAGTAATGAAATATTACTAATAATGAAGATAAGAATATGACCATATATGATATCATAAAAATAAGTATGATTCTGTAATAAGTCAATAACATTATTTAAATCATTATACAGGAGGTTCAGACAATTACGAAGCAAATCGGACCTAAGGTAAGAGAAAATCTTGCAATCTCAATTTTTATCCGAGATTGTTTATACTTCAGAATTTACTAGGGAATATTTATCGTCCACATCCATGTTTCCTCAATATGTAATATTTATATCCTTCTAAAATATTTTCTATCCAGGTTTACCCTTCGGTGAGTTTTTAGTAAAAGATATGAAAGGAATCTTTTGTCGTTTTTCGTACGAGGTACTTTTTGACTTTTCCGACAAAAGTACGAGAAGAATGTTTTTTTAACTTATACGGAATGAATGGATTTTGAAAAAATTATTTCCAAGAATCTTACTTTACAAGATTTCAAGTTTATTTTTAATCAACTTTTTTTAGTTTGAAATTGTATGACATCTTAAGAAAGGAAAAATGTTTTTGAAGTAGAAAGGATACTTTCCTCAAGAATGGAGTTCAAGTGTTTTATCAAAATTATTTTCCATCTAAGATAATAAAGGGGTTTTTTTCTATACCTATTAGTACATTGATTTCATTATGTTGTGATGGAATTATTTTTATGAATTCCTTTATCTTATATGAACTGTTTTATGATGTCACGATGTTTAAGATTCTCATTTTTATTACATGGGTTATGCTATGATGTATGGTTTATGATTTTGTGGAACACATAAGAATGGTATCATTATGAGATGGTTGGGACCTATATCTCCCTCCAATGCATTGGGTAAAGATTTTATATCTCATGAGATAGACATGGCTGGAACGGAAGGTTAAACCGGTTCAGTGAAACAGGACTGAAACAAGGAGTGAACTCGGTTCAGAAATGGACTTTGTCCACTAAGATTATCTTGGCAATGAGTCTTGACTAATAAGAAATGATTCTCTATAATTATGTGTGTATGCCACAAAGTTTCATGTTTTAAGTTATGATTATTGTGATTACATTTCACTGCCATGATTTATCACATGTTATGAAATTATGATTTCTTTTGCAGGTTAAGATTTCCAAAATGTTATGTTCTTATGAATATGACGTGATTGATTTTTATTTTGTTTACCCTTACTGAGAATTTGAGCTCACCCTTTTGTATGTTTTATTTCCCCAGTTTAGGAAGAAGGTTATTAAGTAGGATATTCCAAAAGGGACTCTAGATATGATGAAATAAATGGGAGTCAAAGTAGATGCTTTATGAACCAGTTGTTTATGTTTCCCAGTTTCTAAAGACTCTATACCTATACGGTCCTTTCCTGGTTTTGTTATATGTTGTAATAAGTGTGCTTCAATTCTGAAGTCATAACAATGTATGTAAAGTATGGGTCATTATAATGCATGACATAGTATATTCATAATGAAGTAAATTTGGAAAAGAAATAAAATTTTTGTAAGAGTTGTGTTATGAAAATCACATAGCAAGTACATGATTACAATAAGGAATAATTGTTATTTGTCTTCATTAGGTGGTATTGAAGAGGTTTCCAAAAATGGATTTTTTTTAAGGGGGTCATTGTTTGTGATAAGTGGTGATTTAGGGGCTATCTCAAAGGTTTTTGGAACTATTAAAACTATATAGGAAATTCAGTATGTGATGATATTTTCATGAAGGTTTGAACATTAATTTTATAATTATTAATAATTTCAGGTTTCTTTTCCTATATAAGGACCCCTAATAACATTGTCAAACAGATTGAAAAATACATAGATAATATCATCTCTAGAGAATTTATAGGTAGTCCAAAAGAGTTTTTAGAGAAATATAGCTCATCAATTATAATAAGTTTATATAAGAATCCATACATGAATAATTTGTAGTTCATCAAGAACAAGTAGACCATATAGAAAAATCAGCTTGTGAGGGGGTCATTTGTGAAGCACAGTTAGTTCATGAGGCAAGTGTGTCTCATGAATGAGAAGTTGTGCACATAGAAATAATACATGATTCACATTATTTAATGAAGCATGTGGTGGTGAAGAACAATTAATGAATGGGGTTTCCATGAATAAAATTCTATAAGGTAATATGGATTTCATATCTTGGGTGAAAACAGAGCTTTATGACACACTCACATATGTGTGATTAAAATTTGAACTAATTCAAAATAATAAAAGTATCTTCTAGAGGATCATCGTGTTCGCTTTAGATCAGAGATAAATAATTTTTCAAGTGTGAATGGTTTTAAAATAGGGTAAATGAGTATAATTCAAACATTTAAACAATTGTTCACTTTAGATATTCTGGTATATTAGTAAATTTTCTCTATATTCTCCTTGGACTAGCTCAGTTTGGGTGAACCAAGTAAAATTATTTGTCTATTTCCTGATTTATTTTCTATATATTTATATAATTGCAACTAAAGGATAGTTTAGGGTTTCATTTAATAATGAATAAAGATTAAAATGGGTGGTTACTTTAATTCATCATAGTCTAATTCACCCCCCCCCCTTCTCCCTTAAGGAATTGAACCCAGTGGATCCAACAATTGGTATTGGTGCTAAAAGTTATAGTAAATAATATTCTATCATTGGAAGAAATAGAAGTAGACAAATAGATTCTGATAAATAGAAACAATTTTAAATTGTTGAATAATTGAATATAGTAATATATCCAATCTTTAGGAATTGGCGTTTTTATAGATACAATGCATGATATTTCATTTGGTATGGACAATGGAGATTTATCAAAAGCAAACAAAATAGGATTAGATATCAACTCTATAGTAATCAATTTTTTAGGGGAATCCATATCTGATACAACATACAAGAAGGTGATGCATTTAAATTCCCATATGTCATGTAGGATAATTTTTCAATATCTACAAAAGTGATTCAAAAGATTTAGAATCTAAATGAAAATTTATGTATAACAGGTATAAGGATTTAATTATGCACCCAACTAAATATATTGATGCATTATTTTACTAAGTGAGTGATATTATAGAGGTCATTTATGGTCTTAGGGAAATTCTTTATTACATAAAGATTGTTAAGAACATCCTTATAAGATTTACACCTTGGTTTAATCTAGAAATATTTATACTTGAGGATACATTTCTAAGGTATTTATCATTGTATAATCTTCATTGCACTCTATTTTTATATAAAATGATTAATGATGATGATGAGGTTGTCTAAAACGGGAATTATAAAGAGGTAGAATCTAAGGCCATGAAGAAACTCACCATGGAGGATTCCCCGGAACAAGAAGATGTGGTTGAATTCATTACATTCTTTACCTTAAATATTCACAGGGGAAAAGGAAAGTGTAGAGGTAAACATTCCCTCATAATTTTAATGATAGTGATGAAATTAAAAGTAAGAATACTTTAGTTAGTGTGAAAAATTGAAAAATCACTAAGTGTAATTTCTTCAAGAAAAAGAACCAAATTTTGCTAGAAAACAATTTTGTAGGAAAATGTGATGTATAATAAATTTATTATTCTAATGATCATAGAAAAAATGTTGCAGTGTTTATATTTTAAAATTCCTAGAAAATGAAATAGATATCTAATCATAAATAATAAATAAAAGGAAGAATTTTTATCCTTGTTGAATTAGAGGCCACCCTTGATGAGATAGATGTCTAGAGTTCCAAAAAATGAAATCCAATAAAGGGGTTCATGATTCAAAAATATAAATAAAATATCAAGAAGAGGAAATTTATTACATGAAGACAGAAATTGAAAAGATAAAATCACTAAAGCCATAAAATTTTCAAAATTCTTTTAGTGAAATATAAAAGTTAAATAACATACCTGGGTTACATATGGTATAACTAAGAAAGTGAAATATTAGGAAAAATTTATCAAGGATCTTCCGGAATTTTTCATCCTATGATAAAAATTAGAATATTATGAGAGACTATTTTCTATTGATATGATATCTAGAAAATATAGCACATTGATGATATAAAAATGGAATGTGGATCGTGGAGGTTTAAATCAGATAGTGGATTATTAGGTCAAACATATTAAAGACCATGAGGAGGAATTTTTCATGATACGATGAAAAGTAAAATATTTGGAAAGATTATTTTCTCCCAATATGATATCTAGAAAATATACCATATAGGAAATAAAAAAAGGTAAAGTGGAGCATGAAGATCCAAGAAAACCAAAAATGGATAGTAAGTAGAAGAAAATTTCATATTTGTAGGACAAGGATAGCATATAGTTTGATCATAAAAAAATTAATTGTTGGTTGATTATAGACCACAATAAACCAATTAAAATTTAATGGTTGATTTGGGTGTGATTTGGAATAGGAATATTTAGAGAACCTAAGGGTTAACTAGTACTGCAATAATGACATGAAAGAATGACCCTCATATCAGGTGTTATTTTTTGGAAATATGGAAAATTACCAAAACAAATCCATTTCTAAGAGGTTTTGATGGTCAAAATATAAATAATTACAAACAAACATCTCTCCATTTTCTATGGATTCTTTTGATGGCCACTGCTTCCGTTGTAGAAAATTTAGACATATGGCTAGGTATTGCTCATCAAAAATATAAAGGAATTTGATAATTGTAACAACCTGAGTTATTATGGTTTTTTTAAAATAAATTAAATTTATTTGAAAGCTTTTATTACACCCTGAAACAAGTTAATCTTTCACTATAAACAACACTGGGTTAGTTTGTGTTACACACGACACTAAATTTTAACAAAAATTCGATATATTATTTATATTATTCAAATGAAACTGTTATAACCAATCTATTAAAAATATAGATATTAATAGTAATAAATAATTTTTAAATATTAATTGTATTGGTTTTATATAAATAAGAAATATAATTCAATGAAGTCTTTATATGTTTTGAAATTACAATTTTCTCAAAACAAATGTCCTTTTTATTTATTTTGTGAATAATAATTAAATTAATTTTTGAAACTTTTAGAATATTTATTCGATAAAATATAAATAATTTTTGAAATTATCATACCCAAATTATCTTAGGATGAACTTTTGAAAATTTTCTGAAAATATTAACTCTTTGATGAATAGTGAAATATACTAAGTTTTAATTGAAAACTGCCTTTCAATTTAATTTATTTATAAAGATAAATTATATTTTAATTGGTTTTAAAGTAAAATTAGTTAAATTATGCATACATTAATCCAATTTATGTAATTTGAATCAATTTCATAATTAATTTTGATACAAAAACTTTTTATACTTTGGAACTTTTTTTCTTTAAAATTATGTATTCGCATCCCATCTGCGAGATTAATTTTAAATAAAATTTTTTCACTTTTTGAGTTTAATTAATAAAAATGAATTCATATTTTAACTCAGAATAATTTATATTATCTAATATGGTAAACTACATTTTTTACCAAATTAATAGAAAATTAGTAAAAATTATTTACCACGGTTAAGGCAAAAATGGGCTTACCAAGGGTTAAACTAAAATTATAAGGGTTATAAATAACCCAAAATTTTCTAAAACCCATTTTATTGACACATTTAGACCTTATATAATCTATTATTAATAATTTCTCATTATTTTAATCTTTTTACATGAAAAATCATGGGTGGAATTATTTCTTTCAAAATTTTACAAGTGTGCCACTCACCTCACTTAAACTCCACCCATTCTCCTCTCCTCTTCACACCATAAAAAAATTTTGTTTCTGTAATTAAATACCCATATAACATCAAAAATTCTATCATATCATAATATAATCCTTCATTAGGAAAAAAATCCAACCTAGGAAGGATTTATGGTGTATACCTATGGAGGATACCTGAAGAAGAGGTAACGTTCATCAACAAGCATTTTTGTTTTATTTCTTCTTCCAACTAATGAAATTATTATTATAACATGATTATATAAAAACGTAAACATATTAACTATATTTATATTTTTTAATTTAATTTAATTACCTACAAATATCTCCACCTTCGTCAAGTGGGTTACGAAATCATCGTTTGTGTGTATAGAGGAATGTCGCCTCGCAAACCGATGTCATTTATTTTTTCATCAATACCTCTAAAAGTTTGAAATAATGATGAAATTATTATTTATATATGATATTTATTAAATTATTATGCTTAAATAATTATTATATCAGAAATACATTCATGCTTTCTATTTTTTGAGAATATGATAATTTCACTCGTTTGTACAATAGACTACCACCTCACGAAGCGATGTGATTCATTACCACTTTACATGGAAGGTAATAAGGATGGGTATAATGAAAATATGTGATATTTATTTAATAAAAAGTATTAATAAATTATAATATATCATTTAAATTTCTTTATTTCAATCTGAGAAGAAAATGGAAATAGCGTTCATGCGTGCATACGGTCTACCGTCTCCATGAATGGTTAATTTCATTTTATATCACTAAATTGTATGGATTAATATAAATACATATAAAATAAATATATATTATATTTATATAATTTTAAATATTCTGGAGATGATTAAATCATGGTCTAAGTAATAGTATCGAAAATAAAAAATCAAAACATATTTGAAAAAACGTGGTTATTAACCGAAACATGACTTTAACTTGGAAATATTAATAAATGGGTAATATAAGGTCATAATTAAATCATATATGGTATTAAATATATATAATTATGGTATTTATAATATATTTATAATAAACTTATATTTATTATAGAAGAATTTTTAACATGTACAACAGATGTTAAAACTTAAGGTAAGGGATTACTGTCTCGATTTTTACTTATATGATACACTTGCCAAATTCACCACCTATTTATTTTATATAGTGTATATAATTACCATGAATTTATATTTTTATTATTAACCAGAAAATTATTATGTTTTTCATATATATATTTTAGTATCTCTCTTTTATGGGGTTTATAGTTCAAAATCTTACAAATCGATAAGGTATTTTTATCTCAATTCGACTTCTTTAAGATGTATGCTATATTATGTTCTTATATATTTTCATGATGTGTATATACATACCATTTTACTTTCAATATAATTAATTAATTTATCCTAATTATATTTTAATTTACATTTTATTTTATTACTTTATGGGGCTTACGTTTCAAAGTTACTAAAGTGGGAACGATTTTATGTTACAATATCATCATTTATCAAGATTTTTTTTGATTATGTTTATGATGATAAAATATTAAGATTAATATCTCAATAATCTCCATATTTTTTTCTACTATGAATTTTCCAGATATTTTCAATTAATAGAACAACTAACTCGCTCCTTGGTACTAAAAATAATTAAGAAAATGTTTTTAATAAAATTCAACTTTATTTATCTCTTAGGTTAGAAATATCTCATCATCCAAAACCATGTTTTTTAAAAAAAATCAAATTTTTTTTATTATTATCTTTTTTTTAAAAAAAATTACCCATGTTTTAATTTATTAACAAAAATAAATTTCTCTTCGTGTCGTCTTTCAAACAATTCCCATTTAGATCTTACAAAAAATATGAAAGGAATTCTTATTGTAACATTTATGGAATAAAAGAAACTTCATATTTTCATGAACACTATTTTTTTGAAGATTCCTTTATAAGTTATCAACTCTATTTTCAAAGGAAAATATTTTCCAAAAAAATTATTTTTAAAAATTTTATTTTCAAAGCTTAAAGGATATTTTCCCCAAGAAATGTTTTAAGTTATTTTCAAAACTTCTTTTATAAGTCTTCAAGGTTACTTTCAAAGAAAAGTTTTTTTAAAAATGTTTTTAGTTTTAGAAATATATTATTAAAGAATATTTATTTTCCTTATGAAATGTTCCATGTAATTTTTCATTCAAAATAATTATCCATATAAGATGATATCTTTCAAGGTTAATTATTATTTACTATGGATATGATACAATAATACCATTATTATTATTTATCCGAATGGTTTATGAAAACATGATGTTTATGAAAATCATTTCTCTTCTACAGGTTATACCATGATAGAATTGTTATAAAACCCACTTCTTCTCCACTTTTTATTCTATGTTGAAATGGTGAAATGGTTATATAACCAATCTATTTTCTGTAGGTTATGATATGATGAAATGTTTATGATACCCATTTCATTTCATGGGTTATGATACGATGAATGTTTTAGGATCTTATGTCACACATATATAGGATTTTTATTATGTGATGGTTGGTACCCATATCTCCCTCTAATGAATTGGGTATAAATTAATGTTATATGAGCTCAAAGGGTATATGGTAGGTTATCCCCAGATCGAAGTAGGGTATACATGAGTTTATGCCAAGCTTGAAGTAGGTACATGGGTGCTTATCCCAATCCTAAAATTTTATGAATGTTTTTTTGGGTATATTTGACATAATATTTTCTATGATTATGTGTATGCTAAAAATATATGTCTTATGAAAATGTTATTCCCTCATGGATAATATTATTTTATTCCATTATAATTCATGTCTTATGAACTGCCAATATTAATTCCATAAATCAATATTATGATATTTGATATGCAGGGTATGGTTTTCAAATGGCATAATCATGTTATCAAACCCTTATGTCCATGTTATGCTTGCATATCTCTCTTGTTTACCATTACTGAGCATTTGAGCACTCCCTTTATTATATTTCCTTTCCCCAGGTTATGAAGAAATGTATTATGTATGATATAACTAAGAAGGGTTCTAGTTATAAATATCATATAGAGGGATGATATAGTTTACCTATGGACAAGTTGTTTATGCTTTCATGTTTCCAAAGACACTAAACTATTATGGTCTATAGGGTTTCATTTGGGTAATTAAATAAATATTCATCAAAAATGATGTAATATCAATGTATGTTAATCCTGGGTTTCTATCAATGGAAAAAATAAGTAATTAAATCTTTGGGAAATATCACATGTGAACGTTGGATGAAACATGTCTCTCCTCCCATGGGATTTATGAGGAAAGGGATTCCACTATGGATGGTGGTGTATCCCACCTAGGAGGTGTATCTACCAATAGAGTTCTCGGGTAGGTATCAAATATATTCCACTGAAAATAATTCCATACTTCTATAGTTTTTATTAGAGGAAATTTTTAGTTAACATTTTGAAACTATAATGTCAAAATTTTAATGAGATCCTTGGGATATTTTTAAGGATGTGTTTAGGGATGTCTCTAAGGATAAATATAAGGATGATTCAATGTATAGGAAAATGTCTTGGGTTTTAGTAAAGGATACAGTGAGTAGTTTCTAAGTAATTACATCCCTTTATGGATACTATAGTATAGTGGTACCTAGGGGTAATAAAGCTGAAAATGTTGGATTGGGCTAGAATTGATCATTATCTAGTGCATAACAATTGGCCTTATTTCATCCCTCATTTGAGACTCCTATGGAATATGCTTTAGAAATTCAAAAACAGTTTATGAACCATTATGAAAATTTTAAATAGATAATGACCATGAAAAACCCATATTAATCCTTATGTGTTATAGATTGAAAATAAGGTATCCTAATTTAGACACATTATAAGTTATTTTCTTGATTATGCAGTTATTCACTATGATTAGTGTTTCTTACAGTATTATTTTGGTTTTAGTCGACGGTTGGAACTTGAAGGAACCATGTTAATCTTGAGTGTTATGGAAAATGTAATGATTTTACTCCATTGTAATCAAATGTTATGGAAAATAGAATGAAAAAATATAGTTCTTATGCTTACAAAACTTTCTCATGATATGAATCATTATGGACTTCCAAAGGAGAAATAGAGGTAACAAAATTTAGTATATTCTTTTATGAGGAAATTTCTAGCTTATTTTGGCAGGTATATGGAACCACTTGTTACTGAGAAATGGATCATCACCACTAAAAATATATATTTTCCATCCTTTAGTGTTTGGGGAATGAGAATGTCATTTTGGCTGTATATCATTTGGAAGAAGAAGTAGATCAATGGTTTACACTTATCAACAATACAAGGAAATAGGATGAAATTGAATCCATGAGTTTAGATGAGTTTAAAAACTTATTTTTTAACAATTACTTTCCTCATATTCTTTATACGAATATGGATAATGAGTTAATTGATCTAAAGAAAAAGGATAATGAATCTGTTGGTACCAATGAGAAAACAAAATCAAGACTTGTGAGGTATGCTTCTGGTATTATCATCTAACCTAAATGTAAAGTTGATCGATTCTTCAGTGTCTTACAACCAATTCTATGATGGTAGTTATCTATAAAAGTCTTTAGTAGATATGAAGATATTTTTTATGATCTATCAACATGGAAATTGAGGTTGTATTTATGTATCTATCTCATGGTTTTGATAAGAATAGAAAAATAGAATTAAAAGGAAAATCTAAAAACCCTGTAGAGAAGAAGATAAGATTTACTTTATGCTCAAAGTATGGTAAAAATCATGGAGTAAATTATCATATGGGGGCTACCAAATGTTTTTAGTATTGAGAGGATGTTCATTCAGAGGTTGAATACCAAAGTGATGGGGATAATTTATCTAATGATGCGAATAATAAGAAATCTCCACATAATGAACATATTACACTTTAGTGTTTCAACTATAATGATTTTTGTCAATGGGATAACAAGTTCCCAAATAAAAGGTTAAATAGTGACTATCAACACAAAAAACCTCTAAAGATAAAATAAAATGGTTAACATTATGCAATCTCAGTGGTTGAAATGACACTAGTACAAAAAATCTGTTTTACGTCGGGTTTTTTTTGCTTTTTAACGTCAGTTTTGTGGCGTCGTTGTGGTGACATTATTGCGACCGACGTAAAAAATATGTTTTTAATGTCGATTATTTAATAACCAAAGTTAAAAAAATTAAATGATTTTTCAGGTCAGTTTGTTAAAAACCTACGTGAGAGACTATATTTTATACAAAACAAATCGCGTTGAAACGCTATTTTTAACGTCAGTTATTTAAAAACCAACGTTAAAACCCGATGTTAAAAGTCATTTTTAAAGTTAGTTTTTAAATAACCAACGTTAAAAATGTTTCTCATTTTGTATATAATTTTCTGAGCTTCGATTTGACAGGTCATACAGCTCAAACGGAGCTACGGATAAAAAGTTATGACCATTAGAAGTTTGATGTATTTTTTTCCGAGGAAAGATCGAATGAGCCAATAAAAGCTTCGTCTGAGAAGGAAATTTAGAATCTGAATGAGGATTTGTAGTTTTAACATGATACAAAGAAAAAATAGTGAATCTAAATCATTAAATGGTATATAAATTAAGAAAACTAATCATAACAAAACATAAATCATGGAAACATAATTATGACCTTGACGAGATCGTGGAAAGAAGTAATAGTGGATTCACATTGAAGATCAAACGGGTTAAGTTGGTGTAATGATTATGGTTGAATGAAAGGATCATTAGATTATTATTTGTGTATAATGAAACCATATAAATGATATGGAAAAAGAAAACGCAATATTAAAAATTTAGGCGCCAATTGAAAATTTTGAGCATCCGCTGTGAAAAAATTGAAATCCTGCATCGGTGAGATATTAAAATCACTTTTCACATCGGTTTTTATAACAACTGACATGAAAAATATTAAAATTTTCACTGATTTTTCCGGTTTTTTATATAAAAACAGACGTGAAAAATCAATTTTTGTGACTTTTTTCACGTCAGTTATTTAATAACAGACGTGGAAATTGAACTTTTTGTAAAAAATTGAAATACAGCATTTTCAGGATATTAAAATCATCTTTCAAGTTAGTTTTATGATAACCGACATGAAAAATATTGAAATATTTTCTGATTTTTCACATCGGTTATATAAAAACCGACGTGAAAAATCAATTTCTGCCGATTTTTTATGTCGGTTTTTATAAGAACCGATGTAAAAAATCAATGTTCATGACTTTTTACATCGGTTATTTAATAATTGATGATAAAATATGCTTAAAAAAATTTAGTTCATTTCACAAGCTTCAATTTGATAGGTCTCATAGCTCAAACAGAGTTACGGATCAAAAGTTATGGTCCTCTGGAGTTGGCATTCTCAAAGACTTCGTTTAGGTATGATTATCTTCCAATGGCCATAACATTTGATATTTAACTCCATTAGAGCTCTGTGACCAATAAAATAGAATCTTACGAAATTAACTACATTTTTTTAAGCATTTTTAACATCGGTTATTTATAAACCGATGTAAAATAGTCATGAAACCCAATTTGTTACGTCGGTTAATATAAGAACCGACGTAAAAAATCAGGTTTCTTGACTTTTTTTCGTAGTTTTTAAAATAACCAATGTTAAAATAATTATTACAAACATGTAGTTAATTTTGTAATCTTAGATTTTATAGGTCACAAAGCTCAAATGGAGTTATGGATCAAAAGTTATGATCCTCTAAAGTTGGCCTTCTCTAAGACTTCATTTAGGGATGATAAACTTCCGTTGGCCATAACTTTTGATCCGTAAATCCTTTTGAGCTCAACGACCTATCAAATTGAATCTCATGAAATAAACTACATGATTTTAAACATTTTTTACATCTTTTATTTAATAACTGACGTGAAAAATTCATTATAAATTATTTTTTATGTCGCTTTTTAAAACAACTGACGTGAAAAATCAGGGAAAATTGATTTTTCACGTCGGTTATTAAATAATCGACGTCAAAAGTCAACATAAATGATTTTTAAAGTCGGTTATTTAATAACTGACATGAAAAATTAGAGAAAAAGTATTTTCAGTTCGGTAATATAATAACCGACGTGAAAAATAAAATTTCGGAGGTTTTCACGTCAGTTCTAAAAAACAGACGTGAAACGAGTGACATTAAAAATACTTTTGTACTAGTGTGAATCTTGGTAATTTGGGAACACTAATCATCTCATCCTTAGTTGTGAATTTAATGTTTGATTTTGTATGAATGATCCCTATGAAAATTTTATTTTTTATCCTTTACTAAAATTTCATGTGATTACCTCCCTCTAAATGATTTCTAGATTAACAAAATCCCATTTGATATTCTATCAGTATAAGTTTAATCCCAATATTCCAATATAAATGTTTTTGTATAAGATTAGAGATTATTTAAGGAATAAAGTTTGAATTATCTTTTATAAGCATTTATTTCTCCATGTGGGATTAAATTTATATTTATGGGTACCATCGTGGGTTTATGAGTTTAAAGTTGATCATAAGTTCAAAGTCAAAGTCACCTCTTTTGAGGTTTTATGTATTCGGAGTTTATCAATATTAAGGGTATTTTAAGATACATTTATATAAATTTTTTCCTTTGATTTTTTATATAGTTATGGAGTAATTTTTTGAGGAATTAATATACACATTGTGGGAATATGATTAAAGTTACTATTAAACATTTAGGTTTTATCGTACCTTTGATGATAAGATAATTATGAGTTATTGTCGTTCACCTTACAAAGTCAACACAATTCATTACTATTATATAATATTTCTATTTTGATCTGCTTTCCAAAATATAACTTAAGGAAGTGTTAAGGTGTCATGGAGTACCAAATTCAATGGTATTTTATCAGAATATATGGTTTACCTCAATGTTTTGGAAAATTCTTCATTAATCTCTTGATATGGAGTTGAGTTTCATCGTCATGTATCTTCTTTAGAGAGATAGTTATTTTGAGAGAATAATTAAAAACCTAGAGGATATGTTGAGATATTTTTTTATGTATTTAAAATGGGTTTTGTATCAATAACTTCATCAGGTTTATTTTTCTTTCAACAATAGTTTTCAATCGAGCATTCATTTTGCTCCTTATGAATCCTTTTATAAAAAGAAGTGTAAAACTCCAACGTACAATAAAAAAGTTATTGAAAGAAATCAATTAGAATATTATTAATATAATGAATTTAAGATAAGGTTATATTCATTCAACAACATATAATAACTACACAAATTTCATAGAAATGTTATACTAATAATCGTCTATGCAATCTAGAATTTGAAGTTGGTAAGAAGATCTTTATACAAATTTCTATGTGGAAGAAAGAATGGAAAACTAATACCTTGACATATAAGTCTCATTAAAATAATTTATTGTGTTGGGAAAATAACTTATCATTTTTCTCTACCAAAAAATCTCTATCAAGTCCACGATGTGATCTATGTGTCTCTCCTGAGTAAGTACATACTTGACCCTTCCCATGTACAGAACTCATAAGTCATGCCACATGAGAAAGAACTTTATTATGAGGAACAACTGGTGGAAATTATAGATCCTAAAAAAAATTTATATGAAACAATACCACTAACATGTTCAAATTTTTGTGGAAAACCCACCATTTTGAGGAAGGTACATGGGAACCTAAGGAAATGATGTGGCAGAAGTATCCTTATTTGTTTTTATCCGACTGATGAATTTCGAGGACGAAATTGATTTCAAGGGGAGTAGAATGTAACAACCTGAGTTTTTATGAATTATTTATTACAAATAAATTATATTTTTTTATATCTTTCATTACATGAAATTCGGAGTTAAGCTTGCGCTACATGCAGCACTTGGTTAGCTTGTGTTACACTTGACACTGAGTTTTAACAAAACCATGATATATTATTAATATTATAAAAATAAAAAAGTTATAAAATTTCTATTAAACATAGATATATGAATAGAAATAAATAATTTTTAAAAGTTTATTGTAATAGTTTTATATAATGAAGATATATTATTCAATAAATTATTTATATGCTTCAAAAAAACTATTGTTTCAAAAAAAATGTTCTTTTGATTTCTTTTTAAAAAAAATAAAAAATATATTTCAAAATAATAGAAATTTGATTTCAAAAAATAAAATTCATTATTTAAATTATCATATCAAAATTATCTTAGGGTGAATTTTTGTGAATTTTTAGAAAAGAATAATATTTTGATGAATAATGGGAAAATATTGAATTTTAATTGAAAATTGTCTTTTCATTTAATTTAATTATAAATAAAAATTATATTGTAAATTGGTTTTAAAGTAAAATTTGTTAAATTATACACACATGAATATAATTTAGGACATTTTAATCAATTTCATATTTAATTTCAATATAAAATCTTTTTATACATTGGAACTGTTTCTCTTTAAAAACCCGCATTCTCGTCACGTTTGCATGATTAATTTAAAATTAATTTGTTTGCACTTATGTGAATGTATTTAGGTAAAATGAATTACATATTTATAATAATAATAATTTATATTATCTAATAAGTTCAACTTAATGTTCGATCAAAATGAATAGTAAAAAGCTAAAAAAAATTACTATGGTTAAGGTAAAAATGGATTTATCGGGGGTAAAACAAAAAATATAATGCTTAAAAATAACTCAAAAATTTTACAAAAAAAATTTATAGACCTATTTAAACCTTATATGTTATATTCTTTATAATGGTTTTTTATCATATCCTTGTGACAAGAAAATAAATGTGGGTATAATTCTTTCTTTAAAATTTTTTACAAGTATGTCACTCACCTCAATTATAAAAGGACACCCCTTGTACTCTCTTATTCACATATTAAACCCATTTTGTATTAGAAATACCCAACCCAAATAACTTTAAAAATTCTATAATATCGTCCCAGAATACTTATTTTGGACATAAATTAAACCTAGTAAGGATTTTGGTGAAATCCTAAGGATACCCAAAGAATAGGTAATGTTCATCAACGAGCATTTTTGTTTTATTTATTCCTCCACCTCCTTCAATTTTTATTATACCATTATGATATAATAACATAATAATATTATTTTTAATTAAATTTTTTTATTTTCAGTTTATGACCAACAATAATCTCCACTTCCATCAAATGGGTTCTGAAATCATTGTTCATGTGTATGGAGGACTACCGCCTCACAGACCAATGTGATTCATTTCTCCATTACCAACTCTCAAGGCTGGAAATAATGATATATTTATTGTTTATATATGATATTTATGATATTATTATTTATATTTAATTATTATATCACAAATACCTTAATGATTTACATTTTTGGGAATACGATAATATCGCCCATGTGTACGACAGTCCACCCCCTCGCGAAGAGATGTGATTCATCAACACTTTACATGGAAATTAATAAGGATGGTTTTAATAAAAATATGTGATATATATGACATGAAAAGGGATTTTTTAATTATAATATATAATTTTCTTTCTTTCTTTCAATCCTATAAGAAAATGTAATCCGTTTTCATCCGTATGTACGACATACCGTCTCCATGAACGGTGTATTTAATTTTCTATCACTAAATTTTAGGGATTACTCTAAATACATATGCACTAAATATATATTATATTTATATCATGGTAAATATTATGATATAGTGAAACCATGATATAATTAATAGGACCAAAAATAAAAATCAAAACATATATGAAAAAACAATTCGATTATTACCCGAAAGATCACTTTAACATGGAATTGTTAATAAAAGGGTAATTAAAGGTCATAAGTAAATAATATATGGAATGATATATATAATTATGGTTCTATAATAGTTTTATAATAATATTATATATAATATAAATTAGTTTTTAACATGTACGATGAATGTCAAGACTTAGGTAATGAATTTTCGTCTCACTTTTTACTTTTGTGAGACACGTTCCATATTCCACACCTATTTATTTTATGTGGTTCTTATAATGAAAATTAATGTATTTTATTGGTATTATTATCATTTAAATTATTGGCTTTTACATATCCCATTTAGATTATCTATTTCATGGGGTTTACGATTCAAAATTAAACAAAACAGTAATGGATTTTTTTCTCAATTTTCCTTCTTTGAGATGTACATAATATTATGCACCTATATTCTTTTACGATGTGTATATATAGAACCCTTAACTTGTAATATCATTAATTAATTTATCATTAAGATATTTTAAGTTCCATTTTATGTTATTCCTTAATGGGGATTACGATTTAAAGTTACTAAATTAGTGATGATTTTATGTTACAATCTCATTGTTCATCAGGATTATTTATGATTATATTCCCAATCATAAAATATTATGATCCATATCTCATAAAAATCAAGAAATTTATTATCCTATATATATTCATGATATTTTTATGTAATATTAATATTTTCCCTCTTTGGTACTTAAAATAATTGAGAAATGTTTTTAGGAAATTTTGAATGTGTTTCTCTCTTTAGTTAAAAATCTATTTTCTTTCAAGACCATGTTTTCAAAAAAAAAAAAATTTATTATTATCATATGATTTATAAAATATATTTTTATCATTTTTTGAACATTTTGTTTTAAAAAAAATTATAGGGATCTTAATTTTTTCCAAACAATGGATGTTTGGATCTTATTGAAAATGTGAAAGTAGTCCTCATTTTAACATGTTTGGCATAAAAAAACTTCCCATATTCATGACCACTATTTGGTATGAATATTTATTTATAAGTTTTCAAAGTTATTTTCAAATATAAATATTTTTAAAATGTTTTATTATTTAAAAAATAAAATAGGAAAGGATATTTTCTTCAAGAATTGTTTTAAGTTATTTTTTAGCTTCCTTTATAAGATTTCTAGGATACTTTCAAAGAAAATGATTTTAAAAAAAATATTTTTAAAAAGTGATTATCAAAGAAAGGTTATTTTACTAAAGAAAGGTTCCGAGTGACTTTTCTTTCAAAATAATTCTTCATATAATATAAAATCATTTGAGGTTACCTATGCTTTACTAGGGATATAATCTAAGGATACCATTCTTATTCTTTCTCTGAATGGCGTATGATGAAATGATTTTTATGGAACCTTTTTATGCTCCATGGGTTATACCATGTCATAATTCTTAATCGGAATAGATATTATGTTTTTCCCTTGGTCAGTACGTGATATAAGGAAGGAATGACGCATTTACTTATCAAACTAAATATGCCAAGGAGGTTTTAAGAAGTTTATGATTAGAGGATTAAAAGGTTATGAATAACCAGTTACTACCCAGATGAAATTGATAAGGGATGATGATGGAAAAGCAATCATGTCATATAATAAAGGAAGATTAATGGGAGATTTTTTTACTTAACAATGACCTGACTAGATATTTTTTCCTATATTTTTTCCAGCATTGTATCAAAATAATCCCAAATAAATTCTCAAGATTTTAATAAAAATAATACGGTGATATATCCAAGGAATAGTGGATTTCAACTTATTATACAATGAAACATCATAACAGAATTTTTTGGGATATAAAAACAATAGAAACCTAGGCTTGTCATACATGGATATTACATTATTTTATTTGAATGTTTATAACATTACAAAAAACAATCCCAAGGACCATAATAGTTTAGTGTATTTACAAACATGTAACATGCTCTTATAATTTGGTGAAATATATTAAACATATTCCATAAAGGTCTTTCCCTTTAGTTATCCTTCTCAAAACCATTATTCATAACCTGGGAAAAGGAAACATAAGAAAGGGGTGATCTCATATGCTTAGTAAGGGTAAATAAAGGAGATACATAATCATAACATTAGAATAAGGGTAATAGAACATGGAAATAACATTTTAAGATCATACCCTACATATTAAAGATCATATACATGATTCATGGCATAAATAGTGATAGTTAAGAATTATTGAATCATAAGTAAGTCAAAAAGAATAACTCATGAAAGCCTAATATAGGCATAAGACATCGAATTGTGGCATAAACATCATATTATAACATTGTGAACATGTGTAAATAGAAAAATTTCTACCCATTTAGTTAAGTACATGAAATCAGGACCTCACATAAACTTATGGACATCCAACCAAGTCCACTTATAACATTGTGAACATGTAATCACGTTTAGGCATAAAAATCATTCCCTAGAAGTCAAGGATGGTTGCCAAAACTTATTAGGGAACATGATAGGGAATACACCTACTGAGAGGAACACACTACCATCCCCAATTCCAATACTTTACAAATACGATATCAGGTTTTATCATCTTATTATAGTGGATATGGTTTTTCTATCTTCCCATAATGGATCATGACACACCTATACCCTATTTCGGATAAGGACACACATGTTTTCCATTATAGATCAAGGTCATTGACTTCATTCCCATAATTATCTCATAAATATTTACCCAATGAATTGGAGGGAGATATATGTCCCACCCAAAACATAATAAAATCATACATTCATGTTCCACAACATAATAAAACTTTCATCATGTCATGACCCATAAATAGATATGGGTTTCATAATCATCATATCATAACCCATGAAATGAAATGGGTATCATAAAAATGTACTCATATCATAACCTATGAAAAAAATATAGGTTTAACAATCATCTCATCAAATCATAACCAGTGAAAATAATTGGGTTTCATAAGCATATAACCCGTGAAAGAGAAACAGACTTCAAAAATATCCTGTTGTCAAAGCATAAACCATTCAGAGAAAGAATATAAATGGAACCATTGGATAATTTCCTCATAAAGGATTGAGAAATATAAATGTATTTCATCTTATAGATAAAATAATTTGGAAATATATTTCCAAAATATTTCTTCAGAAAAATATCATTTCTTCTTTGAAAAATTATTTTTAAAACATAAAACTTTTTTAAAAACTTTTTCATAGAAAATAACTTTGAAAACTTATGAAGGATTATTTTAATACCATAAAAAAATTTTAAAACCATTTTTACTAGGAAATTATCTTAAAATATCATTTTAAAAACATTCTTTGAAAACATTTTCGAAAATATGGTTTTTTTGAATAAAACATATTTTTGATCGAAGATAGAAATGAGGTAAGATTTTATTTAAAAAACTTTCTTAATTATATTAAGTTCTAAAGAGTTGGAAAAATGGTACTAATACATGAATATATAATTAATAAAAATAATAGAATGAAATTCATTATTTTTTTTGAAATATTAATTATAATATTTCATCAATGAAAGCATAATCATAAACAATCTCGACAAATTATGAGATTATTATGATAAACTTTTACAACTTTGGTAACATTAAATCATAATAAAAATGAGATAATAAAATTAAATGAAGCATAAAATATCTTGAAAATAATTCTATAATTTATATAACATGTAAAATGAAAATTAATACATCTAATATAAACATATAGGTTCATAACATGGCATGTATCTCAAATAAGGGAAATCGATAAAAAAAATTACTTTACCGATTTTGTAACTTTTGAACCATAAATTACATGAAATAAATATCATAAAGTGGATATTCAAATACTAATAAATTTAATTATAAGAATCATATAATATATTCATGTTCATCATATACACCACACAAAATAAATGAGTGGTTAATAAGGCTTAAGTCTTAAAGAAATAAAGGTGAGATGAGAAAACCCTTACCTTAAGTTTTGACTTTCTTTATACTTGTTAAAAACTCTTGTATAGTAAGTATAAGTTTATTATAAAACAAACATAGTAACATATTATTATATATCATACCATATATTATTTTATTATGACTTTATATCTCTCGTTTATTAATAAACCCATGTTAAGGTTACATTTCTGGTAATATCTATTTTATTTTTCATATATATTTTAAATTGTTATTCCTCATCCTATTAATTACATCATAATTTTCTTATTTAAATAATGTAAAAATGATATTAATATCAC
This sequence comes from Viscum album, assembly GCA_963277665.1. Classification (NCBI taxonomy): domain Eukaryota; kingdom Viridiplantae; phylum Streptophyta; class Magnoliopsida; order Santalales; family Viscaceae; genus Viscum; species Viscum album. Next base: position 2,050,772,746 of record OY728153.1, on the reverse strand, counting down.
ATATATTCATTACATAAATATTTATAAAAATATATAAAATATAGAAATATGAAATAGAATACACCATTCATGGTGATTGTTGGTCGTACATACACATGAATGATGTTTCTATTTTATTATCGTATTGAAAGAAATAAAGTAAATGACATATATATATAATATCATTCCAGTAGAATTATTATTTAACATGTATAAAAATATTTAACTAAATTTATCATTTATACATTCCATGTAAAGTGTGAACGAATAACATTACTTTGAGGAGGAAGTAGTCCACACGTCCACAAACGAAGTTATCCTATTTACAAAAAATAGAAAGAAAGAATGTATGTTTATATAATTATTTCATAAGAATAAATAAATCATAAATATCATATATATATATATATAATATAAAAATATTATGCCCATCATAATTTCCAACCATGAGAGGTGGTAAAGGAAAAAATGAACGAAATCATTTCGTGAGGAGGTAGTCTGCTGTACACACGAACGTTAATTTTGTTGCCCATTTGATGGAAGTTTGTGTAATTGTATGTATAACACATAACATAACAACATATAATTATATTTAGGACAATTATTTTATTATATAATCATTAAATAAGTATAATTTAATGGGTGGAGAAAGACATAAAACATAAATGGATGTTGAATAATGTTACCTATTTTCAGGTAAATCCTATTGGTTTGCACCAAAGGGGTTCCTTGTTTGGAATTATTCCCAAATTTAGGAATATAGGGTGAGATTATGGATTTGGGTAGATTATTTTGGTAGGTTTTTTATGTTCCAAAGGTCTTGAGAGTTGTGAATAAATGGGAAGGTTGAATGTCTTTTTATAGTGGAGGGAAAGTGGCATTCTTGTAAATACAAAAAGTTAAAAACTATTTGGAGATATCCCTTACCTAATGTGATTAAAAAATGACAAATAATGGATTAAATTAGAATTATGGTCGATCAGAACTCACACCACTCAAAAATAAAATTATTTCTATCATTTTTTCCTTATTCTTTAAGTTTCTTTATTTTATTTATTTCGGTTTTTTATTTAGGTAGCTAGTTTTCTAACCTATGTAATTCATCAATTAATATTAAATTAAAGTGATAATTAATAAAAAAAATTATAAAAAAAATTATAATATATAAAAACTATTTTAGAAAATAAAAATATCATATGTGTTGTAAATTAATTTTAACTGAAACGCATTAAGCACACAAAAATATCGCTTTAACCCTAAGTGCACTAACAAAGTTTTTACTATTTTTGTTTCAATATGTTCATTATAAAAGATAAATTTTCCCATAAATGGAAAATATATTTTATATTTATTAATAATTAAAAATCACTTGTTAGAAGATAATATTTTTATTACTTTTAAATCATTTAATAAAATATCATTTATTTTATTTAATTATTATCTAAATATTCCATGCATTGGCATCTCTTAAGAATTTAATGTAATTATATCATCTTTTAAAATTAAATATAAATTATTATGATAACAATAAATATTTTATCTTTTAAATTGTTATTTATAACCAAACCTAATTAACTTCTTCCATACTCCAAATCTTTATAAGTGTTAAAGTTAAGGAAGGTTTTTTTATTGTCCTTTTCCTTACATAACTAATTATATAGGTCACTTTCACAGACTAGTATCCCAATAACTCGTATAAATATATAATAAAGTGTTTAGGGTATAAATATGTCCATCCAATGGTTTTTGGACAAGTTTTCTATCATTTATACACCCTATATTCTAATTTTAATCATTAAGTAAGCATGTTTTTGTCTTAATCATGGTAATTAATTTTAACTAATTTCACTAATATTTTTAGTCAAAAAATTAAGTTGATATTGTCATAAAAAAATTAATTATGAATCCAAATATTTATGTCCATTTTTTCAAATTCCATCCAAAAAATTGCCTCAAATTATTTTAAAATTAATCCTGCAGACACTATCAAACAGCGGGTTTTTAAGGAAAAACATTCCAAAGCTTGAAATGTTTCTATATCCAATTTCAATGAAAAATTGAATCCATTGACCTAAAATGGATTTATTTATGTATAATTAAACAAATTATATATTAAAATATAATTAAAATATAATTTACTATATAAATAAATTGGACAAAAAGACAGTTTTTAATTAAAATTCAGTATTTTTCACTATTCATCCAAAAATCAGATTTTTCATAAAAATCCCTAAAATTCACCCTAGGATAATTTTGACATTATGAATTAAAAAATAAATTTTATTTTAGAAAATTAAATTTCAAAAAAAATAAAATAAAATTTTATTATTGTTCATAGAAGAACATAAAAAGAAATTATTTTAAACAAATTTTATTTTCAAACATATGAAGACTTTATAAAAAATATATGTTTTATTTATATAAAACCATTATAAATAATTTTTTAAAAGTAGTTGTTAATATTTATATAAATAATTTAAATTAAATTTTTATAGCTATCTCATTTAATCAATTATAATTATAAAATTTTGTCTTCTAGAAACTCAGTGTCGCGTGTAATACAAGCCAAGTCGGTGTTGCGCTATCACATTCTTATCTTGGTGTAGCGTAAAATGAAATATTAAATTGGTTTAGCGTGAAATGAAATACATCAAAGAAAATTAATTTATTCAAAAAAGGTTTATAAAAACTCAAGATTTTACATTCTACCCCCATTAAAATGAATTTCTCCCTTGAAATTTTTATAAGTTATCAATGGTTCAATATTTGAAATTTCCTTTCATAAAAACCTACATCATAAAAATGAATACTAAAACATTCTTGTAAAAATAAAATTTAGAAACATAACTATTTCCCAAAGTGACACATGACTAGGTTTCCATATAGAAGAACTTAGGAGGGTAGTGAAAACATGGACATTGAAGAGAAATCTAACAACCTAGTTCAGATTGAGAGTAATAGACAACATGGATAGGAGAAAGTTAAAAATCACCAATCCATAACCCAATGAGGCTTAAAAAATTTCATTGATGTCATCAAAAATTATGATAATGGAACAAAATTTTATTCAAATCCCCTTTCCCTAAATTTTGATAATTTACACAATAAGATATACTTACTTGATTCCACACAATCTCACCCATTAGTTATGCCTTGATTAATTTCAACTTCATCTCTTACTCTAAGAAATGAATTTGATTTTTTCATTTCTAAATAAATAATAGATTAAGAGATCCTTAACTAGTATGATAAGTCATTTCATCTATCTTTAGTTATTATCACCACAAAAGTTTTAGCATAGGTTATCCAATATACATAAAACCTCATATAACGAGATAATACTTTAATCTCTAAAACCCCATATGAAGTTTAATTTAAACCGTTTCATAAATTTTCAACCTTATAACACTTAAAAATGATAAAAATAAAAAACTTTAGAAATATGGTTACTAAATTAGCTTAACATTGATTCACCATATATCATAAAGTATCTTTTGGTTGTCACATTCCAAATATATAAATACCTTCCTCGTATATTCTCTTAAAACAAGGTAATAACCTAAATTATGATAAATACACTTTGAAAACATGAATTCTTCTTTATTCCAAATATTATTAGATATATTCATTAAATCCAATAAGTTTTAAACTTCATCCATGACAACATAAAACACTTTGTAAACAAATCCTTAATCAATTCTAAGGTCATTAATTCTATTTGATTTACTTTATTCAAATCATACATCTCTATATCCAAGATAAAAAAAAATTTCTTTATATCTTTATCACATTAAGTTTTACCTTCCCTTAATCAAAAATATCAACTTTACATTAAATAATTTATTGAGGTCATCAACACCATCTAAAATATCCTTTAAATTATTTAATGAAAGACTTATACTCAAAACACTAATATATTTCATGATTCATGTAACGTAATCATATAATTCCAAAACATAAATACTTATATTCATCCAAAATTATTATTAAACCATTATTCAGGCTTCATCATCTTATTCCTTAATACCCCTTTTCTAAAATAATAAATATGAATCATGTCTTAAGGTTCCTTGTAAAGACCAAGACCCTAGTATCCTTGAGATGGTTCATTAATTTATTAAATTGGTATAATATATATGTAATCACAGTCCAAATGACCGAATAGTTTAGTAGTCTTGGTAAGCTAGATACATACTTTAAATCCACATTACATTTTAAAACATAAAATACAAAAATAGTTTCATTGAGTCTTCCATTATTCCCCATTTTTGGAACCCTTCATATCAGTCATAATATACTTCCTAGAATCCTGAGGAAAAATTGAAACATATGAGTGGGGTGAGCTCAAATGTGTAGTAAGGGTAAGCTTATAGTGGAAATTGTTAGTAAATATGGCATAAAAATATGGAAAGGTAAATAACGTAAACACATGCCATTTAAATAATGACATGATCTAGGAGACTTAACCATGGATATTCTACAAGACTAATAATCACATGCAATATCAATAAATAATATCTTAATGATAAAATGAATAATTCTGTACATTCAAAAAATGCCATCAAGACCTCAGCCAATACTTTTGAAAATAAATGGATAATTCCTCAGCAAAATCCATATCATGTTTATCTCATGATACTTACCAATGAATCGAGGGGATATATAAGGCTCTGCACATCATTTACTAAGTCCAATTCATTAATCTTATGAAATATGTGAAACATAAACAACGTAAACATTTGTATTGAAAATCTCTCTTATGAAATGTGAATACTTTCCCCAATCAATATACATATCCATAAACCATTTAGAGTAATAAGGAGAATGGTATCAAAATATCACATCCCCAATAAAAATAATCATAAAACATTCAAAGAAATAATAAATTTTATATTAATAAAACATATTTCTAGTTGATCATAAGAAAAATAAATAATTTTTGAAATTGATGAAGAAAAATATCTTTGAAAACATTCTTGTGGAAAATATCTTTTCTCACAGTGAAATTCAATAAAATTTTAAAAAACATTTTAAAATCCACTTCACTAAAAATAAACAATGAAAAAATATAAGATCCTTTAGAACATTTTAGTGGTTACAAAGTCTGGAAATAATGTTCATGTCGTACACATTAAAACAATTATTCCCTTCACTTTTCCAACAAAAGCCAAATGGGAATTGTTTTGAGAATGACATGAAGATTACTTTTAAAAGATTTTGTGGAAATTCAAATATGTGTTAAAATGACTTTAAAAAATTGTATGATAATATTAAAAACCATTTGAAAACTTTTTTGGAAAACATAAACATGGAATATAAATATTCCTCAATAGATACTTGAACATAAACAATCCTGAATAATGATGAGATTGTGAAATAAATCCTTTCCACTTTGTAATCAGTTGATTCATATTCCCCATAACATAAAATTAAACAGAAAATATCATTAATATAGGTAAATGTATAATATTATATTAAAGTAGTAGTATATACAAATACCAAAAGAAATAAGTGGTGAATAAGGCATGTATCCCACAGAAATAAAAGTGAGACGAAAATCCATTACCATATGTATTGACTCTCTTCATACTCATTTAAACCTCCTGAATAATAAATATTGGTTTATTATACATATATCATAGAACTATATTCATTTCTATAATGCCTTATATTATTTACTTATGACTTTAAATTACCTATTTATTAACAATTCCATTTTAAAGTTACGTTTCGGGTAACAACCGCTTTGTTTTTCGCATGTGTTTTGATTTGTTATATTATTTATGCTCTTACTTATATCATGATTTCATCATCACAAGAATTATAACCATGAAATAAATATCATATATAATCATTATATATTTTTATTTATAATAATCTGTAAAATATATAAATAGAAAATGAAATACATCGTTCATGTAGATGGTAAGTCGTACGTATGCGTGAACATTGTTTCAATTTTATTGTTGTATTGAAAGAAGGAAAGTAAATAATATAATTCCAATTGAACTATTATGTAATATATATAATATAATTTCACTAAACTCATCCTTAATATGTTCTATACAAATTGTGAACGAATCACATTGCTCTAAGGAGGTAGTAGTCAACATGTGTGCAAAATAAGTTATTGTATTTATAAAAAATGGAGAACATAAAGGTGTGTGTTATGTAGTTTTTATAGAAGCAGAAATACATTATAAATATAATATATAATATAAAAAAATATCTCCAATCATTATAACTAACCATGATAGGTGAAAATATAATAATGAATGGCATCGGTTCGCGAGGCGGTATTCTGCCGTACACACGAATAATGATTGTGTATCCCATTTGATGGAAGTGTGTGTGAGTGTAGATAAACCCCTTAATATAAAAATAATATCAGTATATTTTGGATATCTATATTATTATATAAACATGAAATAAAAATAATTTAAGGGGTTTAAGTAATAAATAAAACAAAAACATTAGTTGATGAACGTTACCTCTTCTTTGGGTATCTCCTTCTAATTTTCATAAAAGGACTACTTTGGTTGTCTTTACACCCAATGTAAGGCTTGTAGGATGAAGGGAGGGAAGTTTTTAGGATCAATGGGATTTTTTTGGTTGATCTATAAGGATCAAAGTGGTGTGAAGAAGAGATGGATGAGGTGACCTTTTATAATTGAGATGAGGCATACTTTTAGAAATTCTAAAACTATTAAATTAATATAAGTTAGTTTGAAATTCCAAATGGATCGAAAGTAAATTATTTAGAATATAATATGATTATTTATATAAATAATCTCAAAAAATATATGTTTAGACAATTTTAGGTCACATTGGTACCCTTATCCTTTGGCATTAACCTTTAGTCAAACCCCTTAACTCTTACCATGACATCTTGGTTTTTTACTCTTTAAGGGTTAATATAGTTACTATAAAATTAAAAATAACCCGAAATGAGTCATGGTTGAATTTTTAAAATTTATCTCAATAATTTTTATGAGTTTGATATTTTTATGAATTTTATATCATTTAATAATATATTATTTATTTTAAATTGTCATTAATGTCAAATTTGACGCTATTCATTACATGACTTTTTAAAAAAAATACACAATATAGATTTGAAGAAAACATTAATAAATCAATAATATGTCTAGGTAATCTATAAAATTATTTTATGAAATTAATTATCTCAAATTATATTTATTTTAATATTTTTAATATCATTTATTTGATATTTCAATTGATTGAACAATTACTACATCATCATTGTGTAAGCCTTTAAGGTAATTATTTATTTCTTAAAAATTAAAAATAAATTTCCCTGATTAAAATAAACATTATATATTTAAAATTGAAGTTTATATTTTAATATATCTACTTAATAACTACATATAAAAAATTTAATACTTATTAAAAACATGAGTGTGACATATTGGATTTTCCTTAGAATAAAATACTAAAAAGGCTTAAATTAATCCAAGTGGTGAAAAGAGGACATAAAATCATTAAAAAGATTATTTGGGTCTAAAATAACTCATAAAATAAAATTATGAAAAGTTTTAGGGTAATTTTATAATACTTATAATATTATTTTTACCCTTAATTACCTGATTTACCCTTAACCGTGGTAATTAAAAAAATACTAAAGTTACTATTCATATTGTCCAAATATAAAAGGGACCTATTTACAAAATTTTGAACTTGTGATTAAAAATAATAAATCCATTTTTCCAATTCAAAACACATAACCAGCTAAAATTAATTTAAAATTGATCCCATTTAAGGAATGAGAAAACAGGTTTTTAAAGTGAAATGTTTCAAAAGATTAAAATGTTTTTATATCAAAATTCAATGTAAAATAGTTAAAATTGCATAAATTAGATTAAATGATAAAATAATGATCTAATTATGCTTTATAACTAATCAAAAATATAATTTAACATTTTAAATTATTTAGATGAAAAAGCTGTTTTCATTTAAATTTCCCTATTTTTCACTATTCATCATAAAATAAAACTTCTCAAAAAAATACCAAAAATTCAACCAAATTAAATTTTGATATTAATATTTAAAATAAACAGTATATTTTTTAATTATAATTTATAAAAGTTTCAAAAACTATATTTAGAATAAGTGCTCCATCAAAAGATACTAAAACTATTATTTTACAAAAATACATCTTTTATGTATAAAATTAACTTTGTTCTTATATCATGTTTAGAAAACATATAGGATGAATTTCAAATATTATATTTAATATATTATTTATATATATATATCATTATTATATTCCAAAAGGTGTTCTTTTTTTATTTTATTTTTGTATAAAACACACTTATGATCATTTAAATTGTTTTTCTAAAAACATTTTTTTATATTAAATTGGTTTTTATATTTTTTTTATAATTAATTAGTAAGAATTGAATTAAATAATATATTATAATAATTTAATTAATTCTATTCATAGTGACCAATTTAATTACTAGGATATAATTTCATTTTAAGTAATAATATTAATAGTATATCCTTGTTCGTTTAAGCTCGGTGTTGCGTGCAACGTAAGCTATCGAAGAGATTAAATTTAAAAAGATATATAAAATAAAATCTTGTGGTATTACATTAATCAACCTCAATTTTATAATGATTCTTACATTTCAAGTAAAAAATAATGTTATAACATCTCATATCGTTCACACGTCATTTGCGGCCTCTTTATCTTCAGCAGTATAACCAATATTCATACCATATTCTTGATTATATTCATGAGAATTCCACTCTGGAAATATATTTTCATAAATCCCATACATTCTACATTTGAGGCATTTAATTTTAACCTAATTCCGTTTATTCCATTCTATAGAATAAAATCGGGAAGCATAGTGTGAGAAACACGTATTATGGTGAAATATTACATAATCATGAAAACAATACTTATAGGATGTCTAAATCAGGAAAACTTATTTAATATATGACACCATAGGTTTATCCACGGTTATTAATAGTCATATTTTATTTAAATCCTTCATCATGGTTTATAAAGATTTTGTGATTTTCCAAATCATATTCTTTAGGAGTGTCAAACTAGGTGTGCAGCAAGGTCTGCGATCGCACACTAGTTCCTGATCGAGTCTAGCTCAATACGGTTTTTTCATTGTTATTACCCCTATGTACATCTATTACAGATCCAAATCCACTTATAGTATGCATATAGGGATTTAATTTCTTAGAAACCACTCTCTCAATCCTTAACCAAAATTTTAGGACATTTTCCTTTACTTTAAATCATTTTTAGACTTATCCTTAGAGACATCCCTAGACATGTCCTTAGAAATATCCCTAGGTATATCCCTAAATTTTTATCATCATAGTTTCCAAAGGTTGAATATACCTTTCTTGTGATAAAAAATATAGCTACCCAGGCTTAACATACATGGATATTACATCATTTTATATTAATATTCGACATATTACAAAAAAAACATGCCTGAGGACTATAATAGTTTAGTGTCTTTGGAAACATGGAACACGTTACACAAATTTGGTGAAATATATTCAATATATCTAATAAATATATTCCCCTTTATTTTACTACTTAAAACCATTCTTTATAACCTTGGGAAAGGAAGCATAATAAATGGGTGAGCTTAGATACTCATTAAGGGTAAATAAAGGAGATATATAAGAATAACATGAGCATAAGGGTAAGAGAAAATGGGAATTATATTTTAAGATCATACCCTACATATCAAAGATCATATACATTATTCATGTCATAAATATTGATAGTTCATAATATATGAATCATAAGGAAGTCAATGAGCATAAGTAATGAAATCATAACATAGGAATATAAAATATAATTGTGTCATAAAAATCATATTACAACATTTTGAATGTGTTTAAATAGAAATAGGGTCACTCATTTAGTTAAGGACATGAAATAAGGCCCACGCATAAACTTATGGATATACAACAAGCTCAACACAAAACATTCTGAACATGTAATCAGGTTCACACATAAAAATCATTCCCTAGAATTAAAGGATCATTGGTAAAACTTGTTAGGGAACTTAATGGGGACTATTCCTACTGGGAGGAAAACACCACCATCCCTTGTAATAATCATTTCCTTATAAGGGATCAGGTTACCCCATCTTCCCATAGTGGATTGGGTGTATCCATTTCCCATAGTGGATTATGACACACTGATTTCCCATTTTGGATCAGGAAACACCTATTTTCCATTGTGGATCAAGATTACTAACTTGTTTCTCATAATTATCTCATAAATCGTTGCCCAGTAAATTATAGGGACATATAATTCCCATTCTTCACATAATAAAATCATACATACATTTTCCACAATACAATAAAACTTTTTTCATATCATGAACCATAAAAATAGATAGGTTTCATAAAAATCATATCATAACCCATGAAATAAAATGGGTCTCAAAAACAAGTAATCATATCATAAAATTTTAAAATGATATAGGCTTCATAATCATTTCATCAAATAATAACCTGTGAAAATAAGCAGGTTCCATAAGAATATAACTCGTGAAAGAGAAACAGACTTCATAAACAACATACCATCAAAACATAAACCATTCCGAGAAAGAATATGAATTGAACATTTGGGTAATTTCCCCAAAAATTAATGATTAAAAAATTGAATTTCATCTTATATGGAAAATAAATTTGTAAATACCTATTAAAAATATTTTTTTAGAAAAATGTCCTTTCTACTTTGAAAAATTATTTTTAAAACATAAAACATTTTTTGAAAACATTTTTCATTGAAAATAAATTTTAAAACTTATAAAGTATGTTTTGAAACTCTTAAAAAAATTAAAATAAATTTTCCTTGAAAATGATATTATAATATCATTTTAAATACATTATTTTAAAATATTGTTTTTTTTGAATAAAATGGATTTCCGACCGAGGAGAGAAATTAAGTCATATTTTACTAAAAAGAAATTATTAATTATATTCAGTACCGAATAATAGAAAATTGTAATAACCCATGAATCTATCAAGAATAAATAGATTAGAATAAAATTCATGAGTTTTATTGAAATATAGATCATAATATTTCATCAATGAAATCATAATCATAAACAATCTCGATGAATGAGGAGATTGTTCCAATATACTCTTATCATTTTGGTAACTTTGAATCAAAATCCTCATAAGATAATAGAATTAAAAAAATAATAAAATATCATTAAAATAAGGATATTCATGGTATAACATTTCAAAGGCTAGTATATACAACTAATAGAAAAATATAGTTGCATAACATGCCATGTATCTCATAGAAGGAAAATTGAGACAAAATTACTTTTCTGATTTGGTAACTTTTGAACCAAAAGAACCACGAAATAAATATATTGAAATGGATATGTAAATAACCATAAATTTAATTATAATAATCATATAATACATTAATATGCATTATATGCACCGCACAAAATAAATGATTGGTGAATAAGCCATAAGTCTCACAGAAATAAAAGTGAGACGAGAAAACCTTTACCTAAAGTCTTGAATTCATTTGTACATATTCAAACCTCTTGTATAGTAAGTATAAGTTTATTATATGTACACCGAATATAAATATTCTTATATATCATACCATATGTGCTTTTATTATGACTTTATATTACCTATTTATTAACAGTTCCATGTTAAGGTTACATTTCGGGTAATATCTATTTTGTTTTCGTATATGTTTTGACTTTCTAGTCTTGATCCTATTACTTAGACCATGATTTAATTATTTACATAATTTTAGAAATGATATAAATATCATATATTTTCAGTATATAAATATTTATAAAAATTTATACAAGATATCAATATGAAATGTAATACACCGTTTATGGAGACGGTAGAACGTATGTACACATGAACATTGTTTCCATTTTATTTTTGTATTGAAGGAAATAAATTAAATGAAATATATATATATATATATATATATATATATTATCATTAAAGTATAATTATTATGACATATATATCATATACGTTTACTAAATCAATCCTTTAATCATTCCATGTAAAGTGTGAACGAATCACATTGCCTTGAGGAGGCAGTAGTCCACATGTCCACAAATTAAGTTATAATATTTACAAAAAATGGAAGTCAAGAAGGTATGTGTTATATCATAAATAAATAAGTATAAATAAATCATATATATCATATATATAATATTAAAATATTATTTCCATAATAATTCCCTACAATGATAGGTGGAAAAATAAAAATGAATAACATTATTTCGCAAGGTGATAGTCTTCTATACACACGAATGATAACTTCATTACCCATTTGAAGGAAGTGTGTGAAAGTGTAGGTTAAAACCGTAACATAAAAAAATATTAGTATATTTTGGATACTTATTTTATTATATAATCATGAAATAATAATAATTTTATGGGTGTATAAATAAATAAATCATAAATGGATGTTGAAGAATGTTACGGATTTTTCGAGTAACTCCTTTGGATTTGCAAAAATGGGTTCCTTTTTTGGATTTATTCCTAAATTGAGGAATCTATGTTTATATTAGGGATATTGGTAGATTATTTGGTTATGTTTTTTATGAGACAAATTACTTGAGAGGTGTGAATAAATGGGAAGGGTTAATGTCTTTTTATAGTGGAGGCGGAGTAGATTTCTTATAAATATAAAAAGGTAAACACTATTAGGAGGTCTTCCTTGAATCATGTGATAAAAAAATTGAAAATAATTGATTAAAGGGTAATTATGGTCAATAAAAACTCACACCACATAAAAATAATATCATTTAAATAATTTTTTCTTTAGTCTTCAAGTTTCCTTAATTTTTCATTTTGGTTTTTAACATAGGTATCTAGTTTTCTAACCTATGTAATTCATCCAATAAGAATAAATTAAAGTGATAATTATTATAAAATTTATACACACTTATTATAAATATTACATGTAATTTATAAAACAAATATCACATAGGTGTTTGAAATTAAATTTAATAGAAACGCATGTAACGTGCAAAAACACAGCTTTAACCCTAACTACACTAATAGTGTTTTTACTATTTATGTGTCAATATATTCATTATAAAAGATAAATTGGCCCCTAAATGGATTATATTTTATATTTATTAACATTTAAATATTACTTGGTAGGAGATAATATTTTTAGTGATTTTAAATCATTTAATTAAATATCACTTATTTTATTTAATTATTATCCAAATATTCCATGTTTTGGAATTTATTAAGAATTTAGTGTAATTATATCATATCTAAAAATTAAAAATAAATTATTGTGATAAAAATAAATATTTTTTATTAGAAAATAATATTTATAACAAAACTTATTTAGTTTCTTCCAATATCCATATCTTTATAAGTGTTAAAGCCAAGGAAGGTTTTTTTCTTGTCCTTTTTATTAATTAACATAATATATAGGTTACATTCATTTAATAGTATCCCAATTACTCATAAACTAGATCCTAAGGTGTCAATGGTATAAATATGTCTATAAAATGGGTGTTTTACATGTGTTGGATAATTTATACACCTTATATTCTAAGTTTAATCATTAAGTAAGATTTTTTTACCTTAATCATTGTAATTAATTTTAATTACTTTTACAAGTATTTTTGGTCAAAAATTTAAGTTGATATTATTATAACACAAATTTAATACTTATTCCAAAAAATTATATCCATTTTTTAAAATTAAATTCACATAAGTGGCTAAAATTAATTTAAAATTAATTCTACGGACACTGCGAGATAGTAGGTTTTCAAGGAGAAATGTTCACAAGTTTAAAAATTTTCTATATAAAATTTCAATGTGAAATATAATACATTAACCTAAATTTGATATATTAATGTATAATTGAACAAATTATACTTTAAACCCAAATTAAAATATAATTTAACTATATAAATAAATCAGATGAAAAGGCAGTTTTTAATTAAAATTCAGTATTTTTCACTCTTCATCCAAAAGTGAAGTTTTTAAGAAAAATCACTAAAATCCAACCTAATATAATTTTTAAATTATTAATTTAAAAATTAATTTTATTTTTTCAAATTAAATTTCTAAATGTTTCTAAAATTAATTTTATTATTATTCACAGAAAGACATAAAAAGCAGTTCTTTAGAGAAAATAGTATTTTCAAACATATAATGACTTTACAAAAAAAATTATATGTTTTATTTATATAAAACCATTATAAATAAGTTTTTAAAAGTATTTATTAATATTAATATTTCTATGTTTAATGATTATGTTATAACTATCTCATTTAAATAATTATAATAAAAAAATTATAGAAACTCAGTGTTTCTTATAATGCAATCCAAGTCAGTGTTGTGTGTATCGTAAGATTATATTAGTGTATCCTAGAATGAAGACATAACTTGGTATAGAGTGAAATTCAAAACATCAAATAAAATTAATTTATTCAAAAAAATCATCAAAACATGAGGTTTTACACAAACACAGATTGGGATGGTTTAATAGATGATTGAAAATATACCTTAGGTGGTTCATTTTATCTTGGATGAATATATAATTATTAGATAACAAATAAGAAATATTTCATTTCACTATAGACTTAAGTATCCAAATATATTTCAACCACTCAATATAGCATGCAATTAATATTTATGAAGCAGTATCTTGAATATATGGGAGTTGAAGTAAAGTCTATGATTAGAATCAATTGTGATAACTCTAGTGATATTAATCTTAGAAAAACTACCTTCCATCACTGAGGGATAATGCAGATCAAAATAAATTATTTTCTTATCAAGGATAAATTTGATAATAGGTTTGTGAAGTTGGATTGTTTTTCTACTGAACTTTAAGTCACAAACATCTTGACAATGGTCATACCCAAAAGATCATTTGAATGGAATCATTTGACTCTCATATTCCAGTCAGACCCCCACATTTATGAAATGTGGATATGATACCCCAACTTCCTAAGGTATACTATATTTTTAATATGTGTTAATCTATGTTTTTTCCCTATTATAGAACAAAAAGGAGTACTATTTGAGTACATTTACAAAGAGAGAGAAGTCTTATTTGTGAAGATTAAAATTTATTGAGAGGTACAAAACTATTAAATAATGAATTAAGGGGAGTCTTGTTAATAGTGACGATGTAAAAATTGTTATTTTGAAGAATAAATATCATGAAATAGAACATTTGGGTTTGTGATACAATTTTTCTTTGAAAAAGTGATCTTATATGGGCTATAATTTGTGAAATTGTAATGAATTTTCTTAGGTTAACCCGACACATCACCCAACCTGCCCTTCTATAAGTCCTGAAGTACACTCCTAATCACCAAAGATTGGTTAAACTCTATAAGAGTAATTTCTTCATTATCCTAAGATAAAAAAATTATAGTGGTAATCAAGAAGATACACTAACCTGCATCCTTCCATTATTTTACCTATATCCTTCAAAACAATTGGTATATTCCTAAAGGAATATAATGGGTGCAAGGTAGAAGATTTGTAGGATACCTCTATGAATCTACATAATGTCTTTCTCAATTAATACCAATAAAAATATTTCTGAAAACCACATTTAAAAAAATTTCACTTTCAAAAAAATTTCTTTATAAATTAATTTGGTTTTCTTAAAAATTTTACATTTTTTAAAAATATGTTTGGACAAGGCTCAAATAAGTGGAAATGAATCCACATAGAATAAATATATCCAATTCACCCAAAAATGGCATAAAAAATATCATATATTTAACAAAGTGTTTTAAAACATAAAATAATGAGTATAGAAATCAAACAAATAATATTAAACCATGAATCATGGGCTCTAACTAATAGGTTATAATGTGACATGGTCTAATACATAGTTTTCAAGTCAGCTAAAAAATATAATAGGTTTGGAAGCTCCCTTGGTCTTCCTTGATCCCTAAATTCTAGGGGTTTTCTCAGTCCACATGGGTAATATTCATTCCAAGAGCTCCCTTAATCCCTTAGGTAACATATTTTCCTTAGGATCCCTCAGTCTTATGGGTAACACACCATAGATAGTCTATGATGTAGGTTAGGGTTTCAAGTCTATAAGTCCCCTACACACCTAAGGTCTCCCTTGTGTCATATGTTTTCAAACAAATATATCCATAATAGGTGAAAATTTTATAAACCACATGTTCCCATAATAATTAAACACCCATCACAAGGTAAACCCTACTGAAAAACCCCTTTTCAAATCCATTTTAAACCTTAAGTACTCCTTGAGGAATTTTATCAAACATATCACATGCATTAAAACTACTTCCTTTTGAAAATCCACTTTTAAACCATCAAATTTCCATTATACATAAATAATAAAATAAATAATGGTTAGAACATTAATAATAACATAATTTAGAGGTAATTTAATATATAAAAATTAAAGGAAAACAATAACTAAATGTTACAAATGGAAAATAACCCTTAAATAGAGACATCTACCTTGGAACAAATCAAAACTTGTCACCTTGGATGAAAACCACAAGAATTGAGTAGGAATATTCCTCACAAACCTAAACTGTAAGGAAGAAAAATGAATCCTCCGTCCACAACTAAAGATCTAGCCACATATCATACTAGGGTTTCATAATTCTATGAAAATTGATGAATAAAGAAAGAACAAGGGTATAGGAGAAATAATCCAATAGAAATAGAACTTACCCTAAGCTAAACCACCAAAGATCAAGGGAGATCCACTAAAAATACAAAGGGTGAGAAGCTTCAAGACAAGGGAGATGTGCACATGAATGGGGAGATAAAGGGAGACTTGGGTTAAATTAAAATAAGGTAAAATGACAAAAACCCTAAATTTTAGTGTGATGGATAGCTAGTTTGGTTTGTACACATGGTTAAGAAGACCATGCACCAACCTTGTGGGTGAAATTATCTCCCTAAACTAAATCCACACAGTTCTTGGAGTCCACTGCATGGTTATAAATATTATTCTAAAACCGTTCCAAACTGCATTTCCCCCAAACATACCTCTCACACAGTTGGTTGGATGGAAACTATTAATCATGTACTACCCGTGTGTCAGGGTCTATTTCTCCAAAAATTATGGTTTTCAAACTGAAACTCCTATTAACTCCAAGAACAGATAAATAAATGGATATTATCAAAATAAACATACGAGTGACTTGAAGGGTGTAATAATTCACCTCACCATGCCACTTTCTAGCCCTATAAAGTCCTTAAGGATCTGCATCCTCAAAAGGTTGAGGCCAACACTCCCTTTCCAAATCCTCATGCTCATATGTCTCATAGATATCTCCAATACACTTCTAAACAACATGTATCAATATGATCAACTCACCATAGAGAATCTTGTTCTGTTAATCTTTGATATAAACTAGTTTCTCCATAATTGGGGTGTCAGGATTCACCTCCAAGTCTTCCAACTCTATCACATTAGATGGGTATGAATGATACAACTTTAATTAGGATACATGGAAAACATCGTTAATTGAGTTCATACATGTTGTACAGTAAAATCTATAGGATACCTTCCCAAGATTATCTATAATTAGAAATGGATCAACATAACATGGAGACAATTTTCCCAAATTTCCAAAGTGATAATATCCTAGTCAAATTGATACCCAAAGAAACACTTGATCACTGACCTCAAACTTTAACAGGCAATAATGAAGATCAATATATTATTTATAGTGAAATTTATTTGTTTCTAAACACTTCTTAAACAACTTAACTTTCTCTATTGTCTCCTGGATGAGGCTCAATCCCAATAATAAATAGTCACCTAACTCATCCAAATGTGATGGGGAATGGAATGACTGCTCGTATTATGCCTCAAAAGGTGTCATATTTATTTAGGCCTGATAAATATTATTGTATAGAAACAAAACCTATGATATATCCCTCTCCCAAGAACCCTCAAAGTCAATCATGAATTATTAAAGCATAGCCTCAAGAAACTGGATGGTCCTCTCAATATAAACATCCATCTGTGGGTGACATATTGTGCCCAAACTTAGCTATATTCCCAAGTAACCCTAAAGAATATTCAAAACTATGAAGTAAAATAGTAATATTGATTAAAACTATATACTAGGGAACCCCATAAAGCCTAATGATCTCTCAAATATATGTATTTTTGTTATTCTATTTCATTTTTGACTCCCTAATGGGAACAAAATGGGTTGACTTAGTTAGTCAACCTACAATTACACAAATAGAATATTTCCCACTATGAGTATGAGGTAAAACAATAAAAACATCCATATATATCTCACACCACTTTCACATTGAAATTAAAAGAGGATAAAGAAACCCAAATTGTCTCTAGTACTTAGCTTTGATCCTATTTCATGTAAAACATTAAGGAAAAATGTTAGCAACTGGTCATATACTCATGGGCCACTAATACCTACTCACAAAGGTATAAAAAATCTTGGTATCCCTGAGGTGAAAAACATAATTATAATAATTCCCCTTATGCATCACATACTACCTCAAGGTCAAAGGAACCATAATTTATTCTCTGAATAAAAGGGGGCCATTGGGAGACTATGAAAAATCACCTGAGGTCTCCCCACTATTTAATGTTTTCCTATTCTGATAACATTCAGGTTCAAATTCCTAGTCACACCATACCCAATCAACAATTGAGGGTGTAACCTAAGCACTAGTCCATAACACCTACTCCATACTCTAACACTAAAGACTTAGATCATTGAACTAACCCATCAAACTCTACTCATCCATAAATTCCTTCACTACCTAGATTGGTAAATTTATTCTCAAGGCATCAGTGACCACATTCCCCTTCTTGAGGGTATAATTGATATTGAAATCAAAGGTATAAAGATATTATACCTGATGTCTCTTCCTAAGTTTCAAGTCCCTCTTAGTGAATATTTATGTTAGGGTATTATGATCTAATTAAACTATAAATCGCTCCTGAAATAGGTAATGGAACCAAGTCTTCAACACATGAATCATGTCTATTAACTCTATGCCATGGGAGGGGTAATTCTTATCATGTGAGTGTAGCTTATGAGATCTATAGGACACTATATGATTATCCTATAATAGCACTCACCCCAACCTCATTAAAAATCAATCACAATACAATACATATCCATTGGAGAATTTACGAGGCTAAACAGCATAACTAGATACTCCAAATGCCCATATCGTCTTCTAAAGTCGGTCTTTGGAACATTCTCCTCCTAGACTCTCAACCAAGGGTACCCCTATAAAACATGAGATTAGATTATAGTAAGTGATAATTTTATTTAAATAAAACTATAATACAAGTAACATTTTGATATTTCATGGCACAAAAATTCTAATTTTATAGGATGAATATCGATTTTGAACTTACCAGGTCAAAATAAGCCTAAAATGAGTTTTTGAAAGTTTCCCTTAAAAAAGCTTTTATGAATGATTGAAAATGTAGTATTTAGTAATTAACAATTTTATTTATAATTATATGTTATAATATTTGTAATTAAATATTTATTTATTTTAAATTTGATAGAAATAAAGATAATATAATTTGGAGGGAAAACAGATATTTTTTATAAAACTGTTTTTTAATGCATAACGTCTTTCATTTTAATTAATTAAAATAATCTTTAATAATGAATGATTAGAATTAATTTTAAATATTATATATCTAAATATAGTAATTTAAATCCATGTAATTAATATTATTATTCTATTGTTTAATGTAATATCATCTTATTCTTGAAAATTTTATTTCTGGAAAACTCATTTTTTATCATGTTTTGAGGGTCTATTTTTTAATTAAATTCTTCCACTTATGTGAATTAAATTTGTTAAAATGTAAAAATAATTAAATCATCATTTAAAAATATGTTAATGATTCCAATTTCATTTTTGGTCAAAATTAATTGTAAAAATAGTAAAAACTTGTCACTATGATAAAGGTTTAAACAAGTTTATCGGGGGTTAACATAAAAAGGTAGGGGTTAAATTGACCTAAAAACTCACTGAAACTCCATTGTTTGACAGTAATTATTTTTTTTAAATTTACCTTATAAACTTAGAATATGATTCATTTTGGATACATTTCTCCATCAAATTGACTTGATAATATCTTATGGCTTTCAAAAATTACAATTATTCTACTCACCTAAGTTATAAAAGGGAACCTAATCCCCTCACACCTCTTGATCCATTTATATGGATCAAACACTGCAAATAAAATCTCCCAAAAATATTTATCCATGTTATATTGTTTCTTTTATTACCAAAATACCCACCATATGGCCCTTAATATGAGATCCAATTGAGGTTTATCTAAGGTAAGTTAGTCATCTTCACCAAGATATTTATTTTTACCCCTTCTTTTACCACCTACAATGTTATATTAAAAATCCAATATAATAACATAATTATATCACATATATGAAGATTTTATTATTTTTATGGTATAATATTTATCCATCTACTTCTCTATAAAATGAGAAACAAATCCATTTCTCATGTGTATGGCGAACTATCGCCTAGAGAACTGATATAATTTTTTCCAATCACCGAATCATACAGATCATAATAAGGATGGAACTAATGAATATATATGATCCTTATAAAATAATATTGATTCTTTAAAATTAATATATCATCCACTTTATGTCTCTTTCACCCATTAAAGAAATTATAATGTCGCTCGTGCGTACGTACGGCCTACCGTCTCCACGAAGCAATGTGATTCATTTTCCATGTTCAATTTTCAGGAATGGTTTTAAAAATGTATCTAATGAATACATATAATATTTACAACATTAACATAATTTTTGATATTCTGTAACTATATATTATTTACAATAAACAAAACTTTCATGACAAAACATTCATGATAAAATTAAGTAGTAAACACCTGAAACAATAGTATTGATGAATTATTATTAATCAATATGTGATAAGATGTTATAAATGGATCATAATGATATTATAATTATTAATAAGGTTTTTTTAAATTAATAAAATGTTTAAAATCATTATACATTAGGTTAAATGAAATTCAGCTAAAGGGAAGTGTGAAGTGATGAATTTTATCTCAATTTCAACTTCATTGAGATAAATTTGGTATTATGAATAAATTTAATTTTAGGTGGTGTATCCACTTCCCAAATGATTCATTTAAAATGAATATATATTTACTCATGATTATTAATTATTCAATTAAATTTACTCTTTCAAGAGTAATGTTTAAGAGAAAATTTTATCTTATTTCTCTTTATGATTGGGAATATTTTTCTTCCATATCCATAATTTTCAAAATTGTTTTAAAAAATTAATTTTTATTAATCAAATAATTTACTAATTAAAATTTAAGTTATACTTGAATTTTTATATGGTTTTATAGGAAACTTTACAATTTGTTTCATAAAGGTTCATTTTCAAATTTTTTATAAAAATTCAGGAGGAATTTTTTTCTCTTTAGCATATATGGCGTTAACAGACTTTCGACCACTATAACCATTTTATGAAATTTATTTTCTTATATAACAGAAACATATTATAAAAAATTATTTTAAATATTTAACTTTAATTTAATTATATTATTTAAAAGACTTTATTTTACTATAAAATCTTCTTTCATTATAAATAGATGGTAATTTCTCATCTCTTGATTGATTTTGTGGTCATTAAATTTCACATGAAGAATTCACTTTCTTATGATCATTGGAAATTGGATTTATCTTAAATATCCATATTATTTGTATGATGGATATTATTATTTCCTAAACCATACACCATATTTATATACAATATTTTACTTTCAAATTTATTTGATTGACTGGAAAATTATTTATATTTTCTAATCATTATTCAATAAAAAATTTTACTGGTAAGGCATATTGATTATGAATTAAATTTACCGTTCAATATATGAGTATAGAATTGTACATGTAATGAAATGTGAAGCCTATAATTATATATTCCCTTGATCCTTCGACGGGTCTCATGAGATAACCCAATTATACAAACTTATAAAATGGGTTTTGGTGTATAGATACCCATTGATTTAAACTTTCTTGGAACAAGGACTTAAAAGTAAAGATATCATGGTATTAGATATCATGACATCAAATATTATGAACTTCCTTCATTTATAATTTAGTTATTATTATCCATGAAATTATTGTATTGATATTATCTATGGATAAATTTTATTCTCAAGTTATTGATTAAATGAAATGTATTTTCATTTATTTGCCTTCCCATATTTATTATGAATTATTTAATCATGATACATTATATTTTACATAAATCTTACTAAGCACGAGAAATTAAGTTTATTTGTTTACCTTTTCCCAATATATGAAGAAGGATGTTATGATTAATATCAAGGATGTAAGAGTGACTCTTATGATATATATTTTATATTTCCAATGTAATATGGGAATAATGTATGTATCTAGTACCTCAAGACTACTAAATTGATCAGTCCTTCAAGATGATATCCATTGTATATTATATTAATATAATAAATTAGACATTAATTTTGGTTTATTGTATTTAGGGTTGTTATAGTTGGTATCAGAGAAAGTTTAGTAGAAACCATAAGAATAATGTTTAGAAAAACATAGATTAGTGAACATAACCCTATGAATAACTTTATGGATATGAATAATTATTGGAAAATCTCATAAAATTTTTGGAAAGGAAGAGATTATGTGGATTTACTAGAAATACATATCTATTTTCCTTAATGGACCGAAGGCCTTCTTTTTTTTATTGATTTTTAATAACCCCCATTTCAATGGATGAGGGGTAACCCTTACAAGGCCCATAGGCTAAGAGATTACATGACTCGTAGGTCTTTAGGAAATATACAAACTATACTTGGAACTCCTCCTTACAACTTCTTCATCGTGATACAATCTCTCCACCTCAGTATAGTTGTTCGGATAGGATTCTCATGCAAGAAAAAGCCGGTCCCGATGCCAATGGCATACCCTCTCTTTCTGAAAATACTCTTAGCTTCTACTCTGGTGAATGTGCCTACTCTGAATCCCCATCTAGGGTCTTCTCCTTGTAGAGTCTTTTTGATCATTTAAGCACAATTTCAGGTGGCCTAAAGGCATTGAGGTGGTTCAAGGGCCTTGAGGTGGCCTGAAGGCTTTGAGGTGCCCCGAAGGCCTTGAGGTGGCCGAAAGCCCTTGAGGTGGCCCAAAAGTCTTACTGGAAAGAAGGCCTTGGGTGGACCGAAGGACTTAAAGGACCTAAGGCCCAAACCTATGGCCCAAAATCCGAAACAGGTGAATAGTTCTTGCTGCTATAGTATCGAATAGTGTATACTACATTACCTGCTACATTACTACTACAGTACCTGGAAGTGTGTCTCCGCCTAATTTTGAACTCAGGTCTCTTGGATGCACTTGCCTAGTCCTAACCAATAAGGCTGAGGATCTTGTTCCAATAAATATTTATATGCATACTACAAGTAGACATGGTTTTGGCATAGATGCATCTAGGGGTAATAACTTTAAAATGAGTTGGTCGAGTATATCTTGGACATTATTCTGATGCATGGTTAGTGTTCCCTTAATATGCACCTATTTTAGCACTCCGAAGGGATATTATTTTATTACTTAACATTTTGTTTACAAACCATTATGAATGTTTTGAAAATATTTTTATGATTTAAAGATATTCCCAAAGATAACATGTTTTTTATTCAGATATTTACAATGCATAAATTTTCAATTTATGTTAAGTGTTAAACTATATTTAGAATTATATATTATAATTTAAAATTCATAATGGTATGATATAATCCAATATATGACATTTTTTAAAAATGGTGTCTGGCAGAAATAATGATATCAATACTCATGGACAATGTATAAATTTCCCTACTAAGCAAGCCAATAAAACTGGTGTTAGAGTCGATCAGATCATGGAAATATTATGGAATCTAACCTGTGTTATGAATAATAACTTTTCACATATAGAGAAACATAATGGTTCAGAACATTATACACCTATATTGGATTGTTTCATGTGACATAAGCCTCTATCATTTAGTGGAACTACTAATCCAGTGGTGGTTGGGAAATGGATTAAGTCCCTTGAAAATATATTTTTGGATTTGGGATGTGATGAAGTGAGGATGTTGTGATAGAATTATATTATCTCAAGGGATATTTTGATCAATAGTGGACATTAATCTAGAATACTAGGTATGGTGAAGAAATGAAACATATAGAATGGAAACATTCACTACTACAAAAGAGTTATTTAACAACGCTGACTACACTACTACAAAACAGACCTTTAACAGCACTGGCATTTATCAGCGCTAGAAAATACACTGAGAAGTTCCATATTTATCAGTGCTAAAATAAGCTTTGATGAAGGGGGCCCTTATCAGTGCTAAAAAAGCATTGAGAAAGGGAACCCATGATCAGAAAATTTTGTTTAGTACTGATAAAAGTGAACCATAATCAGGGATTTATTTTAGCACTGATAAAGGTTACCCTTTATCAGCGCTTTATTTTTAACACTGATAAAAGTTTCCCTTTATGAGTTCTGACAATAAATTGCTGAAAAATGGTAACCTTTATCCGCGCTTTATTAGTACAGATAAAGGTTCAGAAAATAAAATTAAATTTTTTTAACAATTTCATTAATTAAATAATTATTGTTTAAAATGAATAATCATATATACAAATTTTAAAAAACATTAAATAGTATATATTAAATATATAGATATGTAAAATAAATAAAATACAATAATTAAACAAATAAAAATTTAAAATGAGTAAATTAAGAAAAATATTAAACATTTTATTAATTAAATAATTATTGATAAAAATGAATAAATTTAATATATATATATATTATAAATATTGATAAATAGTATATATTAAATGTAGATATATGAATGAATATATAATCAAACAAAAAATTAAAAAAGAATAAATTACAAAATTATTCAAATATTTATTAATGATACAATTATTAATAAAAAATAGTAGGTATAATATATATATATATATACACACATATATTAATTATAAATAATAATAAATAATATATATATTTAATATAAATATATATAAAATGAATAAATTTTTTATTGAAAACATATTAATGACTGATTCATTTTTAATGTTGTTTGATTTTTCAATTTAAAAAATATCAAATGTCGTGTGTTACATTGATTTCACATATATGCATACATACATATGTCTGTGTGTGTGTGTGAGAGTGTGTGTGCGTGTGCGTGTGTCTGTGTAATTAATGTATTTTATATACAAACAACACATAAATATATTTATGCAATATATAGAAACACATACACCTAGTATTTATGTAATTTATTCAAACTTTAGTATATTTTATAATATCATTATTAACATGATACATTTAATATATTATGTTTTTAACCAATCAATTTTGTTTATTTATTTTTAATAATATTACAGTTAGGGCATTCATGTTTAATATTTTATTTTTTATTTTTTTTGAATTTGATCATTTTCTATTATTTATTTATATATACTTATTTAATATGTTTTATTATTTTCAATATCTATTCAATTTTACTTCAATATAAATATATATATTCATATTTTTTAATAATTTATATTTAATTAATAAAACTTATCTATTTTTTCAATATTTTTAAAGTGCACACATTTTGAATTATTCAATTTCATTCATTTTTAAAATACATGTATTTAATATTATATATCCACTAATGATGTTAAAAATATATTTTTAAATAAATATTTATAGATATATATACTTAATATATTTATATATTTATAATTAATATAAATAATTAGTTATTAATTTTTAAATAAATATTTATATAATTATAAATAAATAATTATATATATTTAATAATAATAAATTTATAATAAATTTATTTAAATAAATCCTTTATTAGTGCTAAAATTTTAGCACTCATAAATATCCATATTTATCAGTGCTTTTGGATTGCTGATAAATCTCAAGACTTATTAACATTTTTTTAGTGCTAATAAAGATCTCTTTTATCAACGCTTATCAATTTAACTCTGATAAAAGGGATTTTTATCAATGATTTTCCAATAATGATGTTAAAATAATTCCCAATATATTTAAAAGAACCCTAACCATTACTCACTCATCACAATTCTGAAGCTCTCATGGAACTCTTATATTGTCGGTGTGACTCCACTATAATCCATCGGATGAATCAAGGATAGAATCCAATATATATTATTTTCTACTTTTCCTATATCATTTTTTGATCTTTAAGGTTCCATGTTTGGTGTTTTTTCATTGTTATTAACCTTGGATAACCCTACATCTCATCTTCTTTCCACTGCCAGTGTGACTCCTCTATGCATTTTAATGGCTTGTTGACAAGATGAATATCTATATTTTTACATCATGCAAACAGGATGAGAGACGTTGTGCAGTTTAACTTCCTACTTCCATGAAGAATCTATACAGTTTAAAGCCATGAAACCAAGATGAGAGATGATGTGAAGTTTAATGACTTTATTCTAGAATGAATTTGTATAGTCTAATGTCCTTTAACCAGGATGAGATACAATGTGTTGTTTACTACCTTACAGTCCTGATGAATTTTTTTAGTTTAACAACATGAAAACAGAATGAGAGACACTATACATTTTAACATCTTTCTTCTAGGATTAATTTGTGCAGTTTAATATCATGGAATCATGATGAGAGACGATTGATGACCAATATGAAAAATATTTCATGAGAAATATTTTATTAGTGTGATTTTTGACTTATTCCTCATCCAATGTGGCCAATGTGCATGTTCTATATTGTGGATCATATTATCTTCATTTTTGAAATGGTTTTTGGATAAGGGAAAATCATTTTTGGAATTAGATTTTTATTAAAAATGTGGGTTATTATATTGTCAAAAGTGGCCTTAGAAGAAGGTGGTGTGAAATTGAACATGAAATAGTGGTTTTCAAAGTGAGAATTCTTGTTTTGTTATGAAATTTTTCTTGTGAGTCTATTGTTTTAGCTTGAGATATTCTTTTTTATTGTGTTTCAGATTCATTATGAAATAGATTTTATGATTTTTTTTGTTATTCAAAATATGCCACCCATAAAGGTCCATGAAGTTTCTAGTGTGTCTCTCCCTATTTCTGGTTCTCCTCAGTTTTTTCCCATCTTTTATGGCCATCAAGGTTTTTTAGAGGTATTAAAGTGGCTTAAGGAAGTTGAGAATGTATTCAGAGTGTTTGTAACTCCCAAAGTTATTATAGTTCATACTATTTTGGGTTGGCTTGGGGGTATAACTTTGGAAGAATGGGAGTTGTTTCCCCACCAATGATGCAATTTTGGAAGAATTGGTAAGATTTTATGTCCTTCTATATTTGATGATTTATACCTGAGGAGGTGAAGATGGAGAAAAGGAAAGATATCATGAGTGTCTAGAAAGGTCAGTGGATGGTGAAGGCTTATGTCGAACACTTCAAATAGATGATTTCCTTTTATTCAGAAGTGGTGTCGTATGATCTATTAAAAGCTTCTCTTTTCATTGAGGGACTTCATCTAGAGATTAAGGATCAAGTACTATTCTCCAAGGATCTCTATTTTGAGAATTTGTTAGAGTAATATTTTTTTATTATTTTTTATGAAAGAATCATAAACACATTAGCTTAGTTGTTGTCTCTCGTGTTGGGGTGAAGACGTTTGAAGTTTCTTCATTTTTGTTTTGTGGTTGTTGCAAGTACATATTTCATTATAAGTCTAATGAAATCATGATTTATTAGTTGAAATGGTTGTGTTTTTTGAATGTGAAACTTTAAATGGTTATCCTTTCATGAATTAGTTTCCCACTTTCTATCATGCTTGTTTGGAGATGTCTATTTTTTTGGAAATCGATCTTTGTGCCTTGTGTGTGGGTTCATTTATATTATGTATTTTGATTATTTCTATTTTTGTTTCTATTTATATAGTTTTTTATAATAATATTTATGTCTATTTGGCTCCATTGATCAATGAATCTAAAATATGGATTGGATGTGCATCCCTCACAAATTTAATAACAAAACTAAGGATTCCATATGAACTTCACCACTGTTGGTTAACTACCAGTTTGCATAGCATCTGACCTGAACTTCCTACCTTGCATCCCTATAATTCTCTCATCTCACACATGATCAACACCATCTATATCATATCACCATTCATCATTCACTTTTACTTCTCTTCTTGCACCCATCTACCATATGCATGCAGTTTAATGCATCATGATTCTTTACAAGTAGTAAATTGGTGCAATAATAAAAGAAAAATTTAATACTGAATGGTGATATGATAGAGATGGTGGCAAGTGTGTGTGGGATGAGAGAATCATGGGGATTCCAATCAAGAAGTTCAGGTCAGATGATATGCTAAGTTGTAGTTAACCAATAGTGGTGATGTTCACATAAAATCCTTAGTTTTTTTATTAGATTATCTCTGGACCAATGAAACCCTTTGGAAGGATGTAAACGTAATGTTACGATATAATTTATCTATTTTACTGTAAAATTATATAATGAAATATTGATTTATTTTTTATTATTCCTTGTCGATTTGGTTTATTTTAGAATATTTATGTCCTTGTGCCATGCCTTTGTAGGAAGAGAAATGACGATGTCTCTACTTAATAAAAGAGGTAATATTGATGTTTGAATAGTAAAATCATTGTCCATAGACTTAATTCATTGTTTCATATTTATGTTTAATTTATTTATTTTTAGTATTACACACGCAAAAAAAAATTCTTATACAGGTGGATTCTTTTGTTTGAGTTAGGGTGCTCTGTCCAACTTTCATGACTCTTCTCCCTCAGAACCTTTTCACCCCTACAATGTTTAATTTATCACTTTATTTCAAGTTGTCTCCATTTCCTTTTTAGAAAGAGCAATTATTTTACATCCACTCAATTAATAAGGTAATCTTGATATTTTCACAGCAAAATCATTACCCATAGAATTAATGTATTATTTCATTTTTATGTTTAATTTATTTCTTTTTAATATTACCCATAATAATTTTTTTCTTATACATGTGGATTTTTTTTAATTTAATGTTATTTGTTTGAAGTTATTCATGCAATGTTGGAAGTTTGACCAAAAAAATCAATGGAAATCCTAGTAACATTGATAGTTATAATTGTTTTTGAATGTATGTAAAGAAATTTATTTATGTAATTGTATAAACCAATGTTTGAAATGTTTATAATATATTGTTTTTTTCTAGTATTTGTGTTTTAAATTACTTTTCTTTTAAATTATATATTGGGACATGTTTTTGTTGATATCTGGTGTGTCTCTGGTGTATTTTTAGTGTGTTTCAGGTGTGTTTCTTGTGTGTTTCTGGTGTTGTGGTGTGTTGTTACAACACAGTACAGTGGTGATGTAGTGTGCTACAACAGCACACTATAGTATATCCCTTTATCATCACTTCTAAAAGTGCTCATAAAGAACACATTTATCAAATATTCTAAAAGTATTGATAAAGGTAAACTTAATGAGCTCTTCTATAGCACAGATAAAGAGTCCTTTATCAGTGCTTATAAAAGCGCTCATAAAGGATTCATTTAGCGTCACTAAATAAAGGCACTGATAAATGGGACCTTTGTCAACACTTTTAAAAGCATTTATAAAGGTCTCATTTATCAGTGCTTTTGTTAGCACCGATAAATTTCCCCTTTAACTGTGGTTTTTCAGCACCGATAAAAGTCTCAAGATTTTAACATGCTCATGTTGTCAGTGATTTTCTAGCACTAATAAAGGCCATTTATTTCACTTTTAAATGTCAGTTTTGTAGTAGTGATACCGCAACACGGTTAAAAGGACATGTCTATTATCAGTTCTAGAGAAGATCTGGTAAAGGGGGGATTTATCATTTCTTCTTTTTGTGCTGATAAATAATCCCTTTATCAACGCTTTTACAAGTTCTCACAAAGGGACCTCTTATGAGCACTATTAAAAGTGCTGAAAAAGGAACCCTATGTCAAAACATTTACAAGCACTAGTAAAAGACTCCTTTATCTGTCTATTTAGTAGTACTGATAAAGGGAAATACTATAGTGTGATATTATAGCACACTACAGCACCAAAAATAGAGCTTGCAGTGTGATGTAACAACACCCAGCATGACCATAAAGAGCACCAAAAACAGTATAAAAATTTATAAAAATCAAATACAAATGTAGAATTTAATGATATAAAATTTTCAACACAAATACAAGAAAAATATTATTATATAAAAACAATATTATAGAGTATGTGAGTTTTTTATTACTAAAATTAATGTAAATTTTTAATAAAATCATGCACTTGGATTCACCGTGAGTAGGTTGTGTTTGATTCTTACACATCAAAAATTAATTATAGAGTGTTTTCCTAAAGTAAAAAAAGAATCCCAATATGTTTGCTCAGTTCTGAGTATGTCAGTTGTTTTTTCCACAAATATTAATGTTAATTTTGAATAAAAAGATGCAGTTGGAGTCATATGAGTCATGTCATGAGTTAGATTGAGGTGGGTTTGATTCTTACATTTCTCAAATGATTTATGGATCTTCTTCATAAAGTGTAAAAATAATCTTAATGGGTTTCATCAGATTTGAGTATGCCGCTTTTATTTTTTACTAAAATGCCATTTTAAACTGAAAACATGCACTTTTAGTCATATAGGTCACATCATGTGTGGGTTTTACATGAGACACATTCCAATATATCACAAATTAAATATGAATATTTTTTTCTAAATTATCAAGATAATCGAAGCATGTTTTCTCAGTTTTCATTGAGTAACAATTTTTTGTATTAAAATGTTAATTTGAAACTAATAGCTAACACTTTGATTCATACTAGTCACACCATGATTCGGATTGAGGTAAGGATGATTCCTAAAAGTCAAAAATTACTTATGGATCATTTTCCCAAAGTACCAAAACAATCTGAATGTGTTTTCTTAGTTTTTATATGTCAGTTGTTTTTTCCCACTAAAATTAATGTCAATTTTGAATCAAAAAGATGTATGTGGAGTCATATCGGACACACCTTGCATCATATTGAGGTGTGAGTGATTACGAAATGTCTCAAATTACTTATAGATCATTTTCCTAAAGTATAAAAACAATTTGAATTTTTTTCCTCAGTTTTGAGTATGTCATTTTTGTTTTTTACTAAAATGTCATTTTAAACTCAAAACATGCACTTTTAGTCATACATGTCACATCATGTGTGGGTTTGACCTGATACTTATTCCTACACATCAAAAATTAATTATGAATCATTTCCTAAATTATCAAGATAATCCTATAATGTTTTCTTGGTTTTCAATGACTGACACTTTTTTATATTAAAATGTCAATTTTAAACTGATAACACACACTCTAAGTCCTACCGGTCACACTGTGAGTCAGATTGAGGTGAGGATGATTCCTATACATCAAAATTGAATTATGTATCATTTCCTAAATTACCAAAAAAATCAATGTGCATTTTTTGTATTTTTTATTATTTCAAATTTTTCCACTAAAATTAATGTCAATTTTGAATAAAAAGATGTACTTGGAGTTATAATGATCACACCATATATCAGATTGAGGTGATGATGATTGCAACATGTCTCAAATTACTTATGGTAATTTTCCTAAAACATCAAAATAATTCAAATGGGTTACCTTGGTTTTGAGTATTCCACTTTTATTTTTTAGTAAAATGTCGTTTTAAACTGGAAACATGAACTTTTAGTCATATAAGTCACATCATGTGTGGGTTTGACATGAGAATCATTACTACACATAAAAAATGAATTATAAATCATTTTCCTAAACTATCAATATAATTCTATCATGTTTTCTCATTTTTCAATGAGTGAAACTTTTTTGTATAAAAATATCAATTTTAAAATGATAACGAACACGTTGAGTCATACCAGTCACACAGTGAGTCAGATTGAGGTACAGATAATTCCTACACATCAAAAATAAATTATGGATCACTTTACTAAGGTACAAAAACATTATGAATGTTTTTTCTCAGTTTTGACTATGTAAGTTATTTTTTTCCACCAAAATTAATGTTAATTTTGAATAAAAAGATGCACTTGGATTCGTACTGGTCATATCGTGCTTTGGATTGAGGTTCAGATAATTATGACATGTCTTAAATGAAATATTCATTGTTTTCATAATGTATCAAAATAATCTGAATTTTTCCTCGCATTTTAGTTTTCCACTTATGTTTTTTATTAAAATGTCATTTTAAACTGGAAACATGCACATTTAGTTATATAGGTTTCATTGTGTTTGGGTTTGACATGAGACTAATTCTTACATGTCACAAATAAATTATTAATCATTTTACTAAATTTTCAAGAAAATTAAAGTGCATTTTCCCTTTTTTTAGTGAGTGTCACTTTTTGTATTAAAATATCAATTTTAAACTAATAAAAGACACTTTGAGTCATACTGGTCACACTGTGAGTCAGATTAAGGTAATGCAGATTCCTACATGTCAAAAATGGAATATGGATCATTTTACTAAAGTGAAAAAATAATATAAATTTTTTTTCTTGGTTTTGAGTATGTCATGTGTTTTTTTCCTCTAAAATTAATGTCAATATTGAATAAAAATAAGTACTTGGAGTCATACCAGTCACACCGTGCATCATATTGAGGTGTGGATAATTCTAACATGTATCAAATGACTTATGGATCATTTTACTAAACTAAAAAAATAATACAAATGGGTTTCCTTGATTTTGAGTATTCCACTTTTTTTTTACTAAAATGTCATTTTAAACTAGAAACATGCACTTTTAGTCATGTGGGTTACATCCTGTGAGGGTTTTACATGATATTGATTCATACACGTCACAAGTGAATTAGGGATCATCGTCCTAAATTATCAAGAAAATTAAATCACATTTTCTTAGTTTTTAGTGAGTATAAATTTTGTATTAAAATGTTAATTTTAAACTCATAACGGACACTTTGAAATCAGCCTTCCTCGATAACCATGATATATCAATGTTGTTTTTCCTCTAATAGTTCTCTCATACACTTTATAACTTTAGTGGTTGATTACACACGTATTTATTCAAACATTTATGTTTTATTACATACTTATTTTATAATTTTTTGTTGTATAAATGATGCTTCAATAACACTAGTGGAGAAATTTAATCTTCCAACATAGAATGATCTTACAGGTGGATTACTAACCTGTATAAAATCACTTAAACAGATGATGAAAGAAATTATTTCAATAATCCACATGAAACACTTGAACAATGTATTTAATCTTAATTGATAAGTTTTGTGTGCATTTTTCAACAATTTATCTCAAATGTAATCTTTGTATTGTCATCATTCTACTTCATTTCCAAAAAAATTTATAGTTTGCAATCAAGCGCTTCATCTCCAACTCTACCTCGGTCTTTGGCTCAGTTTTCAACTTTGACTCCTCCTCTATTTAGGTTTCCAAATATAAATCTACCTCCACATATTCCACTACCACTACCTCCACCTCTTCCATTTTCCAATAAATTTATTGTTTACAGGTTATCACTTCTAATCAAATTGATTTCCTCTATTATACTTCTCCTTGAAAAAGAGATAAAAAATAATATATAATCATTATGAAACTAATTATTCACACCCAAAATATATTTCAAAGGTAATAAATCATAATATATCACAAAAAAATTAGTTAATCACCTAAATATTTTGTTGACATGAATTCTGAAAAAAACTACACTACCCACTCATCTCTAAACAAATTTATTTCTTCTTTTGAGTATCTTGGTTATTGGAAATCTTGATAGTACTGAGAAAATATACACAAAAAAATTATTATGAAATATATTTAATGAAATTTAATTTATCTTTGTAAATTACCTATAGGATTATGTTGTCCTTTTCATGATTTATGATCTCTCTCATAAATTTTTAAAAAAATATTCACAATCGATGTCATTATCTTATTTCCGACACTACAAAAACAATGACCAAAATAAGTTAATTTGAAGAAATGTTTTGATAGTTAAATCTTTCAACATATACCTTAAATGTTTTCTATTTTTAATAATTCACAAGCTTTATCCCTTCAGACATCGACTGCATGCCAAGATCTACCCTATATTGAGATATCACCCTATCATAACAAAATTCTTATTAAAACATAGACCGAAACATATAATTTGAATAAATATATAAAATTTTGATTAAAGTGTATTATATATTCACAATACACATCATGAATGGCTATTTGGTTGGATATTAATGCATTGGATCCAAAAAAACAAATATTCAGGGTGTTCAGATTGACTACGATAAGCATCCAGTGCTCCCTAAAAAACAAAAAAAATTATGTAATAAAAAAATTTAAAATATATTTTTTTGACTAGATTATAAAGTTTTACTTTTTTATTATAGTAATTATAAAGAGTATTTCATATGATACATTTTTATTAAATTCTTCTAGAAACATTTTTCTTCTTAATTTTTTCATCATTCAAAGTAAGTTATACCATAGAAATAATATAGGTATTGATGAATCCAAATCATGTTATGCACGATATTACCTTTATATAGTTATAATATAAATTCCAATAGAAAATATGAATATTTATTAACTTTAATAAACATATTATCTCACAATTTGGATATATGTATTATAAAAACGTACCTTATTTAAGTATTCACGACTGAGATGCCCAATTATTCATACTTGAGAATCTCACTTAGTGTTTCGATACCAATTCCATATATGAATGAACTTTCATATATTTATTCTTTATATTCAATGTCATATGTAGATTTATCTATAAATGTGGTATTTGTATGAAGTTGTAATGAAAATAAATGTTGTTATGGAACTGGCGGGTAGAAGCTACTCCTAGAAGTTCATTTTTTTTCTTGGTCGATTCACTAGATTTTTTTGATTCGGCCTTCCGTTTCTCGACAGCTATTGAAATTTCCTGGACCTAGATGTCACTTAATGGGTTCCCTGATCCAAGTGGGCCACATGGTCTCAAGCGCATCTCCCTGAATTCTAGAGGCTACCGACTATCAGTGAGGGCCTAGGGTGTGTCTGTGGGGAGACCATGCCCTTATTACCAAAGTGTAGCGTAGCGGGTGGATGTAAACATAGGAAAATAGTGGAAGAAATATAATTAAATAGAAGGTATTATGAAAATAGAGACAGTAGGAATAATAACTGAAATAATTATAATAACATTCAACAGCAATTGATGATATGTAATGTACTATAAAACTGGAAAACATGGATACAAGAGAGCAAGGATAACATGTGCCACAACAATATAAAGGAAATAAAATACTATCCCAAGAATCCCAAGCTCTAGATCAGTCATCTTATATCAAGATCCATCCTAAACATCAATCAATCATGTGTTTGAAGCTGTATGATTCCCTTTTTCAACACATGCAACCATGTAATCTACCCCGGGTATCAAACGGAACCCGAAGAGGGTGTGAGATAAATCTTAATGGGACACCACCAACGGTTTCTATAACATCCGACCAATATAATGGAAATTTAATAGTGTGAAAGCATGAATATATATGTAAAGTAGTATAATGAAACTAAATACCCAAGTACCTACTCCATCCCTCAGCTGGTGTCTGAATATGTAACCAGTTCATTTAATTAAGTAATTATTAATTCATGTTTATTGGTCATGTGATGCATATACAACAATGAAATCACCTCATGAAAGTATAAATATTGGAGGTTCCAAGATATAACAAGTAAACCATGATCAATTACATTTAATAGTGAAGTCCCAAGGTAAAAACCAAGGTGATGTTGGCCTCAAGGGTTGCTAACTCAGTAATAATTATAGCCCAGCATGGGGTAAGAGTGTAATATAAGGAGTGTAGTCCAAGTAATTTCACAATTAGGCACCTACCGAGTCCAAGGTGATCAACCAAGGTAAAATGGGGCTAAGCATGACTGGGCCCGATGGGCTTTAACCATGGAAACTACTTGTCAATACTGGATTCGAAGAGTGTATCCAATGCATCTTGTAATGATATTGAAGGGATCCTAGGAGTGTATCCATAGAATCCTATAGTTCTACATGAGGGATCCTATAGTATCATTCCAGGCATCCAAGAACAAACAAGTATCAGGATCAAGTTGGTTCTCAAACTAAGAAATCCATATCCTTGAATCGGAATGGGGTTTCCAATTGCTCATGGAATTCTTTGATCATAATCCAAGGTGAGCTCGATTTAGGGTATTCCTATTTAAGTATGAAGTCATCTAATATTTCATTTGGTTCAAGCCTTTCCTTTCATTAGTGTGATAAGTTCAAGTATCATGCAACCTTTTTTATCAAGTTATTTGGTTCAATCCTTGCCTTTAATTAGTGTAACAAGGCCAAGTAGCATGAAATCATTTAATCTATTTAAGGAATATTCCATATTCAAGGTTCATTTTGTTACCTTCCATTAATGTGGTAAGGGGTCCTACAGATATGCAACCAATTAATCATTCACATTTAATTATCAATTTGAAGCACTTGCCTTAGGAGGGTCAAGTGTTACGCATACATGGTACTTGAAATTATGAAATTCACAATATAAAACAATCCAATTAATATAGAAATTATTACCCTTAAAATGGTCAAGACAAGGCACACCCGAATAGTGTAACAAACATGTCAAAATGCTAACTGAAATTATGGAATAGTCGTAGACATGGAAGGTATGGAGTTATGTCATAAACACCAATAATTAATCACATATTTGAAAAGATCATAACCATATGGTTCTAACAAGTAAAATCATGGCATATTAATTCTATAAATGGCACCCAATGAAATATTTGGGTCCCACATGACAAGTCCAAAATCAAAAAACTTTAGGGATGAGTTATAGACCACCCACCTTAGGGTTGTATGACTCTCCACCTCTAGTATTAATTATCCTTTGACTTTGATCAGATCATATTAGATCTAAGAAAAAGAGAAAAATTCTCATACCCCAATATCTCAGTCGAGAGAAAAAGAGAAGGAGAACGGATCAAGAGAACTTGAGTACTTATCATTGCACATCCAACGTGACAAATAGAAGCTCGATCGGTTGTAAAATTAAGGAGATCTCCAGATCCCTAGATTTGGCCTTCAAAAGGCTCAAATTTGAGAGTTGTAGAGGTAAATCCTCTATAAACATGGATTAGAGAAGGAGGGGGGCTATTTAGATCATTAAGGGTAAAACTATAAATTTACCCAAAATAGATTATGAATGGTTTGTCCGCATGGTTTGATAAATTGTGCCCAAATCATGCATGGTTACTTGGGCAGAAGGGGTGCTCACGCGGTTAGGCTGCACGGCCATTCACCAACCATTCAAGGAGGATCTGTCTGGAAAAACACAATTCGTATGGTTTTCCAAAGCATGTGGCATTTTTGTACGGTTTACTCTAAATCGTGTGCTAATAAGTAGTAGTAATATGCTTTCTGATCAGCTGAACATGCCGTGAAGTTTTCTAAATGAGACAATAACCTTGTAATGCTACCTCACCTACCTCTAGCCATCACAGGGGTAAATGGAATAGCCTACCATATATGGACTCAAAAGGATCCATATGAATTGTTGCATGAAATATTTTATTATAGGAAAACTCGATGAGAGGGATATGATTCTCCCAAGAACCTCCGAATCAAGGACACATGCTCTGAGCATATCCTCTAGAACCAATATCTTCCATTATCATTATACATTGGTCTGAGGGTGAAAATTTGTTTTAAAAGCACCTGAGTACCCTTAGCCTTTTGCAATCCCTTCTAGAACCGTGACGTGAAATGAGCATCCCTATCTAAAAAAATAGTACATGGAATCATGTGTAGTCATATGATCTCACGAACATATAGTCTTCCCAGCTCATCAACTGAAAAAGTATCCCAAATAGGTTTGAAGTGGGATGATTTCATTATTCAGTCAATGACTACCCAGATAGCATCACTACCCCTCAGTGACCTAGGTAAAACAACTATGAAATCCATAGAAACATCTTCCTATTTTCATTCCAGAACTGGAAGTGGTTATAGCAAGACTAAATATATCTGGTTCTCTACATTAAACTTCTGATAGGTGGAACACCTCGGGATAAATCCTTCAACCTAATGTTTCATCCTAGGCCAACAATACCGGTGTCGCATGTCTCGATACATCTTGGAGATGCCCAGATGAAATTCCCACTGTGAAGTGTGGGATTATTTCATAAACTCATATCTCATAACTGTAGGAACCTAGATATGTCCATATAGACACAG
This sequence comes from Viscum album, assembly GCA_963277665.1. Taxonomy (NCBI): domain Eukaryota; kingdom Viridiplantae; phylum Streptophyta; class Magnoliopsida; order Santalales; family Viscaceae; genus Viscum; species Viscum album. Next base: position 2,050,734,421 of record OY728153.1, on the reverse strand, counting down.
GATGACATTCCTATCCACAAACCAATCCAGAGGCAGATTATCTCCTTATATACTTTCATGGAGAACCAAGCCTTCAAGATCTAAAAATTGTCTACCCTTTACCTTCTCAATAAGGGAACAGGTAACTGCTAAGTATGAGAGGTAATAATTCTTGTGACTATAATGAAACTCTATATGCAGCTCAGAAAATAGGTAAATTAACTTCCATTCATCATTGTATTCCCATACGGCCTATGCTTGATTTTTTCGACTCAGTGCATCTACAACCATGTTTCCCTTCCTAGACGTATAGAAAAACTTCAAAATCAAATTATTGTAGATATTTGACCCATCTCCTCTATTTGAGCTTCAAGTCACACTGAGAAAAGATATAATTGATCCTCTTGTGGTTGGTGTACACCACAAAGTGATCATCCATCAGATAATGTATCCAACAACATAAGGCATGGGCAATTGCTTTTAGCTCAAGGTCGTGTGTTCGGTAATTTCCCTCGTGAGTCCTCAACAACCAAGATCCATACATAATGACTTTGTTCTCCTGGGTCAGAACTGCTCCTAAGCCGATGCCTGATGCATCTTAGAAACTATATAACTTATACCCAGCTCCGAAAGAGTTAGAATAAGTGTTTATACAAGACTCCATTTCAACTCTGTAAAGGATTTCTTAAATTCTTCTAACCATATGAACTTGACACCCTTCTTTTGCATACCAGTAAGAGATGAAGAAATACATGAGAAGACTTGTATGAAACACCTGAAATATCCATCTAGCACCAAGAAACTCCATTTATCAAACACATTCTTGGGATTCTCCCATGAAACTAAAACACTAACCTTTTCTGGGTCAATAGATACTTCAGATTATGATATTATATGACCCAAGAAGGGGGCTTTGTCGATCCAGAATGTCATTTAAAAATCTTCGAAAAAAGATGATTCTCTCTCAGTTTACTCAAAACGATATCAATATTTTTGGCATAGTCACTACGAGTGTGAGAATACACCAAGATGTTTTCCACAAAGGTAACGACAAAAGAATCCAAATAAGGGTGGAAACCCTATTCCTCAAAGCCATGAAAATGGTATGCGTGTTCGTAAAGCCAAATGGCATAACAAGCTACTCATACAGACCATACCTACTGTGTAAAGTTGTGTGATGTATTTATGATGGTCTGACACGTACCTGATGTAACCCGATCTCTGGTTGATCTTGGAGAAGACCTTTTCTCCTTGGAGATGGTCGAAGAGATCATCTATTCGAGGTAGTGGATACCTATTCTTGACCATAATATGGTTCAACCTTATTTAATCAATTCATAGACGTAAGGTTCCATATGATTTATTAGAAAAAAGCATAGGTGAAACCCAATAGGATGTATTGGTCTATATAAAATCTTTGGCCTCTAAATCCTCTAATTACCAATTGAGCTCCTGAAGTTCTATAGGTATCATCTTGTAAGGAGGAATGGACACTAGATATGCTCCTGGAACAAGCTCGATTGTAAACTCTACCTCCCTCTCATGAGGTAATCTAGAAAAGTCGGCGGGAAATACATCCCCGAAATGATCCACTATTGGAGGGGAAACATATTGACGTAAACCTGAATCCTCCATGAAGAGAATTTCAATCTGGGCGGTCATTCCACCTATCCCAAGATGCTCTAGTTCAGCTCTACTAGCCTGGACATCCCACTCACCCTTATGTACATAAATTATTACTTAGTGATGTAAAAGATAGCCTATAGTGATATAAGTCTACAAAATCAAGAAAGTAAACCAACTAGTCCATCCTAAAAATGACATTGAAGCCCGTTATCTCGAGAACAAAGAGGTTCCACAAGAAAGGGTAACTGCTTACCTCAAGGGGAAGCCTTTACACTAGAACATTCTCTCTATTCACACCCCTAACAGCATATCTATGGTCATTACACCATATTTACATTTTATCTCTAGTCTGAGACTCTCCGTGATAGATATAGAGATAAAAGAGTTCAAATAACCTATATTAAATAATGCAAATACTATAGTAGAGGCTACTAGAATAGTACCCCATACTATAGATGGTCCTGCATCCTAATCCTTGAGTATTGGTTCTAGTGAATGCAACTAAACTGATCCATGGCCCTATGCAATAGATGGACTACCATGATCATAACAGCTCTGTTGGAGCTACTGGTGATCAAGGGTATGGCTACCACGGCCAAGACCTCCTCCTCGTCTTGACCTGTCGGTGCTATTCCAACTCCCCTATTGACACAACATAAAATAAATAACTCCTATAGGTGGATATGGTTAATATCCTTTTCCAATCGAATTTGGTGGAAAAGTCCTACAGAAATTATAAAGAGCCTGATCATACCATGATTCACTATTTAATTTTCAACCTTACGCTACTGTGTCAAACTTGTTTTTTATTGAGAATTATAAAAATAATAAAACATTTCACTTCATTTTTTATTCCATTATTTTTTTTATCACTATTAAAAATGGAAATGTTACTTGTTTTGATAATTTCATTGAATGTGGAGGTGATTTGGAGGGCCCCTTATGAATTCTAAGAAAAATGGACCAAGCTGCGTATAATCCAAGAACACCAGTTTAGGAAAACGCATACTGTTACTTAACTATTCATCCAAATGGGTTTAAATTTTGTGTGTTGGTCCCAAATTTATTGGGATACATTTCATATAAAGGAATAAAAGCCTCTTTTAGTCATCAAGTGGCCCAAATAACATGATCTGTCTAGAACACTGAATCTGCACGAAGTCAAAAGTGGTGTGTTGTGATCTGTCCATATCTCAGGATATAATTGTCCAAATGGTGCAAAATTTAGGTTAAGATATTAAAGAGGTGGGGAAAAATTTTTCTAGTTTTTTTCAAAGTGATATCGACTATAGAGTGGTCAAAAACCATGTTCCAAGTAGTTTTACACAATCTGTGTGCCCAAAACCACCATCCACTTTGCCTATAAAATAGAATCTTGGCCTCCTCATTTTCAAGTTCGACCAAGAGAGTGAATTGATGCCAAATTGAATTTCCATTGGAGTACTTTCATCTACTTTTAGTTTTTGTATCTTCCTATCCTTGTAGGGAGAGTTGAAATGAATAATGTGTTCCACACTAGATTCCTTCTCCTCCCAATGTCGAGAAAAACGGTGGGTGTTCATTGTGGGGGAGCTACACACTTTTTAAGGGAGTTCTGATGCATATATTAGCTATTTTTTTGATTTATTTGGGTGTTAAAACATTTCTTTCCATGTATCTTAAATTATTTTTTATTTGAATTCTTTTTTTGATGCATGTGATTTATTTTCTCTTAATTTCTAATCGATCGGTGTGAGGTTTTCTGTGAGTGAATTGTGTTGTTATGATAGGAAAAAACAAGAATCATTTTCTTATCCAATTTCATGAGATATAAATCATATTTGGAACCTCTTATTACATTCATAAGTTCTGTACCTTGGAAATACAATTTTTATTTGAAGTTTTGGTACTTTAAGCAATGAAATAAAGGATTATGAATTAATCGGGATTCTAATTAATTTCAACCAAATAATTACTCCAAAAAAAATAAATATATAATAAAAATGAACTTAAAATGCATGTAGTGAAATTACAATGATCCCTTTATCTCATATTTTTCAAAATCCACTTGGTCTTCCAACTTTTAAAATATTTTTCTTAAGTTAATTTCTTTAAACATTTTTCAAAACCACCCCTTTTTTAGTAATCTTTATTAAAAATACACTCTTTAAACATCAAAAACCCCTTGATAGATGATTTATGTTCTTCCCTAGACTATAAATAAACCTTAAAAACACAATCAATTTGAATTTTCATGATAATGAGGTCACATTTTTTCCCCGATTCTAGGGAGATCTTTGGTTTTAGTGCGTGTTTTTTATAAGATTTGTTTTTTATTTTTGTGAATATTTATTTGTTTTATCTTCTACCATTACAAATACTTTTGTGTTCTAATTTATTTCTTGTGTAGTTTTTTTGCATGAAACGTTCTACTCTAGGAGACTTACCACCTTCAAAACCTAATCTGGAGATGATCATACATCAGTGACATTGAGATGCACAAGACAACCCTTTGAAGGAGGACACACCACCACTTGAGACTTTTCTAAATCCCTCTTCTTATGGAACCAAATTAGAACCCAAAATTATTGTGTATAACATGGATGAAAACAATAAAACACTAAAATAAATAACCTTTCCTAATGTGGATATCCAACCCACCTATATTCAAATACAATGGGAGGCACCAAATTCTAAATTTAAATCCAGTTTAATTCATTTATTACCAAGATTCCATAGACTCGTAGGAGAAGATCCACATAAGAACTTAAAAGAATTTTATACAGTGTGTTCTAATTTAAAACCTGATAATTTGGATGAAGAAAATGTAAAGCTCAAACCATTCCCTTTTTCATTAGTATACATTATAAATGACTGGATTTACTATGTTAATTCACCAATTAGAGGCTGGGTGGACATGAAATTTATTTTTCTTGAAAAATATTTCCCAACCTCTCGAACTTCAACTATAAGGAAATAAATTTGTGGTATAAGTAAATCACAAGGGGAAACATTACATGAATATTTTTAATTCTTTAAAAGGTTGTGTTTAAGTTTCCCACACCAAAAAATAAGTTATCAACATTTAATTAAGTATTTTTATACAGGATTAATTCCTATTTATTGAAATATGATTGATGATGTTGCAGGTGGTGTGCTAGTTGATAAGACCCCAATTTCTGCATAAACCCTAATTGAGAACATTGAGAAAAACACTCAATAATTCAGTTCAAGGTATAGCATACCCATTCGAGGTGTCAATGAGGTGAAAATTGCTGAATTCGAAAAGAAGGTGGGCACAAAGTTCAAATAGTTAAGTACCCTTCTTCAAAAACTTTCACTTTCCCAAGGGAAATCACAATCTCCTCCTCCCATCCATTGTGGTATATGTTCTTTTGACACCAACTACTCTAATAAATTCCCCCAGTTAAGAGAAACTTCTCAGAGTTGTGAGGAAATATTTCCAAGTCACCCCTATAACCAACCCTTTAGGCCAGAACCATACTATCCATCCAATCCTGGATGGAAAGACAACCAAGCCTATAGGAAATGGGTATTTTCAAACCAACCTCTGCAACCATGGAACCAACCGGGCAAAATTAGTCAACCACCACCACCCAGAAATCCTAAACCACCACAAAGGCCTTTCCAACCACCCCCTCCAACACCTGAGCCTATCCTAGAATATATGATGAAAAAATGTCTTCCAACAATCTCAAATTCCAATAAACCTCCCAAGCAGCTATACAAGACCTAAAAACCCAATTAGTCTAACTCGCTAACTCTGTTGGGTAAATTCAAAGTCATGGGTCTGGTAAACTACCCTCTCAATAAGTATTTAACCCTAGGGATAAGGGATATGTTAGTGTCATTACCCTTATGATTGGGAAACAACATAAAACCCAATTTAACCCACCATTAGAGTCATCCCCTCTTGAGGAAACCAACATCCGAACCACTGAAAATGATCCAAATGAGATAGAACCTTCTCCTTAGACAATACCTTCCAAAAGAAAGAGTTTATCTATTGATGAGTCACCAAGCCCAACCATTCCTCTTCTATTTTCTAAAAGAGACACCCAACCAAGAAAAGAAAAGGAAACATAACTTGACAAGGAAATCTAAGAAACATTCAAAAAAATTCAGGTTAACATCCCCTTGATTGATGTCGTGAAGAAAATTCCATGATATGCCAAGTTTCTAAAGGAGATGAGTACACACCGAAGGTGACTTCATTGAGAGGAAAAGGTGACCTTGGGGAGGAACGTATTATCATTGATAGATCCATCACTTCCCACTAAGTGAAAAAATATGAGGACATTCTTGATTCCATGTACCATAGGGGAGTATTCATTTTCCAATGTTATTCTTGATTTAGGTGCTTCTATAAATATGATGACTCACTCCATTTACTCTACATTGTAGGTTGGGGAACTAAATCCGATTATAATTTTTGTAAAAATGGCCAACCGGAGTACCACAGACCCATTTGGTGTGTTATAGGATGTTCTTGTGAGGGAGAAATTTTTAATTTTTTCTGGTAATTTTTATGTGCTAAAAATTTAAGATGATAAGACAAATGGACATGCCCCAATTATATTAGGGAGACCCTTATTAAAAAACTCCAAAACCATAATTAAGGTTCAAAATGGTATATTATCTAGGGAGTTTGGTGGTGACATTTTCCACTTCAATAGCCTTGATGCCATGAAGCATGCTTCAGAAGAAAATTCCTCTCTTTCTATTAATTCAATTGATGTACTCCCTTACCTTCAGAAAACATATTCTACTTCCCCTGATCCCCTTTCTGAGTTTTCATCCATGATTGAAATTATAGGTAGTTAATCATGCATTTATTTTTGTAGTGGTCTAGAAAAATATCATGCATGTTTTCTAATTAATGATTTCTTGAACACTGAGGATCACATGACCATCAATGATACTGCTAAGCTTGTAAAATATTATTCTTCATCTGAGGATGATACCATTTAGGAGTTAGATGAGATTAGTGACCTCTCACTTTCACACACACACACTCCCATCAATCCAAAGTTCTCCAGAATTGGAACTAAAACAACTGCCTCAAGATTTAAAATATTCATATCTTGATAACATAAACAAGTTTCCTATCATCATTGCTAGTTCACTACCTCCTGAACATGAATTTTCACTACTTGAACTTTTGAGGGATTATAAACAAGCTTTGGGATGGACACTTGCTGACATTCCTGCTATTATCCAATCAATTTTTACACATCATATATTGTTAAATGACGAGGGTAAACCAGTGAGTAAAACACAATGACGACTGAACCCAAACCTATTATATGTTTTAAAAAAGGAGGTAACAAAATTATTAGATGTTGGAATCATTTACCCCATCTCTGACAGCCAATGGGTCAGTACAATACAAGTGGTTCCTAAAAAAACTGGTTTGACGGTAATTAAAAATGAAAATAATGAATTGGTTCCAACTCGTGTGTAGAATAGTTGGCATGTATGTATAGACTATCGTTGATTAAACCAACACACTAGGAAGGACCATTTCCCATTTCCAATAATTGACTTGATTCTAGAGAGGCTAGTAGGGAAGTCTCATTATTGTTTTCTTCATGGGTATTCTGGATACTTTCATATCCATATTTCCCCCAAGTATCAGAAAAAGATGACCTTCACTTTCCCCTTTGGCACATTTTCATATAGAAGGATGCCATTTGGTATGTGCAATGCTCTGGTTACTTTCCAGCGAGGCATGGTTAGTATTTTTTTGGATTACCTAGAGAATTTTATGGAAGTATTCAGGGATTATTTCACTATTTATGGATCCTATTTTGGTGAATGTTTTAGTAGTCTTGGTTCAGTCCTGCGTTGATGTATTGAAAATAATCTCATATTAAATTATGAGAAATGACATTTCATGGTGCTGCGATGTATATTTTTGGGACATGTCATTTTCTTGGGATGGTATCCAAGTAGATAAATAAAAAGTGGATGTCATTTCTTCCCTACCATTCCCCAAAAATGTTTGGGATGTGCGATCTTTCCAAGGTCATTTTGGATTTTACCTTTATTTCATTTGTGACTTTAGTAAAATTGCATTCCCCCTATCCCGATTGCTCCAAAAAGAGAAGGAATTTTTTTATATTGAATGTGAGGAATCTTTTAATCAGATAAAATGGAGTCTCACATAACCCCTGGTAATCCAACCACATCAGTGGGATTTACCATTTTATCTCATGTGTGACACCTCTAACTATGCAGTTGGGGTAGTCTTATCATAAAGGGTCAATTGAGCTCCACATGTCATTGCCTATGCCTCACGTACTCTGGACTCTACCCAAGAAAAATACACCACAAGTGAAACATAATTTCTTGTCATTGTGTTTTCCTTGGATAAATTCAAGTCGTATCTTTTAGAGTCCAAATTCGTTCTGTTTTAGACCATGCATCCCTTCGGTATCTCCTTAAGAAATCGGAAGCCAAACCACATCTCATTCGCTAGATGCTCCTCCTTTAGGAATTCAATTTAGAAATCAGATATAAAAAAGGTTCATAGAATTTGGTGGCTGACCATATCAATAGGATTCACCCATCCTTGAACATTGAATCATCCCCCTATATTCCCATAAAGGACATGTTTCCAAATGATAAATTGTACTGAGTGAAAGATGTTATTCATTGGTATGCCGAAATTGTAAATTATTTGGTAGCATCTTTGAATTTTGTTGATTTCAATAAAAACTAGGCCAACCATCTAAAACATGAGTCCCATTGGTACATTTGGTATGACCCCTACCATTAGAAAACATGTAGTGATCAAGTCCTTAGGTGTTGTGTTCCTGATAGAAAGTTTCAGTCTATCCCTAGGTTCTGCCACACTCTTGCTTGTGAGGGCCACTTCGGTCCCCAACAGACTTCTTACAAGGTCCTTGATTCTGGTCTCTTTTGACCAACACTTTTTTAGGATGCCCATGATTTCTATAAATCTTATCCTCGCTGTCAAATAATAGAGAATATATCAAAATGAAATGAAATTCTATAACAACCCTTACTCTTCCATGACATTTTTTATGTTTGGGGCATTGACTTTAAGAGACCATTCCCCAATTCATTTGGGAAAATTTACATTCTTATGGAAGTGGATTATGTTTAAAAATGGGTAGAGGCATGAGCCATAAGAACCGATGATTCCAAGACAGTTGTGGAGTTTTTGAGAACCCAAATATTTTGTAGGTTTAGATTACCTAGGTTCATCATTAGTGACCCGGGTTCTCATTTCTAAAACCAAACAATGCAGTCTCTTTTGTGTCGATATGGGGTCAGGCATAGAGTGTCTACTTCTTATCACCAACAAACCAATGGTCAAGCTAAGGTGTAAAATAGATAAGTAAAAAAATTATTGAGAAAAAATGGTTCAACCTAATAGAAAAGATCGGATTCATAGACTCAGTGATTTCATTATGGGCCTACTATACTTCTTTCAAAACTCCCATTGGAATTTCACCCTATCGGCTTGTGTTTGGAAAGATTTGCCACCTCCCTATTGAGATTGAACATCGGGACTATTGGGCCATGAAAAAATGAAATTATAATATTTCTGGTGCAGGTTCTCAAAGGAAGATGAAAATTTAGGAGTTGGATTACATGCGTAGAGATTCATATGAGAACTCCTAGATTTATAAGGAGTGAACCAAGACTTCCCATGACTTCCTCATCCTTCATCATCAGTTCCACATTGGGTAGAAGGTACTTCTAAAAAATGCAAGGCTAAAGTTATATCCAGGTAAACTTCATTCCTACTAGTTTGGACCATACACTATTACTAATGTATCTTCATTTGGTGTTGTTCAGGTTCAAAATGAAGAAACTAAGAAAACCATCATTGTCAAGGGGAAGCGGTTGAAGCACTTTCACGAATCCATTCTAGAGTCTCCAATGGAGAAACTACAAGTTCAAGAAGAAGTATATGAATGACACCCACTAGGTTTTATCCTTCCTTCCCACATTCTATTTTATTATAGTGAGGACACTGCACACAATAGGTGTGGGGGGATGGGTACATTTCTGGGTTAGTTAATAATTTTCATCATTTTTGTCTTATTGAATAGTATTGTCACTTTCTATCTATTTTATCCCTTGCTTTTGTGCTAGAATGTTAATTTTATCCTAGAAAGATATACCCACTTTAAAAAAATTCCAAATCATTTTTTATTCTTGAGTCGATTGTGTTAGGACCAAAAGGGGCCTAGATACCCTAAGAGGGGGGTGAATCAGGGTATGGATATTCTATTTCAAAATTCTTCCTGCCCCACTGGATCTTGACCTCAATATTATAAGGGTCACTTTGTTTTCACTTATGTTATTAAATTTTTATCTTTCTATTTCCTTATTTATCTGATAATGATGCTTTGGTTGCAATGCAGCGAAGCAAGCAGGCAGAAACAGAGATTATCACTTGGTTCACCCTCACAGGGCTATATCCAAAGAGCATACAATGGTGATGTTCCTCTGTACCAAATTCACTAAATCCTGGGCCAATAATGAATACAAAGTTTGGGCTTGATATTATGTGTCTAGTGTCACTGCCTTTACAAGGTTTAGGGTCTGCTCATTTTATTTCTAAGGGTCACTCCCTTTTGAAACTTTCTCTGACTCAATGCTAGTAGAAAGGGTCACCTTCTTCCTCTTCCTTCGTTCTCTAAACTTGGAAGGGATTCACTCACAGTTTATATAGATTTAGGTATATTTATTATCTCTAATTAAATGTTCATCTTTAATTGTTGATAGATGCTCTGTTGACGTCAAACTTTCACCCACAGATGAATCTCACTTTGCACCGAGTGTACCGAGCAATCCTCCAACTTTTGCATAGCCCTAGAATGACTGTCATGCTTATCTAATCCGGGATCTCTTCTCAAATACTATTTCACAAGTGTCACCTAATCACTTTCATGACACCCCCTTCACCAACTCATAACTTGGGCAACTCACACCCTTTTATGCCCAAACCAATATTGTTGCACAACTATCAACTGGCGCGCTTCTACAAGCCTGGCATGCAAGTGTCACCTAACTACTTATGCAAAAATCCCTTTTCCAACTCAAAACTTGGGTGAATCACACCCTTTTATGCCCAAACCAATATTGGCAAGCAACTATCAACTGGCATGAAACTTCTGAACAACCTTATACTTGTGCGCCCACACAACCACTTCCGTGCCCAAACCACCTGCATGACTGGAGCTCAAATTTTATCTATATTTTGAGATTCAAAAAAATGAGAATGGGTATCCCTCTATTTATAGGAATTTTGGGAACCCTGAGCTCCACGTGCAAGTCTCCTCCCAATGTACAAGTCCAGCCGCCCTAGTCTATGTCTCCCTAGTCACCTTGCACTCCCAAACTGAAACTTAGGCGCCCCTCTTTCTTTTCCATATTTTTGATGTTCTGATCTTTAAAAACATACGGCTTGTAATTTTACAAGAATCCAAGTCATTGGAATGCAAGTCCCTTTTCCAAAATCACATTTCTCCATTTGTCAATTTGGAGGCCCAAAAAATTTGCAAACACTAGAAAACAACACCACCTTATATCTTCTCTTTTGGTACTGCGTCCAGATTATATATTCATTTATTGAGGTTCTTCTTTCAATAATGGATTATCAAAAATTTCTATTTAACTCAAAAAATCACCATGTAAACCCCTTTTTTCAACAAAATGAATATCGTGTTCTGCTTTTTCAACAAACACAACATAGAGGCCCACTTTTTCAACAAACACAATAACCTCAAAAATGCTTCAATGATACCTTGATGGATTTTTTCCCAACATATTGTGTGGAAAATTCAATTGTTTTTGGAAAAATGTTTTTCAAATGAATGTTGATATGGAATATTTTTCTAGAATTTATATTTCAAAATCATTATTAGGTGTTCAATGGATTTTTTAAACCCATTCCTCATTATCACTGACCAATATTTTAATCCCTTACCCGAGATACATTTCAATCCCTTTATTTCATATTCTTAATTTTAATCACTTTCCTAAGAGTCTTGAGTCATGTATAGAAACTAGAACTTGACTTGATTCTGTTTGAATCCATAAGATTCAAGTGTGCTAAATTCTTGATAGAGGCTATCCTTAATTGAAAATCACTTTGTACAATTAACCTCTATTTTTTTACACCTTGAAATTTTACCCTTCTTAAGCCTTAGAGACCATGAAATTCTTGTTAGGTAGCCACATTATAAGCTTATTTATCAATACCTGACTAAAAATTACCATTTTTATTGATATGAAAACCCAAACCACAAACAACAAACCACATTATGGTGGTCTAAAGTATTGCAAGCCTAACACATCATTGACAACAAATATCAACCCCTCACTAGGAAAGGAACCCAAGTCAGAGAAAGAAAACATACTTCGATCTGGAGTTTCCATAGATGCCAAAAAGTTAGACACCATATTACCCTCCTTCCAGGTGTGAGGGAGAGGGTGTTTCCATGGTAATTATCAAGAATAAATCATTTTTATATATTGATAGAAAGGGTGCCTACATTTTCCTTGGGAAGTGGGTTCACAATCCATATTGTATCACTGTTTTAAAAAAAATCTCCCTTTATCACCAATGAAAATTGTAAGAAAAAAAGAAAATAGTTTTGTACATTGAAAAAAAATAAAACAAAAAGAAAAAAACTATTAAAGAAAATATTAAGTTTATTCATTATTATTCACTGGTCGGTTGTGACCCACACTAACGTATAATAGGGAGAGTTAGTTAGAAGTGATACAATTTGTGAAGTGATGAGTGTGTACATTCATTGTGAACACTTTCTGAACTTTGAAATGTTTTTTACTTAAGAGATTAAACACTCATCATCTTCCTCATATTTTGAATATATTAAATCCTATCAACCCTTGAACCTCAGAACATCCTATTGGACGTCCTCTTGAGTAGCACACTAATTTCGGCTGGTAGAGAACTTAGAATCATGGAAAGAATATGGTAATATCACATTAACTCTGGGAAAAGAGAATAAATCCACTTTCATATGTTTCTTAAGTGAAGAGGGGAAATTTATAAGTGAGGTAGGTTATGAAACGTTTCATGGGTGAACAAATGAAGTTGAACAAATTCAAATGTGAGAGAATAAAAATGATAGAAAAATTGCTTTCATAAATGATACATGATGATTTACATTTCAGAATAATCTTGGAACATTTCTCACCTTTGATTTTAGAATGAGACTTGGTTAGGATATAATACTTTTTCCATGAGTGAAAATTTTTTGGTGTGGGGGTGTGATTGTACCATGATTCACTGTTTCATTTTCACCCTTACACCACTGTGTTAAACTAGTTTTGTATTGAAAATTATAAAAATAATAACAAATTTCACCCCATATTTGATTCCATTATCTTTTGTTTGTCACTGTTAAAAAGGTAAATGTTACTTGTTTTGATAATTTCATTGAAGGTAGAGGTGATTTGGAGGGCCCATGATTAAGTCCAAGAAAAATGGGTCAAGCTATGCAAAATCCAAGCGTGCTAGTTTACTAAACCGCAAACTTATACTTAAAAATGCATTAAATGGGCTTAAATTTCTTGGTATAGTCCAAAATTCATTATTCTACCTTTCATATGAAGTAAACCAAGCCTCATTTAGCTATCTATTAGCCCAACTGACCTGCTGTATCCAGTACACCGAATCTTCACGAAGTCAAAAGTGGTGTGTTGTGATCTGTCCACATATTAGGCTCTAGTTATACAAATGTTTCCAAACTTTCAGTGAAGATATTCAAGATCTGGGGTAACATGTTTCTAGTTTTTTCCAAAGCTATATTCGACTATATAGTGGTCTAAAACCATAGTCCAAATGGTTTTACACAATCTGTGTTCCCAAAACCACCTTCCACTTTGCTTATAAAATGAAAGCTTGGGGTTCTCATTTGAAATTTAGACCAAGAGAGTTAGGTGATGCTAAATTTAAGTTCCAAATGATTAATTTAATCCCCTTTGAGGTTAAGTCTCTCCCTATCCTCTTAGGGAGAGTTGAAATGAAGAAGGAGTTCCACCCGAGCTTCCTCCTCCTCTCGATGTCGAGCTAAATAGTTGGCGTTCATTGCGAGGGAGCTACACACCTGTCAAGGGAGTTCCGAAGCATATATTAGCTAATGGTTTAGAGTGTTTTGTGTTTTAAATCTTTTCTTTCCATGTATCTTAAAATATTTCTTATTTGAATTCTTTTTTTGATGAATGTGATTGATTTTATCTTAATTTCCAACTAATCGGTGTGAGGTTTTGAGTGTGTGACTTGTGTTGTTTCAATTTGAAAACACAAAATCCATTTATTACCCACATTCTTGATATTTCAATCTTATTTGGAAGCTCTTATTCCATTCATAAGTTATGGACCTTGGAAATATGATTTTTATGTCAAGGTTTGGTTCTTTAAGATTTGAAATAAAGGATTTGGAGTTAATCAGGATTCCAATTAATTTCCACCAATTAATTACTCCAAAAAAAGTGGATCTCTAAGAACAATGAACTTAAAATGCATGTACTGAAATCACAATGACCCATTTATCTCATATTTTTCAAAATACACTTGGTCTTTCAACTTTTTAACTATTTTGATTAAGTTAATTTTTTTAAACAGTTTTCAAAACCACCCCCTCTTTTTTTAATATTTATTAAAAATACAAACTTTAAACATCCAATGCTCCTTGAGAGATGACCTAGGGTTTTCTCAATACTATAAATCAACCTCAAAAACATAATCAATTTGACGTGTCACAACAACGTGGTAAATGCCTCATATATCCACAAGAACGAAACTCCATTGGGTCTTTATCACACCGAGGATTTAAATGCCCCCATTATCCACACTGGTGACACACTTTAGAGATATTAAAATAGACACTCTGGTTTTCACTGCCCTGACGAGAAACCTTGAGGGAATACTTCCTGCCATTGGAAGAACTACTGGACTGACGTGGAACTGGTCCTCTAAACCCGATATAATTTTTTTCCCTCATGTTTCACTCAATTATTAGAGCCTAATTTACTATTTCATAAAAATTATATAGGGGAAATAAATTGACTTGTGTATATATTGTGTACTAGAAGCCATCCTCAAAGCATTTAGAATGCGTAATCTCATCACCGACTAGAAGCGGTGCAAAGCGCTAAAACTCTATAAAACACGATGAATATTACATAGCTGACATAAAACCCTGCTCGAGATGCCTGAACTCTTTGGTTCTATCAGATCTGAGTTTCTGAAAAAAAAAATGATCATAGAAGGCAGTCTGGAAATCAACCCATAACATTCCCTGATGATGATCGGCCTACGTAATCACATCCCACCAACACTTGGCCGAATCCCAAAGCATGTATGTGTAAAGCTTGATCCTTTGCTCTGGAGAAATATCTATATGATCAAAGATAGATAGGGTGGCCTCTATCCAAGACTCAGTATCCTATAGACCACTATCCCCTGAAAAAGGAGGAGGTTGTTGTTGTTGGAACTCATAAGTCAAATCATCCATCGTATGTGCAAGTTGTGAATCACCATGTGTAGACTGCATCAGACATAGAAAACTATCATGAACTTGGGAATCATTTCCCAGTTCACTTACAGTAGGTGGTACCTCAAGTGGCACTCCTAGACCTAATATTGGTAGCTCAGGGGCCATCACTTCTAGGGCATAGTCGTCACCACCTTCCCAACATACGACATCAGTAGGTTTTGGATGCATTAGTCTACAATTCCTAATCACATGCCTCATAAAAAGATTAAGAACAATGAAAGAAAAACTATTAGAAGCTGAATTTCAGAAAACTCACTACCCAAGGCATACAACTCCAACTAACCACTTAGACGATCAGGTATCGGTAAGTGCTCAAGTATAAGTTTCATTTCATTTAATATTTAATTACCAGGTTCACTCCTTTACCATTCATAAACATGACAAGGTGGGATTAGGATGTGCAGTCCATTCATTTTAGATGTCATGTTTCCCTTTATAATGTATATCCATTTTCGATGAATTATTTCTCATACACCTATCACCAGAAAAGACACCCATTTATTTATAGTATAATGACTCAACTTGGTAAATTACTCATTCCAACCCATAAGGGCCCATACACCTCATGAATTGAGTCAGGAAATCACTCAATCATATCCAAAAGTAATAATGTACAAGAAACTATAACAACGTCATTCAACAATCACAAGAACATCTATCAATGCAAAGGAGTGAAATGCGCCTATATGTTATGGAAATATTCATGACATGTGAATTCTAGGTGCCTATAATGATGCGTGTAACAATGCTTCTTACCCTCATATCATCGGGCCAAGGATGAAAGAAGATCCTAAAATAGAGTAATAATCAACAAAACCACACATCATGTGTGTCACCAAATAGTGAAATAATATCAACTATCATAGGAAAAATAATAACAAAAATTATAATTTAGGCAACTTGGTTTTTACCCCAAATAGAGGTTCGTGATTCCCAAAAACGGCTTATGATCAAGTCCAAAGCGTTTCTAATCTCCAATATATTGTATCTTAATATTAAAGTAAGAAAATAAACCCCTCTGATACCACTTTTTGATGTATAGGACCTGGATTCCACTTAATGGGTTCCTCGAGCCTAGTGGGTCACATGGCCTCAAGCACATCTCCTCGAATGCCAGAGGTTGCCGACTAGCAGTGAGGTCCTAGGGTGTGTCCATAGACAGATTATACCCTCATTACCAAATTGTAGTGCAGCAAGTGGATGTAAACATAAGAAAATGGTTGAAGCAATATAAGTAAATATAAGGAATAGTAGGAAAATAGAGACAATAGGAATAATAACTTAAACAACTGGAATTACATTCAACAATAGAAGATGATATGTCATGTACTAGAAAACTAGAAAACATGGATACAAGACATCAAAAATAACTTGTTCCACAACATTATAAAGGAAATAAAATACTATCCCAAGTATCTTGATCTCTGGATTGTTCATCTGTTATCAATCTCTATCCTAAAAGGCAAGCAATCAAGTGTTTGAAGTCTTATGCTTCCCTTTGTCAACACCTGCAACCATGTAATTTTTTTATGTACAAAACGGAACCTAGAGAGGATGTGATATAAATATCAGTGTGCCACCACCAATGATATCTATAACATCTAGCCTGTGTAATGGAAATTTAACAGTGTGCAAGCATGAATATATAAGTAAAGCAGTACAATGTAACTAAATACCCAAGTACCTGCATCAACCCTCGGCTAGTGTCTTAACATGTAACCAGTCCATTTAATTAAGTAATTACCAATTCATTTTTATAGGTCATCTAATGCATAGCCAACATTTACATCACTTCATGATAGTATAAATAGTGAAGGTTCCAAGATGTAACAAGGAAACAATGATCAATGACATTTAATAGTTAAGTCCCAAGGTTACAACCAAGGAGATTTAGACCTCAAGGGTCACTAACTTAGTCATAATTGTAGTCTACAATGGGGTATGAGTGTAATAAAAGTAGTGTAGTCCAAGTAATTTTGTAATGAGGCACATATCGATTCCAAGGTGATTAACCAAGGTAAAATAGGACTAAGAAATGACTAGGCTGGATGGTCTTTAACCATGGAACCTACTTGTCAATGTTGGATCCAAGGAGTGTATCAAAGGAATATTGTAATGTTATTGAAGGTATACAAGGAGTGTATCCATGGAATCTTTTAGTACTACATGAGGGATCCAACGGTATCATACCAGGCATCCAATAACAGACAAGGATCGGGATCTAGGTGGGTCTCAACCTAATCAAGTTGTATCCTTGAATTAGAATGGGGTTCCCAAGTGCTCATGGAATTATCTGATTAGAATCCAAGGTGAGATCAAGTCAGGTCATTCCTATTTAAGTATGAATTCATGTAAAATTTCATTATGTTTAATCCTTTCCTTTAATTATTGTGATAAGGTCAAGTATCATGAAATCTTTTTATCAAGTCATTTGGTTCAATCATTGCCTTTCATCAGTGTGATAATGACAAGTAACATGCAACCATTTAATCCATTTAAGAAATATTCAATATTAAAGGTTCATTATTATACCTTCCATTAATGTGGTTAGGGGTTCTACGGATATAAAACCAATTAATCATTCACATTTAATTATCAATTTTAAGCACTTACCTTAGGTGGGTCAAGTGGTATGCACACCTGGTACTTTCCATTATAAAATTCATAATATATAACAAGTCAATTAATATAAATATTCTTACCCTTAGAAAGTTCAATCCAAGGCACACCTGAATAGTGGTGCAAACGTGTCAAAGCACGAAACAACAATTATGGAATAACCTTCTATGTGGAAGGGATGGAGTTGTGGTCATAACTACCAATAATTAATCACATATTTGAAAAGATCATAATCATACGGTTCTAGAAAGTATAATAATTGAATATTAATTCCATAAATGGAACACGGTAAAACCAGTGGGGCCCACACAACAAATCCAAAATCAACAAACTTTAGGTATGAGTTATAGACCACCCACATTAGGGTTTTATGGCTCTCCTCTGGTATTGGCCCTTTATTTGGCTTGGATCGGAGTAGATCTAAGAAAAAAAGAAAAATTATCATACCCTAATATATTAGTTGATAGAAAAGGAGAATAAGAACGGATCAAGGGGACATGAGTATATACTTTTGCACATCCAACAAGTCAAATGGAAGCTCGATTGGTTTCCGTATGAAGGAGATCTCTTAATCCCTAGATTTGGCCTCCAAAATCTCTAATTTGAGAGATATGGAGGTAAATCCTGCATAAACTCATATTAGGGAAGAAGAGGGGGTCTAATTAGATCACTAATGTTAAAACTAGAAATTTAACCAAAAATAGCCTTTGCGCGGTTTGAAAAACCATGTAAAAACTGTGCATGGTTACCTGGGAAGAAGGGGCTCTTGCACGATTAGGTCGCAAGGTCATCCACAAACCGTGCGAGGTTGTTGTGTCTAAAAAAACACAATCCACAAGATCTTACAAATCATGCGGTATTCCTATACGGTTTACTCTAAACCATGTGCCAATCCTATTTTTCTCGAAAAGATGGGTTTTGGGCATTGAACATTCCCCAAACACCCCCCAAAACCCCTACTAACTCATTGGGCATCTATATTAGTTCCAAAGTAAATATTTAGACCAAAATATAAAGTATCCATACCTGCTTGAAAAATTGGGTTCTTACAGATATCCATATGTAATATCATACCTCACTTTAGACCTTTTATCATCAAGTGGTACAGGTTTTTCATATGAAAATAAATTTTATACATACCTCATATATATTTATAATATTAGATGGTCATTCTATGAAAACTCCAATATCATCTTTGACCATTGTAACATCAAGACCAGTAAGTGGAACAGGAAACTCAGTAGTCGGCTCCTGAGATACCTCAATCCCCACAATCATGTGATATTTTGGGAGTTATTGAGGGTGGATCTTTTCTCCCATGATATTATACACTGTACTCATTGAAACACATAGGTATGTGGGTATTGATAGATAAAAATCACATACAACCGTACCCTCTATAATTTTAGTAATATAAAGTTATCAAAAGTATTTTGATTCACATTTTTTATAAAGAGTAATGATGAAATTGATTACCATGGTTATGATATGTGGTTGGGGGTAATAATTAACCTCAAATCTACTTGTATCATTTGGTTCATGTGTGGATTTTTACTCCACTACTAGTTCACTTTGATCCTTTCTCATACATTGGTCTACCAAACCATACCAAACAATAATATCTTATAGTGAGTATATTTGTGTATGAAATCCTCTCATGAAATTATATGTATCTTCATGTGGTTTTATCTTCTCAAAATATGTTCGAGGAGATACTCGAAAACCTAATCCTCTAATGTGACCATATTGTTCAAGCCGCTTCAAACCTACTAAAAGTATCTTGTATTATGGTATGGTCATTATCATTTATTTAGTTTAAACCATATAAAAAAATATAAAAATAAATTGATATTTTTAGGTAATATTGTTATAAATAATAATGAATTAGAATTATTTCATACTTAGACATGTTTCCCATATTGTTTTTGTTCTTTTATCAACTAATTTACCCTTTTTATTTATATAATCCTCCTTCCATAGCACATGACATGGGATGGAAGTGGAATAAGATTTTGATTCATCAATCTGCATGTAAACAAAGGAACATATTCTATTTTATATCACATAATTAAACTTTTATTGTTGAATTATAAGAAATACCAATTTCTTCACTAATGAAGTGTACCCCACCCTTGCTTTACGATAGGGGTACATTGGTTTTGAAGAACATTATTTATTTTAATCACTCTTTTTATGTTTCATAAATTAACAATTTTAAATGAAGTTGGATGAAATAAATAATTTCAAATAAGATATTATCGATTGAAATGCACCTAAAATGATTTCTCATTACAATGATTGGTGAATTTATTCCATGTTTCCTACTTTATAATGTGTTCATAACAAACCTGTGGGCGGGGATTTACTTTTCCCTCAACATACCTAAGATGTACCTTTGTAAGAAGAGTTTGGAATCCTATATGGGATTTTCTAGTGGTCATTAAGAAAAATTTCTTATGGAAATATTTAAAAAAAAATTAACTCTGCAAGGAATAATGAAAATTAAATCAAAATTTCATTATATATATTTTTAAAAAAATAGATAAAGAATATCATAACATTAACATTATATCTTTTCAAATTATTTCCTTCATTACAGGTTGGACATGGTTCCATGAATCAATATCAATCGGCACATTCATCCTCGTTGTGACCCCAAGATAACAAATGAACATTGACTTTTTAAGGTCAACAGGTTGGCCGCATTGATTCTAACCAACCTCAAATTTTATACCCTGACTTCTTTCCTAGAAAATTTTATTCACCACTATGATGCTACATCATTGTTATTTTTTTCATAAACATGTTGTTGATCCCCTAATAATTCCATAGTTTCATCAACAAAAGCATATTCTTCCTCAGGATTAGTAACATCATCATGTTCATAATACATTGTATGAATAAGTTTTCAAATAATTAATTTTTCTTGAATAACAACAATAAAATAAACTTCATGCATAAAAGTAAACATTTTCATGCATCATGCATGAAAAATTTTAGTATCCTGAATAGATAAATAATACTTCAACACTCTAGTAAAACTAACCCCCACTACCTTTAGTTAATCCATCCTTATATGCTTGATTGTCTTCCATATCTTGATGATGTATTAGACTCCCTATTTCTAACTAACCTTCCTCTCATCATTTTGGTTCCAAAGTTCCTTGACAACATACCTCCCGAACAATTATTATTGCATTTTGTTACTTGATATTCATCCCCCATCTTTTGTGTAAATCCACCTATATTTCTTGAACTAATATAACCAAAATCCATCCCATATTGGGTACTGGTGATCATTTTGGATGACTAATTCTCAAAGTAAATCAATCAACATAGAAGATATGGTGGATGATTCTCAATAAAAAAATGCAATAATAACTATTAGGGAGATAAAAGATCCCCAACAATACCATGAGAACATCAACTCATCCCCACTGATCTACACCAACTCTAACCTATGTTATAAGTCCTTTTCCCTCACTTGTATCTAAAATATAAGAGGTATATATCCAATTAGGTTAAAAAATAACCTAAATAAAATTTTAATTATGTATTCTAACATATTAAATTTCAAAAATGAATGAATGAACATTCAAATCCGCATGACTTTCACTTTAATTAATTTACTTCCACTTAAAAAAATTATTGTTTTCACTTCCTCTAAAATGATTATTTTTTTAGAAAGGCTTAGAGGACATACAAACTTATGGTGGTATTTTTGTGAGGTGGATGTGAGAGATTGACCACCGGTCACTTATTTAAGATGCCAAGAGAAAGTATCCTGATGATGGATCCAAAAACAAGGTCGGAGATATCTTCTCATTGTGGGAGTAATTCCTTCAAGAGTCATATTGGGAATGGATTTGATAGAGATTTATGAATAAAATCTAATCAGGAGGTATTTCATCAAGTAACTTTGGAACTAAAATGATGGGAGGAAGGCTAGTGTAAAATAGAGAGACCAATCCATCCTTAAGATATGGAAGGAAATCAAGAGTCTGAGGATAGATTAAATAATGGTATTGCAGGTTAGTTTTACTAGAGTATTGAAATATTATATCTCTATTAAATACAGTAATAATTTTCATGTAAGATGCATTAAAATGTGGAATTTTATGCATAGAGTGTATTGTATTGTATGTCTATATTACTAAAATTAATCCTTATTTACACAACCTTATTTTTGAAACTCATGGTTACTTTTTATTAAAATTCATTTATGTTGCTTAGGACTATTATGTATTGTATGATTCTTTCAATTATCATACATTAGGAATATTTTCATAAAATAAAAAATGGAACACATAGTTTTCATGACGATCAGGGGTATGGAAAATCATTAGAGAAAACATACCTAGTTACTTTACCTAACCACTTTATGTGAATCTTGGTGAACGTGTAGCTTATGTTTCCTTAGGTTGTAGGTTTCTAGGATTAATTATTTAATGGAAGGGATAGAGTATAAAATAATAGTTAGTTGAGACTTGTGAATTTTGTGTCATTAATGGTAGATTTTTCATTAATTTATGGTTTTATTTTTACCTTGGATTTATCAAATTGTTATTATTTTTATACATGTAGGCCTTTATATTTATGGGATTATATTTTTTACTATTTTACATAGATTCACTTTTCATGTGAGTTGGTTTTTTATGCCATTTCTAATGGATAATTTTGAACACTGCATATTTATTATCAATACTTTGGAAGTTGGTTGATGGTTCTGAGGGTTGAGTGACATTTTGATTCAACTCTGGTCAGGTTATAAATATTTAGACTATATTGTGATGTTATATTTTTCCAAAAGATAAATGTATTGATAAGATATCACACACACACAAATAAAGAAAATAAATTTTCTTAAATGAGGAAACTTCATCAAAAATCATTTCATTCATGGAGAGGAATTTATTTATAAAAAAATTGATATAAAAGTAAACTCATATATAACATCTTCTATATATGACACCACATATGGAAACTCTTCTAGAATCTCATATAGTGTGTTTTGTTATGACATATTTTTATTTATAAATTTAAAATAAATTAAATTCATAAAATCCATTTACTATTAGTTTATAAAAATTCAATATTTATTTTAACAAATTTTAAATTTAAAGGACATGGTAAATTATTGGAAACCCTTCATTGATGATGAAAATAAATGGTATCTCCTTTAGTGATCTCCCGAACCCATTGAATATTATATTCTATTATAAAATTAATGTTTTAGTGAATATATTTTTTAGTAAATGTATTAATAATCGAAACCTATAAATCAATTATAAACACACCTCTTATTGACAATACATCACAACTTTTGAGTTTGGATCAAATAAAAAACTAAAAAAGTATGCTTATTTTAATTTCAATGAAAATATAAATAGTTTTTTACTTATTAAATTATATCTATATAACATATTGATAATGTTAACCAATATAAACTAGAAAATTTAAACTTTAGTTCCCTGAATTAGATTAACTCATTCACATTAAAATAGTATGTATATAAACCCAGTTTATGTTATTCATATCAAATAATATTACCTCAAAAAAAATTTAAATATAATGTTAAAAAAAATTCATCTTCATGTATATGTCATACTATGGAAACAAGATTCAAACAATGATTAACCACACTGTCTAATAGGTAAAAAATAAATAATATAATGAAAACATCAAAAAAATCAACATTATTTGAAATAGTGGAGGGATATTCAGTTAAGAGTGGCCTCTTATTAAGATGGAAGGAGATTACATAGTAGGGGTGGTATTGCATATGTATAGGTGAGAGAGAGAGAGAGAGATATGATATGTAGGGTTCACCATGGTTAAGAAAAGTGCAAAAACACAAATCGCAGAACCCAAAAAATCAAACAACGATATAGGAAAAGTAGACATATCATACATTAAATTCTTATCTTTATTTGTTTGAGGGAATGTAGAGTAGTTACGCCGGTAAAATGGGAGTTCCATGACATCTTGAGAATCATGAGTGACTAATTCGCAGTTAGGGTTCTTTTAAATAGATCAGGGACACTTTTACCAGTTCTTTCAAAAAAGAGATGATAAAGATCCCTTTTATCAGTGCTGAATTGATAAGAATTGATAAAAAGAATATTTATTAGTGATTTTTTAGCACTGATAAAGATAAATATTTATCAATGCTGAAAAATCACTAGTAAAAGACATATTTATCAGTGCTAATGTTTTAGTACTGATAAAGAATTTTGTTAACACCATTTTTTTAGCACTGATAAAGGATTTCTAATTATAATTATTTAAATATATTTATTATAATTTTATAATTATTTAAATTTATAATTATGTATTTATAAATATATGACTAATACATTAAAAAAATATTTGTATATTTATATAGTCAGCCGGGGTTGGTTTAATGGTACCATGTAAGGTGGAAACTCCTTATAAATAAAACTGGCTCAGGTTTGAGTCTTGACACACTCAAAATTAGCTAGGGGCATGTGGCGGAAGGTGGTAGGTTGGGCCCAAGATAGGCATTGTGTGGCACCAACCTATACCTCATTACCCAAATAACATGTGTTGCAGTTGGGGGGATGACCCGAGTGGTAAATTCTCCCTGTAATCCTGCATCAAATCCAGGTTCAAATCTGGGTGGGAGCGAATTTCCATAGGTAGGTGGTGATGTAGGCATGATGCAAACCTAGTGATGCTGGAAGTATGATTCAGGCATGAATTTATACTGGGCCTTTGGGATATGTGATGGGTTTCATTCCCACTGGGCCTTTGGGCCATGTATTTAATAAATAAGGCTTGATGGGTGGGTTATCCCTTAGGGGGGCTATGGTCTGCCTTTTCGGCATGTGTTTGTGGTGTGTGTGTGTTTAATGTAATTGTGCCCTAAAGCACATTTTATATATTTATTTATTTATTTATTTATTTATTTATTTATTTATTTATTTATCTGTGTGTATTTTTATGTTTATATATTTATTGAATTATATATAAATAGCCCCTAGGGAGAAATTCAGTGGTAGTTGTCCCTATGAATCTCGGTGGGGTATTGATTTCAAGTCTCGTTGAGTAAATTATTTCAATAAATTTATTATAATTTTATAGTTTTTTATTTATAATAACATAAATATTTATTTAGCAATAATATTAATTTATTTAAAATAATTATAAATTTATAAATTTATAAATATAGTAAATATACATTTATAAATATATTTATTTATAAATATTTATTTACAAATATATATTATACATTATTAGTGGATATATAATCTTAAATACAATCATTTTAAAAATGAGTGAAATAAAAAAATTTAAAATAAGTACACTTTAAATGTATAGAAAAAATGGATAAGTTTAATTAATCAAATGTAAATTATTAAATATATATATATATATATTTAAGTAATTATGAATACATATTCTAAATAATAAAATGCAGTAAATAGATATATATAAATAAATAATAGAAAATGATCAAATTCAAAAATAAAATAAAATATTAAAAATATTAAAAATGAATAAAAAATACCCTAACAGTAATAGAATTTAAAACAAATAAATAATATTGAATGATTAAAAATATAATATATTAAATGTATCATGTTATAATGAAATTATAAAATATAATTAAATTTGAATAAATTATATAAATATTAGGTGTTTGTGTTTCTATATAATATTTCATTAATTGTGTAAATATATTTGTGTATGTGTTATATATAAAAATGCATTAATTATATATATGTGTGTGTGTGTGTGTTAAATAAATGTAACACACAAGTTTTGATATATGTTAAATTGAAAATTCAAACAACATTAAAAATGAATAAGACATTAATATGTTTTTAATTATTACATTTAATTCATTTTCAATATATTTATATTTAATATATATTATTTATAATTATTTATAATTAATATATACATATATTATACTTATTCATTTTTAATAATAAGTATTTCATTAGTAAATTTTTAAATAAACTTGTAATTTATTCAATTTTAATTTTTTTGTTTAATTATTAAAATATATTCATTTTATATATCAATATTTGATAGATAATATTTATTTATATTTATAATATATATATATATATATATATATTTGTGTGTGTGTGTATTAAATTTATTCATTTATATCAATAATTGTTTAATTAATAAAATGTTTAATATTTTTCTAAATTTACTCATTTTTTATTTTTATTTGTTTAATATTTCATTTTATTCATTATACATATCTATATATTTCATATATACTATTTATTAATTTTTAAAATTTATATATATGTACTTTCAATTTATTCATTTTTCACAATAATTATTTAATTAACAAAATTGTTAAAAAAATAATTTTTATTTGTTTAATTATTTCTTTTATTCTGGATCTTTATCAGCACTAAAAGAGTGCTAATAAAGGGTATTGTTTATCACTGCTTTTTTAGCACTAATAAAAGGTACCATTTATCAGCGATTATTTTAGCACTGATAAATATGGATTTATCAGAGCATTTCTCTAGCGCTGATAAATATCAGTGCTATTAAAGGCCTCTTTTTTAGTAGTGATTTTAAAGTAATATTCTGTGATAAATATTTCTCTCATGAGAAATGAACTAGATTGAATAGAAAGTTCCTTAGCATAAATAAAAATGGAGAATAAAGTGTTTTGATGTATTAGGCTACCTACAAGACTATCTAGGTATGCTATAAATTACAAATATAATTCAGAAATCAATATTAACCATTTCTTTGAAGGGATTAAGCCAAGTCTTTGAAGGGCACCAGTTTCTCAAACTTTTTCATTATAAAATTAAGTGGTATTATTTTCTATAAAAATATAAGAGTTATTTTATAGATCCTATATATTTAAGGGAAATCATGAAAATAAGAGGTTGGATGAATACCAAGAAAAAGGGAATGCATCAAAGAAGGAGAAGAAAATGAAGAAATTTCCATCATTCAAAAATTTAGGAAAGAAACATCATGTAAAATGCTTGAAGGTCATGGGAGTTTATTACAAGTTTGTATATAAGGTTCATCTAGATAATTAATATATAGGGAAGAAAGATAACACTATTATACAGTGCTTCAACAATAAAAAAATGGGGAATTATTCAAACTAATGTCTCAAGCATCAACTAAATCTACCACAGAATAGGCCAATGGGAGAATGATAAGTGTATGTGATCACCATATCTAAGGTTGAATTCAAAAATATGTGTTGAAAGGTACTTTAATAATATAGTAAAATTTATCTAATTATTTTTTGAATTTATTTTCCTTGTACACTTTTATATCTTCCATGTTTTCTATGAAAATTATATATTTCCCTAGCACCTTAAAAAGGGAGTTTTCATTCAAGACTCCTAGTGGAAATATCATTGCGCTAAGGATGTGTCAGGTAGTTCCCATTATGACACATAAACATTCCCTATTTATAGACTTTATTATTATACCTATGTTTTACTTCAATATAATCTTTAATATATACTATCTTTAAAAATATAATGCAAAATTTTATTGCAAATAGAAAGAAAATATGATTCATGATGAAGATTTTGAATTATTTATCATTAGAGGGGACACTCTATCACCTAGTTTATGTATAGATCTACCCCTAGTACCTATTATGAATTATATTCTTATATAATAAGAGAAGACATAATATATATATATATATATATATATATATATATATAGAAAAGTTAATCTTTAAATTGAGGATGAACTTATTGTACTAGAATACATTGATGTATTTTCAGAGGAATTACATAAACATCTACCAGGACATGAATTTAAGTTTTCTATTGATTTAATCCATGATTAAAGACATATATAAAAGACTCTCTATATAATGGACACTATGGAATTAGTGTAGTTAAAAATAGAGGATTTGTATGGTAAGGGATTCATACACCCTAGTTTTTCATCTTGGAGACCCCTGTTCTTTTCATTAAGAAGGGAGATGGATATATGATGTTGTTTATTGATTATAGGGTAATAAATGCTATTATCATAAATAATAAGTATCATATACCTCTAATTTATTACTTATTTTATCAACTTCACAGAGCTAAATATTTTTCTAAGACTAGCCTTCATTCTGGAAATCATCAATTATGAGTAAATAAGGAAGACATTCCGAAGATAGCACTTCATATGAGGTATAAGCATTACAAGTTTATAGTAATGCATTTTTGATTAAATAATGCACCCTCTATTTTTATGGATATAATGAATAGATAATTCAAGTAATATCTTGATATATTTTTTTGGTATTCATTGATGATATCTTATAATACTCTAAAAACTATGAGGACTATGAGAATCACTTGCAGATCATTCTTGATACTCTTAGAGGAAAATAGATATATGAGAAATTTTTCAATTATGAATTATGGATTCAAAAAGTTTCTTTTCTCAGACATACTTTCTCTAAGGATGGAATATCATTTGATACTAAAATTAAAAATGCATTCAAATAATGGTTTACACAAATGAACATAATTGTGGTAAGTAGTTTCATTGGTTTTATAGGTTATTATCAATTATTTGTTTAGAATTTTTTCCTGTTGGATAACCAATTAACCAATATTACATGTAAGGGTTTTAATTTTATATGGACCGAGGAATGTAAAGAATGTTTTGAAAAATTGAATAGAAAATTGGTCAATGCTCTGATTTTTACTCTACTGTCTGGAAATAATGTGTTTATGATATATAGTAATGCATCAAATAAGGGACTTGGTTTTTTCCTTATAAAAAAATGAAAAATGTATTTTCTATTCATCAAGATAGTTAAAGACTCATGAATAGATTTATCAAACTCCTGAACTTGAGTTTGAATCCATAAGTTTTTCTTTGAATATATGGAGACATTAACTCTATGGAAGAATGTAAGATATACATAGATCATAAGAGTCTGAAATATATCTTTTCATAGAAGGAGATCAACATGAGGAAAAGGCTATGGATTAAACTACTCAAGGATTATGATTTCTCAATACACTTCCACCTAGGGAAGGAAAATAAGGTATAATATGCATTGAGCATGATAGATCTTGTATTTATAACCAAAATGAATATTGATATAGATACTATATTCATGGATTTATTAAAGATAGATATATTAATTATTAAGGAAGTTGAAACATCACTCCCTTTTCAAATGATTTATTAAATATATTTATTAAAAAATATAAAAAGTTCTCAACCTGATGATAGTAATTTTAAAAATAAATTAAAGATCTGAATTGTGGAAATTTGGAAGACTACGTATATGAAGATGGAATTCTAAAATTTGGAAATAGGGTATTTTTTCCATCTGTACCTGATTTGAAGAGGTAATTATTAGATGATGATCATAGATCAAATTTATTTATACACCCTATTAGTACCAAGATGTATATGGATTTAAGGGGGCATTTTTTTTGGGATAATGTGAATTAGTAAATTGTTGAATATATATTAAGATTCTTGGTTTTCCAACTAGTTAAGGATGAGAAAAAACATTCTATAGGATTCATTCTACCTCTAACTATTCCTATATGGAAATGGGATGACATTAATATGGAATTTGTCACTAGATTACAAAATACTCCTAAAAAGAATGATGTAATATGGGTTATTGTTGATCGCCTAACCAAATATGTACATTTCCTTTCTATAAGATAGGATTTTCTTCTTGAGAACATTTAATGATCATATATTAATGAAATTATAAAACTTCATGATTCACCTATTTCAATTGTGTATGATTGTGATAAAAAATTTACATTGAAATTCTAGAAAAATTTTCATAAGACTCTTGATACTAAGCTTCATTTGAGTACCGCTTATCATCCTCATACTAATAGATTGTCTAAAAGGATTATTCAAACTTTAAAATACATGTTTATATCATTATAATTTGACTTTTAGGGCATGTGGGATGATTATTTGCCTTTATTATAGTTTTCCTATAATAGTAGCTTCAATTAAAGTATTCAAATGGTTCCATATGAAGCATTATATGGAAAGAGATTTCATACTCTAACTTTTTTAGGTGAAGTTGGAGAAAGAAATATTATAGGCCCAAAACATGTTCAGGAGACAACAAAAAAGGTAAAGACTATTAAAAATAATATAGGGAAAATAATTATATCAATAACTAAAGGAAATATTTGTAATTTCAAGTGGAAGATCACATTTTCTTGAAAGTATCTCCATGGAAGGGCGTTATAAGGTTAGGTAAGAAAGGGAAATAGATCCCCAAGAACATAAAAACTTTTGAATTTATAGAAATAATTGGATATATGGATTACCATTTCAAAATTCCATTGAGCCTATCTAAAGTACATGATTTTTTTCATATCTAATTGTTAAGGAAATATATTCTAGATACAACATATGTTCTCACCTCAAAATAAATAGAGTTGGAACCTGATATATCTTAAAATGAAGAGACTATTTGAATTTTTGACACATGAGAGACAATTTTAAGGAATAAAATGGTAAAGGTAATTTATATAAATCAAAAAATAGAGTAAAGAAACATGGCAACCAGATGATTTTATGAAGAATTACCACCCTCATTTTTTTAGAAAGTAATATCTATGAAACTTTATAAGAAAAACATTTTATAGGAGTGAAGGATGTAACATATAAGCTTATATTATAGTAAGTGAATTATTTATTTTAATAAAAATATATCACAATTCAAATTTTTACATTTCATGGAACAAAGTTTCTAATTTGATAGGATGAATATCAATTTTGAACATAGTGTTTCAAAATAATCCAAGAATGAGTTTTTGAAATTTCCCCTTAGAAATAAGATTTTATGAATGATTAAAAATGTAGTATTTAATTATTCCATATTTTATTTATAATGATATTTTATAATATGTATAATTTTCCATGTGTTAATTATCAATTTTATATAAATAAATATAAGATCATTTGGAGGAAAAATTGATATTTTTTAGAAAATTATTTTTAAATGCATAATGTATTTCACTTTAATTAATTAAAATAATATTTAATAATTAATTATTTAAATGAAATTTATAGATTATATATATAAATATAGGAACTTAAATCCATATAATTATTATTACTATTCACCTAGTTAATGTAAGATCATTTTATGCCTGGAGAATGCATTTTTTAAAAATATTTTTTCATCGAGTTTTCCAGATTTATTTTTAAATTAAACTCTTCCACTTCTATGAATTGAATTTGATAAAATTGATTCTATATTTTTAATTATAATTTAAAAAAATTTAATGATTCCTATTTATTTTTTTTCATAATTAATAGTAAAAATAGTAAAAAATTATCATTGCAGTTAAGGATAAAATGGGTTAACCTAAAAAGATAAGGGTTAAAATGACCTAAAAACTATATTAAACCCAATTGGTTGATTTTATTTTGACATTATCCTTATCACATTATAATATGAGTCATTTTTTATACATATATATAAGAAATTTACTTAATAATATTTTTGAAACATTGAAAATTTACATGTGTGTCACTCACCTCAATTATAAAAGGTAACCTCTCCCCCCTCCCACTTAATCACACCTCTTAAGCCATTTATCTTGACCAAAAACTACCAAAATATCTCTCTAAAATCCTTATACACATTATAAATTTACTGGTATTTCCAAAATACAAACCCTAGGGTCCTTAGTCATAGATCCAAATGAGGTTTTTCTAAGAAAAGGTAATCGTCTTAACTAAGCTCTTTCTTTTTACCCCTCATTTTACCAACTTCAATTATGTATTAAAAGATTAATTATAATAACACCAGTATATCCCATTTTCTTATATGTTATTATATTTGTGTCATAATATTTATCCATCTATTTCTCCATAAAATGGTAAACAAAATCATCGCTCATGTGTGTGGTGGACTACCACCTTGCGAATCGATGTTATTTGTTTTCCATGACCGAATCACATGGATAGTCATAATGATGGAACTAATGAATATATATGATAACTATGAAGTAAAATATATTATTTAAAATTAATATATCATCCACTTACTTACCCTTTCTCCCATTAAGGAAATTATAATGTCACCCATGTGTACGTATAGTCTACTGTCTCCATGAAGAAATGTGATTCATTTTCCATGTCAAATTTTCAAGAATGATTATAAAAATGTTAATAATGAATAAATGTGATATTTATAATGTTAATATATTTATAGAGTTGATATAAATATATCCTATGCACAATATATGGTACTTCTATGCCAAAAAATGAATGATAAACCAAAGCGGTTAACACCCGAAACAATGGTAATAATGAAATATTATTAATGAACGGGTGATAAGATTTCATAATAGGATCATATATGATATTATAAAT
Organism: Viscum album; assembly: GCA_963277665.1. Classification (NCBI taxonomy): domain Eukaryota; kingdom Viridiplantae; phylum Streptophyta; class Magnoliopsida; order Santalales; family Viscaceae; genus Viscum; species Viscum album. The sequence continues at coordinate 2,050,702,262 of OY728153.1, read as the reverse complement.
ATTAATTATCTTAAGTTATAAATTATTAACATGTTTAAAACTGTTATAGTAGAGGTTAAATTTTGTTCAACTAAGGGGAAGTGTGAGGTTATGGATTTCATCTCAATTTCCACTCCATTGATACATATTAAGTATTATGCACCTATTTAATTCTATGCAGTGTATATACCAATAATTTGATATATTTAACATGAATATATATTTATTCATTATGATTAATGATCCAATTCAATTTAATCTTTTAATATGAATGTTTACAAGAAAATTTTATCTTATTACTCTTTTTTATGGGGTATATTTTTCTTCCATGGCCATATTTTTAAAAATTGTTTTAATAACATATTTTATACTACTCAAATGATTTATTAAGTACATTTTAATTTATCCTTGAGTTTTTTACATGGGTTATAATGAATTTTTATAATGTTTTCCCAAAATTTTCATTTTAAATTTTTTCTATAAAAAGTAAAAAAGGAATGTTTTTCTTATTAACATATATGGTGTTAACAGACTTTTCGCCACCATAATAGCTTTATTCCATTTACCTTAATCTATAATATTTAAATGGTTTTAAAAGAAAAACCTTTTAGGAAAACTTATTTAAAATTTTTATGTTTCATTTTATTATATTCTTTAAGAAACTTTATTTTATTACAAAATATACTTTTTTGATTAATTGATCTTTATCTATCATCTTTTAATTGATTTTGTGGGAATTAGCTTTCTCATGAAACATTCAAATTCTTTTGATCATTAGAAATTATATTTATATTAAATATAAATATTATTTTTATCATGGATAAGATTATTTCCTAAACTATATACCATTTTTACAAATGGTATTTCACCTTGAAAGTTATTTCATTGAATAGGAAAATATTGATATTCTTACTCAATATAGAAATTTATAGTTAAAGAATATTGTTTATGAATTAAATTGATCATTAAATATATGAGGAATACATTAAAGATGTTTTGAAGGGTGTGGCCTAAAATTATATATCCCCTTGATGCATTGATAGGTCTCATGAGACAAACCAATTGGTCAAACGTATTAAATGGGTTTTGTTGCATACCAACCCGTCAATTTAAACTGTCTTGGCACAAGGTCTTGATGGAAAAGATATCATAATGTATAAGATAATGAAATCCAATAGTATTCATTTCTTCCATTGATAGTATATTTATTATGATCCAAGATATTATTACAATTATATTGTCTATGGATGCAATTAGTGCATGAGATATTGATTAAATGTCATATGTTTTCAGTTATTTACCTTACTATATTGATTATTCCTTATTTAATCATGATAGATTATATTATATATAACTCTTACTTAATATCTAAGCTCACCCATTATTATTTTTCCTTTCCCTGAGTTATTAATAAGTATATTATGATTAATATCCTGGATGAAAGAGTTTATTTTATGATATGTATTTTATATTTCCAATTTAATGTGGGAATCATGTATATATCTGGATCATCAATAAAACTAAACTGATTGGTCCTTCTTTATAAGATCCCTTGTATCTTATACCAATGTAATAAAGTATCCACCAGCTCTAGTTTACTTGAGTTTGATTTGTTACAACTCTGACCTTAATTTGATTTTTGAAAACCATTGGAGTCCCCTCAGTTGATCAAAAAGATCATTGATTTGAGGAAACAGACTTCTATTTTTAAATATCACTTGATACATCTTGAGAAAATCAATGAAAATTTAGAAAATTCTATCTGCCTTATTTATAATAGAACTAGAGATTCTTGTAGTGACATGTTAAGATGAATAAACCCAATATATTCAAGATCATCCAACTAAATTTTTATTTCTTTCAAGTCATAAAAATCCATTGGGTATGATAGTAAATAAATTGGTCTCATATCACGGATCAAATCGATACTAAACTATACCTATCGATGTGGTGTAAAACCAAAAAATATATTTTTAAACACCTCAGGTTATCAATCCACTACTATTGGTACATGACCATTTGTTAAATTCTCTACAACATCAAAATAAACAAGGAAAAGTGGCATAAAATCAATCCCACATCTGGAACAACAGGTAATCCCCTCCCTGAGCTCGAGTCCTACTCACTCTAGAATACATGAGTGTTCATGTCAAAAGATAGAAACTGGACCCTATAGAGATAATAGTCAATCTAATATTTGAATATAATCGTTCAATGTATACTAATGTTAAGATTGAAATCATTTATATCCAACATGAGGAATTCTCATACAACTTCCAGCTGACAATTAATATGAGAAACTATGGGCACTTAAAGCCTTGCTCCTTATTCATTCCTAATGGGGTGAGTATATACATCATAAATTAAATAAACTATTTTCTCATACTTAAAGAATAAATAAATGTTAACAAGATAAATGAATTGGAAACACCCATATTAAATAGAGTTAAATAAATATAAGAATAAATGAATATTGCAAATTTTACAGTGGCTAGCTCTAATTCAGAGTCTTTAAGTTCCATCTCCATCGCATAAATAAATCCTAACTCAGGCCCACCCTAAGAATTATTAGATGAATAAGATTCCCCCTGTAGAATAATGGTTGGATCAAAAACCTATGGAAGCATCATATTGAACCTATTAACCCTTATAAAATAAAGAAACAATGACACTCTTTTGTAAAGGATTACTACAGAAGTGTTGAAGATAACCCATATGACCACACCAGTGCCACATCCCTGTAGACTCTTGTAATTCAGGTTTGATATGGTTATACTTTCCACACTAATAACAAGTCATATTATTACACCGTGAGCAATCCACTGGCACTGAACTGGATCATTTTTAAACACCTCTACCATTACTCTTACAAGGCTCATCATGTTTCCACTTCTGGATAGAGGAAGAGCTTTGGATACTACCTATTTTTGAAGAAACCTCATTCATACCCACATTAATAACTAAATAATTCTCAATCATAATCACTTTTTCCACTGTCTTGGTATAAATTAGTAGGAAATAAAGGATAAACATTGATATGGTCTCAGCCTTCAAGCCCATTTAAAAACATCTCACCTTAAGATAGTCAATCCTAAGGATATCGGGATACAGATAAACTAACTCATCAAACTGAGTATCATATTTCATCATTGAATATTATCCTTTCTCTATAGTTAGGAATTCAAAGTCCTTATCCAACCATTGTGTTTTTTGGATAAATTTTTGGATTAAACACTTTCTTAAAGGTGGCCTAGGTGAGATCATTATGCATCTTTTATTACACCATGGATTCCCACCACTTGTTACCTATTCCTTTCAAAATTTAACTTTTGAATACAAATTTATATTTCATAGGGTTATTCAGGAATATAAATATATTCTCAATCCTTTCAATTCATTCCTATATCTCATGGGTGCCTTTGTTACCACAGAAAACCAGTTGGTTCTGCTTGTTGAACTCCGAAGCATGCTCCTCCATTCATTCCTAACCTCTTTCACCCTATTGGCCAATATATTTAATGGTTAAAATAATTAATTATACCAAATAAGGATAAATTTTAAGTTTTCCTTGTGGTATATTCTATACATCTACCTCCTCTCTCTTGTAATAGGCTAATCTTGTAGGTATTGTCTATAAAACACTAGACACAACCTCATTCTATACATAATTGAATATCTAAACACATTTTCATGAAAATTTAAATTGATTCGGGTTTTTAAGATAATTTTATGGAAAACAGAATACTATATTTCATCTCTCAATGATATTTTTTGTTTTATAGTTTGTATTTCCAATAATATTTTTGAAAATAAAATATAAAATAGGGGGATTTTAAATGATGTCTCAAAATAAAATAACTTAATTTAAGAGTTTAATAGTTGAGAAAAGAAATAGGGTTTTGGGATAGTTAGAAAGAGGTGATAATTTCAAGATTAATACACACAATTTAATGTTTGAAATTTTAAAAATAACATTCTATTTAATGAAATTATTTTCTTAAGGGTATCCAAGATCATGGTTCCCCTCTTTTCCCTTTAAAGTGGTGCACCTTGAACTACCCCTTGAATCAACAATAATTTTTTCAATATTTTGACCTTATATATGAAATTAAGGCTTCTAAATAATACTAATATTTCAAGTATGTTTCATAAAAAATGATCCTTGTTTTTTCCAATAGGAATAACACAAGATTCCCACTTGAGATCTCAATCCACTCTGTTTTTAAATAACAGTTTTGCCTTCAATCATATCAAAATAATGTATTAAAATAATAAACATGTCAATATAAAATTAATGGAAAATTATCAATAAAAAATTACACCAATTAGTAACAAAAAAGATTCATAACTCCCTTTCCATGTGTAATTCTCCCTTGCAACGTGCTCCCACCATTTAGATCATCATCGACATGATGATGAAGCTTGTGTGGAATTATACATTTATTATTACTCTCCCTATGAGTATAGGGATATTAAAAACCTTTAAGGTGATGAGAGGAACCCATTTTAACTCTAAAATTTTATCACTTCACTCCTTGGTTGAACTTGAAAATGAGGTGCCCAGGGTTAACTTTTATAGTCAATGTGGAAAGTGGAATTAGGAACCCTATTTTCTTAATACAAATTGTGATTTAAATTTGGAATTGTAAATGGACTAATATTTAATTTGAAAAAAGGTAAGAGTTATTGTATGGAATATTGAATATATAACTATAAAAAAATTTATAAATTAAATGTTTATAATGGGAGATATTTTCAAAATACCAAACAGTACTATTCATGTAGAGAAGTATCTATTTTTTGGATAGATTACTTGTTTTGGACAACTATATTAATAAATTTGTATTATATTTCTTATTAAGAGTTGTAGAAAAATTTATTATAATTCCACCCAAAAAAATTAACCCTAATTGGATGGATATAAATTTCATAATGTGATTATTAGTTCACATGTCTTCTAAGACTTCCACGCAGTTTAGCCTGTTTTTCTCCCACTTCATATTAGGATCTCCAAATCACCTCCACCTATAATTTAAAAATATAAATAATTAAAATTTAACTTTCTAAAAGTATTTAAATTTATCTAATTGAACCAAATTTGAATTTTAATTTATTATTAAGAAAATTAAATAAAAAAATTAAAATAGTTGTATAAGGGTTAAATAGAACAGTGAATCATTATGTGATCACACCCCCACACCATAACATTTTCACTTCTAAGAAAAATAACATTTTAGAAAATAATGCATGAATATATTAACTATATCATGAATATCTAACATTCATATAAAATTCCATTCATGATATAAATATTAGAAAAGTAATAACAACATAAAATAGTTAATCTTAGTAGTCTTGGAAATTTGTGTCTCGTAAACTGTATCAGAAAAAAGTTAAGAAGATATATGATACTGTTCTTAGAAAGGGATTAAAAATTAAACCATGTTATTAAATATTTTTTATGTTAAGAACATTTAATTATATTCTTTTACCTTAATATCTAGAAAATATAAGTTAATTTTAAAAAAAAAAATTACCTGATTCTTTCCACCGAACATGCCCTACATCTTTTGCAATCGAATATCAAGACCCACCCACTTAATATTTAACAGAATTTAAACTTTAATCTCTTAACCTATATATCCCCATATGTTTTACATTTAATCACTACCCTCACAATTTATTTTTTGAGGTTCTTATTTTTTTATATTTTATGGTATAAAACGATTGGATAATAGGCACACATGTGTAGTTCAATCCAATACATTAATGAAATAGATTATATGAGGAATGAATGTATAGAAAAAAATTTGGAAAGTTGATAAACATTATCCTATATTATATATACCTTTAATTAAGTGTAAAATATTCACACTTCGTAGTTGAGTAAAATGATGTGTGGATATGTTAAATGACATCATTAACCCATAAAAACTCACATTGGAGGTAAAAATATATGAAAGGTTTTATAAAGATAAAATCATTTATATCATTTTAAAATAACCAAATTTACTTAAAATCACTCCCTCAATGTTAATTCTATGCTCAAACCCACATGCTATTCGTGTAACAAATTTTTTTTAAATGTTAAAAAAACTTAAAATAGTGAAAATAAACATGCATTTTCAATAAATTCAATGTTTATATGAGAATTTAATATGAATATCCGATACATAAATGGGGAAAAAGTGACAAGCGGGGAGATGAAAAAAACATTAAAATACCATGCTATAAGAAAAAAAAATAAAAAAAATAATAAATACACCACAAGTTCATAATGAACTCTGGAAATTGGGAAAAAGAAAAAATTCCATGTAGTAAGAAAAAAAAAGAGAAAAATAATAAATATAATAAAAAATACTAATGAACTCAATATATTATCCCCTCCACACCTATAATTTAAGGTATAATCATAGAAATTAAATTGAAAGTATGGAGGAAGGATACAAACTAGTGGGTTTCACTGATAGAATTCTTCTTGAAGGTAAAGCTACTCTGTTCTAGACTTTAAAAGAGTTTCATGGAAATTCATGAGGTTTTTCCATTAATAGTTAATTTTTATTATGTTTCCTCATTTTTTCTAGTAAAACCCTAAAATCATACACATTGGTTGGAGTATATGGTCCAAACCTGTGCAAAAAAAGTTTACCCGAGTGAAAATTCAAAATTCGATTTTAAAGGAGGACCTTATTCTCAATGTGGAACTAACGGTGAAGGATGAGGAAGTCATGGGAAGCCTTGGGTAAATAATTATAGATCTAGCATTTATCATATGAATCAATTTTTACTTCATAAAAATTCTAAATCATCACCTTATTTTAAGAACCCACGACATAAATATTATGTAGGTCGGAGATAAAATAGAAAGAGGGGTGAATTTCCTTTAAAAACAATTTAAAAATGATGCTCTAAAATAAAATCAATTAACACACAAGTAATCTATTTAATTATAAAATATTCAAAGTAAATAAATCATAGTAGAAATTAAAATTTTAAGTATATCATAAAACAAATTGTGTAAATTAAAGAGCCACACTTTGATAAAAGAGTTTGGAAATACCTAAAGAATGAGACTATAATGTCTCTGCCTTAAACATAACTTATTCTAGTGAATTTTGACTAGAATTTATTTTCATTCATTCCCAAATATATTTTAGTTATATATTTTTAGATAATTGGGACAAAATATTATATAAACTTTTAATATTACAAAGTAGATAAGTCTACACGCCATTAATTTTTTTATAAAACATAAACTATTAAAATGGAACATGGTTTCTTTTCAAGAAAAATCATCAAATACTTTAATCATATCATATTATTTGTTATTATAAATCTTAATAACTGTGAAAAAAATTTAAAAAACTTGGGATGAGAACAAAAATATCAGTAAGGTAAAACAACATAAATAGTTTACATGTGATCTTGAGAGATATAAATAAGAACATGAGGACTTTTATAAAGGCTCGAGAAAGAGGAATATCATAACAATAAGAAATTGGATCATAACTTGAAAATGTGGAGATAAAATTTAATTTTGACATTAAAAATAATATCACCAAGGTCCATCCCTAAGGTGTTATAAAAATTACCAAGGTTATTCACCAAGGTATCATAAAACTTCTAATCTCTATAGATTAATTTCCTTACCCAATATATTGGAGCATTATCAGGGTGCACACTTAATACGTATTTATTTTCATGTGATCCACATGTATCATGATCAAAAATTTCATATATAACCCAAATAGAATAAAATAAATGGGTTTCATATCAAAATCTTTATGTTTTCAAAAGTGCTTAAAAACAAGATCATTATGTCATTTATAACACATTGAAAGGAAATCAGGGTTTTAGGTATGTCAATTAAAAAATAAAATATATCATATTTATGTATTTATGAATACCCATATAAATGAAATAGTTTTTTATATTCACATAAATTAAATAAGACTCAGAATATAGTAGATGAACATAATATAATGGAAATAAGAACATGGTATAGAAACTTGAAAGACATGCCACATAAAAGAGAACTTGAATGAAAAAAGAGTCAAGAATTCCCTTACCACATAAGAAACACTTCAATAAATATCATTAAGGAATTAAATTATAAAAAACATTAAATTTCATTAAAATATAAAAATTCATGATAAAATTAGTCAAAGTGTTTTATATACACCTTATAGGAAAATAAAGGTGCATAACATCATGATATGTCCCAAAGAAAAGAGATTGAGATGAAGTCCCTTACCTTGAGTTTGACTTATCTTGTTAGTTCTGTATCTTCTTGAATAAAAAAACATAAGTAAATTTTTACTTGTTTAAGAACATTTTTCATGTTTTTATTCCCTTTATATAACTTATTACCATGTTATAACAATTACTTAATGATTCCATTTCATATCAGAAGTTTAGTCGATATTCGGTACTTGAGTCAAAAATGAACTTGTTATGATTACAAATTGTCCATATAGTAATAAGTACATCATCTATAAAATTATATTCATGATTTAAATAAAATATAAATATCATACATATATATATTTATATTTATGATAATCCATAATATATGGAGATAAGAAATGAAATTCACCGTCCATGGAAACGGTAGTCCATACGTATGCAAGAACGTTACTTTCATTTATTTTTCATATTAAAAGAGCAAAACTAATTGGTACATACGTATATTATAATTATAGTAAAATATATATGTTATATGTTACATAGTTTCATTAAATCCATCCTTTATACATTCCATGTATATCATCAACAAGTCATATCACTTTCAGGGGGCGGTAGTCCACACTTCCTCAAATGAAATTATCGTATTTATACAACATGAAAAGAATAAAGGTATGTTATAAATTAAAATTATAGAATAATAGAGATAATAAATATCATATATATCATACATAAATAAATTTATATGATAATTTACACCATGATTGGTGATAGAAGAAAATTTAACAGTCATCGTTTCGTGAGGCAGTAGTTCATCGTACATAGAAACGGTATGTTCTAAATCCATTATATGGAAGTGTGTGTAATTATAGGTAAAAAACTTAGCATAAAATCCATAAAATAATCATAGTATATTGAGGATTATTTGTTTGTTATAAAATAAAGGAATAAAGATATTTTATGGGGTTGGAGAAGGAAAATAAAGAAAACGATCTTGAGAGAAGGCGTTACCTCTAAATCGGGTAACTTATTTTGATTTGAGCCAAAAGGCTTTATTTAATTACCTTTTTCCCAACGTAAGGCTTCTATGAGTAAGGGGGTATGTTTAGAGATTATTTTATCAGAATTTTTACATGTAAAGGGTCTTGAGAGGTGTGATTAAGTGGGTAGAGGTGGTGGCCTTTTATAAGAGGGAGGAGGGGCACTTTAGGAAAGTCTTTAAAATATTATTTTATTATAAATTGATTTTAGAATTATAATAGTTACAAAGTGATAAAATTAGATTATAATATGATTATGGCTCTAAATACTATCAACCAATAGGTTTTAGACAAGTTTAGATCAAAAAATTAACCTTATCTTTCAGATTTAACCCTTAGTTAAAAACATTAACTCTTACTATGTCTTCTTGTATTTTCATAATATATGGTTACCATAGATACTATAAAATTACAATATAAATAAAAGTGAATAATTAATGAAATTTTTAACATTATATAATTTAGTTGGCCAAATATTATATTTTTAGGACTATTATATCAATTAATAAAATAATATTTGTTTTAAAAACTCATTTATGTCAATTTTGACCCTATCTAGTAATTGATTTTTGTTAAAGTCAAAAAAAACTTTATTCCTTAAAACCAAAAGAATTAAATCATACATCACATTTCAATCTCATCCAAAAAAAAATATATGGCATAAAAATATTCAAATTCATTTATTTTAATATTTATAATATCATTTATTTTAATATTTCATTAAAAGGGTAATCACTGCATCACCATTGTGTCATAAATAAATTTATTTATTTAATTTATAAAAATTAAAATAAAATACCATGATGTAGAATATCTTTTTAACTTTATAATTACTATTTATATTCTAATATATTATTTATATAAACTAAATTACAATTTTTTTAGTTAGGAGATACGTGTTTATGTTATATTTCCCTTTTCATAAAAATAAATATTATAAAAGGTCATTATCACACCCAAGTGGCTCTATGGGGTCATAAAATATACCCAAGGATGATCATGGTCGTACATGTCTCATAAAATATGATTATGACACGTTTTAGGGCAGTTTTATATTATTATAATATTATTGTTTTACCCTTATTTACATGATTTACCCTTTAACCATGGTAAATAGAAATAATAACTGAAGTTATTATTCATAATTTCCAAAAATAAAGGGGAACTAGTAGCATAGTTTGGGCCTTCTTATTCAAAATGTGGAATCCATTTTTCTAAATTTAAAACATATAATTGGAAAAAATTAATTTAAAATTAATTCCTATTATCAAAACCAGAAAGCGTGTTTTTAAGAAGTAAAAGCTATCAAAAGATTCACATGTGTTTATGTCCAATTTCAATGTAAAATTACTTACAATGACAAAAATTGGATTAAATAATAAAAACATAATCTAATTACCCTTTAAAACCAATTAAAATTGAAATCTAACTATATGAATAAATTAGATGAAAAGGAATCTTTGAATTAAAATGTAGCATTTTTCACTATTCATTAAAATATGGATTTTATCAGAAAAATTCCAAAATTTCATCCAAAGTAAATTTTTATGTCCGAATTCTAAATAATAAGTTTATTTTTTCAAATAGAACATATAAAAAGTGACAAAAACAATATTTAAAAGGGGTTCTTCATTAAAAGGTAGTAAAACGACCTTTTAAAAAATATTAGAGTATTTTATGCTTAAAATGGATTCATTCTCATTTTAAGACTCCAAAATTCATTGGATAATTGTAAAAACATTTAATAAATATATAAAATCATAATATTTTTAATTATTTTCATTCCCATCAATACAACCTCTAGGCATTAACTACCATTTAAAATAATATTATTGTTGTTGTATTATTTTTCGGTGTAACTCAATGTTGTGTGTAACGTAAGATTTAGAAGAAACTCATTTTTGCATGTCGAGTACACCTTCGGAAAAAGTTTCCCCTTTAACATAAAATGAATATATTATTCATAAATATTAATAGATATGAAAATGTATTATTCTATAAATACATGGTATGCTACATAATTCCCCACTTTTGGAAATTGTGTTCTCACAATTTTAAAATTGGGATTGGTAACTTCATTGAAAATCCCACGTCGGAAAAAGAGTCAAAAAACTACCACTTTAAAATAATTAAAAATAAGTAAAAATGTCATCCGAGATAATACATACTAGGATTCCATGTAGGAAAACATGGATATGGAAGAAAAACAAACCATCTTATTCTAATGGAGAGTGATAGAAAAGATGATCAGGAGAAATTTAATAATCAGAAAACCACAAAAGAGTTAAATGGTATTTGATTTCCCAGTAGGAAAAGTAAATGGACAACATTTTTTTAAGGTCCTTTTCATAAATTTGATGAATTTATTTACGAGCATGATTAAGAACATAAGGAAACATACTTACTTGTCAAGTAGAGTTCCATCCTTTAATGAATTTCCACCACATAGTCATCTTTTTCACCAAATGATGAGTATTCTGGGAAAGTTAACTTCTATAGAATCACATAATCCATAAAAGATTAACTATTTTTTTCTCCTATCTTTAAAAATTAAACATAATAAAAATGGTTATTTCATGATATGATAATTCCCTAAAATAATAAACCTTATTTGGTAAAAAACTACTTCAATCTCTAAAATTCAACAAACAACACCCAAAGTTCAACAAAGACCAATCAAAAAACAATTTTCCTTAAAATTCCTCAAAATAATCCAAACTAAGATTGAAACCCAAAATTCAGGATGATTTGATCACATCATCTTCCAAGATAAATTTTAACATTTATCTCTAAATAACATCAACCAATCATAATATCTCATACCAAATATTAATTAACCTAATAAAGTGTTATATAATATAGGATAATCATTTCATAATTCCCCAAAGTCCACTATTAAATAATTAAACTTTTAATCCTCAAATAGAACTCCATAGTACTCTATTTACCTTAATCATATAAAGTCACTAAAATAGTGAATATCTTCCAAAATAACATTTATCACTTAACCCCTAAATCATTTTCCAATATCATAGTTATATATTCAATAAAATATATTTCTCAAAAATAAACTTATTCTTATTTCATCAACTCATTTAACTAAACAAAATGAATTCGTACTAACTAGAGACTTCACGTACGTCAGTGGTTGGCAACAAAGGCATATTTCACTTCGGTTGTGGGTTTGATTCTTGTAGCCTTCTTCGATGCGACTGGTTGTCACATAGTCTGCGCTTTTTCCCTTTTTCTAAAACAATATAATTATTATAACATTCCCAAAATATGATAACATCCTAAAAAATAACCATATGTTGTTTTAACCATAATTTTTATCTCGTACCTTTCATTTGATGTTCAAAAAGTAATAACTCAGAACTACCTGGAAAAAAATGTCTCTAAAAATACTATTAATCACCTTTAAATTTTATAGCATAAGCCTCAAAAGGGTTTCTAAGAGAATAAAATTATGATCAACCATAAACTAATAAAACCATAAGAATACAAACTAATATCCAAAGTTTCCTAAACCCTGCTCTGATACCAACTATAAGGACTCGGCCTTAAACATAACTTATTCAAGTGAATTTTGACTAGAATTTATTTTAATTAATTCCCAAATATATTTTAGGTATAAAGTTTTAGAAAATTAGGAAAAAATATTACATAAACTTTCAATATTACAAAGTGGATAAGTCTACACGCCATCCATTTTTTTATAAAAAAACTATTAAAATGAAACATGGATTCTTTTCAAGAAAAATATTCAAATAATTTCATCATAGCATATTATTTGTCCTTACCAATCTTAAAACCTATTAAAAACATTTAAAAAATTGGGCTGAGCTCAAAAATCTCAGTAAGGGAAAACAAGGGAAACAGTTTACATGTGATCTTGAGAGATATAAATAAGAACATGAGGACTTTCATAAAGGCAAGAGAAAGAGGAATATCATAACAATAAGAACTTGGATTATAAAATAAAAATGTGGATATAATATTTAATTTATACATTCATAAGAATATAACCAAGTTCCATCCCCAAGGTTTCATATCACCAAGCTCCCTCCCCAGGGAGTCATAAAAATTACAAAATTTATTCACCAAGGTATCGTAAAACTTGTCATCTCAAGAGATTAATTTCCTTACCCAATGCATTAGAGCACTATCAGGGGTGCACCATTAATATGTATTTATTTTCATTTTATCCACATATATAATAATAAAACATTTCATAAATAACCCAATGAGAATAAAAGAAATGGGTTTCATATCAAAATTGTGACGTTTATAAAAATGTTTAAAAATATGATCACTATCTCATTTATAACACATTGAAAGAAAATGATGGTTTTATGTATGTAAATTCCATAATAAAAAATATAATTTTTATGTATTTATGAATATCCCTAGAAATGAAATAGGTTTTTGTATTCACATAAATAAAATAATATAATTTCTTGAGAAAAAGAGAGAGATTTTGATATGAAAATTCTACAGCATAACGGATTTGCAACATGGTTTTAGAAAACATTAAACAAATATGTTAAAGGGGTCACCCATTAATAAAAGACTCATAATATAGTATATTAATATAATATAATGTAAATAAGAACATGGTATGGAAACTTCAAATACATACCACCTAAATGAAAACTTGAATGAAAAAAAAAAGATGTTGAGAATTCCCTTGCCCCATAAGAAACACTTGAATACATATCATTAAGAAATTAAATTATAAAAAAATTAAATATAATTAGAATATAATAATTCATGATATAACAAGTAAAAGGTTTTTATATACACCTTATATGAAAATAAAGGTCCATAACATCAAGATATGTCCCAATGAAAGGAGATTGAGACGAAGTCCCTTACCTTGAGTCCGACTTGTCTCGTTAGTTCTTTATCTTCCTGTATAATAAAATTAAGTTAATTTATACTTATTTGAGAACATTTTTAATGTTTTTTATTCCTTTTATATCACTTATTACCATGTTATAACAATTACTTAATGATTTAAGTTCATATCGGACGTTTAGTTGATATTCAGTACTTAAGTCAAAAATGAACATGTTATGATTACAAATTGTCCATATGGTCATAAGTACATAATATCCAAAATGATATTCATGATTTAAATAACATATAAATATAATATGTGTGTGTTTTTGTGCTTTTTGTGTGTGTGTTTATAATAATCCATAATATTTTTAGATAAGAAATGAAATGCATCGTTCAAGGAGACGGTAGGTCGTACGTACGAATGAATGCTACTTTCATTTCTTTTTCAATTAAAAGATTGAAAAATAACTGATAGATGTTTATATTATAATTAAATTATAATATTTATTTTATATATGTTATATAGTTTCATTAAATCCAACCTTTATACATTCTATATATAGCATTAACGAGTTATATCACTTTGAGGGGGTGGTAGTCCTCACTTCCACAAATGAAATTATCGTATTTATACAACATGAAAAGCATAAAGTTATGTTATAAATTAAAATTATAGAATTATAGAGATAATAAATATCATATATATCATACATAAATACATTTCAATCATAATTTACACCATGATTGGTGGTAGGAGAAAATTGAACATTCATTGTTTCATGAAGCAGTAGTTTGTCGTCCACAGAAACTGTATGTTCTAAATCCATTAGATGGAAGTGTGTGAAAGTGTAGTTAAACCCCTTAGCATAATAAAATCCTATTATATTTAGGATACTGGTGTCGTTATAAAATAATATAATAAATATAGTTTAGTGGGTTGGAGAAGGAAAATAAAGAAAAGGATCTGGAGAGAAGACGTTACCTCTAAATCGGGTAACTCCTTTTGATTTGAGCCAAAAGGATTTATTGAATTGCTTTCTGACCAAGGTAAGGATTATATGAGGAAGTTAGTTATGTTGAGATATTATTTTATCATAATTTTTATGGTCCAAGGGTCTTGAGATGTGTGAGTAAGTGGGTATAGGTGGTGGCATTTTATTAGAGGGAGGAGGGGCACTTTTGGAAATTCTTAAAATATTATTTTATAATAAATTGATTTTAGAATTATAATAGTTAAAAAGTGATAACTTTGGAGGATAAGATGATTTTGGGACAGAATCCTCTCAACCAATATGTTTTAGACAAGTTTAGGTCCCAAAATTAACCTTATCTTTTAGCTTTAACCATTAGTTAAAAACATTAACTCTTACCATGTCTTCTTGTATTTTCATAATATATGGTTACTATAGTTACTATAAAATTATAATAGAACCAAAATTAGATAATTAATGAAATTTTTAAGATTATATAATTAATTATTTAGAATATTATATTTTTAGGACTATTATATCATTTAATAAAATAGTATTTGTTTTAAAAATTCATTTATGTCAATTTTGACACTATTTAGTAATTAATTTTTGTTAAAGTCATAACAAATTTATTTCTTAAAAAAAGGCATTAACTCATCCATAACATGTAAATTACATGAAAAAAAATCTTTTATGGAATAAAAAAATTTATTTTAATTTATTTTAATATTTATAATATAATTTATTTAAATTTTTCATTAATTAGGTAATCATTGCATCATCATTATGTCATAAATAAATTTATTTATTTAATGTATAAAAATTATGAATAAAATACCATAAAGTAGAAAATATTTCTATATCTATAATTTATATTTATAGTCAAATATATCATTAATATAAACCAAATTAAAATTGTTTTAGTTAGAAGATACATGTTTATGTTATATTTCTCTTTTCTTTAAAATAAATATTATAAAAGTTCATTATCACACCCAAGTGGCTTCATGGGGTACTAAAATAGACCCAAGGATAATCATGGTCATAAATATCTCATCCAATGGAATTAGTACACGTTTTAGGGGAGTTTTATATTATTATAATATTATTTTTTTACCCTTATTTACCTGATTTTCCCTTTAACTATGGTAAATAGAAATAATTACTGAAGTTACTATTCATAATGTCCAAAAATAAAGGATACCTATTTACATAACTTTGGAATTATGATTACAAATATGGAATCCATTTTTCTAAATTCAAAACACATAATTGGAAGAAATTAATTTAAAATTAATTCCCATTGTCAAAACCAGAAAGCGGATTTTTAAGAAGTACAAACTATCAAAAGATTGACATGTGTTTATGTCAAATTTAAGTGTTAAATTACTTAAAATGACCAAAATTGGATTAAATAATAAAAAATAATACAATTAAACTTTAAAACAAATTAAAAAGGATAATATATCTATATAAATAAATTAGATGAAAAGGCGGTTTTGGATTAAATTGCAGCATTTTTCACTTTTCATTAAAATATGGATTTTATCAGAAAAATACCAAAATTTCAACCAAATTAAATGTTTATCTCCCAATTATAAATAAGAAGTTTATGTTTTAAAATAGAACATATAAAATTAAAAAAATATTTAAAAAGGGTTCACCATCAAAAGGCGTTAAAACAATAATTTAAAAAATATTAGAGTATTTTATGCTTAAAAATGAATTCATTCTCATTTTAAGCCTCCAGAAGTAAATGGGTAAATGTAAAAACATTTAAAAAATATGAAAAATCATAATATTGTTAATTTTGTTCCTTCCCGCCAATACAACTGATAGGCATTAACTACCATTTAAAATAATAAAATTGTTGTTGTATTATTTTTCAGTATAACTTAATGTTGTGTGCAATGTAAGATTTCGAATAAACCTGTTGTTGTGTGTCGAGTATGATTTCAGGATAAGCATACACTTTAACATAAAATTAAATTCTTATTAAGAAATATTAATAGATATTAAAATGTATTATTCTATAAATATCAGGGATGTTACAGAGACCCTATGTATCCTTCACTCAAGAAGGATTGATAGGTAAAGATCCTTGGGTTTTCTTTACAATAAGTATTGTATTTTTTGTCAATATCTTTTTGTGAATATTTTTGTATTTAAGGTTAAAGTAAGTTTTTGATCATCATAAGATATTTTTATCTAGTTTTTTTATAAATTTATATGATGATATGTTGTTCCTCAATGTTTCTAACATCAAAAAAATATTAATGATTCTTGATGAGTTGTACGAGTTTGTGAAATTGGGTGGAGGTTAGTTTCTATAAAACGATCATGTTGTGTATGTACAAAGTGTAGGAAATTATGAAGTTTCACCTGGTGATCAAACAGGACAGTATGAAGGCCAGTTAAATGAGATTACCATATAGAGGCATTTGAAGTTTCTAGATAGAATGTTTGTATGAAGTTCCATTTGTAAAGTGATGAAATTGAAAGCTATAAAAGTTTGGATATTTGAAGTCATGAAGTTCTTTCTGAATTAATGTTGATCTCTAAAGTTGGATATGAACAAATTCTGATCAAATGAAGGCTTTTTAACTCTTACGGAAGAAAAAATCATCAAAGGTTACAAGACAAACAAGTAAAAAGTTATATGCGGTCTACCAGTTAGAGAAATGTTTTTAAATGTTTCCAGAATGAGTATTAATGGATATAAATTTAAAAATTACATTGGACAAAGAATTATAATGAAGAATTTCAAACGTGATCATATAAATAAATATGAGTAGTTTAATCAAACAAATATATTTATTTCTATTGGATGAATTTTTTTGAAAGTTTGACAGGAAAAGTTTATGAGGCTTCAATAGATGAATGAGAATCAAATATAGATATAAGATGTCATCAGATGAATGTTTCTATGAATTTGAACCAGACTGAGTTTTGTGAAACAAGCCTTGTATTAATTCTGATCAGGTGCAAGATATTAGATGGAGATATGCCAACTTATCAGACATATCATGTCAGATGAACTAATTTAAATTCCATCAGAGGGGGAGGCACGTTAATGGAATTATATAGGGAAAGAATGAGTGTATTGGATTGAGTCAATCATAAAATGTTGATCAAACATAGTATTTTTGGACATAAAAGTATTGTACTGATGATTTATTGTGAATACATCAAATCAAAATTCACTAAAAGAACTTTTGAGAAAATTTACATAAACTTTGTAAATTCCTTTAAATATTAAGATGCTAAGTTAATATTTAAATGTTCATTAATCTACTCTATATCTAAGAAAGTTTGAAGAAATTCATTAATTCTAAGCTTTAAAGAAACTTCAATAAATTTCTAAAAGGTTTTAAGGAGGTATAAAAAAGTAGATATGAGTGGTGAAATTTCAATTTCATTTTTTAGATCCCACACTTTCTCCTAGTTTTTTTGGTATATTTCCTTTATAAAGGGTTGATTACATAGTGTCATAAAATGGTTATTGCATGAGAAAGAGATGTATTTCTTAAGGAAAGGTATCAGATATGGTTACCAAACAAAGAGTAGTTGAGCTAAATAATTAGTAGTGTGAGTTTTTAACCAATAAATCTCTTGGTTGAATAAGAAGAAGTTAACCAAAAAAAGGTATAGTAGATAGAGTTGCATCAGATAGAGATAATAGATAGAGTTACCAAATATAATTTCACCAGACTAAGATGCTCCAGTCTGAGGAATACTATATGGAGTCATATTATATGTAAGGAAATAATATAGATTTTTTCTAGATAGACTTTTGTGATCTATTTTTAAATGTTTAATATTTTGTTTTTTATCTAAAGATAATCAAATTTTGTAACTAGTGGGAACTATTATAATTACCTATCAGGATACATAAAGATATTTATGGGATTTATATTATTTTTATTCAATTCATATAATAGTGAATTTTTATAGACTAGTGAGATTCACCACAATAAGTAAATATTCACCCATATTGGGGGAAAATATTGTAAATTTTGTGTACCTTTTCTTACTTTCCAATATTTTCATATGAGTTAGTTTGAGATATAAAGTTGAAAAGGATAAAAAACTCTAATAAGTTATAGGGGTTTATTTCTATAGAAAATAAATTATAAAATATCACCACTAATCCAACCCTCCTCCCCCACCCCACCCTTCTCAGTGGCTGACACATTCCTAGGAAATTTGAGTGATATTAGAGCATTTGGTTTCCTCTATAATATCCTTATATTTATTATCATGGAAAATATAAACTCGGTTAATAGAAAATGTATTCATACCTTTGATGGTAATAAAATAATGGATGAAAAAATAGAATGATACCTAATCTTTTATCTCTTAGCTTAGAGGTGATCGATTCAACTATAGTTGGGTTTCACCCATTGAGAAAGATGCTCCTATGATATTTTCTAACAAAAGGAATCTTGAGGTTGATAGGAAATCTCAAGATGTAATTATTATTTCCATGTCAAAAAATGATTATATGAAGATGATGGGTCTCAAGACAGAAAAGGAATATTGGGAAAAACTCAAAAGAATATTTGAGGGAAATAAGTGAAGAAGTAAAATCTTCAAATCTAGATAATAAAGTTCATGATATAATAATAGTGGAAGATAAAACTATTCATGACTACTTCACCAGAGTTAATGAAATTTTCATCAATGTCATAGGATTTAGAGATGTCTTGTAAGATTCAAATACTATTAAAAATTGTTAAGGGATTTTCCAATCATGTGTGGTCCAAAAATATATGATTTAGAATAAAAATATGCTTTATCTTTTGATTAATTTTATAGATTTCTTATTGTAAAATAAATAAGGAAATCTACAGTATTCAAAAAGAAGATTAAGGAAGTGATGGATTTTGAATCCTTAAGTAATTTTAAAATTAGATAATCTAAACAAGAGGTACTTGGCCTCAATTAATTATAAGATAAGGAAGATGATGCTGAAGTGAAAAAAAGTATTATGTCAATCATATATAAAAATTACTAGAAAGGAATAGGTGAGTACAAAGTAAAAATCCCACTTAAATGTTTTGAGCATGGAGACATTGAATATTTTTTTTATAAACTATCTAAAGAAGAAATATAGAGAATATGATAATTATTCTGAAGAAAATAATTGGTGTGATGGGTAGAGAAAACTTCCAAGTAAGATAAGAAGTCCACTAGAAGTAAAAAAAAGTTCATATGAAGAAATAAAAGACGTGTGTTGAGTAATAAAGTTGTGTATGACTCTTCTGACTATAGTTCATCAAAATATGAAGGTATGAAATAGTTTAGGACCTTATTTTATATTGTTTAAATAAAGTAATATACTCCAAACAATGAAGAATAAGAAAGAGTATAAAACTATAGGGATCTAAGATCATAACTTCTGGTATATCTTTAGAAAAAACACAAAAACTCAAGAAAAAATCTATAATGTTAAAGAATTAAAGTGAGGATTAGAATTAAGTAAAGGAATAATTCATTAAAAATGAAGATGTTTGAATATAATAAATTAAAAACCTCAAGGTGAAAGTTGAAAAAAAAAAGGAAATATGGTGAAATATCTTGATAAAAATATTACTACTAAGTAAGAGGTGCTATACAAAAATCAATTAAGATGTATTAAGGCTTAAAATACCTAACATAAAATGAAATAGAATTTTATAAAATCTTCATAGGTAAAATTCAAAAGATCTCATGATTTTGGAAGATCTTATCCCAATAATTAAGTGAAATCTATATGCCATAAACTCAAAAGTTCATTTGATTGTACTAACCATATAGGTGTAAGAATCACCAATAAGATAGATTGAGTTGATAAAGGGTGTGAAAAATTCATAACATCAATGTAAGTTAAAAATAACCTCTAGAATAATTTTTTCCCATGCCAATGGAAATTATATGTTGAAAGATGTGTTAATCTTCAACAAACTCATCACTTGTAAAGACCATATTTCTATAAAATATTTAGTTTCAATGGGTTTTTTGTGTTTTGTTATTTATGGAAACATGTCATATAATTTTTAGTCTAACATGTCTCCGCCTAGGAGTGCTAAGGAACTAAGAAGTAACAACAATATTAGAGAAGAGATTAAAAATTTAAATCCCTAAGAAGAAAGAAAATCAGATTCATTAGAAGTTAAAATGCTCTAAAGGAAAAATTGATTTGACTACTTGAATAAATTTTGTGGAAGGTGTGACCAACCATGTAATTATGCTAAATAATGTATAAAAAAACTTCTAAGAAAAATTTCTTATACCAGAAAACAAAATTAAGTTGGTAAGAATAAAGTTGAATGTCACGAACCAACCTGAGTCAACCTTAAACCGGTTACCCGAGCTAATCCATGGAATGTCCTGAAGGGTGTTACCAATCCCCATGTGATGGAAACCGGTTTCGGGCATCAAAAAAGTTCAATAAGGGAAAACTTTATCCCAATAATAAATAAAGAAACTCAATAGCATAATATGCAAAAGTAGTTCAATATATATATAACCAAACTGAACATCTTTTATACACAATCTAAATAATACAATAAAGAATCACAACAAGACCAACTAAACCTGATGACCACACTACCTCCATGTTACCCCACAATTCACTCTCCAACGTGATGATCACTCACCCCCAAAGGTGACCAAACTCAAGTTGAAACTTTCCCAATGGCTAAAAACAAAAAATAACTATATTCATCAGTATTAAAACTGAGTAGGATAGCTCAATAATCTATTCCCAATGCACTTCCTTTAAAATAAAATAAACATCAATTTGTAAGTTTGAACTATAATATATAAAATTATTCTTTTCTACATGATTTAATCAAAAACAAAGTATGGCCCATTTCCCTTATTCATTTCGTAACCAAAAACATTCCATTAGTGAGACATTAGAATTTTCATGGGGAAAGTGATGTTAATATTTTAAACTTTTACAAAGAGGATAAAAAAATATTTTATTTTAAAAGAAATCATAAACCATTTTGAAACTAACCCATAAATTTCCAAGAAAAACATGACACAATAAGGCACTACCACAATAACACAATAAGGGAAATGGAAATAAACATACAAGAATCCCAATCATCACTATAAGAAACTAAGATACAATAGACATAGTTGAACCTAGGAAATTAAGAACAATCCAAAACATAACAATACATGAGACCCCAGCCCTGGTAGGATGCCACACATGATGAAATAAAAACTCCCAAACACATGGCCACCCTAACTTAGGAAAGACTGAGGGGCTCAATACCATAGTAATAAACCCAAATATATCCACCTTCTATGGCCCACTAGCCATTACGTGACCTACCAGTGTGGAAATCATTCTCAGAAAATTATATCAATATGCCAGGTTCCCATGTCTCATCTATATAATGGGGGTGAGCCAACTGATTCTAGTTGATCATCCAATCACTACATATATATAATAATAATAATTCATAATAGGTCTCACCCTGAGTCTCCCCAAGGACTAATCTCATTCCTTAGAATAAATAGAACATAATGGGTTCTAATTGAGGAACCCTAATAATGGATCTTGAGTATTCCACAGCAAGGAAATCCCATCCATTATGCATAGACAAATCATGAGAAACATCTAGCGGAGGTTTTCATAATAAACATTTTTATCAATTTCACAAAGGCTTCCAAAGAGGCCTTTAAGCATTTCACGAAAACAATATTTATCAATGATAAAAAATAAACTTTTAATAAAGGGTGTAAACACACCATTTACCATTTTGAAATCATTTAAAAATCCCATTAAATCATTCACATTACCCTTTCAAAACAAACCATTTTTATAAAATTCAAAACGGGCCATTTAATAGAAATACATGCCCAAAAATGCTAACCACCAATACCCATTTCTTTATAAAACCAAAAATCACTTGGGAACCCCATAAAAGGAACCCAATACATCATTTAACATATTAACAATTCATTTAAAAATCAAAACATGAAATTATTATCACAAATCACCCAAAAAAGCTAATCGGGCATTTAATCAAACACTTGTTGTGTGCTATTTACTAAAACAATTCTAGTCATAACAAAACAAGGCTTAAAAACACCATTTTCACACAAAAAAATTGAACCAAGGATCATATATCAATATTTATAAATTAAATAAGGTTTTAAAAGCATGAATGTAACAATTCTTAAACTAAATAGGAAAGTGTATGGGAAAACCTTCCTCAGATCCATGGTGGAATGAAAACGTACCACAAAAAACACTCTAAAAAGGTTCAAAAATCCTAGATCCATGAAGAGAGACCCTTAGTGAGAAAACCCCCCCAAAATAATCAAATGGAAAACAAAACCCTAGGTCAACATGACCATCGGAGAAGATAAAACCAAGAAATAATGATAGGAGAAGGAAGAGGGAGATGAGAGGAGGGGTTTACCTTGAGATATCCAACCAAACCCTTAATTATTTCCCCTTGGAATAACCTTATATGGATGTGGGAGGCTTGAGTAATTGGGGATAGGTACCCTAGGTCTGAATGAACTGAGTGGGAGGGAAATGGAGGGTTTTGGATTAAAATCATGAAAGGGGTATAATTAGAAAACACAAAAAATTAAAAACTGGGAAAGTCGCATGGTTAGGACACGCGTTATAACAAACCATGTGGTAATTATGTGATAGACATTGTCCACAGATGAAATATTTGCACAGTTACCTAAGAATAAACTGCATGGTTTCTGAGACTGGCCGCACAGTTGGCCCTCACCATGCGCCAACCGTGCGCTAGGGTCTACCAAGGCCAAACTTCCATGATTTCTACAAAAATTTCCAAATGATCCAACGTTAAACCATGGGGGAAAAACATAAACAAGGATGAACTACAAAACTTGGCACCCATCACACTAGGATCCTGAGAAAAAGGTTGGAATCCCCAATGAATCGGAGCATAATTCAAAACATGAAAAACCAGTTGTGAAAACTCTCCCCACCAATAACGTTTTTTCCCTCATAAAGCCGCAACACTTTCTAGATTATTGATCAATGCCTAAAGATTCCACATCCACACAATCCAACCCATTAATCTAATTACATTCCACTGAACACCAACAGAACTCAACTCCATTGACCAAAATAAAACAACAACCCACAACCATTTCCTGTGAACAACAAAAAGAATCAAACCACCACATCTATAACCATTCAAAACCCAGACCATTGGGCCTTCTCCCAAGAAAACCAACACTCACCAAAACCAAAA
The DNA here is from genome assembly GCA_963277665.1 of Viscum album. Taxonomy (NCBI): domain Eukaryota; kingdom Viridiplantae; phylum Streptophyta; class Magnoliopsida; order Santalales; family Viscaceae; genus Viscum; species Viscum album. The sequence continues at coordinate 2,050,678,001 of OY728153.1, read as the reverse complement.
AGTAAACTATGAAATCAATGGATTTTAAATAATCCACAACAATTGGATCAACAAAACACAAACCAAGGTCACACACAAAATCCAATGATTTCAAAGGAGGTCGAGACAGACTCCCCGCCATTAAGAACTAATAAAGAATGGCCAAACGAAACTTCAACATGAACCAGAAATAGGTATCCCCCACACAGGCCAATCAAAATCCCTTACAATGGATTACTTACCAAATATTGGAGGAATACAACAAGAATTTTTAAGCTACCCACTCCCAAATGGAGGGGATAGGAAATGAGCCAATACTCTCATACAGATCAAAAACTCTCACCACATCGACCGAGAGGGAAGGGGCATAATGAATGGACCACTAAACCACAACCATCAACTATCCAACACTTGACCCTCACAAATGAATAAAAATCAAGACCGCACCTAATTCACATGGGTGTTCTATATAAGGACATTGATCAGGAACTCACATAATAGAAGTCACATTCATAGACATAGCATGAGGGGTAGGTCCACCATGCTCTACAAAACTAGAGTGAATTATCAGTGACATATAAACCATAATAGAAACACTAGAACTTCCACCCCATAATGGTGGATCCACAAGATTAACTAGACTCCTTAAACCTCTGGCATCCTGACTATGCATCATCTCCACTTCGGGACCTATGACTAGAGCTCTGATGTATGAAGCATCTATTTCCTCGTAGTTAGAAAATGTTAATCTCTTAACCAAAACTCCTTCTTTTAATTCCACACAAAGCCACATAATACACCCAGGTAGAAACAAAGGACTATGAAACACCATGAAAATCACTTCCTTAAACAACACACCCTTCTCCCAAATAGGAACTCAGAGATATACAACACCATTATCTCTCACTCCAAATGAGGAGAAGAATGAACAAGTCTTACAAAGAAACCCACTAAACACCACCGAGGACAAATACCACAACTAAGGGAGTTGCTGCAACAAGAAATCATCCTAAATGGATTCCAACTAGATCACTAATCAAACAAATATGCTAGGTCATCTTTAAAAGTTGTGGATTTACCTTCTAAAACTCACAAGATAAATCCTTAGGGTGATCAACTGAAAATATTTTCAACGGATAACCACCTGCAACCATACTAAAACATCCATCATATACCTATGGGGGTGAACACAAGGCACCCAAAAAAACACAAGCTCTACCAAACCTAGCACATAAACCAAAACCCACATAGAACAAGAATCAACTTAGAGTGAAATTTGCTCCAAGATTTCCAATACCTTTCTAGAATCCCACTGAACACTACTCCAAAATTGAGCCACCAATAGGATTCCAAATCAAGATACAATATGTGTATCAATTCCAGATCACGAGGTAGAATACATGATAAACAACACTTCTAAGAAATTGAAAAACATTCCAAAAAACCATCATTTTATATAAAAACCCCACAATTTCAAACTTAAAACACTTTTGAAAAATAGAAAAAATCAAACTTAGTGGATTTTCACACTCATCAATGGTCTTTCATAAGGTCTCACTCACATGCACATTTCCATGCCACTCTAGGCACCCATCCACTTATCCATACCAAGCATCCATCCACATTTCCATATAAAACCATTCATGTGATCACCCATGAAAACACAAAGTCTAAAATTAAACAACCTAATTTTCCAAAACAAACCATTAAACTCAATTCAAAAATAAAGTACCTTCCCAAGTCACACAAACCACCAAGTCAAAACTATTTTCAGATTCTACATATCAAACTATTTTACCATGCTTGAAAATGAATTCCCATAGACATCCATCATAAATCATTTTCATTTCATTCGAAACAATTTTCCATAAATTCAATAAACCAAATTTGACTAAAACTACTTGATTAGAACCAATTCCTTTTACATTAAAAACAAATTTCAAATCAAACAAACCCTTTAAAAGGATCATTTTATATTTTCAAAAACTCACCAAGATTTTATTTCATAATACACTAGCCATCAATATCAAAACCTATTTCGAACTACACAAAACCCTTTCAGAAAACACGAACCATTCAAAACCAATTTCCAAAACCAATTTATCTTATTCAAAAACTTTTCAACAAGACATGCTTTTCAAAATAACCCATGATTTCCAAAAATTTTATTTCAAAAAACAATATGTTTAGATTAAGTAAATCCAACCCCATTATACCATTTCTACTTTAACCCAAGATTAGTTTCTCAAAAACCAAACTTTCCAAAACCTATCTTAGAGTAAATCATAAAAATCCATTTTCCACTTTTTCAAAATCCAAACATTCCATAGAAACCTTATTTTCACAATTCTCACATAATTATTTTTAAATCAATTTTCAAAATCCAAGAATATTAGAGGAGACCTAAAAGGGAGAACTAGTGTCAGTGGGTGACTTGAGCATATAGTTGGAATCCATATTCCAAACACACCACCAAGATGGAGAGCCTTCTAGGACCATTCCCCTAGCTCCACATGGATTTTTAGGCTCTGCAATCTCACAGAGACCTTTGGTCCAACTCCCCTTATTGTATCCCAATCCCCAAACAATCCCTGAAGACCAAGAAACTAAGAAAACCAGACTTCCCAAAGAAACCTAAGGATCAAAATGGGCAAGTGTTCACGACACACTTCCTGCACCTACCCCTTGAGTCCCAAAAATCATACTCCATCTACCATGACATACCCAAATAAAAAAGGGCACTTTGAAAAGCAAGGTCTTATAAAATATGACCTCCTATGATACCATTTTTCATGATCCAAGCCAGTTCAACCCTAAATCGGTCACCCGAGCTGATTTGTGGCATGGCCCAAAGGGTGTTCTCGATCCCCATAGGCTGGAAACTAGTGTCGTGAATCAACACAGTACACAACAAGGGAAACTTTTCTCTCAATAATAAATAAACTCAATAATAGAAGATGAAAAAGTAGTTCAATATATATACAATTGAAGTGAACATATTTTATACACAATCTGAATAATACAACAAATCAGCACAACTAGACCAACCGAACATGGAAATTACATTATCTTCATGTGACCCTATGGGTCACTCTCCAACATGTTGATCACTCATCGTGTAAGGTGACCAAACTCAAGCTAAAATCCATACAAGGGTTAAAAATGAAAAATAACTATAGGTGTTAGTATTAAAACTCAGTAGGCTAGACCAATAATTGATTCCCAATTCACTTCCTTTAAAATAAAATAAACATCAATTTTCAAGTTCTAACTACAATATATAAAAGTATGCTTTTCTATATTTTTTACTCAAAAACAAAGTATAACCCATTTCACTTATTCATTTCATAACCAAACACATTCCATTAGTGATACATTCGATTTTTCAAGTGAAAATTGATGTTAATATTTTGGACTTTTACAAAGAGGTTAAAACAATATTTTATTTTGAAAAAAAATTCATAAATGTAGAGACCCGAATCTTGACGTACATGGACATTAAAATACTTTTTAGGAATACTTAATACATGACAAAAACCAACACTCAAGGACCATAATAGTTTAGTGACTTTGGAAACTCAGAATATAATCTTCTAATTGTGATGAAATATCTTCAACATCTCCTATAAAGATCTTCCCCTTTTTGTTTTCTTACCTAAAACCTTTCTTTATATCCTGGGGAAAATAAAACATATAAAGGGTGAGCTTAAATGCTCATTAAGGGTAAGCATGGAGAAAATAAAACAAACCATATACATTTTAACATAAAAACATGAACATAATGTTTAAATATCGAAATCTTGAGCAATGACATAAAACATGGTAGTAAGTAAGGAAAAGATCATAATAGAACATTAATCATGATAAAATATCTTGGGAATAAAACTTGTAATTGTGGAAAAACATTAAGCACATGATATTATTTCCATGGTAGCCACGACATTACTGTCAAGACCATCTTAGTGGACCAAGTCCCTTTCTGAATTGAGTTCACTCCTCGTTTCAGTCCTGTAACACTGAATCGTATTAACTTATCGTACCATCCATGTCTATCTCATGAGATATAAATCTTTACCCAATTAATTGGAGGGAGATATAGGTCCCACCCATCTCATAATGAAATCATTTTTACTTATGCCACAAAATAAACTTAAAACATTCATCATAACCCAAAGAATAAAATGGGTTTCATAAACATCATCTCATCATAACATAATCCATACAAAAAAATGGATATCATTTAATCATAAGAAAAGTGAAACCTTGTAAATCTAAGATCGTTACTGTATTTCTAGGACTATATCCTATATGTATATTTATCCTTAGGGACATCCCTAGACATACCTAACAAATATCTCTAGGGATCTCACTAACGTTTTCACATCCTAGTTTCCAAAGGTTGACTAAACATTTCCTCTGATACCAACTATAGAGACCCGAATCTTGACGTACATGGACATTACAATACTTTTTTGGAATACTTAATACATGACAAAAACCAACACTCAAGGACCGTAATAGTTTAGTGTCTTTGGAAACTCGGAATATAATCTTCTAATCGTGATGAAAGATCTTCAACATCTCCTATAAAGATCTTCCCCTTTTTGTTTTCTTACCTAAAACCTTTCTTTATATCCTGGGGAAAACAAAACATATAAAGGGTGAGATCAAATGATCATTGAGGGTAAGCATGGAGAAAATAAAACAAACCATATACATTTGAACATAAAAACATGAACATAATGTTTAAACATAAAAATCTTCATCAATGACATAAAACATGTCAGTATGTAAGGCCAAGATCATAATATAATATCATGATAGCTTGTGAATAAAACTTTTAATTATGTCAAAACATTAATCACATGATATTATTTCCATGGTATCCAAGGCATTGCCGCCAAGACCATCTTAGTGGACAAAGTCCCATTCTGAATCGAGTTCACTCCTCGTTTTAGTTCTGTAACACTGAATCGGATTAACTTACCATTTCAGCCATGTCTATCTCATGAGATATAAATATTTACCCAATGCATTGGAGGGATATATAGTTCACACCCATCTCATAATGAAATCACTCTTACTTGTTCCACAAAATAAACTTAAAACATTCATCATAACCCAAAGAATAAAATGGGTTTCATAAACATCATCTCATCATAACATAATCCATACAGAAAAATGGATATCATTTAATCATAATAAAAGTTAAACCTTGTAAATAATAGATAAATTATACTTGAAACATACACATATGAAATAATACCATCTTATATGGAAAATTGTTTTGATAAAACACTTGAAATGAATTCTTGAGGAAAATATCCTTTCTTCTTCAAAATAATTTTCTTTTCACAAAATGCCATGAAATTTTAAAAGAAAAGGATTTTGTTTAAAATATCAATTAAATCTTGTATAGTAAGCTTCATGAAAATAAGGATTTATGAAACCGTAAAAATCTGTTCATTCCGTATAAGTTAAAAAACATTCTTCTCGTACTTTTGTCAGAAAAGTCAAAAAGCACCACGTATGGTAAACAAAAAAAAGATTTCATCCATAACACAAAGTAAAAGTCAAAGAGGGGTAAACATGAATTTAAACATACACAGAAGAATATTAAAAAATTTATGAAAAACATTTTTATGGACATGGATGAAAAATATAACCCCAGTAAATACTTACGAATAAGCAATCTCGGATAAGAATGAGATTGAAAAATTATCCCTTACCTTAGGTCCGATATGCTTTGTACATATCTCAAACTCCTGTATAATGACTTAAATAATTTCATTGACTTATTAAAGAATCATATTCACTGTTATGATATCATATATGGTTCACTTATGACTTTATATTACCTGTTCTTTTGTAAATTCCATGTTAAAGAGCGTTTTGGGTAAAATCGTCTCATTTGTCGTCCGTGTTTTGACTTGTAATTATTCATATGATTACTTAGATCGTGATTAATTAATTCAAGAATATTAAACATGATTTATATATAATATATATTCATAATATACATATTTATAATAGATGATAAATGGAAATAAATACACCATTCATGGAGACGGTAGGTCGTACGTACGCATGAACGTTGTTTCCGTTTCCTTATTGAATTGAATGGAATTAAGCATATGACATACATATATATGTACATAAATCCAGTAGAATTATTATGTCATATATTTCATGATTACTTATTATATATACTTTATAATCATTCTTGAATTGTTAACATGGAAAATGAATCTCATCGCGTCGTGGAGACGGTAATCCGTACGTACGCATGAGCGATGATATCGTTCCCACATTTATTGAATCGAATTGGAGTGAATGATCTAATATATTAGAATCAGTATGATGTTATAATAATAATATGTATTTATTCTTTACACCATTATACCCATCCAAGTAAGGTGGTGGTCGAAAAACAGATTACACCATGGCGTGGAGACGGTATTATGTACGTACGCACGCACGGTGATTTCGTTTTCCTTAGGATGGATAGAAGTTGAAACGGGATTGTTTCATATTTATAATAAAATATCAGTATATTATTTATACTTATGTTATTACAATATAATTAAACAACTAAATAAGAGGAGGTAGAAGAAGAAATAAATTTGAAAGAATCGGTAACGGATATTACCTCTTCTTCGATATGCCTCTTTGAAATCTCCTCTTAGGGCACTATGATTGGTCTTTGAAGTAGACCAGGACCTCTAGGATTTTTCTAGGGAAGTTTATAAGACAACTTTGTGGGGTTTGGATGAGATTTAAGGCACAAAGTGGTGTGAGGAGGAGAGGGAGGAGGTGCCCTTTTATAAGGGAGGAGAGGGGCACCTTTGGAATCCTCAAAAATATTAGTTTAATATAAATTCAAAACCCACATAAAAACCTCCAAAAATGACTCAATTTGAATATTAGATGATATAGGGTTGTAATCTCATCAACCAATCAAATTTATACATGTTTTGATATTATTTTAAACCTTATCATTTTGATTTATTCTTATTTAATCTATTTAAGTTTATTTGTGGTAATAAAATTCTAAATTTTAAATGGTTAAAATAATCACTTATGTGTTGTTAATTTTACATAATTGGATACTTTATGATATTTTAGAATATATAAGTTTCAATTTATAATTTTTAAATATTTTTTGTGATTTTTAAAAAATTTAATAATTAGTTATTTTTATAAAATAACAATAGTGTCAATTTTGACACTATTCATTTATTTGAATTTAAATAAACTCCAAACAGAGGATATACTCGAAATAAAATATTTAATAGGTTCCTAAGATGTCATAATAATCTAAAAAATTAGTTTAGCACATTAAATAGTTCATATAATATTTATTTTACTATTTGTAAAACCATTTATTTGATATTTCTCTTAATAAAATAATTACTACATCATTTTTGTGTAATTATTAAATAAACTTATTTGTTGTATAAAAATTAAAAATAAAATACTAGAATGAAGATAAATCTTATATCTTTCATAATAATACATTTACTCAGATTTATCTTCTAAAAGACCCAAATTTTAAAATGTTATATTTATTAAATTATGAAGGTGACAACTTTGACATCATATAAAATAAAATAATATAAGTGTCATAATCACTTTTATAAGACTCAAAACGGTCATATATTCGGTAATTGGATGATTATGGTGTATATATACACTACCAATAAGTTTTGGTCAGTTTTGTGAGCCCTTTAATATGTATTACTATTTCAATAATAACAATATTATTGATTTTTTTACTAAATAAAAAATTTCTGCATCATTAATGTATAAGCTAATAAGGTAATTAAATAACTCTTAAAAATTACAAATAAATTACCATGATAAAGAAAAATATTTTATATTTCAAATGAGTATTTATAACTGAATTTATATTCTATATAACCTTATATTAGAAATACTTTAATTATTAAAGTTTGAGTGAGACATATTTCACTTTCCTTTAAATAAAATAAACTAAAGGTTTTAATCACCTACAAGTGGGTTCTAATGGATTCCATTTCGACCCAAACATGAATTAGGACAAAATATACTCATCCAATTGTATTAAGACATGTGTTAGGGTAATTTTATAATATTATATATACCCTTAATTACCTGATTTACTTTTTACTATGGTAAATAAAATTTACCATAGTTACTATTCATAATGCCCAAAAATAAAAAGTAGTCTATTAATATAATTTTGACCCATTGATTACAAATATGGAATCCATATTTTCAAATTCAATACACATAAGTTTCAGAAATTAAATTAAAATTAATCCCGTTGTCGAAAGAAAAAGGGTTTTTGTTTAAAACATTTCAAAAGATTGAATTGATTTAACCTACGAATTCAATGTAAAATCAATGTTAATGACATACATAATATTAAATGGTAAAAATATATTCTATTTATACTTTAAAACTATTCAATATTATAATTTAACAAAATAAATTATTACGATGAAAAAAGTTGTTTTTAATTAAAATATAGCGTGTTTTTACTATTCATTAAAATATGAAAGTTATCAGAATAATATGAAAAATTTATCCAAAGTAAATTTTTATATCCTGATTACAAAGAAGAATTTTATTTTTTAAGATTGAATTATAAACATGTCAAAAACTAGATTTAAAGTGGGTGCGCCATCAAAAGGCGGCAAAACTGCATTTTTTAAAAAATACTTATTTTTCCCGAAAAAATTATTTTGTTCTCATACCATGTTCTAGAAAATGTGTAAGATGAATAATAATGTTATAAAATTCAAAATGTAGTTAATAATATTCATAACCACTAGTTCGTGATAATATTATAACCATATATCATTGTTTAGTGAAACCTGGTATTGCGTACAACACACGCTATCGAGGAAGGTCGTGATTGCGTGTAATGCAAGCCAAGTTAGGGTTGCGTGTAGTGCAAGACTTCTTTGTTGTTTTGTGTAATAGAATCCAACCATATTTCATTTATACATTGAATATATATATATATATATATATATATATATTCCCTCAATGTTGCGAACTTGAAATTCTGTGTAACACGATCCAAGAATAGTGTTACGTATACTACAAGCTAATGTGGTGTTGCGTATAGTACAAGCTAATCTTGGTGTAGTGTATAATAGAAGATCAAAGAAATTAAAAATAATATATCTCATAAAATCTTGGGGTATTACATTCTACCCCCCTTAAAATGAATTTCGTCCTTGAAATTCATCGGGGTTATAAATCGTTTATTATTCATAGAAACCCACATCGTAAAAAAGAATACTAAAACTTAATTTTAAAAAGTGATGTATGAAACATAATAGTTTCCCAAATTAACTCATCATTAGGTTTCCCCATTGGAGAACATAGGTGAAAATATGGATGTGGAGGAGAAATCTAAACATCAAGTTCTGATGGAGAGTGGTAGAGAACATGGCTATGAAAAAAGCCAACAATCACAAAGCCATAAATTTGTGATGATATAAGGTACCATCTGATTCATTGGATATGAGGGCACTAGGACAACATTTTTGGTTTTGAAGATCATTTCCCTAAAGTTGATGAATTAAAAGAAATACTTACATAATTTTGGTTCAATCTCACTATTTTTCGTGCCTTGAACAATTTCCACTTCATCTCTTAAAGAAATGAAGTTGAATTTGTTATTCGTGGAGTATTAGCAGATCATGTGATAGAATGACGGGTCATTCCATCTATCTCAAACAAAAGGTTAGCAAAAGTTATTAAATATACATTAGTTGATTAATCGTATATGGTTCCTAAAATGGACTTATACTTCATATCTCATACCACTTAAAAATTTAAAACTAATTTATACTAACCAGGTACATCCTGTAGGCCAGTGGTAGGCGATAAAGGCATGTCACACATCGGTTGTGGGATCGATTCCCACAGCCTTGTCCGACGTGATGGGTTGTCGCCCGTCCTACAGGTTGTCCTTTTTTCTAAAAATACATTATTATAAATTTCAATCAATAATATCGAAAAAGTTCTAGCCTTAAACAATACTAACTTATGTCCAACATAATCCATTCTAATATTTAGGCTTATCTAAAATACTTCTTTCCAAACTCAAAGTATAAAGAGAACGATTACTAAAAAGGTCTTATAACAAGCACATGAATACCATCATTTATCCCTCATATATCTTGTTGGTCACATTCCAATCATATGAATAACTTAATCATGTATTCTCTTGAAATATGAATACCCATTGAACCGTATTGAAAACATGAATGTTGCCCAAAGTTAACTCATTCCTCATACCAAAATCCAAAAAATCTATATACTCAAACCATGATTTAACCTTGTCCTTATATCAGTCATGAGCTCATGAATACTATCAAACATATTATTTTCTCCTTATCCATTCATTATGCGCATATCATCTTATTTCCAAAAATATCTGAATAACCTTTCATGTTTACTGGTACCATTCAACATATACTTTCAAATACTTTAGAAAAAACAATAGTGTAAAAATCTGTAGATGATTCTTTATTCCATAGTACCATTAACTATACAACATAACATAAATCATTCCATTACCTTCTTAAAACATTGACAAAGCTTCAACACTTCTTTCATATCATATATCATTTGTAGTCTCCTCATCATCATCCACATAAATACTACCCATATGACCATGCTGATTCTCTTCATGGGATTTTACCTTAGGGCATTGGTTTGCATAATGTCCATACATTCCACATTTAAAACATCTAATCATTGTTTATGTCCTAGAAATACCATTATCCTTATCCATGGTGATAACTGAACCTTTTCCTTTGCACTTACTGGATTTGTGTCCTTCTTTTCCGCACCTAAAGCATCTTCCAGTTCCTTGGAAACATTCTCCTTGGTGCCTCTTCCCACATGATTTAAATGATAGAAACTGAACTTTCCTTCCTCTATGATCATCATTAAACTCCATCTTTCTCTTATTATCTGATTCGGGAAACTTACCAAAGTTGAGATTATTGATCATATTATGAGATTGCTTATTAGGAATAATAACGATGTTTGGACTTCCAAATCCCATTTCATTTGGTTTCTCATGAAGAATATCATTCCATTATCCTCCAAATCCTCCATTATCGTGAATCTTCCTATTTCCATCCATTTTCTAAAACCCAAAAATAATAGTGTGAGAGGCAAAAATCATTCTAGGGAAAATAACATAGTAAAGGGGTAGTACCCTCAATATCTAACATCTTAGGTTAAATTCTAAGATCATTACTGTATTTCTAGGACTATATCCTATATGTATATTTATCCTTAGGGACATCCCTAGACATACCTAAGAAATATCTCTAGGGATCTCACTAACGTTTTTGCATCCTAGTTTCCAAAGGTTGACTAAACCTTTCCTCTGATACCAACTATAGAGACCCGAATCTTGACGTACATGGACATTACAATACTTTTTCAGAATACTTAATACATGACAAAAACCAACACTCAAGGACCGTAATAGTTTAGTGTCTTTGGAAACTCGGAATATAATCTTCTAATCGTGATGAAAGATCTTCAACATCTCCTATAAAGATCTTCCCCTTTTTGTTTTCTTACCTAAAACATTTATTTATATCCTGGGGAAAAGAAAACATATAAAGGGTGAGATCAAATGATCATTAAGGGTAAGCATAGAGAAAATAAAACAAACCATATACATTTGAACATAAAAACATGAACATAATGTTTAAACATAAAAATCTTCATGAATGACATAAAACATGTCAGTACGTAAGGCCAAGATCATAATAGAATATCAATCATGATAAAATATCTTGTGAATAAAACTTTTAATTGTGTCAAAACATTAATCACATGATATTATTTCCATGGTAGCCAAGGCATTGCCGCCAAGACCATCTTAGTGGACAAAGTCCCTTTCTGAATCGAGTTCACTCCTTGTTTTAGATCTGTAACACTGAATCGGATTAACTAACCATTTCAGCCATGTCTATCTCATGAGATATAAATATTTACCTAATTCATTGGAGGGATATATAGGTCCCAACCATCTCATAATGAAATCACTCTTACTTGTTCCACAAAATAAACTTAAAACATTCATCATAACCCAAAGAATAAAATGGGTTTCATAAACATCATCTCATCATAACATAATCCATACAAAAAAATGGATATCATTTAATCATAAGAAAAGTGAAACCTTGTAAATCATAGATAAATTATACTTGAAACATACACATATGAAATAATACTATCTTATATGGAAAATTGTTTTGATAAAACACTTGAAATGAATTCTTGAGGAAAATATCCTTTCTTCTTCAAAATAATTTTCTTTTCACAAAATGCCATGAAATTTTAAAAGAAAAGAATTTTTTTTAAAATATCCATTAAATATTGTAGAGTAAGCTTCATGAAAATAAGGATTTATGAAACCGTAAAAATCCGTTCATGCCGTATAAGTTAAAAAACATTCTTCTCGTACTTTTGTCAGAAAAGTCAAAAAGCACCACGTATGGTAAACAAAAAAAAGATTTCATACATAACACAAAGTAAAAGTCAAAGAGGGGTAAACATGACTTTAAAAATACACGGAATAATATTAAAAAATTATGAAAAACTTTTTTATGGACATGGATGAAAAATATAACCCCAGTAAATACTTACGAATAAGCAATCTTGGATAAGAATGAGATTGAAAAATTATCCCTTACCTTAGGTCTGATATGCTTCGTACATATCTAAACCTCATGTATAATGAATTAAATAATTTCATTGACTTATTAAAGAATCATATTCACTGTTATGATATCATATATGGTTCACTTGTGACTTTATATTACCTGTTCTTTTGTAAATTCCATGTTAAAGAGCGTTTTGGGTAAAATCGTTTCATTTGTCGTCCGTGTTTTGACTTGTAATTATTCATATGATTAATTAGATCATGATTAATTAATTCCACAATATAAAACATGATTTATATATAATATATATTCAGAATATACATATATATTATAGATTTATAAATGGAAAGAAATACACCGTTCATGGAGACGGTAGGTCGTACGTACGCATGAACGCTGTTTTCGTTTCCTTATTGAATTGAATGGAATTAAGTATATGACATACATATATATGTACATAAATCCAGTAGCATTATTATTTCATATATTTCATTATTACTTATTATATATACTTTATAATCGTTCTTTAATTGTTAACATGGAAAATGAATCTCATCGCGTCGTGGAGACGGTAATCCGTACGTATGCACGAGCGATGATATCATTCCAATATTTATTGAATCGAATTGGAGTGAATTATCTAATATCTTAGAATTTTTATGATGTTATAATAATCATATGTATTTATTATTTACACCATTATACCCATCCAAGTAAGGTGGTGGTGGAAAAACAGATTACACCACAGTGTGGAGACGGTATTCCGTACGTACGCACGTGCGGTGATTTCGTTTTCCTTAGGATGGATAGAAGGTGAAATGGGGTTGTTTAATATTTATAATAACATATCAGTATATTATTGATACTGATGTTATTAAAATATAATTAAACAACTAAATAAGAGGAGGTAGAAGAAGAAATAAATTTGAAAGAATCGGTAATGGATATTACCTCTTCTTCGATACACCTCTTTGAAACCTCCTCTTAGGGCACTAAGATTGGTCTTTGAAGTAGACCAGGACCTCTAGGATGTTTCTAGGGAAGTGTATAAGATAAAGTTTCAGGTTTTTCCCGATCTTGATGGCTCAAAGTGGTGTGAGGAGGAGAGGGAGAAGGTTCCCTTTTATAAGGGAGGAGAGGGGCACCTTTGGAATCCTCAAAAATATTAGTTTAATATAAATTCAAACCCCACATAAAAACCTCCAAAAATAACTAAATTAGAATATTAGATGATATAGGGTTGTAATATGATCAACCAATCAAATTTAGACATGTTTTGATCCTATTTTAAACCTTATCATTTTGATTTATCCTTATTTAATCTATTTAAGTTTATTTGTGGTAATAAAATTATAAATTTTAAATGGTTATAAATAATCACTTATGTGTTATTAATTTTCCATAATTGGATACTTTATGACATGTTAGACTATATAAATTTCAATTTATAATTTTTAAATGTTTTTGTGATTTTTAAACAATTTAATAATAAGTTATTTTTATAAAATAACAATAGTATCAATTTTGACTCTATTAATTTTTTGAATTTAAATAAAATACACACAGATGATATATTCCAAATAAAATATTTAATAGGTTCCTAACATGTCATAGTAATCTTTAAAATTAGTGTAGAACATTAAATAGTTCATATAATATTTATTTTACTATTTTTAAAACCATTTATTTGATATTTCTCTTAATAAAATAATTACTACAACATTTGTGTATAATTATTAAATATACTTATTTGTTGTATAAAAATTAAAAAAAATACTAGGATTAAGATAAATCTTATATATTTTATAATAATACATTTAGTCGGATTTATCTTCTAAAATACCCAAATTTTAAAATGTTATATTTATTAAATTATGAAGGTGACAACTTTGACATCATATAAAATAAAATAATATAAGAGTCATAGTCACTTTTATAAGACTCCAAACGGTCATATATTAGGTCATTGGATTCTTATGGTGTATATATACACTACCAATAAGTTTTCGTGAGGTTTATGAGCCCTTTAATATGTATTACTATTTCAATAATAACAATATTATTGATTTTTTTACTAAATAAATAATTTTTGCATCATTAATGTATAAGCTAATAAGGTAATTAAATAACTCTTAAAAATTAAAAATAAATTACCATGAAAAATAAAAACATTTTATATTTCAAATGAGTATTTTTAATCGAATTTATATTCTATATAACCTTATATTATAAATACTTTAATTATTAAATTTTGAGTGAGACATATTTCACTTTCCTTTAAATAAAATAAACTAAAGGTCTTAATCACCTACAAGTGGGTTCTAATGGATTCCATTTCGACCCAAATATGACTTAGGACGAAATATAATCATCCAATTGTATTAAGACAAGTGTTAGGGTAATTTTATAATATTATATTTACCCTTAATTTCCCGATTTACCTTTTACTATGGTAAATAAAATTTACCGTAGTTACTATTCATAATGCCCAAAAATAAAATGTAGTCTATTAATATAATTTGGACCCACTTATTAAAAATATGGAATACATTTTTCCAAATTCAATACACATAAGTTTTAGAAATTAAATTAAAATTAATCTTGTTGTCGAAAGAAAATGGGTTTTTGTTTAAAACATTGCAAAAGATTGAATTGATTTAACCTACGAATTCAATGTAAAATCAATGTTAATTACATACATAATATTAAATGGTAAAAATATATTCTATTTATACTTTAAAACCATTAAATATTATAATTTAACCAAATAAATTATTACGATGAAAAAAGTTGTTTTAAATTAAAATAAAGTGTGTTTTTACTATTCATTAAAATATGAAAGTTATCAGAATAATATGAAAATTTTATCCAAAGTAAATTTTTATATCCTGATTCCAAATAAAAATTTTATTTTGTCAAATTGAACTTATAAACATGTCAAAAACTAGATTTAAAGTGGGAGTTCCATCAAAAGGCGGCAAAACTTCATTTTTTGAAAAATACTTATTTTACACGAAAAAATTATTTTGTTCTCATACCATGTTCTAGAAAATGTCTAAGATGAATAATAATGTTATAAAATTCAAAAATTAGTTAATACTATTCATAACGACTAGTTCTTGATAATATTATAACCATATATCGTTGTTTAGTGAAACCCGGTATTGCGTAAAACACACACTATCGAGGAAGGTCATGATTGTGTGTAATGCAAGCCAAGTCAGGGTTGCGTGTAGTGAAAGACTTCTTTGTTGTTTTTTATAACAGAATCCAACCATATTTCATTTATACATTGAATATATATATATATATATATATACATATATATATTCACTCAATGTTGCGAACTTGAAATTGTGTGTAACACGATCCAAGAATAGTGTTACGTATACTACAAACTTATGCGGTGTTGCGTATAGTACAAGATAATCTTGGTGTAGTGTATAATAGAAGATCAAAGAAATTAAAAATAATATATCTCATAAAATCTTGGGGTGTTACAATAAACCACTTGGAAACTAACCCATCACTGTCCAAGGAAAACACTACGTAAGAAGGCACGATCGCAATCACAAAATAAGGGAAATGGAAATAAACATACAAGTATCTCATTCATCCTTGCAAGAAACTGAGATCCAATAGACATGGGTGAA
Organism: Viscum album; assembly: GCA_963277665.1. Lineage (NCBI taxonomy): Eukaryota > Viridiplantae > Streptophyta > Magnoliopsida > Santalales > Viscaceae > Viscum > Viscum album. The sequence continues at coordinate 2,050,661,677 of OY728153.1, read as the reverse complement.
CCAAGGAGATCAAGAATAATCCATAACATACTAATATATGAGACCCCATCCCTAGTAGCATACCACACATGATGAAATAAAAACGCCCAAATTCCCAGCCACCCTAACTTAGGACATATTGTGGGGCCCAATCCCATATTAATAAACCCAAATATATCCACCTAATTTGGGACACTAGTGAGTACATGACCTAACAGTGTGTAAATAGTTCTCAGAAAATTATCTCAATATTCTAAGTTCCCATGTCTCATGTATATAATGGGGGTGAGCTAATCAATTCCATCCAAGCATCCAATCACAAAATATATATAAAAATAATAATTTAGAACTTGTCTCACCCTGAGTCTCCCCAAGTACTAATCTCATGCCTTAGAATAAATATAAAACAAAGGGTTAAAACAGAGGAAGCCTGATAGTGGATCTCTAGGATTCTATAGTGAGTACATCCCATCCATTATGCATAGATAAGGCATGAGAAACATCCATTATAGGTTTTCATAATAAACATTTTTATCAATTTCACAAAGGTTTCCAAATGGGACTTTAAGCATTTCACAAAACCAATATTTATCAATGATACAAAATACACTTTTCATAAAATGTGTAAACACACTATTTACCATTTTTAAATAATTAAAAAAAAATCCTTTAAATCATTCATGTTAACCTTTCGAAAAAACCATTTTTATCAAATTCCAAATAGGCCATTTACCAAAAATGCATGCCAAAACATGCTAACCACCAATACCCATTTTTTATAAAACCCAAAATCACTTTTGAAACCCTTAAAAGGAACCCAAGAAATCATTTCACATATTACCAATACATTTACAAATCTAAACCATGTACTTATTATCACAAATCACCCACAAAATCCAATCAGGAATTTAACCAAACAGTTGGTGTGCGTTATTTACCAAAATAATTATATTCATAACAAAACAAGGCTTAAAAAAAATTTCACACCAAAAAATGAACCAAGGATCATACGTCAATCTTTATAAATTAAAGAAGTTGAAAAAATAATGAAACAAATAGTTCTTAAATTAAAAAGGCAAGTGCATGGGAAACCCTACCTCAGATCCCTGGCAGAGCAACAACACACCACCGAAAACACTTCAAAAAGGTTCTAATACCCTAGATACATGAATAGAGACACTTAATGAGAAAAACCTCCCAACATAATTGAATTCAAAACAAAACCCTAGGTCAACATGACCATGGGAGAAGAGAAAACCATGAAGGAATGATAGGAGAAGGAAGAGGGAGATGAGAGGAGGGGTTTACCTTGAGAGATCTAACCAAACCCTTGAATATTTCTCCTTGAAATCACCCTAGATGGAGGTGGTATGCATTAGGAGGAGGGGAGAGGTCCCATTGTTATGAAATAACTCAATGGGAGATAAATATTGGTAATTGGACTAAAATCATGAAAGGGTTATAATTGGAAAACACCAAAAATTAAAAAATGGGAAAGTTGCATTATTAGGCCACACATCATAAAAAACTATGTGGTAACCATGTGATAGTCACTGTCTTCAAATAAAATGGACTCATTATTATTAGGGAATTTACTTCACGGTTTACCAATTCATGTGGTAGTTGTGCGGAAGGTTCTGTAACCTACCGCGCGTTTTCCTAGACTGGCCTCATGGTTGGCCCTAACCGTGCACCCACCATGTGTTAGGATCTCTCAAGACCAAAATTCCATGATTTATCCAAATATTTCCAAAATATACAATGAACAACCATGGGGAAAAACTTAAATATGGATCCACTATAAAATTTTACACATGTCACGCTCAGAGCCTGAGAAAACGTATGAAATCCCCACCGAACCGAAACATAAGCCAAAACATGAAAAATCGGGTGTAACATTGAAGGAAAATCTTTTATTATTGAGAATAATCTAAAATATATCAAAAAATATCAATCAATGGATTCTTTATTTTGATTGTTCCTCACATATGATAGGTGATATGAAAATCTTGAGAAATATTGAAGAACATGAGGGAGGATCAGTCTATTTCCGAAACGATTATTCCTTAAAAATAAGAGGAATTGGGATGATTAAGATTGAACCTAAAAAATATAATTCAAAGGAAGATTTTTATGTTGATGGGATTAAGAACAAATTACTAAGTGTTATACAACTTTTTGATTATGGTAAGGAAGATATCTTAAAAACTATATTTTGTATCATCTGATGTTTAAAGGATGCAAAATTTGTTAATAAGGGATAAATAGCCAGAAGAAAACTTTTCCAGATTAGATATCCTTGTAATTTTTGCTACCTAAGTGATGAGGATGAAAATAAGTTGTGACACCGAATACTTGGTAATATTGGCTTGAAAATTATGAGAACAATTTATAAGGAAGATGATATAGGAGTTTTAATAACACTGTAAATGAAAGATAATGTTATTTATATAACTTTCCTAAAAGGAAATATGGTTAGTATAATATATATAAAATTTTAAATTCAATAAACCAAACCTCTTAAGCACATACAATCTAATCTATATGGTCTGATGAGACATCAATCAAAAAGGTGATTTTTACATTATGACTTTTATTGATGATATCACCCAGTTGACTAATATAATGTTCATGAAACATAAATTAGAGGTTTTATAATTGTTCAAAAAATTTAGAAGCAATGTTGAGAAATAACTGAGTTTATATATATTTAAGTTGTGTATAAAGAGTAGAAATAAGTACACAAGCAACTCTTTCAATCCCCTTCTGAAGAAACATGGGATTAAACATCAATACAATATTTTATACACTCCTCAACAAAATAGAGTTATATAAAGAAAAAAATAGAAGTTTCCTTGAAGTGGGAAGAATCATTCTCATTGAATATAACATTTAAAAGTTCTTATGGAGAGAAGCTATAAGTATAGTTGTTCATTTTAAAAATATATGTTTTATTTGGCTGGATTCAAAAATGAATTCTTTTCATATTTGGTATAATAAAAATACTAATGTGAGATACTTTAAGGTTTTTGAGATTCATTTATTAATAAATATAAAAAATATGAATCTAGGAAAGTTTGATGAAAAGGAAGAAGAATAAATTTTCATCGGATATTCAGTCGATGAAGAAAATATAAGTACTAGAATAAATAACTATAGAATTTGGTTGATTCTACTTATGTGAATGTTTTTGAAAACCCATAAGCCTTAATAATGGTATTTTAAGTTGTTAATGAAGATTTTATGAAAGATAGAGATGACTTCCAAAGAAGAAAATAAGAAGGAAAATAATTATAGGATTAATCTTGTACTAGTGGACTCTGATTAGTCTAGTGATGAGAAAAGTAATGCCAGAATAAAATCACTAAATTGTTTAACCTTACAAAAATAGGTTGAATACAATAATATCATTAGAAATAAAGAATCTATAGTTCAGAAAATATTGAAATTGTGATTTGTGAATCATATGTCACTTATCTCATTAGTGGGACCACATTATGTTTTAGAGGAATATGGACATAAATAATGGATAAATGTAATGAATGAATAATTGGATAAAATTAAGGGAAAAAGAAACCTGATATCTTGTTCCATGACCATAATGAAATATTTTTATAGGAACAAAATCATTGTTCATAAATATTCTCAATGAAATGAGATAAATTTCAAAAAATAAATCTAGGATTATTTATAAAGGTTACTCATGGATGTTAGGTGTTTATTTTGAAGAAACATGTTCCAATATTACAATAATTTAAAATATAATAATGTTCTTATTAGTTTCTTCTCATCAAAATTTCAATGTTTATCAGATGGATGTTATGTCATCATTTTTAATTATATAAATTGAAGAGTAATTTTTTATTGAGAAACCAAGTGGATTGATATATGATAATTATGGAACCATGGTGTGTGAACATAATAAATATTCTTATGGGTTAAAACAGTCCCCACATTCCTAGTATTTGAAACGTGGTAGTTTCCTAATATAGTTGAACTTTACTAAAGAAAAAGTTGATAGTAACTTATATTTGATAGATATGATAATAGGTACCCTATTTTTCATTGTTTATATTGAGGATATAATTTTAATAGGTTATAGGGATAAAACTTGTGAATAATTTATTGAAAAAATAAAAAAAAACTTTTAGATATCAACTCTTGGAGAGTTTAACTTATTTATGGAATTACAAGTTCAATAGAAAGGAAGATATATCTTTCTCTCAAGAAAAGTATGATAATGAGTTATTAAAAACGTTTGGCATGGAATATTCAAAGGATTTTTCTAATCCTATCTTTATTGGAATAAAATTGAGTCTAGATGAATCTAGGAAAAGTTTGAATTAGAAAAAATTTCGTAAGATGATTGGAATATTACTTTATCTTACTGCTTCAAGACCAGATATTCCATATCATGCTACTTTGTTTGAAATATATTAGAGTTATCCAATATAATAACATGTGATAAAAGCTAAGATAATACTCAACTATGTTAAAGGAACATCATATTATGGAATAATGTATAGAATAAGTAATGAGATGGACCTTTATTGGGTTCATTAATGTTGATTGGGATAGATATTGTAATGATAAAAATCAACATCAAGAGGAAATTTATTATTATGATAAAATTGTTTGAGTTTTCATGGAAAGAAACAAAGTTTTATTGCTTTGAGTATAGTATAAAACGAATATTTTGTCACTTCTTAGGCTTGTATTAAAATGATGTGTATGAAAGTTAAACTATAATATTTTAGGGTGAATGTTTATAAAAAATTAAATATTCTTTATGATAATAAAAGTGTCATTGATCTTTCCAACAAACCTATACAACATTCCAGATAAAGGTACGTTGATATTAAATATCATTTTATACTAGTGGAGATGTTATGATTTAGTATATTTCGAAAAAATATTAAATTTTTTATGCTTTCACCAAATTTATGCCAAGGGTAAGATTTGAGGAATTATGGACACAGTTATATGTTCATCCACTACCAATGACTTAAGAAATATATTAATAAAGTTCCACCCCCTCATGATCCTTTGTTTTCTTTTCAAATGGGGAGAATAAGTATAAATTTTCACTTTATATTTTATGAATATGAAGCTATTTTTATCATAAAAAGGGGGATAAAAGGTCTGAGGGGGATTTTATCTTATCATGTCCACGAACTTTCCTATCACCAAGGTATGGAATTACTTCAAAAACATTATTTTATCTAACAATTTTGTGTCGGGAAACTATCTATGATAAAGGTTTTAGTTTGATAAATTTTTGACAAAAGAGTTGTTAAGAATGTTTCCAAAAAATCTAAAGGGGGAGATTAAAGATCCTTCAGGATGTTTTTATAATTAGTATTATATTTGTTTTCAACATATTGTTTGTGAATATTTTTTTATTTCAGGTGAAATTAAGTTATCAATCATCATTATAAAGTATAATCTACACTAATTATAAATTTAGATGATGTTATGATGTTACTCAATACTTATAACATCATGAAGATATTCATTATTCTTACTAGGCATGTATGAGTGTGTACAATGGTAGAAAGTTGGTTTTTAGAAAAAGAGCATTGTTAAGGATGTATAATGTTATAAAAATGGTGAAGTTTCAGTTGATGATTAGATAGTCTAGTATGAAGGATAAAATAATTAGTCTACCAGATATAGGCTTATGAAGTTTTCATACAGACACTTTATATAAGTTTCTAATTGTAATGTTGTGAAGTTTCAAGATATAAAATTTTTTAATCTATGAATTCTTGAAGTTTATTTTGCAAAAATGTTCATATAAGATGTTTTAAATGGAAAAAGTCTAATCCTATAGAGATTTTCTAACTCTGGTTGAAGAAGAAATAAATAAAGGTTATCCGATGGATGGGTAAAAAGTTATATGGGATCTACTGGGAAGAGTGAAGTTTTTGAATTTTTTCAGATTGAGATCTAGTGGATATACATTTAAAAAGTCCATCAGGTAAAGAATATTGATTAAGGATGTCAAAGGAGATTAGGAAATGAAATTTAAGGAGATATATTTGATAAAGAAATCTATTTTTATTGGAAAAATTTTCACAGAATTTCGACCATATAATTTTTTTAGGGATCAATGGAAAAATGATCATTGGACTGAGATATTAAATATCATCGGATGGAAGTTTCTATGATGTTAAAAATATTTAGTTTTACAAACCAAACCCTATATAATTTTTGAGTAGATTTAGGATGGTCAGATAGAGATATTATAACTCATCAGACAAATCATGTCATATAAACTTATGTGAATTCTATCATACAGAGGAGGCATGTTAAGAGAAAAATATGGAGAAAGCATGAGTATATCAAACTTAGACAATCAGATAGTGTAGATCAAGTAGAATAGAGTTAGATAGAATAGTACTGGACTAATGAGTTCTTGTGAAGACATCAAATAGACATTCTCCATATGGAGTTATAATAAACTTCACATAAACTTTGTAAATTAATTTAGTATGATGATGTTCAGATGATTTTTCAATATTCATTAATCTATCTAAGATCCAATTTTTAATAAAATAATTGGTTCCAAGTTTTGAAGAAACTTCAAGAAAGGTTTGAAGGTGGTCTAATGAAGTTGAGTTGAGTGGGAAAATTAAAATGTCATTTTTTAGAGCTTGTGTTTCCTCTATGATTTTTAGAGGAAGTGTTCCTTTATAAATGAGTGGTGTTATAGCCTTAGTACATGGTTGTTTCATGAGAAATATTTGAAGTGTTGAAGGAAAGGTACCATACAGAGCTACCGAACAGAGAGTAGATGAGATGAAGTTTTAGTATTGTGGGTTTTAAACTAAGGAATATATTAGTTAAAGAAAAAGAAAATTGAAAAGAGTTGTAGTGGAAAGAGGTGTGTTGGAAAGAGATACTGAATAGAGTTACCAAATAAAAGTTCTCTATACTGATATGCAATAATTTTAGGTGTTTCAAATAGAGGTCATTCAGATATAGTTTTTCTGGATATAGTTTTTGTGATCTATTTTGAAAATTTTCTTATTTTTTTCCTCAAAAGATAAGAAAATTTTGTAACTAGTGGAAGCTAGTATAATTATCTGTCAGGAGATAGAAGGAGATTTATATATTTGTATTCACTATATATCAAATTCAATTTTTTTTGACCCACAGAAGTCTCCATAGAAAGTACGTAGTGACCGACACTGAGTCAAGAATTCTAAAATTTTAATTCATTGATTTAATTTCTTATATTTTCATATGAGTGAGGTGAGATATAATTTTTAAGAGGATAGAAACTTTAACAAGTTGTAGGGTATTATTTATAGAGAAAATAAATTGTAAAATATCACCACTGATTTAACCATCCCTTCTCAGTGGTCCTTGTATTCCTGGGAACTTTGAGAGGGGTGTATTTGTCCATTTGTTTTAAGAGAAACAAAAAACCAAATAATAAGGGAGGAAACCCTTAGTTTTAATAGAAACTAAGAAAAAAAGAGAAGAAACTTAGTTTTAATAGAAACCATGAACCAAGAAGAAGACCCTTGGTTTTAACAAAAACCAAGAAAGAAAAATAAGTCCCTTGGTTTTAATGGAAACCAATAACCCTTACTTTAATGGTGGTGAGAACTTAATGAAAATTATAATAAGAGAGGGTTTTTTTACAAACCATATAAAAAGAACTAAATTATCTCTCTAGATGATTTAGAATAAAGTGAGTGATTAGGGGAGAGGAGTGGAATTGAGAGGGGGTTGAAGAGGTAGTTCCTTTATAAAATTACAACAAGGGGTAATTGGATTAAATAGGAATAGGTAAAAATAAATTTTTATTGAAGTTGTTGAAGCCTGGTTTTACTTTTGATAATCAGAAGAGCTTTAAGAATCCTTGAAAAAATATAACTAGAATTGAATTGGAAGCAGGTAGTCACCATAGAGGTATTTCAAATCCAATCCTCCCTTGGTCTCTGTTTATACCCATAGTAGGATATAGAGAGGTCTTGGGTTGAGAAAAGGATTTAAAGACATAATTTGAGGCTTTAAATCCATATTATTAATGTTATTTGAATTTTTTAGATCAAATCCATCAGTTAGCTAATTCCACCAGGTACTTGGTGCACTTGTAACTTATCAGGATTCTATAAACTCCACTAGATGGCTAGTGAGATCCATCGGCCATCTTATGAGATTGATAGAACTTTAGGTGCTGCTATATCTTCTATCGGCTATTTGGTTCCTCTATATCAGGTAGACAGTGGGTGCAAATCAGCAAAGTCTTTAAGGTAGTCCTATGTACTTCATTTTTCACCTTTGTTAGGTCCATTTGTTACCTATGATGAATTATAAACACTATACATTAGAAATAATAAAAACACAAAGATTATAAAAACTTTAGTGATTGCGATCATCATAAGAGCCTCAACCCAGTTGGTGAGGACTCGGCAAGTGCATCCAAGAGACTCGAGTTCAAAACCGGGTGGAGACAAATTTATGGTACTATAGTATTACTATAGCAGTACTGTAGCATTACTATAGTAGGTATAGTAGAAGTACTATAGTAGACATTGTTCGGTACTGTATTAGTTGTAACTATTCATATTTTTGGGCTTTTGGGCCACCGGTTTGGGCCTTGGGTCCTTTAAGGCCTTCGAGCCAGTAAGTCTTTTGGGCCACCTCAAGGCCTTTGGGCCACCTAAAATTTGGGCTTAATGATCAGACATACTCTACAAGGAGCAGAATCTGGATGGGGATCAGAGAAGATGCATTCACCAGAGCAGAAGCTAAGAGGATTTTCTAAAAGAGAGGGTATAGAATTTCCATCGGTACCAGCCTGTGCATGCATGGGAAGCCTAGCCGAACAGCCATGTGAAAGGTGGAGAGCTGATATCATGATGAAGTAGTTGGGAGGTGGAGAATCAAGTATAGTCTGTATAATTTATAAGGTCTACGGGTCATGTAATCTCTAAGCCTACAGTCCTTGTAAGGGTTCCCCCTCATCCCTTGAAAGGGGGGTTATCAAAAATCAATAAAAAAAATAAGGTCCTTGGGCCATTTGGGCTTAGTGATTGTGATCATAAAAAAACAAGATATTTTTAATAATCTCCCCATTTTTGATGATCATAAACACTCATTTAAGATAAAAATAAAAGTTAAAAAATAATAAAGGATAAGAATGAGTTGAATAATAAAGATTAAAGAGGAAGGAAAAATATAAAATATTTGGAAATACCATTTTCATTAAATCATATGTCTCCCCGTTTAAACAAGATCTTTCTCATCCTTTAAAAATAATAGAGATATTTCCCCCAAATATATTTTTCTCCAACAAAAACACGAAAATATTCTCCCTCATAAACAAAAAACTTGTCTCCTAATTTGTGATTATAAAAAAGACTTAAAAAGTATAAGGGTATGATATATAAGATAAAACAAGAAAAATATAATCAAGTAGATCATAAAATCATAATTTTAAAATTTTGAACAAGATTTTTTACAAATATTTAATATTTTCAAAAATAATAAATATTTGGAAACATAAAACATATATATAAAGAGATAAATAATAATATTTACAATGATTCCATTCCTAAATCAACTTTAATAAAATTAAAACACTCAAAATAAAGGGTTTTGTGAAGATATAATCTTGTTAAAGATACGTGCTAATTTATTCTAAAATGGTATATCCTTTTTGAAAGTGGTCATGAAAAAAGTGAGGTTAAATATCAATGTTCTTAGTACATGAATTTTTAACAGTATTTCTAGATATGATTATGAAACTAAAACTATCACGTTTAATAGAAACATAAAGAAATGTTACCTGAAGGCCTAGAAGAGTTTATTTCATCTATATAATTTGGGTGCAACAACTCCATGCGAATATATATTCCGCTTCTTCTGTAAAAGTGAAAACATGGTTTTTATTTTTACTACTCCAAGAGATATAGGAATATTCAAGATGGTGACAAGTACCACTTGTACTTTTACAATCTATTAAACATCTACCAAAATCAGTCTTGAAAAAACTTGAAATATTAAAAGAGGTTCCCTTATGATATAATAAACCAAGATTTCTAGAACCTTTTGAAAAATAAAAAATCCTTCTAATATATTTTAAATGTGATTTATTAGTATTGAATTTAAAATGAGAAAAATGAAAAAAATTGAACAAAATTTATGGTTGAGTTACTATAAGGTAAAGAAGACTCCAAATTATACTTCTATAAATATCCTTGTAAATTGGTTTACTGAATTCATCCAATGTTATCTTATAAAAATACTCATAGGTATAAAAACTTCTTTATCATGATCTATAATAAAATTATTTTGTGTATTTGATTTGGATAAGAAAAGTATCATCCACATTTTAAGATATTAGAAAACTACAAATGAATTTTAACTCACCCATAAAACTCATTTCAATTTTTTTATCATAAGATTTGAAAATTAATTACAAAAAGAAAAAACATTTATCAAAAAATTATGTCATCCAAAAATATTTAAATGATTAAAATATCATTTGAAATATTTTTTTAGAAATTATTTTAAATTTTTTTTCTTATTTTTAATATCATTTGGTAAAAGAAAACTATTTAACCTTCCATACCAATCCTAAGGGGATTGTTTTAAACCATATAAATCTTTTGTTAACTAGAAAATAGAATTTGGGAATTTTTTATTTTCCAAACCATGTGGTTTCTCAAAAAATAATTCTAAAATAAGACCATTTAAAAAATACTTTTAACATTCATTTGAATACGTTTGAAATTTCGATGGGTGGTTAATTCCAAAAAGATTATTATAGTTTCTATTTGATCAATGGGTGTGAATGTTTCACCATAATCAATGTATTCTTATTTATTATATCATTTGGATAAAATGTTATCTTTGTTACATGTGATGTTACCTCTCTTATCTAATTTATTTGTAAAAAAACATTTTTTATGAGTGACAGTATTATTATTAGGTCTTTCAACAAGAGTCCAAAAATTATTTTGTTGGAATAGGTTTATATATTTTTGCATAGAAAAAACCCAATTTTCATCATTAATAGCATCATATATGTTTTTAGGTTCTGTAAATTAAATAAAATAATGATGATCAACATCATTTAAGAAAAATCTTATAGTATGAGTACCATTTGTCAAATCTCTAATAATATTTTTCTAAGGATGGTCTTTGTATTTTTTTTAAATATTTATGTAAAATACTAAAAGGTGATTAAACTTAAATAATATTTTTAATAGAAGTTGGGTCATTCAAATTTAAAGGCTCAAGGTAATCCAGATATTTTAATTTGAATAAATGTTTAGGGATATTTTTCATTAGATTTGATATGAAAGGATTCTATACAAAATTTGGTTCTTTTATTAATGAGTCGATAGGTTTTACTTGAGTTTGAGTACCTAATAAATATTCCATTATTGTATTTTGTATCAAATTACCCTAGGTTTTATTTATTTTTAATAATATAACATTTACATCCAAACACTTTGTAAAATATAACATTAAAATTTTTATTTTTCCAAATCTCATAAGGGGCCTTTTGGAGTAATGGTCTTACAAGAGAAAGTTTTATAAAATAAAAAATGGTATAGACTACCTCATCCCAAAATTAATGGTGGGTTTGGAATCATTAAAGAGGTACTATGATATTTCTTGAATATTTTGAATCCAACTTTCTATAACCCCATTTTTTGAGGTCCACTAGGAGTAGATAATGATTATAAACATGTCAAACAAAAAGTTCGTCAAAATATTTGTTATCAAAATCTCCCTCATGGTCAATTTGAATATAAATTATTTTATTCCCTTTTCATTTTAAACCCTCTTGGTGAATCTTATAAAGCCTTTACAGGTCTCATTTTTGTGTGCCAATAGAAATACCTAAGTTAATCTTGTATAATCACCAACAATCACAAAATAGTGTGATTTTCATCTAATAATTTAGAATTGAGTCAGTCAAAAAATATCTAGGTGAAAAATCTCAATGTATTTCTATATTGATACTTCTTTTTTAGGTATTAAATAAGTTTTGGGTTTCTTTTTAAGTTTTCAAGGTTCAAAAACAATATTGTCTTTGAAATGAAATTTTGGTAAATATCATTCTAGTTCATATTATATGAGATTAATGAGTGTGACTGTGATATGATGATCAAGGAGACTATTCCAAATCCAAGACTCTCTGTCTTTAATTCCCAAACATTTAAAATTTTGAAAATAAATATATCTTAAATATATAATATAAACATTATGAAAGCGAAAAGTGGGAAATAAAATTTTTTCTTCATGATAAAAAACTTTTCAAAAAAAAATTTCATAATAAATTTTAAAAACATTGTTTCACAATTAGATAATGCTTAAATTTTTTTTTTGAAATCATCGATTAATAAAACATATTTTATAAGTGTAAAATTGATAAAATATATTGTAGCTATACCAGTGATGTTACTTCTTGAATTTTCATCGAAAGTCACTTATCCACTGTCAAGTTATTCAAGTTGATTAAATTCATATGGGTCACCAAAAATGTGTTGAGATAATCTACTAACCATGTACCATTATTCATATATGGGTTTACTAAATAGACATTTTTCTTGTAAAATTAATGAATTATGATTTTTTGTGCCTAGAATTTAGGTCTATATATGTTATCTAGAAAGGACTTTGGTACTAAATATTGTTTTATAAATGATTTTTGAGATAAGATAGAGGATAAAATATAGATCCTTTTTAGTCTAACATATCAGGAATTTTTTGAAATTATAATCATGAATTAGATATATAGTTTTATGAAAATGATACAATACTTGTTTTAAGAAATTACTTTTATAAAATTAATTTTTTGGAAAATATGGAATTTTTCAAAAAACCAAAACCAGAACAATTTTTTATAGGTTGTTGACAACACAAAATTTTATTTATGGTTTCTTTACCTTGGTTGAATTTCATGAGTTTTTTTTTTGTGATCATCAATAATTGACTGTAATTCATGAACATTTTATTGGTCATTCAATTTTGATTATGATTCATCTTTTTCAATTTTGAGTTGATAATTTTCTTTAATTTTTTTATTATAATTCATTTTAAGGTATTAATAAATTGAATTTAGTTCAAAAAAAACCTTCTTAAAGTTGATAATGAGAATATTTTAAATGTACATATCTTAGGTGAATGGAATAAGAATAAGAGGAAGAAGAAGAATTTGAGGGAAAAGAAGAGGATGAGTTTGATTTTACTTTTCTACAAACCATGACTTCGGTCATGAGGAACTTAGAATTTTTTTTTCTTTACTTGATTTATGATAAAGAATTATTGATTACACTCTATTTTGGAACCATGGAGTCTTTATTGTTTTTATTCATCATCTCCTTGTTATTTTTTTATCAATTGGTATTTTGGCTTTATGTATCCCTTCTTTTTTCATTCAAAGAATTTCACTTCTTGTTTACTTTGATCATTGTCTATTTTTTCATATTAGTAGTATTTATTTATTTTTAATAATTTGTTCATATTATTGGCTATATGATCAATTTCATCACAATCATAAGAGTATTTGTTGATTTCTTTGAAGGTGAACTTTTTTTCTCCCTTACTTCATTGGCTTCCTTATCGGTTTTTTGCTTTATTGTTATCTCATAGGTCATGATAGATCTAGTTAGATCCTTCACAAGTATTTTCTTTATGTCCTTTTCTTATTGTATCCTCAAAACTTTGGTAGATTAAGAGCTAGGAAAAACCCAAAGGATTTTCTTTACTGAAGATTTTATAGAAAAATAATCACCAAGACACTTTGACCACAACAAATTTCAATAAAATAAAAAAAATATTTCTAAAATATATTCATTTAGATTCATTAAAAGGATTTCAAAAATTTTTCTAATAATTTCAAGCCTTGTAACTTTAACTTTATTTATTCCTTCATAATTTACTTCTATCAATCCCTAGATTTCATGTGCTATTTTAAAAGTATAAATTCGATTAAAAACATTACGATCTAAACCATAATATAAAGCATGCATAGAATTTTTATTAAGTTAAAAAGTATTTATTTTATCATGATTCCATTTTTCCTCTGATTCTTTAAAATTTGTAAATCCATGCATAATAATTTTCCAAATAGAATATCAGATACTAATAATAAAATTAGAAATTCAAGTTTTCCAATATCTATAGTCTAAACCATTAAAGAAATGTTTATGAACCATAGAGTATCCTTAAATACCACCAAGGGTGTTTGAAAAACTTCCACTAAAAAGATCAAAGTTTGAAATCGGTAAAGATTTTGAAAATTATAATTAATTCTTTAAAACAATGGTTTTTTGAGAAAAACACAAAGAACCCTTTGATACCAAAATATAGGTCATAGATAAAATGGTAAGAGGGGTGAATTTCATTTAAAAAAATTAAAAAATTATGAAATAAATAAAATAATTCAGCACTCAAGGAATAAATTTAATAATAAAATAATCAATGTAAAGTGAGTGTATAAGAAATTGAAACTTTAAGCATATTGGGAAATAAATTATAGAAATTAAAGAGGAAAACTTTGATAAAGTAGTTTGGAAATATCTCAAGAATGATCCCCTATGTATCCTCCCCTAAAGAAGGATAGAGAGGGTGATATTTCTCCCTCAGTTTTAAAGGAAACCAAGAACCGAATACGAAAGTATAAAACTCTTGGTTTTAATAGAAACTAAGAACCAAATAGAATAACCTTTATTTTAAATGAAACCAAGGAGAAGACCGTTGGTTTTAATAAAAAAACAAGAACCAAGAATAATACCATTAGTTTTGACAAAAATAAATAACCATGAAGTTTCACTTTAATAATGGTTATCACATAAAGAAAAAGATGATAAGATAGAATTTTGTTTTTACAAATACTTTAAAAATCACTCAATTATCTATTTAGAGGATTTAAAAGAAAGTGAATGATTAAGAGATAGAGAGGGAGGGAGAAAATTTAGAAGAGGGATATAGTTTAGGAAATTAAAATAAGGGATCAATTGAATCAAAGTGAAAGATGAAAAAAAAATTGGTTTGAAGACATTGAAGCTCGGTTTTCCTTTTAAGAATTAGAAGATCTTGAAGAATCCTTGAAAATCACATCATGGATTGTATCGAAAGATACTAGTCATCATATAGGTTCATTTTAATTCATATTTGAGATCCAATCCTCCCAGTGCCTCTATTTATAGCCTTTATAGGATTTGAATGGGTCTTGGGTTGAGCCAAGGCTTTAAAGATCCAAGTCAAAGCTTTAAAGACAATAAATTAATATTATTTGACTATGATGGATCGAAGAAACCAACTAGTCACCTGATGAAACTGGGTATCTGGTGCACTTGATGTTGCTTCCCAAGGTTCTATAGACTCTACTAGCTGGTTGATGAGCTCCACTATATAGTTGTGATCTTGAAAAAACTGTAAGTTCTACTATCTCCTCTATCGGTTGGCTAGTGCCTATGTATTAGGTAGCTGGTGGATGTAGACCAGCAAGGTCTTCAAGATAGCCCTTCATACTTCATTTTTCACCTTCATTTTTTCTAGTTGTTCACTATTATGATGTATAAACACTATATATAACAAATACTCAAAATGTTATAAACACTTTAGTTTTTGTGATCATAAAAACACATGAGAGATTAAACGAATTATAATTGTATTGTTTAATATCCCAATAGGCTCAGTTATCCATCTCAATGGGGAGGTGAAAAATATTATAAAAAACTAGATCAAAAGGTTACATACCAATGGTATTTTTTAAGGTTGTATGATAATCCCACAATACATCATTGAGACTAAAACTCTAGTATTTTCTGTTAGGTTTGACAATTTTTTCAAGAATTTTTTTCACCAATCTATTTGACACCTCATCTTTTCTATTATTTTGGTGGTGATAAGATATGGAAACACAATTCCCAAACCTATAATGATGCAAATTTTCTTGCATTTTGTGGTTATATAAATGAGAACCCATGTCACTAATGATGAACAAGAAATAAACCCTATGAAGATCTAGGCTCTAAAATTTCATAACTACCTTTGAGTCATAAGTTCTTGCGGCTTTTACCTCTACCAATTTAGACACATAATCCACTACTAGAAAAATTTTCAAGCTTACAAATAAATTATGAAATGTACCAATAAATTCAATGCCTCAAACATCAAAAAAATCATGAAATATTAAGGGTTTTTACAAAATTTCATTTCATTTAATTACATTCCATGCCCATTGACAATGAGGAAAATATCTACAAAAATGATAGACATCTCAAAATTGTAATTCCCTGAACCCAGTTACCCAGAGTCGGTGTATTATTACATAACATTGGCATGATACAAGTAAATCATGTCCTGAAAGACCGATCATTTTAGTAGCCTTGGAAATACTAGATACATTCATGAGTTTTACATAACATTATAAAATGAAAAACTACAACAACATTATTTCCATATACCACACTCATATCCCCTTAGACAATCCCTACAGGTCAGTCAGAAAATACTTATTCACATCCAGGGAAAAATAAAACATAGAAAGGGGTGAGCTCATATGCTCTGTAAGGATAACAATATAGCAGAAACTTTCATAAATAAGCATAAACATTTAAGGAAATGTATAAGACTAAAACAAAATCCTTTTAAACTTTAAATTAAATATAATATAGCAAAGATAAAATCAAATAATTCCATTTACTTATTCACATGGATATTCTACTAGTCTAATAATCACATGCAATATTAATATACACTTTCATAATGATGGAATGCATAATTCCAGACTTCATAACCACAAAGTCAAGGCCTTGTGCCAAGAATAGAAATAATATTTTGTCAAGGCCTTGTTCCAAGACACTATTTTGTCTCATGAGACCTACCAATTCATCGAGGAGCTATAGCGAGCTCCACCTGTCACTTACTAAGTCCAATGCATTCCTCATATGAAAAGGTTTAAACATAACATAAACATTCGTATTAAAACTAACATAAGAAATGTAAATACTTTATCCATAAACCATGAATGGTGTAAAAATAACACATCCAGATTCAAACATATCACAAAACTATCAATAAAATGTGAAAGTTTTGTATCATAATAAATCTACTTCAAATAATCTTAAAATCCATCAAAGGATATTGACATAGATGAAATCAAAACCTTTTTTAGAGAAATATCTCTTTATATTTTGAAATCATTTAAGAGTCACATAATTATAAAGAAAACATTTATTTTGAAAATATTCTTATAATATTTTAAGGTAAGATTCGACGATGTTATAACGGTGGAAAATAGCTACACTCGACGTATAAGTTAAAAAAACATTCATACATTAATTTTTTCAAAAAGGTCATAAAGTACCTTGTTTGGAAAACGATGGAAAGATTCCTATCAAAATATATAAGTTCAAATAAGGGTATAAATGAATTTAACCCATTGTATAGTAAATAGTAAAAATGTTTTTAAATATATTTTAAGAAACATGGATGTGGATGATAAAGAGATCTCAGTAGATAATTACGTATAAACACCCTCAGATAATGAAGAGATTGTGAAATTAACCCTTACCTTGTACTTTTCCTTGGTGAAGTGTACATTAACCTCCTATATAATAGTTAAATAATTGTTATTTAATGATAAAAGAACCATATACATAAATATGATATCATATATGATCTTATAATATTACTTTGTTAATAATATTTTAGTATTATCGTTGTTTCGGGTGTTAACTGATTTGTTTTCCTTTATATTCTTTGTTATGTGAGTAATATTTTTTATCAATGAGATGTATATTATTTATATCTATAATTATATCAAGTCTACAAAGATTATTTTTAATCATAAAATGAAAATTATTCTTGAATGGATGCGATGGGGAATGAATCTCATTGCGTTCATGGAGACGGTAAGTCGTACGTACACACGAGCGACAATATAATTCTTTTGATATTAAAATAATATATAATTGGATGGTATATAATATATACAGAATAATTATCATGTTATATTTATTATTTAAATTAATTATACATCATTATTATACCCATTCAAACAATAATGTATTGAATAACAACTACACCACGACATGGAGACGGTAAGTCGTACGTACGCACGTATGGTGACATGTCATTAAAATGATGGATAAAATAATGAATATGGTTGTACCATATTTATAATAACATCATAGTATATAGAAGATAATGGAGTTATTATGATATAATGGAAACAAAAAAGAAAAAGGAAGTGGAAGAAAAAAGGAACTTGAAAGAGGTAATGAAATATTTACCTCTTCTTCAGGTTCTTCCTTTTGATTTGATAAAAAGGGATCCTTAGGTTTGATTTATGACTAAATTAATTCCATTAGGATGAAGGGAGGACAGTTGAGAGGATATTTGGGCAGGGTTTGGCTGAGCCAAATAGCTTTGAAGGTGTGAATTTGAGAGAAGGGGAAGTTCCCTTTTATAAGAGGGGTGAGGGGCACCTTAGGAAAAGATTGAAATATTATTTTATAATAAAATAATTTTCGGTTTATAATGGCTCCAAAATGATTTATTTAGAGTATAATGTGGTTATGGGTCAAACATCACTCAACCAATAGGTTTTAGAAAGTTTTGGGTCACTATATTAACCTTATCTTCTAGATTTAACTCTTAGTTAATTAGTTTGACATTTACCATGTCTCTTTGTATTTTTATATTATATGGTTAATAAAATTAATATAAACTTCCAAGAGAACCTAAAGTGGTTCATTAATGACCTATATAATATTATTTAAGACCTTCGGTTTAACCTTAGATTTTTAAAAATAGAATATCAAATAATAATATCATATTTTTTTAAAAACTCTTTTATGTCAATTTTGACACTATTTACTATTTTGTTTTTGTTAAATTCATAACAGCATTATTTCTTCAAAAAAATAATTTAATCAATCCTAACATTCCAAATTAACATAGAAAATTATTTTATGGCATCAAAACTTTCAAATTATATATATTTTAACATCTATAATACCATTTATTTGATTCTTTCATTAATAAGGAAAGTATTGCATCATCATTTTGTCAAAAATAAATTTAATTATTCAATATCTAAAAATTATAATTAAAATACCATTATGTATTAAATATTTTTATATTTCTAATTAATATTTATAGTCGAAGAGATAAAATATATAACCCTGTGTAAAAATTGTTTTACTAAAAGATATATGCTTTTGTCATTTTTGTATTTACTTTAACTTAATTAATATAAAGTGTCATTATCACTTACAAGTGGCTCTATGGGGTTTTAAAATCAACCCAAGGATGCACATAGTCGGAAATGCATCAGCAAATAGGGTTATAACACATTTTAGGGTAATTTAATATTATTATAATAATATTTGTTTACCCTTATTTACCGGATTTACCCTTTAACCATGGTAAATAAAATATTTACCGAAGTAATTATTCAAAATGTCTAAAAATAAAAGATACATATTTATACAATTTAGAAATCTTGATTCTAAATATGGAATCCATTTTTCTAAATTCAAAACACATAAGTGACATAAATTAATTTAAAATTAATTCCTGTTGTCAAAAAAAAGCGTGTTTTTAAGAAATAATAACTATCAAAAAATTGACACTTGCTTATGTCCAGTTTAAATGTGAAATTACATAAAATGACCAAAATTGGATTAAATGGTAAAAAAATAATCTAATTTTACTTAAAAACCACTCAATAGTATAATTTATCACTATAAATTATTTTTATTAAAAAAGTTTTTTTTAATTAAAATTTAGTGTTTTTTCACTATACATCAAAAACTGAATGTTTTAAGAAAAATACCAAAAATTCACACTAAGATAATTTTGATATTATGAACCCAAAAATGAATTCCATTTTGAAATATAAAATTGATAAAATTTCAAAAATTTGGTATTACTATTCATAACGGTTAGTTTGATTGGTTGTGATGTGTCAGAATCTCGAAGTTGCGTACAACTCAAGCTATTGAATTATTCAAAGGGAAAAGTATCGTGGAAGCTTGGAGTGTTGCATTCTCTCCTCCAAATAATTTCTTCCTCAAAATTTCTAGAATATTTCTACATAAAAAGATTCGGGTGGTTCTTAATCATAAGTTCCTCGAGTTCTCGTGTTGCCTCTTCCATCTTATGGTTTCTCCATAGAACTTTTACCAGATGATTCGTCCAGTTTCTCAACACGTGTTCTCCTGTATCATGAACCTTGATAGGATCTTCACAATAAGATAGATTGGGTTCCAGTTCTAATTCCTCATAGGTAATTCCATGTGTTGGTTCAGGCATGTATTTTCTCAACAGTGATATGTGGAACACATCATTAACTTTGGAGAGACTTGGCAGAATTTCTAAATAGTAAGCTACAACCCCAATTCGTTCTAGAATTTTGAAAGGTCTGATGTACCTGGAATTCAATTTACCCTTTTTATTGAATTGTATAATTCCCTTCCATGGAGATACCTTCAAGAAAACATGATCTCCTACCTAAAATTCCAAATCCTTCCTTCGGTCATCTACATAGCTCTTCTACCTACTTTGAGCTGCTTTGATGTGGGTTTGAATTACCTTAACTTTTTCCATCATTTCATCAACAAGTTCCAGGCCTACGAGTTTTCTTTCACCAACATCATCCCAACAAGTTGGTGTACGACATCTCTTTCCATGTAACGCTTCATATGGTGCCATATGAATACTTGAATAGAAGCTATTGTTATAGGAAAATTATACTAAAGGTAAATATTGATCCCACATACCTTGAAAGTCAAGTGAAAAAGATCTCAACATGTATTATAAGGTTTGAATAGTCTATTCTGATTATCCATCAGTTTGAGGGTGGTAGGCAGTGCTCAAACAAAGCTCAGTATCCAGGGCTTTCTAAAGACTTTTCCAGAATCTTGATGTAAAATGGGGATCACGATCAGAAACAATCGATAGGGGCACTCCATGAAGTCTTACAACTTCATTAATATATAGTCTTGTTAAACGTTCAAGTGGTAAATCTTCTCTTATAGCAATAAAATGTGCTGACTTGGTAAGATTATTAACAATGACCCATATTTCATCATTCCTTCTAGTATTCCTTGGTAGGCCCATGACAAAGTCCGTTGTAATATTATCCCATTTACATTCAAGTATGGGAAGAGGTTGCGTGACTCCTCCAGGTTGTTTCCTTCTAGCTTTCACTTGTTGAAAAACCATACATCTTGACACAAAATCAGCAATATCCCTCTTCATGTTGTCCCACCAAAAATGTTCCTTCAAATATCTATACATCTTGGTGCTCCTAGGGTGTATAGATAAATTGGATCTATGAGCATAATCCAACAATTCTATTTTTATATCAGGTATATCGGGAACCCAAATTCTCTTCCCAAATTTTAAAATCCCATCTTCATATATGAAGTCACTCAATCTCCCATCATTCGAAGCTTAAAAATTCTTTAGAAACTCCTCATCATCAGCCTGGGAACTTGTTATCCTTTCTAGTAAATATGGTTTGGAAACCATTTGAAAAAGCATTGATGCTTCACCTTCCATGGTTATTCCCATATCCATCTTTACTAGATCCATGTATATAGGATCCTTTTCAACTCTCATCTTGTTCAAAACTCCATGATCCTTTCAACTCAAAGAATTTTCCACCTTATTTTCCTTTCCCGGGTGGTAGTGTATAGTGCAATCATAATCCTTGAGTTGTTCAATCCATCACTTTTTCCTCATGCTGAGTTCTTTTGCTAAGAAAATATAAATCAAACTCTTGTGATCAGTATAAATCTCCCATTTTTCACCATATAGATAGTGTCTCCATATCTTCAAAGAAAATATTATAGCTTCTAACTCAAGATCATGAGTAGGATAGTTTTTTTCATGAATTTTTAGCTGTCATGATGCATAGGAAATAACCCTATCATTCTGCATAAGGACACAACCAAGTCATTTCTTTGAAGCATCACTATAAATAACAAACCCGTCATTCCCCAATGGTAGAGTCAATATAGTAGCATTGACTAATATTCTCTTAAATTATTCAAAACACTCTTCACACTCTTTTTTCCAAACAAATTTAACCCCTTTACATGTGATCTTGGTTAATGGGTTAGCCAATCGGGCAAAATTCTAGACGAAACGCCGATAATAACCTGCTAAACCAATAAAACTACATACCTCGGTTATACTCATCGGTGCTGGCCATTCTTGGATTTCCTTGTTCTTTGAAGGATTAATAGAGATTCCATCCTTAGAGAAAATATTTCCAAGAAAAGAAATATCTTGAAGCCAAAATTCACACTTGCTAAACTTCCCATATAATTCATTTCTTCTAAGAGTCTTCAGGATAATGTGCAAGGGATTTTCATGATCTTCGTAGCTCTTGGAGTGTACCAAGACATCATCAATAAATACCACTGCAAAGTCATCAAGATATTCTGTGAAAACCCTATTCATTAGATCCATGAAGACAGAGGGTGCATTAGTCAATCCAAAAGGCATTACTATAAAATCATAATACTTGTACCTAGTTTGAAATGATGTCTTCAGAATGTCTTCCTTATTCATGCACAACTGATGGTATCGAGATCGAAGGTAAATATTTGAAAAATATTGAGCTCCATGAAGTTGGTAAAATAAATCATTAATGCGGGGTAGGGGATACTTGTTCTTTATTGTTATAACATTAATATCCCTGTAGTCAATGCACAACCTCATAGATCAATCTTTCTTCTTAAAAAAAGGATAGGGGATCCCTATGGAGAAACACTAGGGAGAATAAATACCTTGTTACTCAATTCCTATAGTTGTTTATTTAGTTCCACTAATTCCACAGTGTCCATTCTATAATGGGTCTTCGATATGGCCCTTGAACCAGGAATTAAATCAACGGAAAACTCAATTTCTCATTCTGGAGGATGTCCAGGTAAATCCTCTGGAAACACATCAACATACTCTTGCCCAATAGGTACATCTTCTATTTGAACATTCTTTTCCTCACCCACAGTTATTTCATTCTCTTCCTCCCCAATAATTGAATTTAGTTGAGCTACTGGGGTTGAATCTAAATAAGAATCAGGAGGTGACAATTCTTCTCTAAACATAAGGTGTTCCATATCATCGTCATCAAAAATAGTAACCTCCTTCTTCTTACAATAAATTTTTGCATCATGGTCCAAAATCCAATCCATACCGAGGATTATATCAAATTCAATCATGGTTATGATGATCAGATCATCAGATAAAGAACATTTATATGCCCTAATGGGGACTTATTCAAAAAACATTGTTGCAATGATACTTCCCTTAGGAGTTTTGACTGACAACCCCATTGTTAAATCAAATTGGAAATATATAATTTTCTTAGAAAACTGGGAAGGTATGAAACAATGTGATGATCCATAATCAAATAAATCATTTTCTAAACTTAAGGAAACTATTAAATTACCTACCACCGCATCTTTTAGAGCTTCAACCTCAGCAGTAGAGATAGCATAAGCTTGTCCTTGATCCCTTGGCCTTTTCTGAGGTAAGTTTCCTAAGCACTTAGGAAATTCATTTGCATAATGCCCCTTTTCTCTACAATTGTAGCATTCAACATTGATAGTTTCTTTTTTCCCCTTGCAATCACAAGCTTGGTGGCCTTTTTCACCACACTTGTAACAGACTCTCATTCCCTTCAGGCAAGTACCGGGGTGTTTCTTCCAACATTTACTGCAAGATGGATATTCAACTTTTCCCTTCTTCCCCTTATTTCCATTTCCAAAGTGTTCAGCAGATCTTTTCTTCTCTTTCTTTGCTTTAAAGACGTAAGACTTAGAGAATTCCTTTTCTATCTTGATAGAACATGAGACAATATCTTCGTACGATGAGAAGGATTATGAAACTAATGCTCAACAGAGAAATGGTTTTAACCCATCAAAGAAACGGTCAATCTTACTTCCTGGGTTACGTATATAATCTGCAGCATGCCTTGCTAACCTTGTAAAGTTAGCTTCATACTTTGCGACATTCTTATCCTCTTTTTTCCTCAGACTCAGAAATTGTCTTTCCATATATTCTAATTGGTCATGAGGAAAGTATTTTTCTAACAAAATCTCTTTAAACTCCCTCCATTCTATATTTGATACTTCATCATATTCCTTTGTGTTTTGAATCAATGACCACCATTAATCAGTATCTCTAGTAAGGTGGTAAACTGCCATGACAACTTTTTCCCTTTCACTACTCCCCAAGGTGTGGAATATTTTCTCTAAGGAATTTATCCATTTCTCAGCTACTAATGGATTTGTACTCCCATTGACTTTTTGTGGTTTTTTCCTCATGAAGCGATCTAAAATTGATCCTCCATGTTGTGGATCAGGGTGCTTCATATGGGTAAGGTTATTATTCATAACCTAATTAATTTGTCCCAGTATGGTGATAAGATAATTAGCACCAGTTGCTTAACCAGCTCCACTATAATTATCTTGAGTAGGAGGGAAATACCTACATGGATTACGTGTATTGATATGGTTTTCATTCATTCCACGAGGCTCCATTTCTAAATAATGGCATAAACTAGATTAGTTTGTGAATCGAAATACATAATTTCAAACTTTTAAAACACTAAAAATAAACTGAACAGTTTATGGATATAATCCATAATCATAAAAATGTTTTCTTTGAGGAAGTATATACTCATAAACCCTTTATAATGATCTGTAAATAAAATGAGAATTTTCCTAAGCATATCCCCTAGGAGTGTCCTAACCAAGAGTGAAACAAGGCCCGTTGTCGTGTACCAGTTCCCATTCGAGTCTAGCTCAAAGTAGTGTTTTCAGGTTTTACCCCTAGGTACATCTTTTCCAGAGTCACCTCTACCTGCTCGTATCAAGATAGGGATTTATTTCTTGGAAAACTCCCAAAATCTCTACAATACCAAAATTCTAGGAAGTTCTTCTATACTAATCCTCAAATTCTATCTTAGGGTAATGTGCTCTTATCAGAGTTTATCAAAATCTAGATTCCATGGTTTGTACTAAACTTCCTCTGATACCAACTATAACTCCTTGACCCCGGTTACCCAGATTCGGTGCATTATTACATAACATTGTCATGATACAAGGAAATCATGTCCCAAAAGACCGATCAATTTAGTAGCCTTGGAAATACTAGACACATTCATGAGCTTTACATTACATTATAAAATGAAAAACTACAACAACATTATTTCCATAGACCACACTCATATCCCCTCAGACTATCCCTACAGGTTAGTCATAAAATACTTCTTCACATCCTGGGAAAAATAAAACATAGAAAGGGGTGAGCTCAGATGCTCAGTAAGGATAAAAATATAGCGGAAACTTTCATAAATAAGCATAAACATTTAAGGCAATGTATATTACTAGAACAAAAGCCTTTTAAACTTTAACTTCAGAATAATATGGAAAAGATAAAATCAAATAATTCCATTAATTTATTCCCATGGATATTATACTATTCAAATAATCACATGCAATATCAATCGCCACTTTCATACTGATGGAATGCATAATGCCAGACTTCATAACCACATAGTCAAGGCCTTATTCCAAGACTAAAAATAAGATTTTGTCAAGGCCTTGTGCCAAAACACTAGTTTGTCTCATGAGACCTACTGATGCATCGAGAAGCTATAGCGGGCTCCACCCATCACTTACTAAGTCAAATGCATTCCTCATATGAAAATGTTTAAACATAACATAAACATTCGTATTAAAACTAGCATACGAAATGTCAATACATTATCCATAAACCATAAATGGTGTAAAAATAACACATACACAGTCAAACATATCACAAAACCATCAATACAATATGGAAGTTTTGTATCATAATAAATCAACTTTAAATAAGATTAAAATCCGTCAAAGGATGTTGACATAGATGAAATAAAAACCTTTTTTAGAGAAATATCTCTTTATATTTTGAAATCATTTAAGAGTCACATAATTATAAAGAAAACATTTATTTTGAAAATATTCTTATAATATTGTAAGGGAATATTTAACGATTTTATAATGGAGGAAAATATCTGCACCCGCTGTATAAGTTAAAAAACATTCATACCTTAAAATAAGGGTATAAATTAATTTAACCCATTGTCTAGTAAATAGTAAAAAAAATTGAAATACATTTTAAGAAACATGGATGTGGATGATAAAGAGGTCACAGTAGATAATTATGTATAAACAACCTCGGATAATGAAGAGATTGTGAAATTAACCCTTACCTTGTACTTTTCCTTGGTCGAAGGTATGTTAACTTCCTGTATAATAGTTAAATAATTGTTATTAAATTATACAAGAACCATATACATAAATATGATATCATATATTATCTTCTAATATTTCTTTGTTAATAATATTTTAGTATTATCATTGTTTCGGGTGTTAACTGATTCGTTTTCCTTTATATTATTTTTTATGTGAGTCATATTTGTTATGGATGGGATGTATCTTATTTATATCCAGAATAATATCAAGTCTTTAAACATTATTTTTAATCATCAAATGAAAATTAGTCTAGAATGGATACGATGGGGAATGAATCTCATCGCGTTCGTGGAGTTGGTAAGCCGTACGTACGCACAAGCGACAATATAATTCTTTTGATATTAAAATAATATATAATTGGATGGTATATAATATATAAAGAATCATTATCATGTTATTTTTTTTATGTACATCAATTATACATCATTATTATACCTATCCAAATAATGATGTATTGAATAACAACTACACCACGACGTGGCGACAGTAAGTCGTACATACGCACGTATGGTGACATTTCATTCAAAGGATAGATAGAATAATGAATATATTTGTACCATATTTATAATAACATCACATTATATAGAAGATACTGGAGTTATTATTTTACAATGGAAAAAGAAAAGAAATAGGAAGTGGAAGAAGAAAGGAACTTGAAAGAGGTGATGAAATATTTACCACTTCTTCGGGTTCTTCCTTTTTATTTGATCAAAACGGCTCCTTAGGTTGGATTTATGACTAAAGTAAGGCCTATAGGACAAAGGGAGGACAGTTTATAGGATATTTGATTAGGTTTTGGCCGATAAAAATGGCTTTTAAGGTGTGAATTTGAGAGAAGGGGAAGTTCCCTTTTATAAGAGGGGTGAAGGGCACCTTACGAAAAGATTGAAATATTATTTTATAATAAAATCATTTTCGGTTTCTAATGGCTCCAAAATGATTTATTTAGAGGATAAGGTGGGTATGGGTCTGAAAACACTCAACAAATAGGTTTTAGATAGGTTTGGGTCACTATATTAACCTTATCTTCTAGATTTAACTCTTAGTTAATTAGTTTGACATTTACCATGTCTCTTTGTATTTTTATATTATATGGTTAATAAACTTACTATAAACTTCCAAGAGAACCTAATTTGGTTCATTAATGACATATATAATATTATTTAAGATCTTTTGCTGAACCTTAGATTCTTAGGAATAGAATATCAATTAATAATATAATATTTGTTTTAAAAACACTTTTATGTCAATTTTGACACCATTTTCTATTTTGTTTTTTTAAATTCCCAACAAAATTATTACTTAGAAAAAAAATCATTTAATCAATCCTAACATGTCACATTAAACTATAAAATTAGTTTATGGCATCAACACTTTCAAATTATGTTTATTTTAACATCTATAATACCATTTATTTGATTCTTTCATTAATAAGGAAAATACTGCATCATCATTATGTCATAAATAAATTTAAATATTCAATGTCTAAAAATTATAAATAAAATATAATTATGTAGGAAATATTTTTATATTTATAATGAATATTTATAGTCTAAGAGATAACATATATAACCCTATGTAAAAATTGTTTTACTAAAAGATATATGCTTATGTCATTTTTGTATTTACTTTAACTTAATTAATATAAAGTGTCATTATCACTTATAAGTGTATCCATGGGCTCCCAAAATCGGCCCAAGGATGTACATGGTTGGAAATGTATCAGAAAATAGTTTTAGAACACTTTTTAGGGTAATTTAATATTATTATAATATTATTATTTGTACCCTTATTTACCGGATTTACCTTTTAACCATGGTAAATAAAATATTTACCGAAGTAATTATTCAAAATGTCTAAAAATAAAGGTTACCTATTTATACAATTTTTACCTCATGATTATAAATATGGAATCCATTTTTATAAATACAAAACACATAAGTGGCAGAAATTAATTTAAAATTAATTCTCGATGTCAAAACAATAACGTGTTTTTAAGAAATAATAACTATCAAAAGATTGACACTTGCTTATGTCTAGTTTAAATATGAAATTATGTCCAATGACCAACATTGGATAAAATAGTAAAAATATAATCTAATTATACTTAAAAACCACCCAATATTATAATTTATCACTATAAATTATTTTGATTAAAAAAGTTGTTTTTAATTAAAATTTAGTATTTTTCACTATTCATCAAAAACTGAATGTTTTCAGAAAAATATCAAAAATTCACCCTAAGATAAATTTGATATTCCAAACCCAAAAATGAACTCCATTTTGAAATATAAAATTGATAAAATTTCAAAAAGTGGGTATTACTATTCATAACGGCTAGTTTGATTGGTCGCGATGTGTTAGAATTTAAAAGTTGCGTACAACACAGGCTATTACATTATTCAAAGAGAAACATATTGTGGAAGCTTAGGGTGTTACAAAAATAGTGTTTCCCAAAATATACTAGAATCAAGGACCTTTCAAATAGTCCTTTGGGTACCAAAGTATCCCCCACATGATAGAATGTGAAAAAACTTGAGGGCATACTGAAATTCGCTATTGGGAACACAATACCTTAGGAATTTATCACTAAAAGTTCACAAAAGGTAATGTTCATCCCAAATATACCAGCATGACTCATTTTTCTAACACATAGCTTGGTTTTTATTGAATTCAATAAGAATGAAAGATGATTACATTGGAGTTTGCATTCTAGAACCAACTATTTTTACTTTTGATTACATGTATATTCAAGAAGTGGATATTAATTAAACATCTTATTACATATTTTCCATTGTTCTATATGAATTTAATATAGTAATGTACTTGAGTATATTTCATATTGAAAATGGAATATCAGTCCCCAGATATGATAAGAACATTGAAATTCTATGAAAATATTCTTAAACATAGTTCTACATTCAGATAACATTATATGATGGGTAATTTTGTATGTTTACTGTCAGTTGTGAGTACTCATAAGTAGATAAGACTTCATCTCATTAATTTTTCCCTTAGTAATCTCTAAGATGAGATATAATGAGAATAGACCCACCATTAGTAATTCCACATGTTTATATATCATTAGATATCCCTATCTATGAGTGTGTGTAATGGTCTATAGACTTTAAGATTATTATTAATGAATTTCATAACTCACGCACTTAGATCTATTAACCAAAAATATGACACAATATGTTTGTGTGAAGTAGGGTATATCACTAATTACATTTATTAATGAATAAGTCAATGAATAATTTTTTACTTCTATTTTTAGGGACATTCATTTCTTATCCATTTAATTGAAACAGAACTCTCTCAATAAATTAATGGTCATGGTGTAATAATGTGTTTATTTTAGATATCCAAAGAAAGATATATCAAGAATATAGGTTGGTGAAATGGGTGTGAAAATTTCTTGTTAAGATATTATGACAAGGGGATTATATTATATAGTGAGTGCTTGTATGTGGTTTTCAATGTTACAAAATTAAATTCTTTCTCTTGGGTGCCTTGATCTATTGCTAAACAGTAATTTTGGACTTTAGGAAATCCCCCTTATTCCAATGAGAAATAATCCCAAAGGTTCACACTCCAAGTGTTTTCATTGATCTTAATTAAATTCTATTTGAATTTAGTTATTATAATAAATATTATTCTCAGACCAAGGAATAATTTTATTCAAAATTAATGATTACATAAATTAAGTAAATATTTATTCATAAGGTAATTGTTAAATTACATGGATATATAATATTTATTTATTTATTTAATATTTAATAAATATTTATTCACTAGACTGCGAATAGAATATTGATTTTATGAATAAATATTTAATTTAATATTTATTTGGGTATTTAATAAATGTCAAGGAGGATGAGTGGACCAAGATTGTGTTTGGTGATAAATATTAATTTTCATGTTGGTAAAATAATATTTATCATTGATCCAATTAGTACACTCCATGGAATAAAAAAATATTATTATTTTAATACATATCATGGGCTCATACATGGGTTGTACATTTTATTAAGGGCACTTCTAAAATTAATTAAATTGCAAACCCTAACCCTAGGTCTATAAATAGACTGTTGATATGTTCTAAAAGAAGAAAAATGATAATTGTTTTGTATAACATATTAATTTCTATAATCCTTCTCTTCCTTCTCACTTCCTCTCAAGAACAAGAATATTTAGAGAATTTATTCAAGACTCGAGAAAAAAAGAATTGATCTAGATGAACAAAACAGGATGATCAATCAACCACACTAGAAGTCACGTCTACTATAAATAAAGATGTTGAGAATAAGGTAATATTTCTTTAAATTTAATTAAATTAGTTGTAAATTTTATTTGAAAATATCTCCTCCTGTTCCATATACCTTTCATTTCAATATTAAATTGGAAAAAATAATTGTTCATAGCATTCGCATCTTGTAAAATATTAGAATGATCAATAAAATTTGACATTCTAGGAGTCAAGATTGGCCCTAATAAGTGGTTATGTTTTGCCTAGAACCAACAAGGGGTATTAGAGTAGTCGGGTTCAAATTTATAATTATATATTTAATTATTCATCATTACTCATTTAAAAGTTTGAATTCATTTCAAGTTTTAATTCATTCTTGATCCATCATTGAAATCTATTCTTCCTATTTTTCATTTCTTGCTCATATTATCAGAATTAGTTGATAATTAATGAAGATCGTATCGAGATATCCCATTCACTGGTTCTAAGAATTATGGTTGGATAATACAATACTACAAATCATGTACTCTTTTACTACACACCATACATCCTTATTCAATTGCAAAAAGATGCCCCTGTGGTTTTTGGGTTGTCGTGTAATTAATACACACCACATGCAATGAATTCACTACATTTAGATCATCCAGGGTGGCATGTGTATTTTTTGTAGTGCATGTCATATAGATTGACTAAATGCTATGTATATTGATTACACGTTGTGTAGTCCATCTGCTTTCAAGGTGAAAAACACAGGGTCAAACTACATCATGTAATTAATACACCATGTATATTTAATAAATGAGGCATACAAATTAGTATATGTGTAACTAGAAGTGCACATCATGTGTCCTTTATACATGTTGTGTACTTCATAAATTTTCATGATAAGTACATGCCATGTCCCTAGGCATGTACTATAGATATTTAGTGAAGATAAGTACATGTTGTGTGGTTGGATTGCACATGTCATGAACCTTAACTATTTACATGAAAATATTAAATTTAATTATTTATTCAAGTAAACCTCACCAGCATGAGTTATATGGGTCATTAAGTTGATAGTATACACAAGTCATTAGGTTTTACATTATATTAAATACTTAATTAATTCTGTGTAATATTTGAAACTATGAATCATGTATGGTTATTGTATACTAAATATTCAATGAATTAAATTATAAAACCTGTGTAATTTTAATGTGTTCTATGTGGCATTAAATTATCCATACACACCACTAGATTATGAAATATTTCATTTACACAATATTTTTTATGAGTTTTTTGTTTACAATTAATACCATACTGAGTAGTTTGGATAGGTAATTGATGAGTTTCTTCCAAGTACAAAGTTGTGTTCTATTTTATTGAGTTTTAAATAAAATTAAATTATTTTCTTTATTTAAAAACACAGTGGATGGGAATTTCAAGATGATTGGATGAAATAAGATAAAACTAATTAATTAATTAATAATATAATTAATTGGATTAATTTGAGCATGTTTTGTCTTATCGAATAATGAATTGAAATAAATGATAGCTGGTTGTTTTATATGTTTAATTGTTTCATGTGTATAAATGATCATGAGATTGACCAAACCTATGTATGTGTTGGTTTCATTTAATTTAATTTTATTGCATGGTTTTTTAATTAATTATTATTAAATTAAATATGATAAACTACTAGAAATTTCACCTATATCCATGGTCAAAAACCATGGTTATAGTCATTAAAATTGTGGTTGTAGCCTATATCCATGGTTTCAATAGGTCGTGGTTTATATTGGTGTGGCTATAGGGAGAATTTATAGCCACTGTTTTAAGGGATATTTTTATGGTTGTCCACCATGTAAATACAACCTATAGCCATAGTTTCTTCCACAATGGAAATATCCCTTTTCATTTTTCACCATGGTAGTAGGTCTATTTATATGGTTTTAAACCATGGCTATAGGCTATGTTTCCACGGTGGATAATCATGGAGATGGCCCTATTTAACCGTGGCTATAGTTTTAAAATAAAATGTACTAGCAGGATTTGAACCCCTTACCTCCTCTATTTGAATCTCAGTGTTTAACCACTACTCTATAAAAAATTAATAGTTTATATATATTGTTATAAATATTTTTAAAAACCATGAAAATATGAGTCAAACCAAGGAAATATTTTTTCCCACCCCCTTCCCATGGGAAATTTTTTCCCCCATGCTTACATAAGAAATATATTCCCATAGTTTAAGATAATTTTCAATATAGGTATTCTATAAAGTCCATGTTTTATAGAACCATGGCTATAGATTATGAATAATGACCTATAGTTGTGGTTTTTCAAAAAAGGTGTCTATAAGGTTGTTTTCTAGTAGTGATGGTCTGCGAGTCATCCCCCTCTCTTTCATTATATAGGACTTGTGTGTACAAGGTTTTCTTATGTAATCCTCATTAACAAGTCATTTGGTTCCCCTCATCTGTGTGTGAGTTATAAAACATTTGTAATAAAATGAGTATTTGAAGGTGCATGGAGTTTTTTTAAGAAGGATCTAAGGCACTGGTAGTTCAAGGTGAAACCAAGATTAAACCAACACAAGATATATACAGGTGGATAGGTGGGTTACTGCAACTTGTTCCAAGACCGACATAAGGATTTTATTCCTAGGGTCATAGTTTTATGTATTTTCCACTCAATAAATTCAACATTATATAAATATCATGATCATTTCATTTATTTATTCATTTTATTTCTGTCTTATGCATGATTTTTTTATGGATTCAAGACATAAATCACATTAATAAATGTACTAATATGAAAATATGGAATTAAAATAATTGTATAATGTGTAGATGTTTAATAAAAACATGTTTAATATCTAAATTAAAATCCGCTTAATATTAATAATAAATGTTAATGATAAAATAATAAAAAAATTTCATGGTAAATAAAATCCATTAACTTAATATTATGTAAAACTAAGCCTTCCATTACTAGATTAGGAATTAAAATCATATAACTAAGTTTTTCAAAACCCGTATTGGGACACTTACTTTTATCATGGAGTTCTTATGAAATTTTTGGGTTGACTTAACCAATTTACCTCAAGAGAAGTAACTCATTATAGAATTGATGTAACTTATAGGAAAGTGTTTATGAAATACAAGTAAGAGTTTCAGGATTGAGTATTCCACTCAACAGATCAAATAGTTGAAATCCCTCATTTAGAAAAGACTTTCTTATATAAATACCTCTGAGTAATTGACCAAGACCATGCTTGGGTTATGATAATGGGCCTATGGATCCTTTCCAAAAGAATTCTGAGCAAATATACATTTTGAGTCCAATGATGATGGTTGTTGGGAATTGATAAAATAGAGAGTGACTTAATAAAATTAATGATTATTTTAGTCTCACATAAATTATAATCAAGTTAAGTATTAATAATATTCTCTTTTATAATTATAGAATAATGGAAAGTTTATCAACCAGCTTATCCCTACAATAAATTTTGTATAAAGACCATCTCCTTACTGGAAGTAACTTCCAGTAATTGTTCATATGATTATGGGTATTTTTTCACCACAAATGGAAATATTATATGCTAGAATCCTTAATGTATGATCCACCTAAAAAGGAGGTGAGTGATGAGGTTTTTCTTACCTATGATAAAAATTTCAGTGATACAGTCAACGTTCAGTGTTTAATGATTTATTCCATGTCTAATAAACTCATGAATTCAAATGAACACATAGATTATTATAGTATGCTCTAGTATCTCTATGGTCTATATTAGGAGAGAGATAAATAGGGAAAGTTTGTCATACCCAATCCACTCTTTCAAAGTAATATTGGATAAATTTCACCAAATGGGCCTCATATATTCAAAATAATTAGCTATATTGAGAACCTATAGTTTCTAGAGTTTAAACAATTTGATGAATTGTGAACTAATCTCATTATTACATCTCTCCCTTATATATTCTTCATCTTTGTTTTCAATTTAAAATGAACAACATAGATAATTTTCTCCTAAATATTCTCATGAAACTTTATCAACTTGAAAAGAATATGAAGTGTGAAAATCCTTCTTTCCTTATAGTAAATAAAAGTAAAGGTTGTATGATGATCTCTAAGTCCAAATATTCTTCGTAACACCCTTCTAATAATGGAATGATGCAGGGGAAAGAAAGAAAACATGATATTGACTATTTCTCATGTGGCAAGTAGGTCAATTGGAAGAAAAATGGCACCCATGCAAAGAATCAAGGATAAGCTTTAGGTGTGTTTGCTATCAACTAAAATTTATCTATTTCTAAAAATTGGGTATTAAATATATAATTTGGTGCTCACATATGTAACCAAATATAGGAACCAAGTATATTATGAAAATGTAACCAAGGGGAGGTAGATATAAAGTTATCAAATAGAGCTATAATTGTTGTTGTGGTAGACTACCACCTCATATTTCTGATGGGAATGATCTTGGTTTTAAATTATTTTTATTATATTCCATTTTTTACCAAAAACATTATTTATTTATCCAATCTTGATACACATGGATTTATTTTCAAATTTGGGATTAAATGTTTATTATTTTATAAAGATATTATTTTTTATGGTAAGGCCCCTTTAATTAATGCTCTTTATGTGTTGGATTACACAAACCAAGTAATGGAAATCGATAAAAAAAATAGAACCCATGACTCATACCACACCCAACTATGTAATCACTAGGTATGTCATGTAAACAAAAAAAATGACTAAATTACACAAACATTGATATTTGGTTACATTTGAACTAAAACCACTGGGTGTATTTCACTCCTTTTTACAAAGAAAAGTGACTAAATCCCCATTTATTGGAAAAAGGTCTTTGGACCAAGGAGCTTCTTGAATTAGTTCATATCAATGTGTGTAGACCATTTCTAGTTTAAGAAAAGGTTGGGTACTTGTACTTCATAACTTTTACTGATGAATTTAGTAGATATGGATATTTATACTTAATGAGGTATAAGTCATACTCTTTTTAAAAATTCAAAGAATACAATAATGAAGTTGAGAAATAACTTGGTAAGAAGATTAAGAAACTCCACTCAGACTATAGTGGATAATATCTTAATCAAGACTTCATTTATTATTTATAGGAGTTTAGTATTCTATCCTAACTCTCTCATCCTTATACACCACACTAGAATGGTGTAAGTGAAAGGAGGAACTGTACACTGTTTGACATGGTGAGATCAATGATGACTCATGTGAGTATTACATTATCCTTTTTAGGATACACATTTCAAATAGAAATATACATGATAAATCGAGTACCAATAAAAGAAAGTTATTGTATTCCATACCAATTTTTCAGTGGTAAGAATCCATTGATTTTATACTTAAAAATGTGAGGATGTGAAGAATTTATTAAGGCCACTTTAGGAAAAAAACATGCACCTTGAGGCACAAAGTGTACCATTATACGATATCCCAAGGAAAAAAGAGAATATTACCTATATGGACCCTAATAAAAAAAGGTAATTGTTGGAATACATGCCATATTCTTTAAAAGGGTACACATATCTAAAAGATATAGTGGGAGTGAGATAGACTTTGATGAATTCCAAGCTCAAGGTACACAAGAGTTGTCATAGGAACATATTCCAAAAATCCCTATATAAGAATAATTTATGGAGACTATAAATTAATTTTTTATTATTATCATAAATCCCATTTAGGGATGAGGGTGAAACCAACTTGACTTCAAGTACTTAATACATCA
Source organism: Viscum album (assembly GCA_963277665.1). Taxonomy (NCBI): domain Eukaryota; kingdom Viridiplantae; phylum Streptophyta; class Magnoliopsida; order Santalales; family Viscaceae; genus Viscum; species Viscum album. The sequence goes on along the minus strand of OY728153.1, from coordinate 2,050,625,391 downwards.
AATGTGCCCCAATAGTCCAAAATCCAAAAAATCAGATCAAATCAATAGAGGAATTCCCCTCCCCATATAGTAGTGTATGTTGGTAAACCCTCCTATGGATGTAAATATTATTGGTTAAAAATTGGTATTCAAGAAGAAATTGAACATGGATTGACAAGTAGGTACTTTAAAGTAACGACTAACTATATAAAAGGGTTCAGATGGCGTCGAGACATAGACTATGATAAAACCCTTTCACTAGTTTCAATGTTGGAATCCATCAAAACTTTACATTTTATAGCGTCTTACCATGATTATGATATTTTTAAAATGGTTGTAAAAATATCCTTTATTAGTGGGAAACTTTAAGAAGATTCCCAAATAACACAACCTAAACGGTTTGTGACTCTAAAGGATTCCAAAATTGTATGAAAATTTAAGAAATCCATTTATGGATTAAAGAAAGAATCATGGTCATGGGATATTTTATTTCATAAATCCATAATGGAATTTAGTTTCATAAAGAATTAATGTGATCCTTGTGTTAATAAATGTTTTGGTGGGAGTTTTTTAATTTTCTTAATAGTTTATATTTATGACAAACTACTTATTGAAAATTAAATACCAGTATTATATTCTCTTAAATTCTAGTTAAATACATTATTATTCATTAAGGAATTGGGTGAAGAATAATATATTCTTGGGATAAAGACCCATCACGATAGATCTAAGATACTTATTGGTATAATCCAAAGTACTTATATTAAAAATATAGTGAAGTAATTTAGTATGGAACAATATTAGAGGGTATTATTTCTAGCGTCACATAGAATTCATATTTCCAAGGAAATGTGTCCTAAGACATATAAGGAAAGACAAAGGATGGAAAGGATTACATACACATTGGTTATTCGTTCATTCATGTATGTTATGTTATGTACTAGGCTAGATGTCACATATATCTTAAGTATAGTAGGAAGGTATCAAGATGACCCAAGAGACCACCATTGTATGGTAATAAAGACTATACTTAAGTACCTAAGATGAGATAATGAGATATCCCTAGTCTATATGGGTGATTATGAACTAGTCATTAGAGGATATGCATATGCTAGTTTCCAAACTGATCAATATGATCTGAAATTGTAGTCATGATACATCTTCACCCTTAATGGAGGTTTTTTGAGTTGGAAGAGCTCAAATAGATCCATGTCCATAGATTATATAGTAGAATCTGAGTGTATTTTATCTTTTTAGGTATCTAAATAAGTAGTTTGAATATACCTGAATGGCCCGAAGGCCATCATTTTTATTGATTTTTGATAACCCCCTTTCAAGGTATGTGGGGGAACCCTTACAAGGCCTGTAGGCTCAGATATTACATGGCCCGTAGGCTTAGAAGATTACATGACCTGAAGGTCTTAGGAAATTCAACCAGACTATCTATAAGGAACTAACCCTCCCCAGCATTTGCATAATGATAGTAGCTCTCCACTTTCACATGGTCATATGGATAGGCTTCTCATGCAAGCACAAGCTGGTACCAATGGCATATCCATACCCTCTCATTCTTACAAATCCATTTGGTTCTACTCTGGTGAGTGCACCTACTCTGAATCCTCTTCTAGGGATGCTCCTTTTTTGTAGTGTGTCTGGGGCAGCTGCATGTGGCCTGAAGGCCTTGAGGTATCCCAAAATCCCTACTGACCCGAAGGCCTGGGTGGCCTGAAATCCTTAAAGACTCTAAGCCCAAACTGGTGGCCTAAGGTAAATAGTTCCAGCTGCTACAGTACCGAACAGTACCTGCTACAGTACCCGCACAGTGTACAGTCTGCTACAGTACCTGTATAGTGTATAGTCTACTATAGTACCACACAGTCTACAATGCCTACTACAGTACCTATTACAGTACTGCTACAGTACCAGAAAATATGCCTCTTTCTGGTTTTGAAACTAGGTCTTGTGGATGCACTTAAGGATGCCTCACCAACTAGGTTGAGGCTCATGTGCTTTGGATATACAAATTTATCTTAGAGCGTGACATGTCACATAGAAGTAAAGACCTTATCACACTCTATTTTGATAATACTATAGTGGTGTATCTTGAAAATGAGCCAAGGTCACATTATTGAATAATAAAATACTTCATAAGTATCATATCTTCAGGTATTTTTCTCATATAGGTGAATTTTCAGTGAGCAGAGTCTCCATGAAAGACAATATGGTGGACCCCTTGACTAAAGGCTTAACTAAATAGAAAAATGGTTTAATTTGAGGTATATCAGACTAAAAGTCATTGGAATTTGGCTTTAGTACAAGTGAGAGTCTATTGCAGTTGGGGTTCTAGAACCAACTATTTATAATTTGGATTATATGTATATTCAAATAAGTAAATATTAATTAAACATATTATTACATACTATTCTTTATTCTACATGAATTTTATGTAATAATTTTCTAGAATTTATATATAATTAAAAATGACATAATTGTTCCTCACTATTATGAGAACCTTGAAATTCCATGGAAATATTATTAAACCTAGTTCTATAGTTATATAACATTCTATGATGGGAAATATAGTATGCTGAATGTCTTGTGTGAGTTCTTTTAAGAAGATGAGACCTCATCTCATAAAGTTCAGACTCAGTAATCTCCAAGAAGAGATATTATGATAACAGACCCACCATTAGGAATATTGAATGATTATGTTTTATAAAATATTCATGTCTACGAGTGTGTATAATGTCCCTTATACTTTAAGATTATTATTAATTCATGCCATGACTTGCGTACTTAGATTTACTGACCAAAATCATGACACAATATGTTCACAGGAAGTAGGGTATATTGGGTGCATCATGAATGACATGTTACTAATGAATAAGTTGAGGAAGTATTTAACTCTTTTATTTTTATTGAATTTGACATCTCTACCCTTTGATTGAAGTAGAACTATCGCACTAAATTCCATGTCCAAGGTGTAGTGATGGTTTTATTTTAGATATTCAAAGAAATATATATCAAACATATAGGTTGATGGAAAGGGTGTGAAACCATCTTGATAAGATATTGTGAAAAAATGAATATATTACACAAATAATACTTATATGTGGTTGTCGATGTTGTGACATTAGCATCTTTCTCTTGGATTACTCGACCCGTTGCTAGATAATAATCTTAGACTTTAGGAAAATCCACCTAATGACAATTAGAAAGAAGCTGAGAGGGTCACTAAGTGTTTTTTGTTCTAAATTAAATTCCATTTGAATTTAATTACTATAATAAATATTATTCTCTAGACAGAGGAATGATTTTATTCAGAATTAATGATCATATAAATTAAATAAATATTTATTTTAAAGGTAATTATTAAATTACATGGGTATATATTATTTATTTATTTATTTAATATTTATTAAATATTCATTCATCATACTATGAATATAATATTTATTTTATGAATAAATATTTTATTAAATATTTATTTGGGTATTCGATAAATGCTAATAAGGATGAGTGGACCAAGATTATCTCAAGATAAATATTAATTTGAAAGCTGGTAAAATAATATTTATCATTGTTCCAGTAAGCGAACACCATGGAATAAAAATAATATTATTATTTTAATACATGTAATGGGATAATACATGGGTTTAACATTTCATTAAGGGAAATTCTGCAATTAATTAAATTACAAACCCTAACCCTAGGTCTATAAATATACCACTAATACATTCTAAGATAAAAAATTGAGAATCATTGTGCACAATAGATTACTCTCTAGAATAATCTTCTTCCTTCTCATATCCTACCAACAATGAAAAGATATATAGAATTTCTTCAAGACCAAAGAAATGAGAAGAGAACAAGATGAACAGCACAATATTATCAATCAACCATGATAGAACCTGTTAATTATTCAGTGACATTTGGAGAACATAGTAACACATGTGGATTACCTCTAAAGTAATTCTACACTTTAATCCTACAAGTGTAATGATAGATTAATAAAAATGGTTTCAGATGATCAACATCTACTATGAAGAAATAACTCAATAATGATTTAATATTTCTTATAATTTAATTAAATTGGTTATAAATTTAACATAAAAATACCTCCTCTTGGTTCTAGTGAACTTTCATGTCAATATTTGATTGGAGAAATTTAATATTTCATGTTTTGATCATAAACATATATAAAGAGTATTGTTTGAATTTATTTAATTAAACTTTAGTTTAATAGATTACTCATATATTTTAAAATACTAATAAAAATGATGTGATTATTATTTTTTAGTGTTAATGATTCAAATTCCAACAAATTGTTAAACTGGATCTTTGACCAATTCGGCCATTTGAAGGGCCATATGGACCACACAAGAAGGCCTAAATAATCTGTCAAAGAAACTGGACTAGATGTGATGTTATATTTTATGGGCTCAATATAGAAGTCAAAATTCATGTATAATCCACTAAAAGACAAATTACATTACATTACATCTTGGATAAAACTTTTAAGTACCAAATCAACCAACAAGGGGCCTAATTTATTCATGAAATTCTATCCCACAATTATGGTCTAAATTTTATAAAATCCTACAATTATTGACTTTTATAACAATAAAATCACCTAATTGATCGGAATTTCTTTGGTTGGAATGTAAAGAGTTAGTATACCAAGTGTTTATAATAAATTATTCGTATTTCATGGCATATTTCTATCCTAAAATCCATTCACATTGTGGCCTTTGAAAAAGTCTGGATAAAATGGACAGGATAACATGGTTTAAGAAAATAGTCATAACATTGGATAAAAAATTCCAATGGTATAAAAAATTTTAGGATGAACTATCCACATCCATGTCTACAACTTTTAAGAAGAATATATCTCAATATTTTTCTATATAAATGTTCAAATTTTCAAGCTAACTTTAGTGGCATATTTGGAATGAAAACAGTCCACCGCCTTGGGAAATAAATGCACTCCCCTATTCTCCTTACAAGGGTTTTGTACTTGAGTACTTAATAAGGTGATTTTCCATGACCATATCCCTTCCAAGGGTTTGATAGAAATTGAATTAATCTTCTTTCAATAGGAGAAACCTCTCTTACAATTTTCTTTTCATGTTTTTTCCCTTTTTTCATTTGTAATCGTGCCAGTTTTGTTTTCAATTGAATATTAATACATGTTTCTTCATCATCATATATAATTCTCATACTTCTTATGTTATGAAATATTAATGGTATTAAAATATTTTAAATCAAGTTAAAACTCCTTTCCTCCTTTTCTTTATTATTCATTCAAAATTCTATGTTTACTCCCTTCACTGTTACTGTGTGTGTTTAGTGCACAACTCTTTTCTTGTCCCATTTTTTTTATGATATTTTTAACTCATCACCCAAAACATTATAATCCAGATTATTTACCACCCAAATGGTTGATTAAATATCTCATTAGGGTCACTTATAATTTTTGGATATTAAGAGATTTATATCTTTCACTCATTTAACATTATTTGAATTAATATTTTGTATGTCAAACAAAATATGGTATGGATTAATGAAATGTTTTTTTGACATGTGGATTCTATGGATTATTGGAACCACATACACACATGGGTTCCTGAAATATTAAACCTTTGATCAATTAGATTTGATAATTATTAGAACCCTATTTAAGTATTGGATTTAACCCAAAACAATTGGGAGTTCCAATCAAAATCACCTTGTGAAGTGGATGTTAATTTATAAAAAAAATTCAAAGATCAAGGATATCACAATCTTAAATCCCTATAGATGAACTCACCCCAAAAATTATAAAATTTTTAAATAAATCTTCATCTAATCTATAAAAACAAACTCCCCCCCCCCCTCCATTAAAAATAAAATTAGAAATGATTAACTACAAAATTTATACCATCATCTAGGATTTGACCTAAGTGTCGCTATACACATTATAGCAGAGCACCATACCTTTGAATGGTTGATAGTATAAAATCATTCATGCTTAAAATAGAATTTTTTTGGTATGGTTTGTTGAGTAGTCATTCATTTTTGGATTTTTTTTAAAATATAAAAAATATAAAAAATATATGGAAAAAAACAAAGAAAACCCCACCTTTCCATAAAAATAATAAACAAAAAAATACAAAGAAAAAACTGCATTTCCATAAAAAATCATAAAAAGAAAAAAACACAAATAAAAATTCTCCTTCCTCAACCTTTCAAATTTTCTCTGAATTCCCCATAGCCTCCCAAACAATCCATTGGATTTGTTTCACCTAGAAATCAAGAAAACTCTTCACCAAATTAGGAGGACCCTTAGGGTAATAAAATAACTCTAGATCCATTCATTTTCTATACAATTGAACTAGATGTGGCCAATACTAGTAAACAAACTCTTAAAGAACTCACTTCCCCTGATATGAATTACCAACCCTTTGGTATTCAATATCTAAACATTGATGCATATTTCGAACTCAAATCAGGTTTGATTCATCTTATACCTCATTTTTATGGGCTAGTTTTTGAGTATCCAAATATTAAAATAAAATATTTCCAAGTGGTGTGTGCCACCATGAAGCCTCAAGGGTTTTCTGAAGAACAAATAAAACTTTGAGCATTCCCTTTCTCCCTGGATGACTTCACCAAGTCATGGATCTATTACCTCCCTCCTAGTTCCATAAATGCATGAATTACATGAAGCAAATATTCTTATAGAAATTATTCCCTACTTATTAAACTACTTATATCCAAAATGAAATTAGTGGTATCCATCAATTCCCTAATGAATCACTCCATGAGTACTTTTATAGGTTCAAAAATCTTGTGACAACATGCCCACACCACCAAATACCTAACCAAATCTTAATCCAATACCTCTATGAGGGTTTATTAGTTATGGAGAAAACATTCATCAATGTTTCAAGTGGTGTTTCCCTTGTTGAAAAAACTCCTATAGCTGCACAAGATCTCATAAGTAATATGGCTATAATAATGTAGAAATTCCATACTTGAGCATATTCTCAAGTCAAACAATTCCAAGAGAATAAATCCATAGAGATAAATAACATGACTGAGTGGATGAGTGAAATTATAGGTCATGTTCGTCAACTAGCTATGGTTTCCAAAGACTTGAACTCATTGTCTCCACAATCACTATTCCCTGGAACTGTCAAAAACTATGGAATCTATAGCTCACCCAATTGAAACATGTCCACAACTTCAATATGATCCATTCGATTCTTCTACCCCAATGTATCTCAATTAAACATATTCTCAATGGTACACCATCCCTCAAAAATCAGTTCAATTCATTAGAAACTCCACAAAACCCCACTATGATCCCTTATATTCTACCTATAACTCTAGCTTTAGGTATGGTTATCCTACCTCTCATCCCCCTCAATCACCTCATAAAAATCCAAACCAATTCCAATATGGTCATGGTGGTGGTAACTTCCAAAAATATTATCCTTTTCTTGATCAACATAAAAGGAGACATCCTCCTCCTAATCCTCCTGGTATCTACTATCCTAGTGACCCTTCACAATTCCCAACATAATACAATTGATTTACCAAGAACCAAAATCAAGGTAATTCAAATTTGGAATAATCCTCTTATTACAATAAACCATGGGAATGTTTCATGGAATATCTTGACTCCTTCACTCATTATATCCCTAAAAACAATGAAAAAAATGGTCAACTTCCATGGCACCTAGGTCATCAATAAAAATATAATTCTTCCCAACTCCAAGCCTAACCATTGCCAAACCCCAAGGGAAATATAAGTGCAATTTCAATTTGATCTAGAAATAAAATTGATATTCCTCATGATGAATCATTTAACTACCCTTTAAATATTGAGCTAGAAAAATAAGATAAAAAAGAAACCATAAAAAGAACTTGAATCCAATCCCTTACCTCCTTCCATTCATCTAAGTAACCCAATTCATTTTCCTCAAGTTGTCTCTAATCTAAAGAATCCCTTTGATCCTGATTCTAAAATGATTGACATGTTTAGATGTGTTTAAGTGAACATTCCCCTATTAGATTCAATCAAAAAAATCCCTAAGTATGAAAAGTTTCTTAAGGAATTGTGCACCCATAAGATATGTCTTAGAACTATTGGAAATGTTTCAACCTAGCAGTCTATACCCATAAAGTACAAAGATCCAAGGAACTTTATTGTTCCATTCCATATAGGGAGTTCCAAATTTAATTATACACTAATAGACCTAAGATCCATGATAAATTTATACCCAAATACATATTCTCTAACCTTGGTCTAGGTCCCTTGTACCCAATGAGTATTGTCATCCAGTTATCCAATCGAAGTATTGTTAGTCCGGAGGGAATAATCAAGGATTTCCTTGTTTGGGTCAATGATCTCATCTTCCCAGATAATGTTTTTGTCTTTAACATGGAAGGCATGATAGCTTCTTTCCAATATAATTTGATTCTAGGAAGACCTTTCCTCGTGACATATAGAACCAAAATTAATTCTCATGATAGCATCATATCCATGGAATTTGGTGACCAACTGGTCAAGTTCAATATTTTTTGAGCTATGTGATACCCATCAGAGAATCACTTTGTATTATCTATCCATGTTTCTATAAGTCTCTCTAAGAGTGTGTTAAACCATGATCCATCATGTCCTTCATGTTCTAATGATAGAGGAGTTTTTAAATTTTTCATCCTTGTTAACCAACTCATAAATAGAGAGGTTCATGTTGACCTTTCACATGTAAAATCCATTGATCTAAAGAATCTTGAAAACTCTTTAGAATCCCATCTCGCCTATGATCTCCACTACTCAAACTTGGATGATAATGAGTAAAATTAACTAGAATTCTCATTTGTTGATTCAAATAGGATTATCCAACATTCATAATTTCCTATCCATGATTCTAAAAATTATATTATATGTGTGGTGAGCCCTGATCAAATGTGCTTATCTAGTTCCAATGGGAGTAAATATTGGGAGATATTTTCCCTAATTAATAAATTAATCACTGGTGAGGTCGAAATTTGAAACATCCCAAACTGATTTTCTATAAAACCAGTAGCCAGATCGTTCACCACATGGCCTCAAGAACTCCTCCCCATATGCCTGAGGATTCTGACTAGAAGCAAGGGTCAAATGATGGTAAGTTAGGGAGACTATACCCTTATGATCAGAGAAGTATAGTGGTATATTAGAAAATAAATAACAGACAACAGTGTAAGTAGTAATAAATGAAAGACAGAGCAGTGTAAGAATAATGTAGCTAAATATAAAATATGGACAACGCCAATATAAAACAATGAATTCATGTTTAGAGGATAATATATAAACTAAAATAGTACACATACAGCAGGAAACAAGAAATAGTGTATTAAATGAATAAAAAGGAATAAAAATCTCTTAGGGGGATCTCCTCGAGCATCCTGAGCTATGGTTCAATCCCTTACTCCTAACTCCCAGGTACAAGCATGAAAGTGCAAGTAATAATACATGGTTTTATGAACATGAGGTCTGTTCGGTTACCCTAGTGGAATGAAATCTGGAGTAGGGTATAATATATACTCAGTAGGCCACCACCAATGGTATCTATAGCTAAATATAGTTTGTGGATATAAGGTTCAACTGTTTTTTGGTATAAAAAATAATAATAAATGCTGAATAAATAAATAACAGTCGACTCAGGTTGCACTAAGACACCTAGTAGACTCTACCTGCTTCGGAACAGGCCGTAATGAGTTTCTAATCTATAACCATATATACAGTAATATATATATATATATAGTTTAGTTATATATTGTATCCACCAATATGGGCTAAGTACGTGAGGATGTAAGTAGCCATATACTTGGATACTAGGTGTTGGTTGGATGGGGGCATAACATAGGCATCCATAACCAATTTAAACAATCTATAGGATTCAACAGAGGGTACATGCCCTGAAGCTCATAATTAATTTGAGATACCATGATCTACACTAGATATGATGGGTGAGTCATCATGTCAACACCGAAAACAAGGGACATGGTGTATCATGCCCATTGTCTGAATAGTGCCAATGGTGTGAGATGTCATTCTCAACACCTTATGTAAGGGAGAGTAAAATTTCATTCTCAATAAGTCCCTTAACCATCGTGTCACATCCAATATCAATAGCGTTATAATAATGATAATAATAAGGCATATTATTTATAGGTAATCTATAAGATCAATATAACCAAGGGAGCCACATGTCATACTACTCACATAATTCATTCTTGTTTATAAATAACAAGAGGCATGGAAGTACCACCCAATTTACTTCCATTTAATTCATACCATTCAATTTAAATAATCCATTTCATTTATCAAGGTATGGAAATTTATAATCAAGGTATGCCAACCCACTTAGAAGGTGGTTGGTCTTTGAACAGTTATAATGAGGGAAACTATGTTTAAGAATATCAATAGAGGTTATATACTAAACATTCCATATATCTAACAATAAACGCAAAGGCATAGGAAATACCATTTCCATAAAGTCAAGAAAGATTGAAAACATTAATCACCACTTTTTAGTTTATAAGACAGCACACCTCAACTGAGGAGTTTTATTATAAAACATGACATTGTTAACAAATAGTTTATTTAGCTCATCCAAGCATCACATTCAAGAGGCATAACTCAATTCATCAAATATGAGCATTTTTGAAATCTACCAAACATGGAATCTCATCATAAGCATAATCAAATTAATTTTAACACATCACAAGGATGGACTAGTCATAAGGAAACCCATGATTCATTTTTGATTTAACAAACTCACTACAAAGGGGTGATTTGGGTTAAGGTAATCACCTCTAACCATGTAATGGGTTATAAGGTAGTCAAGACATTATATAACGATTTAATTAAAGGCACTTCATAATTTAGGGGCGATAATCGGCATGTTTGGTGCGCGGTACAACAGTGGTATTTATAAATCAATCAAAACTTTGGTAAAGAGATATAGACCACCTATATTATACCAGTAACACTCTACTTGTAACATCGCAAGGTTTTCTAAAAACAAATTGAAAATGCTTGAAATTTTTTTTAAGGTATATATTTATAAGTATCCTTTAAACATAATTTTGTTTCTTCTATGTTTTTAATTTCAAGAAACTGTCATCTAAAATTGTGTTCAGTATGTTATTTAGAGTCTGATGAAACAAACTTGTTTTTTTTGGTGAATAGTAACATACCCTTATGAATAGTAATATGAATAGTAATATGACCTCATTAATAGTAAATAATATTATTATTTTATTTTCCCAAGGCAATAGTATAATGGGATCTTAATTAATTTTCCAATGTCACATAAAACTAATTGCACTTCAATATTGTTATTTTTCGAATTAACTGTGACCTTATTTAAAAAATAAATTACTAATATTTAGAAAATTATTTTTGAAAAATGGAGTTCATTTTTGAATTCTACACGTCGAAAAATGGTTGGGGTAAATTTTTGGTATTTTTCTGAAACTGTTGATTTTTTTGTGAATAGTGAAATACGATAAAATACCGTATAATCAATTTATCAGAGAAAATTCACTATTTATGACATCATAAGTGATGAAATGCCACTTTATTCGAACTAACATGATATTATCACTATTTAGGGCCACTTGATTTGAGATTATTCATAGTCTTGATAAAAATATTATAATAATGATTAAAATAATCTAAAATACCTCCCCTCCTCCACTATAAATACCACCCTCACTCCCCTCTTCCTCCCACACCTCTCAAGCCTTGATCATTGTCTAATTTCTGCCAAATTCCCTCCCCAATCTTCTTCCCCACGTCCTAGGGCTTCTGGTCTCACCAAAAGACCAAAATCAAAGCCCTTAAGAAGGATCTCAAGGAGAAGAGATCAAGAGGTAAACAACCTCTTTTTTTTCTTTCTTTCTTTTCTTTCATTTTATGTTATTCTCTTCCATTCCCTTTGTCTTTTGTTGGGATATTTCATTAAATATTCCCCCTTAATGTCCATATTTTTTATGAATGATGAGATATTCCATTCCTCTCATCAATCTTGTTTTTATGAAATTTTAAGAGACACCGTTAGACTGCCGAATTTTCGTGAGATATTTCTCATGATTTTCTTTTATTTCATGATTTGTTTTTCTTCTTCCCTCAATCCATATTATCCAAGAGGCATGAAATCTTTAGAATCATGTATATTCATTATGTTCTCATGATTATGTAAAATTCATCATCAGTATTCTTCTCCTCTTCCACTTATTTAAAGAATCAAAAAACATTGTCCATTTGTGTCGAATAACCAACATCGTGGACGATGTATTTTCAATTTCCATTAATTGTTTCAAGTCTGGTCATGAAACCATTTATATGGTTGAACCAGGTTATAATATATGTTTTATGACTCATATATGGTTCTGGAATTCGTTTGTACTCATGCTTCTAATATAAAAGACAAAATGACGTTGTTATTATCAAAGAACCACTAAAATGATCTAAACGAACATCATTAATGTTTTAACTTATAAGTCATTATCATATAAATAATAAAAGTGATAAATGGTATAAATTATGGTACTGGAAATATGTAAATACTACTCCATTCCAATTCTGTAGTTTCACTCCCAATCAACAAGAACGATTCATCATGAACCGATCGTGAAAATCACAAAAGAACTCACCCAAAATAATGCAAGGAACAAAATACTAACAATTAATGGGTGAAATGAGGTTATGAAATGACCATATAAGATGTTATAAACATGAACATGTTTCTTTAAAATACTAATAACACTCTTTTAACCATTATACAGGACTTTTAAACAAGTTTAAAGTAATACAAGCCTAAGGTAAGGGAATTCTTAACCAGATTTCCATTCTTTGGGTTAACCTTCTAATTTATTATTTATGTGTTATTTAAATTGTTTGTGTGATGGGTTCTGTTTATATTATGTTTCATTATATGTATTTATAGAGTATATACATATTCCATCTACTCTATTAAGTCTCTCTTCAATTGTATGATATTTATAAGCGGCTTTTCTTTAAAATCCTCTTTTTAAATTCGGTTTTATGAAATTCCAAAGCAATGTTTTGATGGAATTATTCATGTTGTATGATTACGTTTTGGTTCTTGGGCATTGTTTATGATAAAGGGTGGGACATATATTTCCCTCCAATGCATTGGGTATGAGTAATTTGTAGGTTGTCCGTATGATTACTCCAAGTGTAACTGTGATGGTTATACAAAGTAAGGTAGTCGTGAGGGTTAAAAATTTTAAGGTAGCCAAGATGGTAACAAGATTATGTAAGTAATGCCCCAAGGTACCTCTATGATTATATTTATGTTCTCATGTTTGTGTGGATCTTTTTTCAAATCTCAAGTTACACGAAGTAAGTATTTATGGGTGAAAATCATGTCTTTTGAAAATGTTTTCATACGTTATAAGTATTCATGCACTAATGTGATTTTTCCTTCTTTTTCATACCTTATTGAGCTTTTGTGCTCATCCTGAGTTTTTAAATGATTTTTCACAGGTTAATGGATGTGTAGTACAATGAAGGAAGACATGTTAAATGTTGAATAATTGTCAAGGAGTCTTGTTTTAAGTTTTAATGTTTTATATTTTGAGAAAATGGAAACTGTTTTTATGGTATCCACTATGTAACAATGTGTAATGTTATGAATGTTTTGTACCAATTATCTAAAGATCTAAAATTGAAAAGATCCTCAATTTAAAAGGAAGCAATTTCTTGATTAAATTAAAGATTATGTATGTAATAAGGTCGGGTCCTTATAGTTGGTATTAAAGTATGGTTTAGATAACTTTAGGGGTTAGGGTGAAGCTAATAGAATACCATAAATGATTTTAACTCTATGTTTAATTTTTTATAGAATTTAAAGATTACCATGTTCCTTCATCTAAGAAATGTTTGTTCAGAATGGTTGTCCACAGAAGGAACAGGGATGCTGAAGAGGAGAGGCACCGACAGAATGACATCCTTCCTGATCTACAGCACGGAATGGTAGGGATTGGAACCGAGCAGTTTGTGACAGTAATGGCTCAGCTAACGCAGGAAATAAATGGTGGTGGCATTCATGCAAGAGAACCAATAGAGGTACCACAACGGAACATGACAGTGGTGGAACATTTTATGAGACAACATCCTCCTGCATTCAATGGATCTTCTGACGTAGTGGCAGCTGAAGGATGGATCAAATCCCTTGAAAAGATATTTGATGTTATGGGATGTTCAGACAATCAAAAGGTAAGTCTTGCCATTTATCATTTTGAAGGGGAAGTTGATCAGTGGTGGTCAATGGTAAGGAGTGTCAAGGGTAGAGAGGATTTTGATGCCTTAGAGTGGGATGAATTTAAAAGTCTTTTTCTTGAAAAATATTTTCCTAAGGTGGTGCGATTTAGAATGGAGAAGAATTCCTTGAATTGAAACAGAAGGAGGAAGATTCAGTGGCTGTGTATGAAGCGAACTTCACACAACTGGCGAGGTATGCTACAAATCTTATTCTGGATCTCGATAGCAAAATCAACTGCTTTTACTCAGGATTGAATCCAAGGTATCGAAGGGCGTTGGCCTCCCGTGAATTCAAAAGTTATGAGAAACTTGTACGATGTGCTTAGAGGGTAGAGATGGAGTTTTATAATGATCATGTGCATTTTGGAAACAAAGAGAAGAAGAGGTCTAATTGGCAAGCAATGGGCAAGAATCAACCAAAGAAATCTGAGGGTAAGAAAATACAATTTCCAGTTTGTGAAAAGTTCAGCAAGAAGCACCCTGGGGAATGTCTTAGCAAAACTGGGAAGTGTTTTAAATGTGGTAAGTTTGGACATATGGCCCGAGATTGCAATGAAAATGATCCAAAGACTAATCCTGATAAGCAAACTGTAAAGTGTTTTAAATGTGGTGAGATGGGTCACTATGCAAATGTCTGCCCAAAGAGAGATCTGAATGATGCAAAAAAGCCAAACTACAAGCAGAAAGGTGTAGTGAGATCCTTTTCAACTACATCAGCAGACGTCGGGCCATCCAATGAAGTTGTATCAGGTACTTTGTTTTTTCACTCAGATTTTGCTAAATTTTTGTTTGATATGGAGTCTACACATTCCTTCATCTCTAAGAAATTTTCTGGTAAATTGGAAATATCACCTCAACAAATGATACCTGAACTTGTTGTTAAAACACCAGGGGGAAATGTTATATAAAAGAGGAATTATAAAAATCTTTTTATTGTGGTCTGTGGAAAGACTTTACCTGCAAACCTTGTTGTTTTACCCTTAGTCGAGTTTGATGTTATTCTAGGGATGTACTGGCTTTCTGATTATCATGCTAAGATTGACTGTAGAGCTAAAGAAGTTTTTTTTCAGAAAGAGTTTCAGTTTGTATAAAAGAATTAACCCATACAATTGATAACATATCAGGAAGCTGAGAAATTATTGAAAGATGGAAATGAAAGTTATCTTGCTCATATTGTTGAAAACAAGGGAACTATTCAAATTAATGATGTGCCAGTGGTAAATGAATACCTTGATGTTTTTCCTGAGGAGTTACCCAGTGTCATACCAGATCGAGAAGTCAAATTCACAATTGATTTAGTTCCTGATTCTAAGCCAATTTCAAAACCCCCATATTGTATGGCTCCAATAGAACTTCTTGAATTGAAAAATCAGTTGCAGGATTTGCTTGTCAAAGGCTTCATTCATCCCAGTACTTCACCATGGGAAGCCCCTGTTTTGTTTGTTAATAAGAAAGATGGTTCCATGAGACTTTGCATTGATTATAGATCTTTGAATAACATCACTGTTAAAAACAAGTATCCTTTGCCTCATATTGATGACTTGTTTGATCAGCTCTAGGGAGCTTAGTACTTTTCCAAGATTGACTTGAGATCCAGATACCATCAGCTGAAGGTGAAGGAGTATGACATCTCGAAAACAGCCTTTAGTACTAGATATGGGCATTATTAATTTTTTGTTATGCCATTTGGGTTAACTAATGCACCTGTTGTATTCATGAATCTTATGAATAGTGTATTTCATGAGTTCTTGGATAAGTTTGTGGTTGTATTTATTGATGACATTATGGTTTTTTCTAAAAATAAAGAGGAGCATGAAAAACATCTAAGGGTTGTTTTACAAACTTTAAAAGAAAAGAAACTATATGGAAAATTCAGCAAGTGTTATTTTTTGTTGCAATAGATCTCTTTTCTTGGCCACATTGTAAATAAGGATGGAATAACAGTTGATCCTTACAAAACAAAAGTAGTTGATGAATGGACAAGACCCACAAATGTTACAGAGATTCGTAGTTTTTTGGGCTTAGCAAGTTATTACCGACGGTTTGTTAAGAACTTTGCATGGTTATCTAGCCCGATAACTAAGTTAACACGAAAAGGGGTTAAATTTGTTTAGACAGAAGAATGTGATGTTTGTTTTCAGGAACTGAAGAAGAGATTGGTGAATGCTCCAGTTTTGGCCTTACCTTCCCGGAATGGTGAGTTTTTCATCTACAGTGATGCTTCTTTGAAGGGACTTGGTTGTGATTTGATGCAGAATGATCAGGCAATTGCCTATGCTTCGAGACAACTTAAACCTCATGAGCTAAATTATCCCACACATGATTTGGAATTGGAAGTTGTGGTTTTTTCTTTGAAAATATGGAGCCATCATCTATATGGAACCAAATTCCAAATATATACTGACCATAAAACTCTAAAGTATATATTCACTCAGAAGGAATTAAACATGAGGCAGAGAAGATGGCTAGAACTGATGAAGTATTATGACTGCACGATCAATTACCATCCTGGAAAAGCAAACAAAGTAGCGGATGCCTTAAGTTGGAAACATCATGCATGATTAACCATGCTACGTTTGGAACATGATCCCTTGATTAATGATTTGATGAATTTTGGATTAGAAGTTGTTGGTGCAGGGAATATATCTGTTTTGTTTCAGGTTTCAGTGCAGTCTTCGTTGTCAGACAGAATTATGAGAGCACAGAGGGAAGACCATGAGCTACAGAAAAAGGTAGAATTGGTTAAAATCGGTAAGTTGACAGAATTTAATCTTGATAAAGATTGTGTTTTAAGATTTCAAAAAAGGTTGTGTGTGCCTTTTGATTCCCATTTGAAGAAAGAATTGTTGTGTGAAGCTCATAGTTCTCCATTTTCTGTTCATCCTGGAAGTACTAAGATGTACAAAGACCTTCGAAAGTATTATTGGTGGAATGGGATTGTAGAGACCCGTATCCTGACGTACATGGACATTACATTAAATTTTGTGGAATACTTAGTACATAACAAAAACACACACACAAGGACCGTAATAGTTTAGTGTCTTTGGAAACTCGGAGCGTAATCTTCTAATCGTGGTGAAAGATCTTCAATATCTCCCATAAAGATCTTCCCCCTTTTTTTTACCTAAAACCTTTCTTTATATCCTGGGGAAAAGAAAACATAAAAGGGTGAGCTCAAATGCTCAGTAAGGGTATACAAAAGAAATAAAAATCATATCATATCTTTTTGAAAATCATAACCTGCAAAAGAGATCATAATATCTTAACATGGAACAATTCATAGAAGTGAAAATGAGATCACCATAATCATAACATGAAACTTGAAACTTTGTGGCATGCACACATAATCATGGAAAATCATTTCTTGTTAGTCATGACTCATTGCCAAGACTATCTTAGTGGACAAAGTCCCTTTCTGAATCGAGTAACCCTCGTTTCAGTCCTGTTTCACTGAACCGGTATAACCTACCATTCCAGCCATGTCTATCTCATGAGATATAAAATCATTACCCAATGCATTGGAGGGAGATATAGGTCCCAACCATCTCATAATGAATCCTTTCTTATGTGTGCCACAAAATCATAAACCATACATCATAGCATAACCCATGTAATAAAAACGGGATTCTTAAACAACATGACATCATAAAACAAATCATATAAGGTAAATGACTTCATAAAAAATAATTCCATCACAACATAATCAAATCAATGTAATAATAGGGATAAAAACAGAACCCTTTATTATCTTAGATGGAAAATAATTTTGATAAAACACTTGAACTTCATTCTTGAGGAAAATATCCTTTCTTCTTCAAAAACACTTTTCTTTTCTTAACATGTCATACAATTTTAAACTAAAAGAAGTTGATTAAAAATAAACTTGAATACTTGTAAAGGAATCTTCTTGGAAATAATGTTTTAGAAATCCATTCATGCCGTATAAGTTAAAAAAAACATTCTTCGTACTTTTGTCGGAAAATTCAAAAAGTACCTCGTACGAAAAACGACAAAAGATTCCTTTCATACATATTACTAAAAACTCACCGAAGGGTAAAAATGGATTTAAACAATTGTAGGTGGATGTAAATAATATTACAAATTGATGAAACATGGATGTGGATAATAAAATACACCCCAGTAAATACTTACGAATAAACAATCTCGGATAAAAATGAGATTGTGATATTTCCCTTACCTTAGGTCCGACTTGCTTTGTAAGTGTCCAAACCTCCTGTATAATGATTTAAATCATGTTATTGACTTATTCCAGAATCATATTCATTGTTATGATATCATATATGGTTCACTTATGACATTATATTACCCGTTCTTTTGTAAATTCCATGTTAAAGAAGTGTTTTGGGTAAAATCGTTTCATTTATCTTAGGTGTTTTGACTTGTTGTTCTTGACATCATTATTACTTATATCATGATTTACTTACTTCCAGAATATAAAATATGATTTATATATCATATATATTCAGTATATATATATATATATAATAGATAGATAAATAAAATGAAAAACACCGTTCATGGAGACGGTAGTCCGTACGTACGCATGAACGTTGTTTTACTTTCCTTATTGTCTTGAAATGGAAGTATGTAAATGACATACATATATATATATATACATAAATCCAGTAGCTTTATAATGTCATATATTGCATTATTATTTCTTATATATACTTTATAATCATTCTTAAATGGTTAACATGGAGAATGAATCTCATCGCGTCGTGGAGACGGTAGTCCGTACGTACGCACGAGCGATGATATCATTTCCATAAATATTGAACTGAATTGGAGTGGATTATACAATATATCAGAATAAATATGATGTTGTAATAACTATGTATAGTTATTCTTTACACCATTATACCCATCCATGTAAGGTGGTGGTGGAAAATAGATTACACCACGGCGTGGAGACGGTATTCCGTACGTACGCACGCGCGGTGATTTCTTTTTCCGTAGGATGGATAGATGGTGAAATAGGGTTGTTTCATACTTATAATAACATATCAGTATATGAGTGATACTGATGTTATTACTTCATAATGAAACAACCTAAGAAGAAGAAGTGGAAGAAGAAATAAAGATGAAAGAATTGGTAACGGTAATTACCTCTTCTTTGAAGGGCCTCTTTGAGACCTCCTCTTAGGGCACTAAAATTGGTCTTTGAGGAAGACCAGAACCTCTAGGATGTTGCTAGGGAAGTGGAGAAGAGATTTTGGCAGGGGTTGGCCGAGCTTGAGAGCTCAAATTGGTGTGATGAGGAGGGGGAGGAGGTGTCCTTTTATAGGGGAGGAGAGGGGCACCTTAGGAATTCTTAAAAATATTAATTTATAATAAATCTAACCCCACTTAAAAACCTCCAAAAATGACACATATTCGAAGCTTAGATGAGATAGGGTTGTAATCTCATCAACCAATTAAATTTAGACATGTTTGGATCTTATTTTAAACCTTATCAATTAGATTTAACTCTAAGTTAAATAATTTAACTTTTACCGTGTCTTTTTGTTTTCTTTCACTATATGGTTAATACACTTACTATAACATGCCAAACGAACCCCAAATTGTTTATTATTAATATATATATCCTTATCTAAGTCATTTGGCCGAACCTTAGATTTTTAGGAATAAAATAACAATTAATAATATAATATTTGATTTAAAAACTATTTTGTGTCAATTTTGACACTATTTGATATATGATTTTTGTGAAAGTCATAACAGAATTAAATGTTCGAACCAAGTTTATTAAATCAACATTAATATATCATAGTAACCTAGAAAATTAGTGGAATTCATAAAAAATCTCAAATTACATTTATTTTGGTGTTTATAACATCAATTATGTCAATATTTCATTAATAAGATAATTACGGCATCATCGTTGTGTCATAAATAAATTAAATTATTTAATGTCTAAAAATTATAAATAAAATACCATTATGTAGGAAATCTTTTTAGCTTTCTAATGAATATTTATAGTCGAATTTATCTTATTTATAACCCCATATTAAAAATGATTTACTTATTAAACTTTGATTTTAACTATTTTAACCCTTCTTTAAATAAATTAATAATAAATGTCCTAATCTAATCCAAGTGGGCCTAAATGGTCATATTTTATTCCTAAGTTTGTTTTTGGTCGAATTAAACTTATCCAATAGAATTAGGACATGTGTTAGGGTAATAGTAATATCATATTTACCCTTAGTTACCCTATTTACTATTAACCGTTGTAAAAAAAAGTAAAAAGTTACTATTCACCAAAAATTATTTTCATCTCATTGAACCACATTTTACTTACTGACATCAACCGTGTCTCTCGGATTTTTGAAATTCCATTCACAGAAGCGGTAAAATTAAGATTTATGAAGAAATTAATTTTTTTAACTACCACTTAGTAGTTTCACTATTCATCAAAAATTGATGTTTTTCAGAACAATGCCAAAATTTCATCCTAAGCTATATTTCATATTCCGAATTCAAAAATGAAGTATATTTTACCAAATTCATATCATAGAATTTGCATTAATTAATTTTATAATTAAATCCCGCTGTTAAAACAAATAGCGTGTTTTTAAGAAACAATATCTATCAAAAGATTGACACTTGATTATGTCTGGTTTAAATGTGAAATTACATCCAATGACCAACATTGTATTAAATTGTAAATATATATTCTAAATATACTTTAAAACCACTCAAATTAATAATTTATCACTATTAATTATTTCGATTAAAAAAGTTGTTTTTAATTATAATTTAGTAATTTTCACTATTCATCAGAATATGAAAGTTATCCGAAAAGTACCAAAATTTCACCTTAGGCTAAATTCGATACTCCGAATCCAAAAATGAAGTTCATTTTGAAAAAATAAGATTTACAGAGTTTTAAAAAGTGGTTATTACTATTCATAACGGCTAGTTTTAATAATATTTTAATAGCATATCGTTGTTTAGTGAAACTCGGTATTGCATATTACACACGCTATCGAGGAAGGTCGTGATTGCGTGTAATGCAAGGCAAGTCAAGGATGCGTGTTGTGCAAGCTCCTTTTGGTGTAGCGTACAACACAAGACTTTAATAAAATTAAAAAGAATATTTTTTTATAAAATCTTGGGCTGTTACATTCTACCCCCCTTAAAATGAATTTCGCCCTCGAAATTCGTCGGGGTTATAAATGGTTTACTATTCGAAAGTTTCTTTAATAGAAACCCACATCGTAAAAAGGAATATCAATACCAATCTTTAAAAACAAAAGTATGAAACGTAACGGTTACCCAAATAAACTAATCACTGAGTTTCCACATAGGTGAAAATATGGATATGGAAGAGAAATCTAACCATCATGTTCTGATGGAGAGTGGTAGAGAACATGGCTATGGAAAAGCTAGTAATCACAAATCCATAGATTTGTGATGATATAAGGTACCATCTGATTCATCAGGTATAAGATCACTAGGACAACATTTTTGGTTTTCAAGATCATTTCCCCTAAAGTTGAAAATTTGAATTAGAATAAATACTTACTTTATTTTGGTACAATCTCACTATTGTTCGTGCCTTGAACAATTTCCACTTCATCTCTTAAATAAATGAAGTTGAATTTGTTATTCGTGAAGTGTTTGCAGATCATGTGATAGAATGACGGGTCATTCCATCTGTCTCAAAAGGTTAGCAAAATTTATATACATAAGTCGATCTATAGTGAGATTAATCATATATGGTTCCTAAAATGGACTTATACTTCATATATCATACTGCTTAATATAATAAAACTAGTTTCTACTAAACAGGGACTTCCTGTAGGCCAGTGGTAGGCGATAAAGGCCAGTCGCACTTCGGTTGTGGGTTCGATTCCCACAGCCTTGTCCGAAGCGATGGGTTGTCGCCCGTCCTGCAGGTTGTCCTTTTTCTAAAACTACATTACTATAACATCCCATAAATAATATCGAAAAAACAATAATAATTTATGTCCAACATAATCCATTCTAATCTTTAGGCTTATCCATAATACTGCAGTCCACTCTCATAATATAGTGAAAACGATTACCAGAGATTTAATACTGTCGTTGATCCCCATATATCATAAGATATGTCTTGTTGGTCACATTCCAAACATTTAAAGGCCTTAATCATGTATTCTCTTGAATACCCATTGAACCTTAGTGAAAACATGAATGTAGTTAAAAGTTAACACTTTCCACATACCAAAATCCTCAAAATTCTATATACTCTAACCATGATATCACTTAGTCCTTATATCAATCATGAGCTCATGAATACTGTCAAAAATTTCATTTTCTCCTTATCCCTTCATTATGCGCATATCATCTACATTCCAAAAATATCTGAATAAACTTTCATGGATACTTTTACCATTAATCATACACTTTCAAAACTCAAGGAAGGAAAACAATGTAACAATCCTTAGATGTCTTTTTATTCCATAGTACCATGAGATTACTTATACAACATTACACATGATAAACATGTCATCATTCCAATACATTCTTAAACCATTGACCGAGCTTCAACAATTCTTTCATATCACATATCATTTGTAGTCTCTTCATCATCATCCACATAAATACTACCCATATGACCATACTGATTCTCTTCATGAGTCTTTCCCTTAGGGAATTTGTTTGCATAATGCCCATACATTCCACATTTAAAACACTTAACCATTTTTGATGTCGTAGCAATACCATTATCCTCATCCATGGTGTTAACCGACCCTTTTCCTTTGCACTTACTTGCTTTGTGTCCTTCTTTTCCACACCCAAAGCATCTTCCAGTTCCCTTGAAACATTCTCCTTGATGCCTCTTCCCACATGATTTACATAGGGGAAATTGAACTTTCTTTCCTCTATGATCATCATGGAACTCCATCTTTCTCTTATTAGTCGAGTCAGGAAACTTACCAAATTTTACTTTATTGATCATATTGTGAGATTGCTGATTCGGCATAATAATGATGTTTGGACATCCAAATCCCATTTCATTTGGTTTCTCATGAAGAATATCATTCCATTGTCCATCATATCCTCCATTATTGTGAATCATCTTGTTTCCAGCCATTTTCTAAAACCCAAACAGAATAGTGTTAGATGAAAAAATCATAATAAAGGGGGAGTAACTTAAATATCTATCATCTTTGGTTTAATCTAATATCGTTACCATAGTTCTAGGACTATATCCTATACATATACTTATCCTTAGGGGCGTCCCTAGACATACCTTAGAAATATCTCTAGGGATCTCACTAACGTTTTCGCATCCTAGTTTCCAAAGGTTGACTAAACCTTTCCTCTGATACCAACTGTAGAGACCCGTATCCTGACGTACATGGACATTACATTAAATTTTGCGGAATACTTAGTACATAACAAAAACACACACACAAGGACCATAATAGTTTAGTGTCTTTGGAAACTCGGAGCGTAATCTTCTAATCATGGTGAAAGATCTTCAATATCTCCCATAAAGATCTTCCCCCTTTTTTTTTACCTAAAACCTTTCTTTATATCCTGGGGAAAAGAAAACATAAAAGGGTGAGCTCAAATGCTCAGTAAGGGTATACAAAAGAAATAAAAATCATATCATATCTTTTTGAAAATCATAACCTGCAAAAGAGATCATAATATCTTAACATGGAACAATTCATAGAAGTGAAAATGAGATCACCATAATCATAACATGAAACTTGAAACTTTGTGGCATGCACACATAATCATGGAAAATAATTTCTTGTTAGTCATGACTCATTTCCAAGACTATCTTAGTGGACAAAGTCCCTTTCTGAATCGAGTAACCCTCGTTTCAGTCCTGTTTCACTGAACCGGTATAACCTACCATTCCAGCCATGTCTATCTCATGAGATATAAAATCATTACCCAATGCATTGGAGGGAGATATAGGTCCCACCCATATCATAATGAATCCTTTCTTATGTGTGCCACAAAATCATAAACCATACATCATAGCATAACCCATGTAATAAAAATGGGATTCTTAAACAACATGACATCATAAAACAAATCATATAAGGTAAATGACTTCATAAAAAATAATTCCATCACAACATAATCAAATCAATGTAATAATAGGGATAAAAACAGAACCCTTTATTATCTTAGATGGAAAATAATTTTGATAAAACACTTGAACTTCATTCTTGAGGAAAATATCCTTTCTTCTTCAAAAACACTTTTCTTTTCTTAACATGTCATACAATTTTAAACTAAAAGAAGTTGATTAAAAATAAACTTGAATACTTGTAAAGGAATCTTCTTGGAAATAATGTTTTAGAAATCCATTCATGCCGTATAAGTTAAAAAAACATTCTTCGTACTTTTGTCGGAAAATTCAAAAAGTACCTCGTACGAAAAACGACAAAAGATTCCTTTCATACATATTACTAAAAACTCACCGAAGGGTAAAAATGGATTTAAACAATTGTAGGTGGATGTAAATAAAATTACATATTGATGAAACATGGATGTGGATAATAAAATACACCCCAGTAAATACTTACAAATAAACAATCTCGGATAAAAATGAGATTGTGATATTTCCCTTACCTTAGGTCCGACTTGCTTTGTAAGTGTCCAAACCTCCTGTATAATGATTTAAATCATGTTATTGACTTATTCCAGAATCATATTCATTGTTATGATATCATATATGGTTCACTTATGACATTATATTACCCGTTCTTTTGTAAATTCCATGTTAAAGAAGTGTTTTGGGTAAAATCGTTTCATTTATCTTAGGTGTTTTGACTTGTTGTTCTTGACATCATTATTACTTATATCATGATTTACTTACTTCCAGAATATAAAATATGATTTATATATCATATATATTCAGTATATATATATATGTAATAGATAGATAAATAAAATGAAAAACACCGTTCATGGAGACGGTAGTCCGTACGTACGCATGAACGCTGTTTTACTTTCCTTATTGTCTTGAAATGGAAGTATGTAAATGACATACATATATATATATATACATAAATCCAGTAGCTTTATAATGTCATATATTTCATTATTATTTCTTATATATACTTTATAATCATTTTTAAATGGTTAACATGGAGAATGAATCTCATCACGTCGTGGAGACGGTAGTCCGTACGTACGCACGAGCGATGATATCATTTCCATAAATATTGAACTGAATTGGAGTGGATTATACAATATATCAGAATAAATATGATGATGTAATAACTATGTATAGCTATTCTTTACACCATTATACCCATCCATGTAAGGTGGTGGTGGAAAATAGATTACACCACGGCGTGGAGACGGTATTCCGTACGTACGCACGCGCGGTGATTTCTTTTTCCGTAGGATGGATAGATGGTGAAATAGGGTTGTTTCATACTTATAATAACATATCAGTATATGAGTGATACTGATGTTATTACTTCATAATGAAACAACCTAAGAAGAAGAAGTGGAAGAAGAAATAAAGATGAAAGAATTGGTAACGGTAATTACCTCTTCTTTGAAGCGCCTCTTTGAGACCTCCTCTTAGGGCACTAAAATTGGTCTTTGAGGAAGACCAGAACCTCTAGGATGTTGCTAGGGAAGTGGAGAAGAGATTTTGGCAGGGGTTGGCCGAGCTTGAGAGCTCAAATTGGTGTGATGAGGAGGGGGAGGAGGTGTCCTTTTATAGGGGAGGAGAGGGGCACCTTAGGAATTCTTAAAAATATTAATTTATAATAAATCTAACCCCACTTAAAAACCTCCAAAAATGACACATATTCGAAGCTTAGATGAGATAGGGTTGTAATCTCATCAACCAATCAAATTTAGACATGTTTGGATCTTATTTTAAACCTTATCAATTAGATTTAACTCTAAGTTAAATAATTTAACTTTTACCGTGTCTTTTTGTTTTCTTTCACTATATGGTTAATACAGTTACTATAACATGCCAAACGAACCCCAAATTGTTTATTATTAATATATATATCCTTATCTAAGTCATTTGGCCGAACCTTAGATTTTTAGGAATAAAATAACAATTAATAATATAATATTTGATTTAAAAACTATTTTGTGTCAATTTTGACACTATTTGATATATGATTTTTGTGAAAGTCATAACAGAATTAAATGTTCGAACCAAGTTGATTAAAGCAACATTAATATATCATAGTAACCTAGAAAATTAGTGGAATTCATAAAAAATCTCAAATTACATTTATTTTGGTGTTTATAACATCAATTATGTCAATATTTCATTAATAAGATAATTACGACATCATCGTTGTGTCATAAATAAATTAAACTATTTAATGTCTAAAAATTATAAATAAAATACCATTATGTAGGAAATCTTTTTATCTTTCTAATGAATATTTATAGTCGAATTTATCTTATGTATAACCGCATATTAAAAATGATTTACTTATTAAACTTTGATTTTAACTATTTTAACCCTTCTTTAAATAAATTAATAATAAATGTCCTAATCTAATCCAAGTGGGCCTAAATGGTCATATTTTATTCCTAAGTTTGTTTTTGGTCGAATTAAACTTATCCAATAGAATTAGGACATGTGTTAGGGTAATAGTAATATCATATTTACCCTTAGTTACCCTATTTACTATTAACCGTGGTAAAAAAAAGTAAAAAGTTACTATTCACCAAAAATTATTTTCATCTCATTGAACCACATTTTACTTACTGACATCAACCGTGTCTCCCGGATTTTTGAAATTCCATTCACAGAAGCGGTAAAATTAAGATTTATGAAGAAATTAATTTTTTTAACTACCACTTAGTAGTTTCACTATTCATCAAAAATTGATGTTTTTCAGAACAATGCCAAAATTTCATCCTAAGCTATATTTCATATTCCGAATTCAAAAATGAAGTCTATTTTACCAAATTCATATCATAGAATTTGCATTAATTAATTTTATAATTAAATCCCGCTGTTAAAACAAATAGCGTGTTTTTAAGAAACAATATCTATCAAAAGATTGACACTTGATTATGTCTGGTTTAAATGTGAAATTACATCCAATGACCAACATTGTATTAAATTGTAAATATATATTCTAAATATACTTTAAAACCACTCAAATTAATAATTTATCACTATTAATTATTTCGATTAAAAAAGTTGTTTTTAATTATAATTTAGTAATTTTCACTATTCATCAGAATATGAAAGTTATCCGAAAAGTACCAAAATTTCACCTTAGGCTAAATTCGATACTCCGAATCCAAAAATGAAGTTCATTTTGAAAAAATAAGATTTGCAGAGTTTTAAAAAGTGGTTATTACTATTCATAACGGCTAGTTTTAATAATATTTTAATAGCATATCGTTGTTTAGTGAAACTCGGTATTGCATATTACACACGCTATCGAGGAAGGTCGTGATTGCGTGTAATGCAAGGCAAGTCAAGGATGCGTGTTGTGCAAGCTCCTTTTGGTGTAGCGTACAACACAAGACTTTAATAAAATTAAAAAGAATATTTTTTTATAAAATCTTGGGCTGTTACATTCTACCCCCCTTAAAATGAATTTCGCCCTCGAAATTCGTCGGGGTTATAAATGGTTTACTATTCGAAAGTTTCTTTAATAGAAACCCACATCGTAAAAAGGAATATCAATACCAATCTTTAAAAACAAAAGTATGAAACGTAACGGTTACCCAAATAAACTAATCACTGGGTTTCCACATAGGTGAAAATATGGATATGGAAGAGAAATCTAACCATCATGTTCTGATGGAGAGTGGTAGAGAACATGGCTATGGAAAAGCTAGTAATCACAAATCCATAGATTTGTGATGATATAAGGTACCATCTGATTCATCAGGTATAAGATCACTAGGACAACATTTTTGGTTTTCAAGATCATTTCCCCTAAAGTTGAAAATTTGAATTAGAATAAATACTTACTTTATTTTGGTACAATCTCACTATTGTTCGTGCCTTGAACAATTTCCACTTCATCTCTTAAATAAATGAAGTTGAATTTGTTATTCGTGAAGTGTTTGCAGATCATGTGATAGAATGACGGGTCATTCCATCTGTCTCAAAAGGTTAGCAAAATTTATATACATAAGTCGATCTATAGTGAGATTAATCATATATGGTTCCTAAAATGGACTTATACTTCATATATCATACTGCTTAATATAATAAAACTAGTTTCTACTAAACAGGGACTTCCTGTAGGCCAGTGGTAGGCGATAAAGGCCAGTCGCACTTCGGTTGTGGGTTCGATTCCCACAGCCTTGTCCGAAGCGATGGGTTGTCGCCCGTCCTGCAGGTTGTCCTTTTTCTAAAACTACATTACTATAACATCCCATCAATAATATCGAAAAAACAATAATAATTTATGTCCAACATAATCCATTCTAATCTTTAGGCTTATCCATAATACTGCAGTCCACTCTCATAATATAGTGAAAACGATTACCAGAGATTTAATACTGTCGTTGATCCCCATATATCATAAGATATGTCTTGTTGGTCACATTCCAAACATTCAAAGGCCTTAATCATGTATTCTCTTGAATACCCATTGAACCTTAGTGAAAACATGAATGTAGTTAAAAGTTAACACTTTCCACATACCAAAATCCTCAAAATTCTATATACTCTAACCATGATATCACTTAGTCCTTATATCAATCATGAGCTCATGAATACTGTCAAAAATTTCATTTTCTCCTTATCCCTTCATTATGCGCATATCATCTACATTCCAAAAATATCTGAATAAACTTTCATGGATACTTTTACCATTAATCATACACTTTCAAAACTCAAGGAAGGAAAACAATGTAACAATCCTTAGATGTCTTTTTATTCCATAGTACCATGAGATTACTTATACAACATTACACATGATAAACATGTCATCATTCCAATACATTCTTAAACCATTGACCGAGCTTCAACAATTCTTTCATATCACATATCATTTGTAGTCTCTTCATCATCATCCACATAAATATTACCCATATGACCATACTGATTCTCTTCATGAGTCTTTCCCTTAGGGAATTTGTTTGCATAATGCCCATACATTCCACATTTAAAACACTTAACCATTTTTGATGTCGTAGCAATACCATTATCCTCATCCATGGTGTTAACCGACCCTTTTCCTTTGCACTTACTTGCTTTGTGTCCTTCTTTTCCACACCCAAAGCATCTTCCAGTTCCCTTGAAACATTCTCCTTGATGCCTCTTCCCACATGATTTACATAGGGGAAATTGAACTTTCTTTCCTCTATGATCATCATGGAACTCCATCTTTCTCTTATTAGTCGAGTCAGGAAACTTACCAAATTTTACTTTATTGATCATATTGTGAGATTGCTGATTCGGCATAATAATGATGTTTGGACATCCAAATCCCATTTCATTTGGTTTCTCATGAAGAATATCATTCCATTGTCCATCATATCCTCCATTATTGTGAATCATCTTGTTTCCAGCCATTTTCT
The DNA here is from genome assembly GCA_963277665.1 of Viscum album. NCBI lineage: Eukaryota > Viridiplantae > Streptophyta > Magnoliopsida > Santalales > Viscaceae > Viscum > Viscum album. Next base: position 2,050,595,564 of record OY728153.1, on the reverse strand, counting down.
AAAACCCAAACAGAATAGTGTTAGATGAAAAAATCATAATAAAGGGGGAGTAACTTAAATATCTATCATCTTTGGTTTAATCTAATATCGTTACCATAGTTCTAGGACTATATCCTATACATATACTTATCCTTAGGGGCGTCCCTAGACATACCTTAGAAATATCTCTAGGGATCTCACTAACGTTTTCGCATCCTAGTTTCCAAAGGTTGACTAAACCTTTCCTCTGATACCAACTGTAGAGACCCGTATCCCGACGTACATGGACATTACATTAAATTTTGCGGAATACTTAGTACATAACAAAAACACACACACAAGGACCGTAATAGTTTAGTGTCTTTGGAAACTCGGAGCGTAATCTTCTAATCGTGGTGAAAGATCTTCAATATCTCCCATAAAGATCTTCCCCCTTTTTTTTTACCTAAAACCTTTCTTTATATCCTGGGGAAAAGAAAACATAAAAGGGTGAGCTCAAATGCTCAGTAAGGGTATACAAAAGAAATAAAAATCATATCATATCTTTTTGAAAATCATAACCTGCAAAAGAGATCATAATATCTTAACATGGAACAATTCATAGAAGTGAAAATGAGATCACCATAATCATAACATGAAACTTGAAACTTTGTGGCATGCACACATAATCATGGAAAATAATTTCTTGTTAGTCATGACTCATTGCCAAGACTATCTTAGTGGACAAAGTCCCTTTCTGAATCGAGTAACCCTCGTTTCAGTCCTGTTTCACTGAACCGGTATAACCTACCATTCCAGCCATGTCTATCTCATGAGATATAAAATCATTACCCAATGCATTGGAGGGAGATATAGGTCCCACCCATATCATAATGAATCCTTTCTTATGTGTGCCACAAAATCATAAACCATACATCATAGCATAACCCATGTAATAAAAATGGGATTCTTAAACAACATGACATCATAAAACAAATCATATAAGGTAAATGACTTCATAAAAAATAAGTCCATCACAACAAAATCAAATCAATGTAATAATAGGGATAAAAACAGAACCCTTTATTATCTTAGATGGAAAATAATTTTGATAAAACACTTGAACTTCATTCTTGAGGAAAATATCCTTTCTTCTTCAAAAACACTTTTCTTTTCTTAACATGTCATACAATTTTAAACTAAAAGAAGTTGATTAAAAATAAACTTGAATACTTGTAAAGGAATCTTCTTGGAAATAATGTTTTAGAAATCCATTCATGCCGTATAAGTTAAAAAAAACATTCTTCGTACTTTTGTCGGAAAATTCAAAAAGTACCTCGTACGAAAAACGACAAAAGATTCCTTTCATACATATTACTAAAAACTCACCGAAGGGTAAAAATGGATTTAAACAATTGTAGGTGGATGTAAATAATATTACATATTGATGAAACATGGATGTGGATAATAAAATACACCCCAGTAAATACTTACGAATAAACAATCTCGGATAAAAATGAGATTGTGATATTTCCCTTACCTTAGGTCCGACTTGCTTTGTAAGTGTCCAAACCTCCTGTATAATGATTTAAATCATGTTATTGACTTATTCCAGAATCATATTCATTGTTATGATATCATATATGGTTCACTTATGACATTATATTACCCGTTCTTTTGTAAATTCCATGTTAAAGAAGTGTTTTGGGTAAAATCGTTTCATTTATCTTAGGTGTTTTGACTTGTTGTTCTTGACATCATTATTACTTATATCATGATTTACTTACTTCCAGAATATAAAATATGATTTATATATCATATATATTCAGTATATATATATATAATAGATAGATAAATAAAATGAAAAACACCGTTCATGGAGACGGTAGTCCGTACGTACGCATGAACGCTGTTTTACTTTCCTTATTGTCTTGAAATGGAAGTATGTAAATGACATACATATATATATATATATACATAAATCCAGTAGCTTTATAATGTCATATATTTCATTATTATTTCTTATATATACTTTATAATCATTCTTAAATGGTTAACATGGAGAATGAATCTCATCGCGTCGTGGAGACGGTAGTCCGTACGTACGCACGAGCGATGATATCATTTCCATAAATATTGAACTGAATTGGAGTGGATTATACAATATATCAGAATAAATATGATGATGTAATAACTATGTATAGCTATTCTTTACACCATTATACCCATCCATGTAAGGTGGTGGTGGAAAATAGATTACACCACGGCGTGGAGACGGTATTCCGTACGTACGCACGCGCGGTGATTTCTTTTTCCGTAGGATGGATAGATGGTGAAATAGGGTTGTTTCATACTTATAATAACATATCAGTATATGAGTGATACTGATGTTATTACTTCATAATGAAACAACCTAAGAAGAAGAAGTGGAAGAAGAAATAAAGATGAAAGAATTGGTAACGGTAATTACCTCTTCTTTGAAGCGCCTCTTTGAGACCTCCTCTTAGGGCACTAAAATTGGTCTTTGAGGAAGACCAGAACCTCTAGGATGTTGCTAGGGAAGTGGAGAAGAGATTTTTGCAGGGGTTGTCCGAGCTTGAGAGCTCAAATTGGTGTGATGAGGAGGGGGAGGAGGTGTCCTTTTATAGGGGAGGAGAGGGGCACCTTAGGAATTCTTAAAAATATTAATTTATAATAAATCTAACCCCACTTAAAAACCTCCAAAAATGACACATATTCGAAGCTTAGATGAGATAGGGTTGTAATCTCATAAACCAATCAAATTTAGACATGTTTGGATCTTATTTTAAACCTTATCAATTAGATTTAACTCTAAGTTAAATAATTTAACTTTTACCGTGTCTTTTTGTTTTCTTTCACTATATGGTTAATACAGTTACTATAACATGCCAAACGAACCCCAAATTGTTTATTATTAATATATATATCCTTATCTAAGTCATTTGGCCGAACCTTAGATTTTTAGGAATAAAATAACAATTAATAATATAATATTTTATTTAAAAACTATTTTGTGTCAATTTTGACACTATTTGATATATGATTTTTGTGAAAGTCATAACAGAATTAAATGTTCGAACCAAGTTGATTAAATCAACATTAATATATCATAGTAACCTAGAAAATTAGTGTAATTCATAAAAAATCTCAAATTACATTTATTTTGGTGTTTATAACATCAATTATGTCAATATTTAATTAATAAGATAATTACGGCATCATCGTTGTGTCATAAATAAATTAAATTATTTAATGTCTAAAAATTATAAATAAAATACCATTATGTAGGAAATATTTTTATCTTTCTAATGAATATTTATAGTCGAATTTATCTTATGTATAACCCCATATTAAAAATGATTTACTTATTAAACTTTGATTTTAACTATTTTAACCCTTCTTTAAATAAATTAATAATAAATGTCCTAATCTAATCCAAGTGGGCCTAAATGGTCATATTTTATTCCTAAGTTTGTTTTTGGTCGAATTAAACTTATCCAATAGAATTAGGACATGTGTTAGGATAATAGTAATATCATATTTACCCTTAGTTACCCTATTTACTATTAACCGTGGTAAAAAAAAGTAAAAAGTTACTATTCACCAAAAATTATTTTCATCTCATTGAACCACATTTTACTTACTGACATCAACCGTGTCTCTCGGATTTTTGAAATTCCATTCACAGAAGCGGTAAAATTAAGATTTATGAAGAAATTAATTTTTTTAACTACCACTTAGTAGTTTCACTATTCATCAAAAATTGATGTTTTTCAGAACAATGCCAAAATTTCATCCTAAGCTATATTTCATATTCCGAATTCAAAAATGAAGTCTATTTTACCAAATTCATATCATAGAATTTTCATTAATTAATTTTATAATTAAATCCCGCTGTTAAAACAAATAGCGTGTTTTTAAGAAACAATATCTATCAAAAGATTGACACTTGATTATGTCTGGTTTAAATGTGAAATTACATCCAATGACCAACATTGTATTAAATTGTAAATATATATTGTAAATATACTTTAAAACCACTCAAATTAATAATTTATCACTATTAATTATTTCGATTAAAAAAGTTGTTTTTAATTATAATTTAGTAATTTTCACTATTCATCAGAATATGAAAGTTATCCGAAAAGTACCAAAATTTCACCTTAGGCTAAATTCGATACTCCGAATCCAAAAATGAAGTTCATTTTGAAAAAATAAGATTTACAGAGTTTTAAAAAGTGGTTATTACTATTCATAACGGCTAGTTTTAATAATATTTTAATAGCATATCGTTGTTTAGTGAAACTCGGTATTGCATATTACACACGCTATCGAGGAAGGTCGTGATTGCGTGTAATGCAAGGCAAGTCAAGGATGCGTGTTGTGCAAGCTCCTTTTGGTGTAGCGTACAACACAAGACTTTAATAAAATTAAAAAGAATATTTTTTTATAAAATCTTGGGCTGTTACAGGGATGGAAAGAGATATTGTTGATTTTACAATGAAATGTTTGACATGTCAGCAGGTTAAAGCAGAGCGGCAGTTACCGAAGGGTATGATTCATCCTTTGCTAGTTCCAGAGTGGAAATGGGAGAATATATCCACGGATTTTCTGGTGGGACTACCAAAGACTTCTCGAGGTAACAATGCGATTTGGGTTATTGTTGATCGGCTAACAAAGTCTGCGCATTTTCTTTCTATTCGAGATACAATGACATTAGATCAGCTTTCTCGATTGTACCTCAAGGAGATTGTCAGGTTACATTGAGTTCCTCTTTCCATTGTGTCTGACCAAGATCCCAGGTTCACTTCTAAATTTTGGAAGGGACTTCAGAAGTCATTGGGCTTAGAGTTGGATTTCAGTATAGCTTTTCATCCTCAATCAGATGGGCAGTCAGAACGAACGATTCAAACTTTGGAGGATATGCTTCGATCTTGTTCAATGGACTATCAGGGAAGTTGGGATTAGCATCTTTCATTAGTTGAGTTTTCTTATAATAACAGTTTCCATTCCAGTATTCAGATGGAACCTTTTGAGGCCTTGTATGCAAAGCGGTGTCGGAATCCTGCATTTTGGGATGAAGTTGGTGAAAGAAAGTTGATGGGGCCAGAATTAGTAGAAGAAGTGGCTGAGAAAGTGAGGATGATCCAGCAACACATGAGGACAACTCAAAGAAGGCAGAAAAGTTATGCAGATAACAGAAGGAAAGACTTCTCTTTCGAGGTAGGTGACCATGTTTTCCTTAAAATCTCTCCTTGGAAAAGTGTGATGTGTTTCGGTAAGAAAGGGAAACTAAGTCCACGGTTCATCAGTCCTTTTGAAATCTTGGATAAAGTTGGAACAGTTGCATACTGCGTAGCTTTTCCTCCAAGCTTGTTTCAGGTACACAATGTTTTTCATGTTTTGATGTTGAGAAAGTATGTTCCAGGTTCATCACATGTCTTGATCGTCGAAGAAGTTCAGCTGGCAGAGAAACTTTCCTATGAAGAAATACCGGTTTAGATTTTTGATTGAAGAGAACAGGTATTGCGGCATAAGGTAATCTACCAGGTAAAGGTTTTGTGTAGAAACCACATGGTTGAAGAAGCAACATTGGCATCTGAAAATGCTATGAGGGAAAAATACCCTCAGTTGTTTAATAAGTAAATAAAATTGCAAGGAAGCAATTTCAAGAAGGTGGGGAAAATGTAACATCCCAAGGTTTTCTAAAAATAAATTGAAAATTCTTGAAATTTTGTTTAAGGTATATATTTATAAGTATCCTTTAAACATAATTTTATTTCTTTTATGTTTTGAATTTCAAGAAACTGTCATCTACAATTGTGTTCAGTATGTTATTTAGAGTCTGATGAAACAAACTTGTTTTTTTTTTGTGAATAGTAGCATACCCTTATGAATAGTAATATGAATAGTAATATGACCTCATGAATAGTAAATAATATTATTATTTAATTTTCCCAAGGCAATAGGATAATGGGATCTTAATTAATTTTCCAATGTCACATAAAACTAATTGCACTTCAATATTGTTATTTTTCGAATTAATTGTGAACTTATTTAAAAATTAAATTAATAATATTTAGAAAATTATTTTCTAAAAATGGAGTTCATTTTTGAATTTTACACGTTGAAAAATGGTTGGGGTAAACTTTTGGTATTTTTCTGAAACTCTTGAATTTCCGGTGAATAGTGAAATACGATAAAATACCGTATAATCAATTTATCAAAACAAATGCACTATTTATGACATCATAAGTGATGCAAGGACACTTTCTTCGAACTAACATGATATTATCACTATTTAGGGCCACTTTATTTGAGATTATTCATAGTCTTGATAAAAATATTATAATAATGATTAAAATAATCTAAAATACCTCCCCTCCTCCACTATAAATACCACACTCACTCCCCTCTTCCTCCCACACCTCTCAAGCCTTGAGCATTGTCTAATTTCTGCCAAATTCCCTCCCCAATATTCTTCCCCACGTCCTAGATCTGCTGGTCTCACCAAAAGACCAAAATAAAAGCCCTTAAGAAGGATCTCAAGGAGAAGAGATCAAGAGGTAAACAACCTCTTTTTTTTCTTTCTTTTCTTTCATTTTATGTTATTCTCTTCCATTCCCTTTGTCTTTTGTTGGTATATTTCATTAAATATTTCCCCTTACTGTCCATATTTTGTATGAATGATTATATATTCCATTCCTCTCATCAATCTTGTTTTTATGAAATTTTAAGAGACACCGTTAGGCTGCCAAATTTTCGTGAGAAATTTCTCATGATTTTCTTTTATTTCATGATTCGTTATTCTTCTTCCCTCACTCCCTCTTATCCAAGAGGCATTAAATCTCCATAATCATGTATATTAATTATTTTCTCATGATTATGGAAAATTCCTCATCATTATTCTTCTCCTCTCCCACTTATTTAAAGAATCAAAAAACATTGTCCATTTGTGTCGAATTACCGACATCATGGATGATGTATTTTCAATTTCCATTAATTCTTTCAAGTATTGTCATGAAACCATTTATATAGTTGAACCAGGTTATAATATATGTTTTATGACTCATATATGGTTCTGGAATTCTTTTGTACTCATGGTTCTAATTTAAAAGACAAAATGACATTGTTATTATCAAAGAACCACTAAAATGATCTAAACGAACATCATTAATGTTTTAACTTATAAGTCATTCTCATATAAAGCATAAAAGTGATAAATGGTATAAATTATGGTACTGGAAATATTTAAATACTATTCCATTCCAATTCTGGAGTTTCACTCCCAATCAACAAGAACGATTCATCATGAACCGATCGTGAAAATCACAAAAGAACTCACCCAAAATAATGCAAGGAACAAAATACTAACAATTAAGGGGTGAAATGAGGTTATGAAATGACCATATAAGATGTTATAAACATGAACATGTTTCTGTAAAATACTAATAACACTATTTTAACCATTATACGGGACTTTTAAACAAGTTTAAAGTAAGACAATCCTAAGGTAATGGAATTCTTAACTCGATTTCCATTCTTTGGGTTAACCTTCTACTTTATTATTTATGTGATATTTAAATTGTTTGTGTGATGGGTTATGTTTATATTATGTTTCATTATGTATATTTACAGAGTATATACATATTCCATCCACTCTATTAAGTCTCTCTTCAATTGTATGATATTTATAAGGGGATTTTCTTTAAAATCCTCTTTCTAAATTCAGTTTTACGAAATTCCAAAGCAATGTTTTTATGAAATTATTCATGTTGTATGATTATGTTTTGGTTATTGGGAATTGTTTATGATAAAATGTGGGACCTATATTTCCCTCCAATGCATTGGGTATGAGTAAGTTTGAGGTCATTCGTATGGTTACTCCAAGTGTAACTGCGATGGTTACACAAAGTAAGGTAGCCGTGAGGGTTACAAATTTTAAGGTATCCAAGATGGTTACAAGATTATGTAAGTAATGCCCCAAGATACCTCTATGATTATTTTTATTTTATCATGTTTGTGTGTATCTTGTGTAAATCTCAAGTTACACGAAGTAAGTATTTATGGGTGAAAACCATTTCTTTTGAAAATGTTTTCATACGTTATAAGTATTCATGGACTAATGTGATTTTTCCTTCTTTTTCATACCTTACTGAGATTTTGTGATCATCCCGAGTTTTTAAATGATTTTTCACAGGTTAATGGATGTGTAATACGAGGAAGGAGGACATGTTAAATGTTGAAGAATTTTCAAGGAGTCTTGTTTTAAGTTTTAATGTTTTATATTTTGAGAAAATGGAAACTGTTTTTATGGTATCCACTATGTAACAATGTGTAATGTTATGAATGTTTTGTACCAATTCTCTAAAGCTATAAACTTGAAAAGATACTCAATTTAAAAGGAAGTAATTTCTTGATTAAATTCAAGATTATGTTTGTAATAAGGTCGGGTCCTTATACTACTCATCCAATATTAAGGCTTGATTTAGTCTGGTTCGAGAGAAATTAAAGAAACCTACATCCAACCTGAAAATAGGATGAATGATCTCGCACTAAAATAGAACAAAATATTGGTATAGAAACTGATATATGAAGAAACGGGATTCGAGATATTACCTATAGATATCCAATTCTTTTAATGGTGTTCAAATTAGAGTCTAGATCAAGAATTTATCAAGATCCCAAGATTAGGGAGAAGAAGTCTCTCATAGGTGAGATGAGGGGTGTTCATCTACTGGAAATGGGAGAAAAGGAAAGTGGGTTTATATTTTAAGTTCATTAAGGTCAAATTCATAAATTTACCCAAATTTAAAGGGTTGAAATTTTGGACAAAACCTATGCCAACCATTCTTAATCCACTTCCCAAGAACCCCCTTACTTGGGATGGCCACATGGTTTGGATAACCATGCGTAGCCCATGCAAAACCCCACTATCAAGAACCTACACCAAGTCACACATTCATACAGATCCACTTGCATGGTTATATTAAAACATGTGAGACCTTTAGATATACCGAAATATCCACACAATTTCCTTTGGTGGGCCGCACGGTTTCAAGAAAACCACGTTCCCTGACCAATCCTTCCTAATATTGAGTTTTCGAAGCCCGATGCTCCCAATACTCAACAGAACACCTGAGTCGCCTCTCAAGACTTTAAAAAAGTATAAAAACAACACTTTTGAGTGTTACAAGTCTCAAAATTACATTTCAAATATTGGTTCAAATAATAACCCATCCAAAAAATTCCAAAATTCAAATTCCCTTGGAATTCTACCTTGGATAAAAACATGAGTTGTTACAACCTCCCCACCTTAGAACATTTTACCCCTGAGAAGCCTTGTAGAAACAATGAAAATATCACCCTACCTACAACAGTCATGAAGTCTCATTCAAACAGCCTTTTTATGTTCCCAAATTCCCAATGCACCTCTAAGAATTACTTAAGTGTATAGCACTTAAGCCATCAAAACTTGATCCAACACTCGTTTTCCCACTGAAACACCAAAATGATGATTACCTGAGTCAGTTTAGCTAAAGAAATAATCATGTTATCTTCTCTTTAAAAATATATCCAATGGTTCTTCCCACCATAGGTTTTAGCACCAAAAGGGCCCAATTCCGAGCCACAATACCTCCACCATTGAAATTTCCTACAAAGCACACCCTAAACATTATAACGATGATCCTAGCGGGATTTTGAATTAGTCAAATAGTGAATTACCAACCAAAATTATTTATCTAGATCAAATAGTATTTTTATAAAAATGATCAGCCAACAAATACAGCACTCTTCTCCACCTGACAATCTTTTAAAAATGGTTTTTCATAAACTGTACTCCTTAAGACAAAATAAAACAAGTTGATCCACATCCGGCTGACCATTCTCAAAACACTCAACTTTGACTACTAGTGTATTACATCCCAAAATATGATTCCTTTCCCCAAGTCATTTCACATTACTCTTGATCACATTTAATAAATCTCATTTCTAAATTTTGGTGATGTTTCAATCCCAACATCTATTTAAGTTGTCCTAACTCAATACAAACATGGGTGTACACCTGATCTGATATACTTGGATCAACACTATAGAAAAAATCTCATTTGAGCCCATATAAGGTTTGGGGTAACCTCAGAATAATCAGATATAATTTGAGGATCTCATCCAAGATATTCTATACTCTATAATTTATAAGTGAGATGTCGGTGCACAGATGAGACATCCACATGTCAAGAACACAAACTGATCCCAACATAAGTCAAGTCAATAACCAACTAGTGTCTATGAGTATAACCAAGGCATTCCTACTTGGGAACTCAAGTATCACTAAATAATAAAAATTCCTATTTAAACAATAACCTTTCATAATCATAACTCCATTGAAGTTTATTTATTGAGCTCAATGATATTTAAATTAGTACTGCATATAACTGATTCTCTCTCAGTGTATCTAGATGATGTCGTGGTAGGATAAATGATTGTCCCTATAATAAGAGCACACTAAGAGGATACCAAATATTACAAAGAAGTCTCAATACACCCTCTCCATATAAAGATGAAGTTCTCGATAAGGTTTCAAACCAACCATACCCAACTATAGGAAGGAAGAGCATTCGAACCAATACTGATTAGCTTTTTTCAGAAGAATCTCAACTTCACCTACCAACATATCATCATTAACTGATCACAATGCCCTTACCACCCGGGGCATCCCATGACTACTCATGCTCTACCACTGAAGTTGATCCATGACCAATGTAATTTCTGAGGGTCTCATAAATAGACAAAAATTCCAATATCACACTACCTTGCAAGCACCGAAAAGTTACAAGACTCGCCAAATTTACTGGAATTCGAAAATAGCATTGACCATTTTCAAATTGTATTACTTGGTTAAGTCCCTTCTAACTAGAAGGACACATATTCACTAGAACTGACGTGATTCTCCCCACCTTAGGAGTTTCCTAGTTTTCATAAGGAGATATCAATTAGTCGTGTATAAGTTCTCTAGTTTATATTCTCCTTAAAAATATGTGTGACACTTCTCTAAGTCACTCTCACATACAACACAACATTTGGTATGAAATCCAAAACCAACCTGACTGGAATTTCAAAACACCCAATCCTCTTGGAATTCGATCCTAAGCATTGGGAAGAATTTGATTCCTTTAACACCCAGTTCACACTACTCTAGAGATGACCTGAGAATGTACTCAATAACTTAAGGCTTGATGATTCCACCAAACTCAACTGATTTGTTATGTCATTTAGAAATTTGAAGGGTACCACATATATGAACTCACACTACCCTGAGGCTTTACAAGTAAGATGGAACATCCACGATACTATCCGTAGGATATCTACCTAATGAATCCAATTATTAGGTGGTCCGTACAAGTGATTTATCCCATATTCATGTTGCCCCATATGACCATTAACCTGGATGATGATGTATCAAGTCTTCCATTACTAAGGAAGAAAAGATAATCACCAAACCTACTAAGTTGATGACCATTTCTTAGGCATGTCTAACCTACTAAAAATGGTCATTACTTGATGCTCATTCCCGTAAAAAGGGTTAAGGATACCATAACCATCCATCCAAACAAGGGTTTCATTTAGAATCTAAGAGTACTCTTAGGGACAATGACACCTGAATGGTACCATGTGTCATAAATATCACAAAATTTATCAAGGAATTTTATCTCTAAGGGTTCCACTTATAATGACACTAAATTTCCATACATTAACATTGAATAAAATTTGAATAATATTTAAAACATTATACAAATAGACTCCCAAAGATCGTACTAGTCTAGTTCCTTTAGGAACATGGAAACGTAAATATTGATTCATAAGTGATCTACATTATCTCCCAGTAGGTTCTTATTGACTACAACCCTTCTTAGACACATAAAACATAATACATATATTCTTAACCTGATAAAGGAAACATAAAAAGGGGTGAGCTCAAATGATCAGTAAGGGTAAACAAGGGATATATATAAGCATAATCATGAGAATAAGGGTATGAGAACATGATCATGAAAATAGAAGATCATACCATGCATATCAATGATCGTATACTTGAATCATGGAATAAATCTTGGAAGTTTATAATTCATGAATCATAAGAACATAAAAAACAAAATCCATGAAAGCATAACATTAGAATAAAACATAGAATTGTGGCATACACATGGGCATATATAATGATTTTCTTAGTAGTCAAGGCATTTCTACCGAGACCATCTTAGTGGACAAAGTCCTTTACTAAAGTAGGTTCACACCCTGTTCCAGCACTGTATTACTAAACCAAGTTCACCCCTCGTTCCATCCCTGTATTACTAAACCAATTTCACTTATCATTCTAGACATGCCTATCTTAGAGATATAAATATTTACCCAATTCATTGGAGGGAGATATAGGTCTCACCCATCTCATATTGAAATCATACATACATGGGCCATAAGATCAAAAATAATCATATCATAACCCATGAAATGAAATAGGTATTATAAACATGTAATCATATCATAAACTATAGAAAAATACATGTTTCATATTCATTACATCAGAAACTTAACCCATGAAAAGAAGTGGGTTTCAAAAGCATATAACCCATGAAAGAGAAATAGGTTTCATCAACATCATGACATCAAAACATAATCCATTCAAATAAATAATATGAATGGAAAAATTGAATAATTTCCCCAGAAAGGCATGATTAACACCAATGGATGTTATCTTATATGGGAAATAATTTTAAATATCTTTTAAAAATATTTCTTGAAGAAAATATCCTTTTTTCATTGAAAATTGATTTTTAAAACATAAAACCTTTTGAAAACCTTTTTCTATGAAAATAGATTTGAAAAAATATAAAGGAAACATTGAAAACTACCAAATGTTTTTAAAATTATTTTTTCTTGAAAATGGGATTCAATGATATTTTGAAAAAAAAATTTAAATACTTTTTTAAAACATGGTTTTTGAATATAATATATTTATGATCGGAGAGAGAGATGGTCATATTTTACTTAAAAACATTATATTAAGTACTAAAGTGAAGAAAATGGTACCAATACATGGATATATCTTGAATAAACAGAGTATAAGGAAACATGTGAGTTTTCTTGATATATGTATCATAATATTTAATCAAATGAATCATAAACATAAACAATCTCAAAAAGCGATGAGATTGTCTCAATAAACTCTTATAACTTGGTAACTTGGAATCATACTCTCCATGTAAGAAAAGAAAATTACATGAAGCTTAAAATATCATTAAAGAAATTAAATTCATTATATAAAATTTAAAATGGAATTTTATACACCTCAAAAGAGAATTTAGGTGCATAATAAAACATAAGTCTCAAAGAAGGAAAATTGAGAGAAAACTATTTTATTGATTTAGTAACTTTTGAAACTTAACCCCCATGAAAGAAATATCATATAATGGATATGTGAATACATAAAAATTTAATTATAAGATACAAATAATATGATCATGGTAAGTACATACACCACACAAAAGGAAAGATTGGAAAACATAGCATGTATCTCACAGGAATAAAAAGTGAGATGAAATCTTCTTACCTTGTGTTGTGACTCTCGTCATACTCGTTCAAAACACTTGTATAATAAATATAAATTTATTATAAATATTTTAAATAACCATATTATTATGTCTAAAACCATATATTGTTTGATTATGATCTTATATTTCCCACTTGTTAACCATCCTATGTTAAGGTTTCACTTTGGATAATATTCACTTTAATCTTCGCATGTATCTTAATTTGTTATATGTTTGGTCCTTATAATTATATCATGATTACAGAATGTAAAAAATGATATAAATATAATTTATATTTATTATATTTTTATTCTAATAATCTATAGAATATATAATTATGAAATAGAATAAATTGTTCATGGAGACGGTAAGTCGTACGTGCGCATGAACACTACTTCCGTTTTTATTGTCATATTGAAAGAAATAAAGAAAATGACCTATGTGTATATATGTATATAATATCATTACAGTAGAATTAAAAAGTTATATATATCATATATGTTCACTAAACTCATCCTTAATACATTCCATGTAGTGTGTGAATGAATCATGTTGTTTTGAGGGGGCGGTAGTCCACACTTCCTCAAACGAAATTATCATATTCACACCAAATGGAAAGTAAAAAAAGATATGTGTTGTAAAAAGAACATAGAAGATTAAATAAATAATAAATATAATATATAACGTATATAAAAATATTTTATAACATATTTTCCACCATGAGAGGCGGTAAGGAAAATTAAACAATCGTCATTTAGTGAGGCAGTAGTTCTCCGTATACAAAAACAGTATGTTCGTTATCCATTAGATGGAGGTGTGTGTAAGTTTAGGTTGAAACCTTAGAATAAAAATCATATTATATTGAGTATACTGGTGTTTTTATAGAATAATGGAAAAAATAAATTGGAGGAGTGGTGAAAGAAAATAAAAATAAAGGACTTGAGAGAAGATGTTACCTCTTAATCTGTTAACTCCTTTTGGTTTGTGCCAAAAGACTTCCTTGGATAGATTTCTTCCCAAGGAAAGGATTATAGGAGGAATTTAGGTATTTTGATAAGTTTATTGGGCAGATATTTTTTTAACTTAATAGTTTTTAGATATTTTAAGAAGAGGGAGATGTGGTGGCTTTTTATAGGGAAGGAGGAGTGGCACTCTTGTAAATATTTGAAGAGAGAATTTCACCCACATTTTTCATGTTGAAAGTGGATACAATAATGATAAAAATATGATAAAAGGGTGTATAGAGTCTAAATATGGATACTAAATAGATTTTGTATAAGTTTAAAGGTCGTTTTGGGCCTTAAGGTTATGGTTTAGTCCCTTATTAAGCTTAATTTAACCTTAATCGATGTAATTAATTTTAATCACTTTAACTAATATTTTTGGTCAAAAACTAATTTGACCTTATTATAAAATATAAAATATTATAATTACAAATATTTAATAAATTTTTACAAATTATAATCACATAAGTGGCATAATTTAATTTAAAATTAATTTCACAGTCGGGTCGACAATGCGGGTTTTTAAAGTAAAAATGATCAAAAGCTTGTTAAGTTTTCATATCCAATTTATATGTGAAATTGGTTACAATTACGCAAATTGGATTAATTGATAAAAATATAATCTAATTAAACTTTTAAACCAAATTAAAATATAGTTTAACCTTATAAATAAATTATATGAAAAATCAGTTTTGAATTAGAATCTGGAATTTTTCACTATTCAACCAAAAATGAAGTTTCTCAGAAAAATACCAAAAATTCACCCTAAGATAATTTTGAAATTATAAATTAAAAAATGAATTTTATTTTATCTAAATAAATTTATAATTTTTTCTAAAATTAATTTCATTATTAAAATTGGTTCATTCGAGAAAATGGTATTTTAAAACATAAAAGGACTTTACCAAAAATCATATCTTTCATTATCAATATGTTTTATTTATATAAATAAACTATAATAAATATTTTAAAAGTATTTATTACTAATCATATTACTAATTTTAATGTCTAGGTTATAATTATCTCATTTAAATAATTATAACAGCAAAATGATGTTTCGTAGAAACAACGGTGTTGCGTGTAACGTACGCTAAGTCGGTGTTGTGTTTAACGTACGTCGTGTCGATGTTCCATGTAACATACACCGATTTGGTCTCATGTAACATATGTAAATTCATTTCCATGTAAAATTAATGTTTTACTTAGTTAATTTCAAGAAAAAAATGAAATTTTAATTTATTTGAGAAAAAAGGTCCATAAAAACTCAGGGTGTTACATTCTACCACCCTTAAAATGAATTTCACCCTTGAAATTAATCAATAGGGTAAAAAAATGAGGATAATTCTGCTTCATCATATCCTCAAGTTCCCACGTATCTTCCTCTAACTTTTTATTTCTCTACAAAACTTTGACCAGGTGAGTGGTCTTGTTTCGTAGAACTTTCTCTGTACGATCCAAAATTTCAATAGGTTGCTCCTCATAAGAAATATCCTTCTCCAGTGGTATGAACTACGAGTTCAATACATGTAAAGGTTCAGGTATGTACTTCCTTAGGAGAGATACATGGAACACATCATGGACTTTAGAGAGATTTAGTGGAAGTTCCAAACAATAGTCTACCATCCTGATACGATCAAGAATCTAAAAGGAACTAATATACCATGGGTTTGGTTTCCCTTTCTTCTCAAATATCATAAATTTCTTCCAGGGTGATATTTGTATAAAAAACTTTTCACTAAATTCAATTTTTAGATCACATCGATGGTTATCATCATAAATTTCATGCTGACTTTGAACTACTTTCATATGTTGTTGAATGGTTCTAACCTTCTCAATCATTTCTTCAGCAATCTCAGGTCCTAATAGATTTCTTACTCCAACTTCATCCCAACATGTTGGAGCTCTAAATTTATTCCCATAAAAGGCTTCAAAAGGTGAAATATTAATACTTGATTGAATTATATTGTTTTAAGAAAACTCAACTGGAGGAAGGCATTGATCCCAAACACTTTTAAAATCTAGAGAACAAGATCTTGACGTATCCTCTAGGGTTTGAATTGTTATTTCGTGCTGACCAGATGTTTGAGGATGATAAGTAGTGATGAAACTCAATTCTTTATCAAGTGATTTCTAAATTCTTCACCAAAACTTTTAGGTAAGCCTCAAATCCCAATCTGATACAATAGAATGTGATACGCTATTCAACCTTACCACTTTCTTAATGTATATCATTGAAATTTGATCCAGATAGAAGTCTTCTCTGATAGTGATGAAGTGTGCTGACTTAGTAAGGCAATTTACTACCACCCATATAGTATTAAACCCTTTAGAGGTTTTGGGTATTACAATGAAGAAAATCTATAATGATGTCCTCCCATTTCCATTTTGGTGTGGGTAATGGATGAAACATCCCCTTTGACTTTTGCCTTTCATCCTTAACTTGTTGGCATACCAAGCACTGAGATACAAAATCTATGATATATCTCTTCATTCCATCCCACCAGAAGTATTATTTCAATTCCATATACATCTTCATACTTTCAGTATAAATAGAGAATGGAGAACTATGAGATTCTTATAATAGATCCTTCTTCAAATCTGGTGTGTAAGGAATACATACACGGTTCCAGAACCTTATCATTCCATCCTGATCAAGGTTAAACTAAATAATATTTCTAACTTTCTTTTGTAGCTCTTCATCTTCCTTTTATGCCTTATTAATATTAACTTAGAGAGAGGGTTGAACATTCATTTGAGAAAGATAATATGTATCCCCTTCCTTCAGGATTTCTAGATCCATCCTTTGAGAATTCAGAAATATTGGATCTTTTTTATCCTCATCATGGATAATCTAGCATGATCCTTCTAGCTTAAAGCATCAGTCACCTTGTTTTCTTTCCCATGGTGGTAATGAATTGAAAATTCATAATCCTTTATCAAATATAACCATCTCCTCTAGCGCATGTTCAACTACTTCAATGTGAATATATATTTTACACTTTTATGATCAGTATATATATCACACTTTTCTCAATAAATATAATGCCTCCATATCTTTAATTCAAAAATTATCATTGCTAGCTTCAAATCATGAGTTGGGTAATTTTTCTCAGGAGACTTCAACTATCACAAGGAATAATCAATAATCTTGTTATTCTACATAATAACATGTAACAATACCTTCTTAGATGAATTACTAAAGATTATAAACCCTTATCCACTACAGGGTAATGTATGTATAGGTGCACTGACTAACCTTCTCTTTAGTTCCTTTGAATTTTTAACACATTCAAATTTTCTGAGGAACTGGACACCCTTCCAAGTTAACTTGGTCAGAGGATTAGATAGTTGTGATAAATTATCCACAAACTATCTATAATATCCTAATAAACCAAGAAACCTACAGATCTTAGTCACCGTGGTTGGTCTAGGATAGTATTCAATAGCCTCTGTCTTTGATGGATCTACTACTATACCATCTCTTGAGATTATGTGACCCAAAAATGAAACCTTTTGCATCCAAAATTCACACTTTTAAAATTTTACATATATCTTCTCATTACTTAGTGTCTTTAGTAAAATTATTAAGTGATATTCATGCTCTTCCTTTCTATTTTAATAGATAATAATATCATCTATAAAGACTACCACAAACTGATTGAGGTAATCTCTAAAGAATCTATTCATTAAATCTATGAATATAGTAGGGGCGTTAGTAAGACCAAAAGGCATCACTATATATTCATAGTATCTATACCTTGTATGGAATTTCACCTTGGGTATATCCAATTTCTTGACCCTCAATTGATGATATCCATAATGAAGTTCAATCTTGGAAAAGTATTGAGCTCTGCGCAATTGATCAAACAAGTCATCAATACAGGGGAGAGGATACTTATTCTTGATCATGATCTTGTTCAGCTCCTGATAATCAATGAAAATATGCATTGATCCATATTTATTTTTTAAAAAAAATAGGTTCACTCCAATGTGATACACTTGGATGATTGAATCCCTTATAAAGGTTTTCTTGGAGTTTCTTATTCAATTACTACAACTCAATTATGGAAATTCTATAAAGAGACTTTGATATTTGTGTTGAACCAGGTATGAGTTATATTGAGGACTAAACTTCATGTTTTTTTGTAAGGCTAGGAAACTATTCTGGAAATACATCCACAAATTCCCATATAATAGGCATATCATCGATGTCTAATTTCTCTCAAGCCATTTGAGATAAACAACCCTTTTTAATGGGAATTAAGACCCATACACTGGATATAATCTCCATAAGAAGTTCATACTTACCATCACATGTATGTATGATCATATTAGGGTTCTAAATATCAAAAGTAACTTACCTTCCTCAATAATTGGTATGGTATTTTTGTATAGAAAGCCAATCCATACCTAAGATGACATCAAATTCAACCAAAGGATGAATGATAAGATTTGAAGGAAGCACATTCCCACAAAATTCAACTGGAGAGGAATCATATAATTTAGATTAAATCATCATACCATTAGGGGTTTTCACTGATAATTCCACATCTAATTGTTTTGGTGGAAACTTGATACCCTTATAAAAAACTTAGATATAAAAGAGTGGATATATCTAGAATCAAATATAACATTAGCAGTTTTAGAGTGGATGGTAAGTGTACATTTCATCACATCATTATCATACCCCTTATCATAAATAGAGATTGTATGAGATTTCCCCTTATCCCTCATCTTAATATGTTGTTGATGTCGATCCTCATCACCATCCCTTGGGTTTGGGAAGTGGTTAGGATAATTCCCATTCTCCTTAGACTTGTAGCACTGAATCATGGGAGGTTCATTCAATGTCAGTTTTTATAGCGACCCAGCCTTTTATTAAATTACTATTACATCATTATAAATATGAACAACATAATAGTATTATACCATGATGATCCATGGGTTTAGTGTCTTGAAAAAACTAAGACCAAACATAACATTTACAACATCAAACATAAACATTCATTTAATTCATTCTTCTCTAGCTTCTTATTGTCCCTTGAAAACTCCTTAGTACAAATAATCACCTAAGGATATACATAAAAAAGGGGTGATCTAAAATCCTAGTAAGAGGATAGATAAGAACAATATATCATGGGGTGAGAATAATCATAACATCACCATCAAAATCATGAGAGGAATCATTAGATAAAGGCATGGAATGTGGAAATGCATAAAAATGAAACATCATGTCTTAGTGGTCATATACCACACATAGTTGTGAACAAATCTAGCATCATTTTCAAAAATAATTTCACTTTAACTCTTGAGATTTATCACTTTACCCAATTCATTGGAGTGTTGTATAATTCTGGGTGCACCTGTCACATTCAAACACTCATATTGCGCTATATAATTTCGGGTGCACCCATCGCATCATAACATTTTCATTATAATGCATGACACATAGAACATATATAAATAATGGCCATAAAAAACCATGTAAATTAATTTGTTTCAACACATAATAACACATTCATAAACTTTGGGTTCCCAAAAGAAAGAGGGAATAACATACTTGATACAAGAACTATCAACATTGAGTGAGAAGTAAAAGGTGTGTTTCTGAAAGAAGAGTTATTTTGGAAAACATTTTGTTTGAAATAATCTCCAATGGAAAAAATTTATATCCCAAAAAAGTTAATATAATGATGAAAAAAATTATTTTTAAGGACTAACCATGCCAAAAATGGAGTGAAAGAGGGAGAACCCAAAGAAAGTAAGTTGGGTTTGAGAATTTCCCTTTACCTGGTATATGAACGCTTTATTCAATTTAATATCCTATATAATGAAATTATATTCATTAATTAGAAATTAAAAAACCTTTTATACATTAATATGGTTCATTTTGGTTTCATTAAGTTCTTTTATTAGTCTTTGGATTAGTTATAGAGTTAATATTCTTTGTTCGGGAGTGTTAATTTCCTTAGCTTTTATGAATGTTTCACTTGTATTCATGAACGGATGTTCATTTGAAATGTGGTTGAACATACAGATTTTTTAATATATAATATTAGTGAAATTATAGAGATATAAATGATCTTATAATTAATTTGGTTATGTACCATGAGGATAAATCATTAGATGAAATTTAACGATGATCATTTTTGGTTAATTTGGGTGGTTTTCTTATCACAACGAACTTATTTTATTTTATCACTTAGTGTCATGTAAATAAGTTAGTTCTAGAACATAAAAGGGGATAAAACATAAAATTTAAAATCTTTTTTCAAATATTTTATGGTTTTATTTAAATCCTTGAATGCGTTGAAGTAAAATTAAAGTGCATCACCCATGATGTAGGTAAATTAACACATCACTGGCAATGATTTCATTTTTATTAACAACGAGAGGGAGGGTGGATTATAATGAATAGTCTTAAATTAACAATATATAATACCATTATATCAATATTAATTTATTTATCATGAAATTTGTATAATATAATTTTATGATAAGATAAGAAATGAAATGAAATTTGAAAGGAAATTGGAAGAAAAGAGAGAGAGGAATTACCTCTTGAATCCTCCTCTTGAGATCCTTCTTAAGGAACCTAGGCTTGGTATTTTGATGAGGCCAAGAGATCCTGGTCGTGGGGGAGGTTCTAGGGAAGATATTTGGTCAGAATTTATACAAGACTTTAATCTTGATAGGTGTGAAGTAATGAGGGTGTGAGGGGTAGTATTTATAGTTGAGGGGAGAGGGGTTTTCTTAATATTGTAATCATTAGTTTATTAATTTCCACAAAGATAAGAAATAGTGATAATTCAATGAACAAAAATAGTAAATAGGGCATTTTAGTTCAATATTTGGGTGCTTAAATCACTCATGATGTCAGAAATAGTGGATTTAAATTATAATGTATTTATACGGTAAATTATTGTATTTTACTATTCACCAAAAAATTCAAGTAATTCAGAAAAATCCCAAAAATTCACCATAACTATTTTTTAACATGTAGAATAAAAAAATGAACTCCATTTTATAAAAATAATTTTCTAAATATGATTAATTTAATTTTTAATTAAAATCATAATTTACTTGAAAAATATAGATTTTAAAATTAAAACTGATTTTATAACGCTTTCAAAAATTACATGAGATCTTATAAACTTATCTTAAAACTTGAAGAAATTGAATTATTAATTTATGAAAACATTTTAGGAAAATAAATTTTATTTTAAATTATTTATTTATTTATTGATGACTTACAAAAATACTAATACTTTTACTATGGTTATATTATCACTTATAAGATGCCTAAATTTTATTTAATCATTCATGGGTGAGGTTATTATTATTTTGGATGAATTACTATTTATAAGGGTAATATTACTATTCATGAGGGTAGGTTACTATTCATAAGGGTAGGTTACTATTCACCAAAAAAAATTTTTTGTTCTATTAGACTCCAAGAATCACCCTGAACGCAGCCATGTATGTCATATTTTTGAAATTCAAAACATTGAAGTGGAAAAATTATGTTTAATGGTCACATAGTATTTAGTATCATGGTATTTCATTGTGTTTACAAATGTGATTATACTTTAAGTCATACATATAATGAGGTTGTTCTATTGATAAACCATTATGTCATTACATTTTTCCCCCTTATGAAATTTCACCCTCGAAATTTTGTTTTACACAAACAGGTTAGGGTACCTCTCCTTCATCACCTCCTATGGTTCCCAAGTTTCTTCTACAAACTTATGGTTCCTCCAAAACACTTGGAAAATATGGTTTGTCTTGTTGTGTAGGGCCTTATCTCTCCTATAATTAATTTTTATTGGCTGCTCCTCATAAGAGATATCATCTTCTAGCTGTACCACCACTGAGTTCAGTACATGTGATGGATCTGGTATGTACTTCCTCGAGAATGATACATGAAACACATCATGAACTTGAGCCATATTTGGTGAATGTTCAAGATGATAGGCCATGGATCCTATGTGGTCAAGGATCTCAGAGGGGCCAATGTACCTTGGGCTTAGCTTCCCTTACTTTCCAAACCGCACGACTCTCTTCCATGGTGATATTTGAAAGAAGAATTTATCTCCAATATCGAACTCCAAGTACCTCTGATAGTTGTAAGCATAGCTATTTTTCTGACTCTGATCATATTTGATATGTTTCAGGATGACTTGAACCATCGTTGTCATCTCTTGCACAAGATCAGGTCCAAGTATCTTTATTTCTCCAAATTCATACCAACAGGTTGGAGTTCTACATCGTTTTCCATACAAATGTTCATATGGAGCCATCTGAATACTTGAGTGGAAGCTATTGTTGTCTGATAACTCAACCAATGGGAGATTCTGATCCCATCCACCTTTGAATTCTAAATATTAGGCTCTTAGCATATATTGAAGCGTCTGAATAGTCATTTCATATTGGCTATCAGTTTGGGGCGATAGGTCATGTTGAAATTTAATTCGGTACTCAAAGCATGTTGAAGACTCCTCCAGAATTTAGATGTGAACCTTGGATCATAGTTAGAGACAATCGATAGTGGAACACCATGCAGTCTCACCACTTCCTTCACATATATCTTCGCAAGTTGTTCAAGCAAGAGATCTTCCTGAATAGTGATAAAATGGGAATTCTTGGTAAGTCGTTCAACCACAACCCATATCACATTATTTCCCATGGACATCTTTAGAAGATCCGTGACAAAATCCATAGTGACATTCTCCCATTTCCACATGGGTATAGGCAATATTTGCAACATCCCTTTGGACTTTTGTCACTCTGCTTTAACTTATTGATATACCAAGTACCTTGAGATATATTACTCAATCTCCTTCTTCATGTTATCCCACCAGAAATGTTCTCAGCGATCTCAGTACATCTTGGTGCTACCAGGATGGATAGAGAATGTTGCGCTATGTGAATTGTCCAATATCTCCTTCTTTATCTCGGGTGATGAAGGCACACAAAGTTGTGTTCCAAACTGAATAACACCATCATCGTCAATATGAAACTCTTGAATCTTCCCATCCTTTATTGCATTCACCTTCTTTTGTAACTCTATATCATCCCTTTGTGCATCCTTAATCTTCTCTTGGATAGATGGTTGCAAAATCATTTGGGAAAGGTAGGATTTATCCCCTTCCCTTATGATTTCCAAATCTGTCCTTTGAATATCCAAGAAGATAGGGTCTTTCTCAATATATAACATAGATAGAGTAGTAGGTTATTTACAACATAGAGTATTAGCTACCTTCTTCTCCCTTCCAGGATGGTAGTTAATAGAACAATAGTAGTCCTTGATTAGATTTAACCATCTCCTTTGACGCATGTTGAGCTCCTTTTGTATGAATATATACTTTAGGATCTTTTGGTTGGTGTATATGTCACACTTCTCACCATAAAGGTAGTGCTGCCAGATATTCAAGGTAAAAATCATGGATCCCATCTATAGATCATGCATTAGGTAGTTCTTCTCATGGATCTTCAACTGCCATGAGGTGTCGGCTATCACATTTTCATTTTTCATGAGTATGCAACCCAAGACTCTCTTTGAAGCATCAATGTATATCACAAAACTTTCTCCACTTTTCAATGGTGTGAGTACAGGTGCAGTGATCAGCCTTATCTTTATCTCCTTGAATCTTCCCTCACATTCTTCCGTCCAGACATACTTTACCCATTTCCTTGTTAACTTAGTTATAATTCTTGACAATCATGATAAATTTCTCACAAAACATTGGTAGTACCCAGCTAATCCAAGAAAACTATAGTTTCTATGACACTAGAGGGATTGGTACATTCCTCAATCGCCTTTGTTTTTTAAGGGTCCATATAAATTCCCTATCTTGTGATCACATGTCCCAAGAACGTGACTTGATTCTTACAAAAGTCACACTTGCTAAACTTGGTGTTTGACTTATCCTTTCTCAATGTCAGAAACACAAGTCTTAGATGTTCATCATGTTCCTCCTTTGTCTTAGATTAAATGAGAATATCATAAATAAACACTACCGAAAATTTGTTGAGGTAATGTCTAAAGACTCTATTCATCAAATCCATGAAGATTTCAGGAGAATTAATAATTCTTAAGGGCCTTAATAGAAACTCATAGTGCCCATAACTTGTATAGAAGGCAGTCTTCTGAATATCTTTGTTCTTCACCTTTAGCTGATGATATCCAGAAAGAAGATCCACCTTGGAGAAGTATTGAGCTCCTCTTAACTGATTGAATAAGTCATTAATCCTTGGAAGAGGATACTTGCTCTTTATGGTGATCTTTTTGAGTTCTTGATAATCGATACACAAATACATTGATTCATCCTTCTTCTTCACAAAGAACACTGGCGCACCCTAAGGTGATGCACTAGGGCATATGAACCCTTTGTCCAAATTCTCTTGCATCTAATTCTTTAACTCCTCCATTTTGATAGAAGCAATTCTATAGGGACACTTTGAGATAGTGGTAAATTCATGTATGAGTTCTATTGAAAAATCTACCTCAAAATACGGTCGAAGTTCGGGTAACTCTTTAGGAAATACATCACCGTATTCCTTCACGATGGGAATTTCCATAAGGTTGGAAATTTCCTTTGACTCAAACATTTGGGTGGGGTATGATTCTTCATAGGGTATCAACATCCACATCGTTGAAGGATTTTTCAAAGGAGATTCACAATCTTCCTTGTATTTGTAGAGGAGCATGGGATGGTTTGGAATATAAAAAGATATTTCCTTTTACCCAAATTTAATATGTGCTCTATATAATGAGAGCCAATCCATTCCAATTATAACATCGAATTCTGCCAATGGAAGTATTACAAGATTCGTTGGAAGAATCTTCCCACATACGCCAATATGAGAAGAGTCAAACACTTGGGTTGCAATGATTTCACCACTTAGTGTTTTTGCAGATATCTCTACTTCAAGGTTTCAAGTCTTCGATTATATAGTTCTAGAAAACTTGAAAGATATAAAGTAATGTGTAGAAAAAGAATCAAATAATACTTTTACCATTACTGAGTGAATAAAAATTTTACCTTGTATAACTTCATTATCTTGCTCCACTTCCGCATTAGTGATGGCATAAGCCTTCCCTTGTTACTTTGGCTTTGGTGTCTATTGACACTGATTACCCTCGAGGACTCGAGGTTTAGTGCACTAGCTTGTATAGTGCCCTTGCTCCCTACAGTTGTAGCATTGAACCATGGGTGGGGCTCCCCTTTATTCCACTAAATTATCCTTACTTATCATGTCTTTTTTACACTCTTGAGCATGGTGGCCTTCTTTCCCACACTTAAAGCATTTCCCCATCCCTTTTAGGCAGTTCCCGTGATGAAACTTCCCACATTTTTGGCATGTGGGTCATTGAGTTTTCTTCCCACCTTTATCATTAGATCCTCTGGCTTGAAACATCATCTTTCATTTTTTATCACCATATCCATGGGACCATTCTCCAAAATCCATATCCACTTTGAGGGCACATAGAACAAATTCTTCATAACTCCCAAAGCCTCAAATTACAAGAGCCTTTTGAAGGTGTGGTTTTAATCCACTAAAGAATCTATCAGTTTTTCTATCATTGTTGATAACAAAACCTAAAGAGTACCTTGAAATCCTTGTGAAATTTTCTTCGTAGGTCATGATAGATTCTCCTTCCTTTTTCTTTAGCTTTATGAATTCTCTATTCATATTCGTATGAATAGTTTGTGGGAAATACTTTCTAAGAAACATGATCTTGAATTCTTCCCATTCCATCTCTTCAATTTCGTCACTTGGCTTGGTGTTCTTAATCAAATCCCACCATTGATCGGAATCTCCATTTAGCCAATAAATGGATAGTGTCACCTTCTCCTTATCAGAATAGTGAATCACATAAAATATCTTCTCTATGGATTTGACCCACTATTCCATAACTAGTGGATCGGAAGATCCACTAAACATCAGTGGTCGTTGCCGCATAAAAAAACTCAATAGCTAGCTGCTCCCTCTTTGGTGAAGGAGGATGTTCCTAATTATTTAGATTATTATTCATAACCTGAGATGGTTGGGTAATCATAACCATTAATTTTTTAACTCCACCGACCAAATAATTGGGGATTTCATTCGGGAAGTCATTGCATTGGCCCTCTCATGGGTTGTTGGCCTGGTTTCTCTTGGTTCCCACTATTTTCTAAAATAGAAAAGGTTTAAAAAATAATAATTCAACAAGTCATGAATAAATAACTTATTCATTTGTATAATTTACACTAAAATAATATCTTATGGTATCCCTATGTTTATAAAATATTCTTGTGTGCATATTTGAACTTAGTTAATACTAGAGGTTTTCTCTAGGGTTCATTAATCCTAATTCCCAAATTAACTAAACCTTTCCTCTGATACCAACTATAGAAACTCTTCCTTTTCTTAAATTAATATTACATCATTATAAATATGAACAAAATAATTTTATTACACCATGAGGATCCAAAGTTTTAGTTTCTTGGTCAAATTGGGACCAAACATAATATTTACAACATCAAACATAAACATTTATTTAATTCATTCTTCTCCAGCTTCTTATTGTCCCTTGAAAACTCTTTAGTACACATAATCACCTGAGGATATACATAAAAAAGGGGTGAGATAAAATCCCAGTAAGAGGATACATAATAACAATATAGTATGGGGTGAGCATTATCATAACATCATCATCAAAATCATGAGATGAATCATTAGATAAAGGCATGGAATGTGGCAATGCATAAAAATGAAACATCATGTATTAGTGGTCATCTACCACACATAGTTGTGAAAAAAGATAGATTTATGTTCACACATAATTTCAATTTAACTCATGTGATTCATCACTTTACCCAGTTCATTGGAGCACTGTATAATTTTGGGTGCACCCATCACATTTAAACATTTATATTGCGCTATATAATTCCAGGCACACTCGTCACATCATAACATTTTCATTATAATGCATGATACATAGAACATATATCAATAATAAACATAACAATCCATGGAAATGAATGTTTTTAAACTCATAATAACACATTCATAAATTTTGGGTTCCCAAAATAAATAGGGAATAACATACTTGATACAAGAACCACCAACCTTGAGTGAGAAGTAAAAGGTGTGTTTTTGAAATAAGAGTTATTTTGGAAAAAAATTTGTTTATAATAATCTCAAATTTAAAACAATTATATCCCAAAAAAGGTAATATAATGATTAAAAAATTATTTTTAAGGAGTAACCATGCCTAAAATGGAGTGAAAGAGGGAGAACCCGACGAAAGTAAGTTGGGTTCCAGAATTTCCTCTTACCTTGTATCTGAACACTTTCTTCACTTTAATGTCCTATATAATGACATTATTTCATTAATTAGAAATTAAATAACCTTTTATACATTAATATGGTTCATTATGGTTTCATTAAGTTCTTTTATGAGTCTTTAGATGAGTTATATAGTTTAAATTCTTTGTTTGGGAGTGTTAATTTCCTTATCTTTTATGAATGTTTCACTTGTATTCATGAACAGATGTTCATTTGAAATGTGGTTGAAAATCCAGATTTGTTAATATATAATATTAGATACATTAAAGAGATATAAATTATCTTATAATGAATTTCTTTATGTAACATGATGATGAATCATTAGATAAAATTTAATGATGATCATTTTTGGTTAATTTGGGTGGCTTTTCGATCACAACAAACTTGTTTTATTTTATTACTTAGTGTCATGTAAATAAGTTAGTTCCAGAACATAAAAGGGGATTAAAAATACACTTTAAAATATTTTTTCAACCATTTTATGGTTTAATTTACATCCTTGAAGGCATTTAAGGAAAATGGAAGTGCATCTCCCATGATGTAGGTAAATGAACACATCACGGGAAACGATTTCATTTTTATTAACAAAGAGAGGGAGGGAGGATTATAATGAATAATCTTCCATTAACATGATATTATACCAGAATATAAATAATATTGGATTTATCAAGAAATTTGTATATTATAAGTTGAGTATAAGATAATAAAAGAAATGAAATTTTAAATAAAATTGAAAGAAAAGAGATATAGGAATTACCTCTTGAATCCTCCTCTTGAGGTCCTCCTTAAGGAACCTAGGCTTGGTCTTTTGATGAGGCCAAGAGATATTGTTCGTGTGAGAGGGGCTATGGAATATATTTGGGTAGAATTTAGGAAATTATTAAAGCTTGAGACGTTTGAAGTAATGAGGGTGTGAGGGGTGTTATTTATAGTGGAGGGGAGAGGGGTTTTCTTAATATTTTAATCATTAGTTTATTAATTTACACCAACATAAGAAATAGTGATGATTACATGACCAAAAATAGTAAATATGGAATGTGATTTCTAGATTTGGTTTCTTACATCACTCATGATGTCAGGAATAGTGGATTTAAATTATAATGTATTTATATGGTAAATTAATGTATTTTACTATTCACCAAAAATTCAAGTATTTTGGGAAAATCCCAAAAATTCACCCTAACCATTTTTCAACATGTAGAATAAAAAAATGAACTCCGTTTTATGAAAATAATTTTATAAATATGATTATTTTTATTTTTAATTAAAATCATAATTTACTTGAAAATATAGATTTTAAAATTAAAACTGATTTTATAACGCTTTCAAAAATTACATAAGGTCTTATAAAATTTTCTTAATACTTGAATACAGAGAATTGTTAATTTATGAAAACATTTTAGGAAAATAAATTTACTTTTAAATTAATTAATTATTTATTTATGAGTTACAAAAATACTAATACTTTTACTATGGTCATATTATCACTTATAAGATGCCTAAATTTTATTTAATCATTCATGGGTGAGGTTACTATTATTTTGGATTATTTACTATTCATAAGGGTCATATTACTATTCATGAGGGTAGGTTCCTATTCATTAGGGTAGGTTACTATTCACCAAAAATTATGTATGTTCTATTAGACTCTAAAAAACACCCTGAAAGGAACCGTGTATGCCAGATTTTTGAAATTTAAAACATAGAAGTGTAAAAATTATGTTTAATGGTCACATATTATTTAGTATCATGTTATTTCATTGTGTTTCCTAATTTGATTATACTTTAAGGCATACTTATAGTAATGGGATTCCATTGATAAAACATTGGGTCGTTATAGTTTTCCTCATTCACAATGTTGGCTAAATTCTTCCCATCACTTTGGCAATCAAATTCTCGATGGACTTCCCTTCCACGCTTACAAAATTTATTAGACACCTTAAGGTAATTTCTTCCATGATTATTCCTACACATAGAGAATAAATGGAAGCTCATATTCTTCTATTCTTGGTTTTTATATTTTCCTTTAAACTCCAACTACCTATTCTTATCAAAACCATGAGATTGATATATGACTCCAACCTCTATTTCAACCTTGATTTCACAATGCACAATCTCTTCTTAGGTAATAAAGTCTCTTATTACCAACACCCTTCTAAGACTTGGATTTAATCCACTGAAGAACCTATCAACTTTACTTTTTGGTTAGATGATAATTTTGGATGTGTACCTCATAAGTCTTGTGAAATTATCCTCATATGTACTAAGAGATTCATCATCCCTTTGCTTCAACTCAAGGAAATATTTCTCCATCTTGGTATAAAGAATATGAGGAAAGTTATTATTGAAAAATAACTTCTTGAACTCATCCCAATCCATATATTCAATCTCATCTTATTGCCTCGTATTCTTGATTAGAGCCCACCACTGATCTGGTTCACCTTCTAACTGGTAGACAACGAGAATAACTTTCTCATGTTATAAACACTAGAGAATGGAAAATATATTTTCAGTAGTACTGATCCATTATTCAAAAAAAAGTGGATCAGAAGACCCTCTGAAAGAAGTTAGACATTTCCTCACGAAAGACTCAATAGAATGTTGTTCTCTCCTTTTCTCATTGATAATTCCACCATGAGCCATATATTGAGAAATCTATGTGATCATAGAAATGAGGTTTTTCATTTCATCTCCCATATAATTTGGTTTCTCTGGAGGAAAATTGTTGCATTGTCCATCGCAATCACCATTAGAGACATTCATTCGGGTTCCATCTATTGACTAAAACCAAAATGAATAGAGTACGAAATAGTTATCATATCAAAGAACCACAAAATCATGAAAATTCACTTATAGGATGTCTAAGTTAGGAAACCTTCCTTAATATATGGTACATTAGGTTTATCCTAGGTTATTCATATCCAACTTATATTTATATCCTTCATAATGGTTCATGAAGAGTTTGTTAATTCCCAGAGCATATCCCCCGGAAGTGTCAATGTTGATGCCAAAAAATTTGGAAGATGAAGAACAAGAGGGACGCCTCCCTGGCTACCCCATGGAGCCCTTTTGTGGAGTCCCATAGCCACACACCCACCGCGGAGCAAGGAGGTGGTAACACTCTGTGACTGCATTTGACGTTCGTGATCCGCCACAGAGCAAGGAGGTGGTAATTCTCCACGAACCATTTTGACGATCGCGACCCACTGTGGAGCAAGGTGGTGGTAACACTCCGTGAGCTATTTTGAAATTCATGACCCGCCGTAGAGCAAGGAGGTGGTGACACTCCGCGACCAGATTTGATGTTCTTGATCTAACACGGAGAAATCTCTATCTTCACGCCGTGTGAGCTCTGCTTTACGGTGCCTCTTGCCTATAAATATAGGACTCCCCTCGAGCCCAAATGACGGATCATCCGACCTTTCACCTTTTGAGCTCTCAAATCACGAAGCACTTCTTGCTATGTGAACCATGAGCTTCTCAAGGTACTTTTGCAACGCAAGGTGCCTTCCAATTTGAATGAATTTTTTCCCTCTTCTGAGAGGGATGCCTTTCACAAAGCCCACGGGCCTTTGCAAAGGAAGGAGATCCCCACGGGGACTCGGGTCATCGTGAAGCATTTATGCTTCATGAAACACCCTCCACATACGCATGACCTACATGCTAAGGTAGGGTCACTATGGTTCGCGAATCACATTGCTTCATGACACCTTACCTCGTGAGGCACCCTTTCTTCACGAGGCATTGCTTCATGAATACCTTTCCACTTTGTGAGGCTCCTCCCATGTACACTTATGCCCTATGCCTAGGCTAGGTGACTTCACTTCGTGAAGAACATCTCTTCAAAAATCCCCTCCAATTCTTGAAGTGCTAGAGCTTCACAAGGCTTCTATATATGAACCCCTTTGCTCTGCAACTCCTTTTCTCATGTGGCCCTTAAGGTTTTCACGATGCAAATTCAAAGTCCCTTGGACGATACTGCCCGTTGCGTTGCTTCGCCTCATGCTTCTTCGCATAGGAACGCTAACAGCTATTTCTTATTTTCATAACCATGATAATGTGAACCCCCCAAAGGTTCTCTCCATAACACCCCCTCCCCATGGAATTGTCAATGCCTTCCTTTCCACAAGGGTGGGTGGGTATCGGTTTTGTAAGTCCTAGGGGTGTGGAGCGCACCCACCTTGTCTGAGCTGCAGGATGTTAAATTGTCAAGCGCCATCATCCTCAGCACATGATGTTAAACTATGACCTCTCCTCAT
This sequence comes from Viscum album, assembly GCA_963277665.1. Lineage (NCBI taxonomy): Eukaryota > Viridiplantae > Streptophyta > Magnoliopsida > Santalales > Viscaceae > Viscum > Viscum album. Next base: position 2,050,563,395 of record OY728153.1, on the reverse strand, counting down.
GCCTCGCACGTAGGGTGCCCCCACATTGGACATTCTACACACCCATTGGTCTCCACGAGAGTGAGATCATTCCTCACATGGAATGAGATTCTCTTCATCGGAGCGGTGTCTGTCCACGGGGAAAGGGCCTCCATCCTAGAGTAAGTACCAACCTCTTTGGGCTTCTAACCACAATTAATTCCATGTTTCCTCTTTGTGCTACTAATCACATGTAAGCCCCACTCCACTTCCCATGGATGCACCTTTCACGATGTGATCATCAGGTCTCTGTTGTCTCTTGTTTCTCACACCAATCATGACTCACATGGGCATAGAGTAAGCATCGACCGTGACATACTTTCTGGGTAGCTTAGAGTGTAATCCCAACACCCCATCCGAACTACGTGGACTTTGATCCTTGCCAAGGTGGGGTATGTAGGAATCCTCCATGAGGTTCAATCCCAACACCCCGTCACTTCGACCATATTCACGTTGGTTCACCCCCGTCCCGCATGATGTTAAATTGTGGACCTCAATCAGCAGTAATATGGTGTTTCCCCAATCAGTGGTAATTTGTTGCATCCATTTTGAACTATGAGGACTTTGATCCTTACCAAGGCAGGGTACGTAGTAAGCCTCTCTGAGTTTCAAGACCAACACCCCATCGGTTCACCAACCACCTTCACATTGATTCCCACTTTTTTGAACTACATAGACTTTGATCCTTGACAAGGAAGGGTACGTAGGAATCCTCCCTGAGGTTCAATCCCAACACCCGGTCGCTCCGACCATCTTCACCTCGGTACACTAACCCGGGCATCCTGGAGTGTAAGCTCCACACCACCTTTCCTGAACTACATGGAATTTGATCCTTGCCAAGGTGAGGTACATAGGTAGCCTCCCTGAGGTTTAATACCAACACCCCATTGGTTCTATCCACCTTCACATCAGTTCCCACAACCTGAACTATGTGGTCTTTGATCCTTGCCAAGGCGAGGTTCATAGGAATCCTCCCTGAGGTTCAATCCCACCATCCATTGATCCTGACCATCCTCACGTCGGTTCACAAACCCCTTCTAAACTACGTGGACTTTGATCCTTGCCAAGGCAGGGTACATAGGAAGCCTAAACAAGGTTCAATCCTAACACCCCATTGGTTCTGACCACCCTTCACGTCGGACAACTTTCATCCTGCATGACGTTAAAATGCATCCCCCATTCAGCAGTAAGTCGTTGTCACCCCATTCAGCGGTAAGCTGTTGTCAACCCATTTTGACGGTAATCCCTCTTCAAATAAACTACGTTGACTTTGATTCCCTACCACGGGGATACATATGATGTCTCTTCGAGACTCAAGCCCATTGTTACCGTCATCCTCGAGCTGATGCCATCTCATTCCCTACCCACTTCATTAAAACCCTCCATCATCCATCCTGATTCTTACCTGGGCCACCACATCCCGGTGGGATCATGCCACCCCATTCCCCATTCCCCTTAACAACAATCGGGAAGCTAACCACAAGTTGTCCCCAACATCAGTGTTCCCTCTAGGGGTTGCACCCACCTGATCCACTCCAGTCAGTGTTCTGATCAGTCCAATCTGTCTCCGCCACACGTTAAACTCATGGTATACCCCATGTTAAATATGGGAAGCTGAGGAAAACCCCAGATACATGATTATGGCATATGATTCCCCATATTCGATGTGGGATGCCTTGGGCTTCTGCGCCCTAGAGAATCCCTATAATAAGGGGAAGAAACTCTGACATGCCAGTGTCACGGCGTACAGACACTCCAGTGATGTCCAACATGGCTACTCACCTGACCGAAGGTTACTGCCCTGACCGGACCCTTTGGAATGTCCTGACAGAAGTAGTGTAATTAACTAGTGTCCATGAAGATATGGCCCTAGGAAGAGTTTCAAAAACAACGTCTTAAACCTATAAGGGAGACCCAGAATAGGTGACGAGTTCCAAGGAGGAATCCACGGAAGGAAAAACCGACATCCCATTATCCCGTTTTGATCAAGGAGAAAACGTCCCTGAACAAGGAGCATATTTCACCCGCCTTTGGAAATCGAGAATGCAGGGCAACAAACAGTGTTGTCCTCCCCCAACGAGATGGACACACGCGCCCTGGTGAAAGCATCAGAAACAGAAATGGTGAACCTGATGTGAATATCTTCTCCTCAATATGGAGATTAGTAGAATTTGAGATATCATTGGACTAGTGTCTCACCGGATCCATCTATCCGGCATCGGGTCCCACAAAGAAAATAGCGGGCCTGGCGTGAAACTCACCAGAAGTTCAGGTGGTCAAAACGTTGGGTATCCCGGTCTGCGACATTGTTAGTGTAGATCCATCTTACCAGCCATGTAATATGGAATGGCATTGGGGCATTGGTCATCGATTCCTTTCCTTTCAGCACTAATGGTCCAATCTCTCTGCTTTCAGGAACCAAGCTGCTACACCCAGAACTCGATCACCACTTGACCACTGACGCAGGGGTAGGGGTAGTATCGGTGTGGTAATCCCACGTGGTTCTACCACTTCTGCGACAATCTCAATTTCCATGACTTTTGGGCATCCCTGCCTCATCTCTCCCTTAGAGTTCATCCAACGAAGGGTGATCAATGACCTCATACGCCGGTATGAGGAGGAGGGTATTATGCCGACTTGGGACATGGCCCGCCTGGATTTAGAGGCACCTGCTCCTCGTCGTCAACGCTACCCATGAGGCCCACGTAGGGAGCCACTGTTCCCCACCCCAATATCTAACCGTTTTGGGAGCCTCTCCCCAGAACGTCTCGACAACTCCACGCCCTAGGCCGACGAGGTAGGGGATATCCAGGTCAACCTGGCCAGGATCCCATTCTAGGGGATCCCAGCAAGGGCTCCCACCAGGCCACGTCAGCACCGCCAGCCAGTCTTACTAGTCGAGGAGTAGGTAAGCCATGTACTTGAACCACCAAATCGGGTTTGTCCAACCCGACACCAATTTCGGGTGCAAGATGAAGAAAACATCTGCCAAGGGGCATCAACGTCAGCGGCTACTGTGGCCCGAGCCACCACTGACGCATGTCACTAACTCCCTATGTATTCTAAGCGGGGAAATTCATACGCCTGACCTAGATCGAGGCCCTAACTACCCCACGGGTAGTCTGGGTCGACTCTCTTGGTCGCTGGCATAGGCAGTGGCCATCGTGGACTAACCTGTGACATCAACACCCAGTACGGAGGTCCTCCCCATACCACTACCATGGAGAATGCAGATCTTCACTGCGTCTAAGCTCGGCATGGAGGTCCACCCCATGCCACCTTCAATCTAAGTGAGGGTCCTCCCCACGGTAGTGACGCTCAGTATGGAAATCTCTCTCGTGACCACTACACCAGATATAGAGTCATTCCTCCCACCACAGACTGGTGGTATGGGGGAGTTGCACATCTGATCGCTCTCCAACGCGGTGACCCTCCTTGTGTCCTTGTAGTAGCTGGAGAAGGTTCTCCTCCCCCCAGAAATCATAGGAGTGAGGGTCGGTTTCACTTCACCAACTCCCAACACGGAGGTCCTACCCGTGTTCAGCTCGACCAATACGAGTACCTTCCACACATTGATGTCACCAGGGGGAACAAGCACAGAATCCCTGCATGTTCTCCTATCGGTTCTAGCAGAGATATTACCTTCTCTAGTGCTACTCACTAAGGTCCTCCCCATGTTCCCTTTGATATTTGTCTCGGTGCTTCTTGCATGCTGGCTTACTCAGGTGGAAACCCTTTTTGCCCCAGCACCAGTACGGCCGAAGGACCTCCTCGTGTCAGGAATCTACCCTCTCCCGAAGAGCCATCCAGGGTTAGGAAGGTGGGTCGTCGCCACCATAAGAAGAATTCTGGGAAGGTCTGGATAGAGATCAAACTAGTCTGCTACTCAGACTCCGAAGTAGAGTATGACTCAGCGCAGGAACCCTCCCCTCGGTCCACTGTGTCAAGGGTTGGGGCAGGAACAAGGTACGTCAGCCTTATACTCCTAGAATGCGAAGTCCACCAGATTACCACCTCCCTCTGCAGGTATATCTAGGAGGAAGAAAAATTGGAACTCTCGCAGGTTATGGTCATGCAGTCACCACCATCATCACCAGAAGCACTCTCTACCTCGACTAGAGATCACGGAGAGCTATTCTGGGGACCAATGGTGGGCGATCAGCAGCACGGACTATCACCAGTAGCCCTAGCACCTACACCGGGAACTGCGACCATCAGCCCATCCTACCGCGATGTGGTGGATAAGTCACTACACTCCTTAGAGGATAGTCTGAGATGTGGCGTTTTGTCGTCTCGCTTGCTGTAATCTCCACCGACCAGCCTACCGTCCCAGTAGACTACTTTGGTACCACTACCGATTCCTCATCCACCTCCAATTGACGAGTGGGGTAATGAGGGGCCAGACCCTGAATCCGAACCAATGATCTTATGGAATATCATCACATCGGACCACTTCCCTGAGATGTTTTGGCCCGTGGTAGAGCTGAATTTCTGCGCACCGGAATCCATCACCCCAGAGGAATTTCAGTGTTTTCATCAAACCCTCTGGGTGATGCACTTTCTCCTTTATCATCAGCAAGTGGTATGTCCCAGGAGCCAAGCACATTTTAAAGAAATTGGAGAGCAATTTCATCTAGTGGATTTTTCCACACGCCTTGTGGCCCATCTCTATGAGTCACCAGGTCTCCATAGGGACCTCCAATAGAAATTCATTCAAATTTTCAAGGTACTCCACAAGATTATCAAGGAGGCTTCCCCCCACACGCAAATCCGTGGTTGGAGGCAGTATGCTGCCCTATTCTTCAGTCCTATTCGATGGAAACCTAACTCGCTAGGAGACAATGAGGAAATGCCCACAAGTAGAGTCACGGTAAACATGGACACCCTAGCGGAAGAGGAAAATGATCCAGAGCTCCTAGATGGGGACCTCCCCCCTGAAGGTGTGCCACAACTACTGGACCCCTTGGGGAGGGTTACTCATCAACAAAGGAACCTGTTGTATCTCACTACACCCACCAAGGAATTAGTTCTTAGCCAAAATCACGGTAAGGGGAAAGAGCATCTTGAAGCCTCCAAACCCTATGACCCATCCAGCTCAGTGCAGAAGATAGAGGAAGATCTCGAAAAATCTGTGTAGCGTTAGCAACTTGCCGAACAAAAGAAGTTGGTCAATAACCTCCTGGCAGAACGAGCTGCAGAGCGACGGCTAGACTATGGGAATTCATGACTAGGGTAGCAGGGGTAGGAAAAAATTCCCCTCAGCGAGCTGCCTATAGGCGACACTGACCATCCTACCCCCGTGAACAGGGTTGAAGCTGGAACTTACGGCAAGAGGGCACGGTATGTCTCCTCAAACCCTCCGGAACAGCGTGGAAACCCAAGGGACCCAGCTCGTGTTCCCCCAACTGCCCCGAGGGTCGTGTAGCCAGCCACTCCATGAGCCACTAGGCATGCTTACCATGTTAAAGAACCTACCAACGCACTCATGGCTAGGGATCCCTGTCAAGATAGGGACCCCCATCCAAATGATCCAACGGCGGCACTCATTACCAGCCTTGAGGCGTTGGAAACGCGGCAGGTGGAAATCTCACCTGATGGCAAGCCATATCCAGCATGGGTGGATGATATTCCTGCACCCCCAGGTTTTGGAAATCCCACCTTCTCCCCCTTTAATAGGATAGGGACCCACCACAGCACCTGGCCCACTTTTCCTCAAGGTGTAGCCCCATGTTGGGAACTCCAGTGCAGTAGGACGCCGCCAAACTCTGGTGTTTTGTGCAGACATTGGAAGGCCCTGCATTTGTCTGGTACATCCAACTCCCCATCGGATCGGTAACCAGCTAGGAGGACCTCCGTAGGAAATTCCTCTTCCAGTTCAGATCCACCACGCAGAAAACGAGTATTGTAGACCTCTTCAAGTGCAAGCAGAGGCCGGATTAGCGGGTCGCCGACTTTGTCGCCTGGTGGAAAGGGCTCACGTACTCCCTTGACATTCCACTGACTCGGGAGAAATTATTAATGATGTGTGTGGGAAATTTTAAGATGGAACTAGTTCTCTATCTGATCACCCAAAACTACCCTGGTGGATTCTGAGACTTCTCTGATAAGGCCCAGAGCCTGGAAGAAGCCCTGTAACAGGCCAGTCAGGCACGCCTGTTGCCTCCTGAAATCCCCGTGAGAAGGTCTGCTAAGGTCGAGCCCGCCACGGTGTCCCAAATAGAGGCCCCCATATAGTTTGAATTATTACTAGTGGATCCACCTTCGCAACCTGGCAGAGGCCCGCCACCACAGGCGCAGCCTCCAGCCCAACAGAGACCGCCTCAGAATCGGTAGGTTCCCCCGCGTAATGTGCCACCACCACCTAGGTAGGATAACCGAGTTCCACCTCCTTGAAAGGCTCCTCCAGACCCCCATCAGGTTCAAGCTCTAAGGGCCCCCTTTCCGGATAGGAGAAACTGGACCAACTCATTCAACGAGACACATGTCCCCAGTTACTTCCATAGTGCCTTGGAACAGGGGATTGTGCGTTTACCTGAGTGTAGAAGGCCAGAAGAGGTAAACCTCATTGATCTCCCCAACTAATGCCCTTATCACCAGATCCTAGGGAACACCCTCAAGCAGTGTTATGTGTTCATATACTGGATTCAAGACCAGGTTGATAACAACATAGTCAGGCTGGGCCCAGCCCCGGTGCAGGTATCATGTGCTTTTGTGAGGCCAGACAGTACTAGCGACAGTGAGGGCGAGTGAAACCATGTTTCCAGTTGCGGATCCTAGAAGTATGATGACTTTATAGCTCGCAAAACAGTTGCCCATGCCCATGGTGTCATTTGGGTATGCTTGAATCGTCTAAAGCCTTTAGGAGTTGCGACCACCACTTCTGCATCGTCGTCTCAGTCTGCCTCTTCCCAGAAGAGAAAACACCAGTGACGCAAGGGAAGGAAAAGTTCCCCACCGATTCCATCGTCATCTCATACTCTCAGAAACTTCATGCCTGCAGAGATGGCGATCCCTCCAAGAATCCTTCCAGCAGTGGACGACTCTTCAAGTGACAGTCAAGGGTACGCTTCGGTTAACACCATGGAGCTGGTAAACCCCTACATGATTCCCAATGGCGGGGAGCGCCAGGAGGATCTCCCCAACATCCCCATCCATTTCCAGCGTCGACGGAGCCACGGCCATATGGGTCGTCGAGGCACATAAGTTGTCACTTCCAGCTAGGACGTGCATGCCATTGAGACCAGACAGTAGGCCCAACATAGAGCTCAGCACGTGCGGCCTCCTCATCTGGTGTCATCAGGACCACCTCCTCTTCCATTTTTGCTACTAGACCAAGAAGATCCACCTAGGATTCACCGTGATTAGCCACGCTCTACCTCAAACCGGTCTCAGTCAGCTAGCCTCAGTACGATAGGTGCTCCGCATGCTTCGAATAGTGAGCAGCGGGATATGCCCAGCACCAGTCGGTCACTAGTCCAGCCAACAGGACCCGCAGTACCTCCTATCATAGAGCGACCTCCTGTAAGCAGAAGTTCATCCTTGTCACATAAATATGATGTTATCAAGAACCTTTCCATCATCCCATCAAGTCTTTCCATCCTCAAGGCCCTTCACTTATCATCAGATATGCATGAGGCCCTCGCTAAGGCTTTAATAATCTCCCTCCAGTTTGATACAGAGGAAGCAACTGTAGAGGTCTTTCAAGATGAGACGATAAAGAATGCTAAATTCTAGGTCATTATATCATTCTCTAGAGAAGATGAAGGATCTCCCATAGTGGGGAACATTCACCCATTGTACATCACCGTCCAATTCAATGGCATGGAGGTTCACTGATGTCTTGTTGACACAGGTTCTGGGATTAACCTAATCCTGACCCGGACACTGCAAAAGCTGGGATTGTCTGAGGATGATCTGAGTCCCTCTAACCTAAGATTATAATTTTATTATGGGATAGAACAGACCTCAGTCCGTAATATATACTTGAAGACCCAATTCAGTGGCCTAGTTTCCAGCACTGAGTGTATGGTTGTCTCCCAAGACACCACTTACAATGCATTGATGGGAAGGTCATGGCTCTAATTGCATGCGATTGTTCCATCATCATACCACCAGTGCCTCAAGTACTCCCTTAATGGTCTAGTGGGCGTGCTTCAGGGTGACAAATCTCCCTTTTCCTCTTGTGAATCCCACTATCTGGATGTCGACTACTACAAGAGCAAGGAAAAAAAGATTCAGAACAACGAGTTCCATCATGCCACGGCTGAGACCGACCCCTGGATAGATCTAGATGATTCCTATGTCTTTCCAATCCACCGATTGGAGGCTACAACCTCATACATGGTACAATGCTTCATTATGTCTGGAATGAGGGGGAACACATTCCCAAGTCTAAGCGATGGAGGAAAATCACATCGTAATCCTATACAAATCAGGCTCAGGTGATCTCGTATCCTCCTACTCCTGTAAGGTATCGGGATGTCCACCCCATGGCAATGGCAATACGTCATACTTTCTTGTTCAGATGGGTAGGAATTAACCGGCTCAAGTCGATGCACCATTACTGCTTCGACATTGTTGACGCTCCTTTTCATCTCATTGTCTAAAGGAATGGAATGGAAAATGACTTAGCACAAATTGATTCATCCTTTGAAGAAAACCTCAAAAATTGAAAAAGGCATGAACAAGGCTTCAAATGAACAAGGGTCGCGCAAGTTCCCTCACTATCGCGCAAGTATACTTGAGCGCCTCCTATGGTTGTGCAAGTGACTTGAGCACCCTAAATGATAACTTCTCGGGGTCTTCTCTAGCCTATAAATAGACCCTGTGGGCCCCCCATTTCAGGGAGGAATTTTTCCAGAATTCAGATATAGAGCTCTGAACGCCCAAGTCTCTTCTTCAGGTATTATGAACACTTCTAAGGTAATTATTTACCTAGAATAGAAGGTCTAAACAAGATGAGTAAGGTCTAAGTGTTAGAATTCACTAACACTTGCACGCCTAAAGTGTTTTACCCTTAAGGGAAATGAACATACTTGCGTGTTATCCTACTTCTTCACCAAAACTTGTGCACCTCTCTTCTGGAAGTACCTCAGGATAATTCTAAAGGCTTTGGTCAAGGATTTCCCAAGTGTTACCCTACTAGTTAACAATCGCGCAAGTACCCATGTGTCGCAAAGGTATACATGTGCGACCAGGACTTGCGCGCCCACGCAGTACCTACGCGCCTGCAAGGACTTGCGCGCCCCTGCCTTTTTGGGTGTCCTTCTTGCCCATTTAACCCCTCTTATACCATTCCACCTCTCCTATTAGAGATTCAGTCTTCAAGACATTCTTCAAAGACATTTATGGCATGTTTTCTTGATTAACTTCCTTATCTGAAAGGAATTCTGTGGAATATCTCTCAAAACCTAGTGATTTATATATCTTTATGTCACTAAAGATTGAGATTTCATTCATTCAACCTCATCCTTTAAGATGAGATAACCCATTAACCTGGGCCTCCTTTTTAGGAATAATCCCCAGTCATAATTCTCAAATTTGGGCATCCTCCTTAGGAGTAAGCCCCAAGTCCTCATTAATATGGGCCTTCTTTTCGGGAGTAAGTCCCATTCATAAATCCCATTAATTCTGGGCATTCTTTTCAGGAGTAATCCCCAATCTTAAAATTCCCAAATATGGGCCTCCTTTTTAGGATTAAGCCCCAATCATAATTCTCTTAACCTGGGCTTCCTTTTCAGGAGTAAGCCCCAGTCTCAAATATGGGCATCCTCTTCAAGAGTAATCCCCAGTCTCAAATATGGGCATCCTCTTCAAGAGTAAGCCCCAAGTCCCTTGATTTTTCAAGTCCCTTAACCTAGGCCTTCTTCTCAAGAGTAAGCCCCAGCCTTTATCTCTCTTAACCAGTCTTAATTTCATTTTGATCTGGGCTTCCTTATTAGGAGTAAAACCCAATCATAAGTCCCCTCCTAACTTAGGCATCTTCCTTAGGAGTAATCCCCAAGATTAGAGTATACAAATCTCCATGAAGCACATATACCTTTATGGATCTTATTCCTGGATTTATTCCCTGAAGTAAATATTAATCCTCATCTATTTGGGCAGTCATACACACATAAGCCCCACATCATTGCATCTTTCATGGCACAATTTTCTGGTTCACCAATACCTTTTGTTTCTCACACCGATCATGACTCACGTGAACTTAGAGTGTAAAAGTAATCATGACATCTTTCTTTGAGCCATAAATCATGCATAAGAATCATACTCCCTTACTCGAACTACGTGGGTTCTGATTCCTTTTCCAAAACAAAGGATATGTAGGTAGCCTATCTGCAGGTACGATCCCAACTCTGAAATAATAAATGTCCTTCTGAATGATAATAAACTTCAAGTGCCCCACTGAGTGGCTTTAAAACCAGTATGATCATCATAATGACCAAGAGACTTTTTATGTATTGAAGGATACCATTGGCTAAGAATCTCTAAACAAATTCAGATGATTCTCTATCAATGAAGAACCTCTAATACATATAAAAGATTCTCTAAATTTCCTACATATCAATCATTGATTGTCAGATCTAAAGGAAAACTCCTTTTATACTTGGTAATGTAATAAGGATTCACAAACATAACTTAAATCTATAAAGAGAGTCTCGGAGTAGACAATAATTCCCCTCAAAAAGGTGTGATGAGTCCGACCTCCCATCCTCTCGACCAATGCAAATTCCTAAGCCTCATCTGTCCATAACTAATGAGCGCCTATCTTTGGAAAGTATGTTCAAATGGATATGGAATCATTGGATGTTTCCGATTCTATGAACAAACCCGTTAGAAACCGCTTGGAATGTTTTAATCTTAAATCAATGAGATCATCCCCAATTCCAGAGGGAAACAAAAAATGGTGAACCCAACGTGAATCCTGAACCAAGTTAAAATTATTTTTTGATTATTTGTTAGGCCCCTATTTAAAACCCAATGAGAGGGCCAACAAAAACAATCATTGACATATGTGCTCATCCAAAATATGTAGTGGCTGAATTTATCTTGATTACATCTGTTATATCAAACAGGCACTCTTTTCCAATATTTTCTGCATTATAAGAAATGGATGCTCTCAAATTCACACCTGTGAATACCGCTGCTACGAATGCCACTGCTGCTACTCCTACTGGATCGTCGTCCGCTCTAAGGATGACATCACCTACTCAGCATCTTCAACGCTGGGTATCAAACGCACTGGTTAAAGAGTACCATCAACACGGTACCATTCCAACTCTGGAGGTTTCCCGACAAGCCCTCCAAGTGAACAACTCACACCGGTCATCCGGACAACGATGACCAGTGATCAAGAAGCAGGCGGTGCTAACCACCGTCTCCAACCGTTTCAGGTCGTTATCCCGGGAACGCAATCACCATTCACTCCCATATTCTAAGGAGGTGAATGAGTAGGCCCCTCAGGGACTTAATGCAAAGAAACAAGAGTTCTTACCAAGGTCTCCTATCAACAATCGCCGCCAGACTCGTGCGGCAGTGTGCCCTCAACATGATGAGGGTACCGACTCCAGGCGTTCGGCTCAGGTTCCTCGAACCCGATCAAAAAAGAAGAATCACCAGAGGCGAAATCCGGTTAACAGTGAGCAGGTTCTCATCTCTACCATCTCCAAACAAGTACACCAACCTAACTTGGTGGCAAGCAATGAGCAGGCACACACACCGGCCCGTTTTAATTCCGCTATCCAGCAAACTCATCTGGAAGCATCATGTCAATCCTGCCAGGCAATTCCGGCGAATTATTATAGGCAGGAACATACACTTGTTTATACATCATCAGCTATTCAGCAGGCTCATCTGACTAAATATGATGGATCTCATCAACCACGTTCGGCGAAGTGAAATCAGCAGGAACATACACCTACTAGTAGTGATCAAGCCTACCAACAGTCTCGCTTGGTAGCATTCAGAGAAGTCAGTCGGAAAACTCTGGCGACAAACAGGAGGCAGACTCAACTCTCTGCCCCTACACTTGAGTACTGTCATGATTCACTAACAGGAAAAGGAGGATAGGAGCAGGCACATACACCTACTCCAAGCACGGAATGGACGTATATCCCTGTTCCAGCAGCTGAAGTCACCAAGCATATTCTATCAATGGTGAAAGAGCATAAGCAAATCCTTGCTCATATTCTGGATACTTGCCAGGATATTATAACAACTTCATCAACATCTCAAGGAAAGACACACAAATCTATCCCTAGTAGTGGTGTGACACATCAACAGTTCACTTCGGAGCAGATACACACATCTGTTCCAATCCAAGAGGGTTGTGGGGCATACTCCCCCATATCATACGGACAACCAAGTCAGGAACATACACTTGATTTGAGTAGAGATCGTCAGTCTGACCTGGCCATCTCTCCTGATCAGGAACATACACCTACTTAGAACATCCACTTTCATCAACAAGTTATTTCCAAGGCGAGCAAGAAGGCATCTAAGAAGAATACCCCCTAGCACAGTCAAGAGATCAATATCCAATCTGTAACAAGGCATTGCTCGATACTGGAGTTCTTGAAGACCTCAGACATTTATCTGTTGGAATTAAAGATTATACTCCCTCATTTCCCAATAGTGGGAACATTAATTCCAAATGTCTTCAATAGACACTTCCTCATGAAGGCTTGCTTCATGACAATTTGGTCGATCTCGAAGTTTCATCTTCAGATGAGAGCCACAGGAACCCTCTGTGTGGTCAGAAGACCAAGGAGAAATAGATCTCATCTTTTGTTGTAACCCACCATGGTAGTCCTGTAGAGACCCAAAGCATGACGTACATGGACATTACATTAATTTTTCAGAATAATTAATACATAACGAAAACAGACACACAAGGATTGTAATAGTTTAGTGTCCTTGGAAACTCGGAATATAAACTTCTAATCATGTTGAAATATCTTCAACAACTCCCATAATGATCTTCCCCTTTTTGTTTCCTTACCTAAAACCTTTCTTTATTTCCTGGGGAAAATAAAACATAAAAAGGGTGAGCTCAAATTCTCAGTAAGGTCAAACATAGAGAACATAAAACAATCCATAAACATTTGAAAGCAAGAACTTGAACATGAAATTTAAACATCAAAATCTTTAGCAAAGACATAAATCGTGGAAGTATGTAAGGAATATATCATAATGCAACATCAACCATGATAAAATATAATGGGAATAAAACATGTGATTGTGGCAAACATTCAGAACATTTTATGATTTCCATAGTAGCCAAGGCATTTCTTCCAAGACCATCTTAGTGGATAAAGTCCCTTTCTGAATCAAGTTCACTCCTCATTTCAGTCCTGTAACACTGAACCGGATTAACTTACTGCTCCAGCCATGTCTATCTCATGAGATATAAATCTTTACCCAATGCATTGGAGGTAGATATAGGTCACACCCATCTCATAATGAAATCATTCTTACTTGTGCCACAAAATAAACATACATCATTCTTAATAACCCAATAAATAAAATGGGTTTCATAAACATCATCCAATCATCACATAATCCATATAAAAGAAATGGATATCATTTCATAATAAGAAAATTGAATCCATATAAATCATAGATACATTATACATGAAGCATAAATATATAAAATAATGTTATCTTAGATGAAAAAATGGTTTTGATAAAACACTTGAAATGAATTCTTGAGGAAAATATCTTTTCTTCTTCAAAATCAATTTCTTTTCACAAAACGTCATGCCATTTTAAAAGAAAGAGATTTTTTTGAAAATAGTCATGAAATAATATAAAGGAATATTCATAAAAATAAGTCTTTATAAAACCGTAAAAATCCTTTAATACCGTATAAGTTAAAAAAACATTCTTCTCGTACTTTTGCAGGAAAAGTCAAAAAAGTACCTCGTAACGTAAACAAAAGAAAGATTCCTTACATACCATGTAGAAAAAGTAAAAAATGGGTAAAAAGGACTTTAAACATACATGAAATCATTTTTAGAAAATAGTGAAATGGATGATAGATATAACCCCAGTGATTACTTACGAATAAACAATCTCGGATAAAAATGAGATTGGAAAAGTTATCCCTTACCTTAGGTCTGATATGCCTCGTATGGATCTGAACCTCCTGTATATTGATTTAAATAATGTCATTGACTTATTAAATAATCATATTCATTGTTATGATATCATATATGTTTCACTTACGACTTTATATTACCCATTCTTTTGTAAATTCCATGTTAAAGCAGCGTTTTGGGTAAAATCATTTCATTTATCGTATGTGTTTCGACTTGTCGTTCTTCATATTATTACTTATATCCTGATTTTCATAATTCCAAAATGTAAAACATGATTTATATATAATATATATTCATCATATACATATATATTATAGATCGATAAAAGGAATGAAATACACCGTTCATGGAGACGGTATGTCGTACGTATGCATGAACACTATTTTCGTTTCCTTATTGAATTGAATGAAACTAAATAGATGACATACATATATATATACATAAATACAGTATAATTATTATTTCATATATTTAATTATTATTCATTATATAAACTTTATAATCATTCATGTATGGTTAACATGGAGAATGAATCTCATCGCGTCGTGGAGACGGTAATCTGTACGTACGCACGAGCGATGATATCATTCCCATAATTATTGAATAGAATTGGAGTGGATGGTATAATATATCAGAATTAGTATGATGTTATAATAACCATATATATTTATTCTTTACACCATTATACCCATCCATGTAAGGTGTTGGTGGAAAAACAGATTACACCATGGCGTGGAGACGGTATTTCGTACGTACGCACGTGCGGTGATTTTGTTTTCCGTAGGATGGATAGAAGGTGAAATAGGGTCGTTTCATATTTATAATAACATATCAGTATATGAGGGATACTGATGTTATTACTTCATAATGAAAAAACTAAAGAAGAGGGAGTAGAAGAAGAATGGAACTTGAAGAAAACGGTAGAAGGTATTACCTCTTTCTCGAAGTTCCTCATTTAAAATTTCTCTTAGGGCACTAAAATTGGTCTTTGAAGAAGACCAGGACCTCTAGGATGTTTCTAGGGAAGTGGAGAAGATAATTTGGCAGGTTTTGTCCGACATTGAAGGCTCAAAGTGGTATTAGGAAGAGAGGGAGGATGTGCCCTTTTATAAGGGAGGAGAGGGGCACCTTTGGAAATCTTAAAAATATTAATTTAATATAAATTCAAAACCCTCATAAAACCCTCAAAAAATGACTCAATTCTAAGATTATATGATATAGGGTTTTAATCTCATCAATAAATAAAATTTCGACATGTAGGGAATTTATTTTAAACATTATCAACTTGATTTATCCTTATTTAATCTATTAAATTTTATTTGTGGTAATAAGATTATAAATTTTAAATTGTTGTAAATAATTACTTATGTGATGTGAATTATCCATAATTAGATACTTTATGACATTTTAGACTATATAAATTTCAATTTATAATTTTTAAATATTTTTGTGATTTTTAAACAATTTAATAATATGTTATTTTTATAAAATAACAATAGTGTCAATTTTGATACTATCCATTTATTTGAATTTAAATTAAATCCAAACAAATGATATATTCAAAATAAAATATTTAATAGGTTCCTAACATGTCATAGTAATCTATAAAATTAGTGGAGTACATTAAATAGTTCATATTTTATTTATTTTAATATTTTTAAAACCATTTATTTGGTATATATATTAATAAAATAATTAGTACAACATTTTTGTATAATTATTTAATATACTTATTTGTTGCATAAAAATTAAAAATAAAATCCTTTGATGAAGATAAATATCAAAGATTTTATAATAATAATTTTATTTGAATTTATCATCTTAAAATAACAACATGTAAATTGTTATCTTTATTAAATTATGAAGGTGGAAACTTTGGAATCATTTAGAATAAAATATTATAAGTGTCATAATCGCATTAATAAGGATCCAAATGGTCCAAAATTCGGCCAGTGGATGATTAGGGTTTATATATACACTAATAATAAGTTTTTTTCAGATTTTTGGGACTTTTGATATGTATTACTATTTCAATAAAAACTATATTATGGATTTTTAACTAAATAAATAATTTATGCATCATTAATGTATAAGATAATAAGGTAATTAAATAACTCTTAGAAATTACAAATAAATTACCATGATAAAGGAAAAACATTTATCTTTCAAATGAGTATTTATAACTGAATTTATATTCTGTATAAACTTTTATTAAAAATACTTTAATTATTAAAGTTGAGTGAGACATATTTCACTTTACTTTAAATAAAATAAACTAAAGGTCTTAATCACCTCCAAGTGAGTTCTAATGGATTCCATTTTGACCCAAATATGACTTAGGACGAAATATAATCATACAGTTGTATTAAGACAAGTTTTAGGGTGATTTTATAATATTATATTTACCCTTAATTACCCGATTTACCTTTCACTATGGTAAATAAAATTTTCCGTAGTTACTATTCATAATGCCCAAAAATAAAAAGTAGTCTATTAATATAATTTGGACCCACTGATTCCAAATATGGAATCCATTTTTTCAAATTCAATACACAGAAGTTTCAGAAATTAAATTAAAATTAATCTCGTTGTCGAAAGAAAACGGGTTTTTCTTTAAAACATTGCAAAAGATTGAATTGATTTAACCTATGAATTCAAGGTAAAATCAATGCTAATGACATAAATTATATTAAATGATAAAACTATATTCTATTTATACTTTAAAACCATTCAATATTATAATTTAACTATATAAATTATTACAATGAAAAAAATTGTTTTTAATAAAAATATAGCGTGTTTTTACTATTCATTAAAATATGAAAGTTATCAGAAAAATATCAAAAATTTATCCAAAGTAAATTTTTATATCCTTATTCCAAAGAAGAATTTTATTTTGTCAAATTGAACTTATAAACATGTCAAAAACTAGATTTAATGTTGGTGCGCCACCAAAAGGCGGCAAAACTGCATTTTTTAAAAAATACTTATTTTACCCAAAAAAATTTATTTTGTTCTCTTACCAAGTTCTATAAAATGTGTAAGATGAATAATAATGTTATAAAATTCAAAATGTAGTTAATACTATTCATAACGGCTAGTTCATAATAATATTATAATAATATATCGTTGTTTAGTAAAACCCGGTATTGCGTACAACACACGCTATCGAGGAAGGTCGTGATTGCGTGTAATGCAAGCCAAGTCAGGGTTGCATGTAGTGAACGACTCCTTTGTTGTTTCGTATAACAAAATCCAACCATATTTCATTAATACATTGAATATATATATATATATACTCAATGTTGTGTAGAATAACTACTATCAAACAAACTTGAAATTGTGTGTAACACGATCCAAGATTAGTGTTGCATATACTGCAAGATAGTACGGTGTTGCGTATAACGCAAGATAATCTTGGGGTATCATACAAAAAAATACATCAAATAAATTAAAAAGAATACTTCTCATAAAATCTTGGGGTGTTACATTCTACCCCCCTTAAAATGAATTTCGCCCTCGAAATTCGTCGAGGTTATAAATGGTTGACTACTTGAATATTTCTTTAATAGAAACCCACATACTAAAACTTAATTTTAAAAAGTGATGTATGAAACATAATGTTTACCCAAATTAACTCATCACTGGGTTTCCTCGTGGGAGAACATGGGTGAAAATATGGATATGGAAGAGAAATCTAAACATCAAGTTTTGATGGAGAGTGGTAGAGAACATGGCTATGAAAAATCCAACAATCACAAAGCCATAGATTTGTGATGATATAAGGTACCATCTGATTCATCAGATATAAGGGCACTATGACAACATTTTTGGTTTTCAGGATCATTTCTCTAATGTTGAAGAATTTTCAAATCAAAAGAAATACTTAATTGATTTTGGTACAATCTCGCCGTTGTTCGTGCCTTGAACAATTTCCACTTCATCTCTTAAGGAAATGAAGTTGAATTTTTCATTCATGAAGTGTTAGCAGATCATGTGATAGAATGATGAGTCATTCCATCTGTTTCAAACAAAAGGTTAGAAAAAGTTATCAAATATACATAAGTCCATCTATGGTGTGGTTAATCGTATACGATTCCAAAAATGGACTTATACTTCAACTATCATACTGATTAACAAAATAAAACTAATTTCTACTAACTAGGGACTTTCTGTAGGCCTGTGGTAGGCGATAAAGGCCTGTCGCACTTCGGTTGTGGGTTTTATTTCCACAGCCTTGTCTCACGCGACGGGTTGTCTCCCGCCTTGCAGGTTGTCCTTTTTTCTAAAACTACATTATAATAACATTCCAACAATAATATCAGAAAAAAAGTCCTAGCCTTAAACAATACTATCTGATGTCTGACATAACCCTTTCCAATCTTTAGACTTATCCAAAATACATCTGTCCAATCTCATTGTGTACAGAAAATGATTATTGGAAAGTTCACATAACAAAAACATGAATAACATCATTTTATCATGCGATATATCTTGTTGGTCACATTCCAAACATGTGAATTCCTTAATCATGTGTTCTCTTAAAACAGAAATTACCATAGAACCTTAGTGAAAACATGAATGATGTCATAAGGTAACTCTTTCCACATACCAAAATCCCAAAATTTCTATATACTCAAACCATGATATAAATTTTTACTTTTATCAATCATTAGCACATTTCATTTTCCCTTTATCCCTTCATTATGTGCTTATCATCTTCTTTCCAAAAACATTTCAATCACTTTTCATGGTTACCGGTACCATATTCTTATAGAAAACCACAATGGACCATTACATAAATATTCCAATATTCCACGATACTATATACAACATTATTTTGGAATCCCATTACATAAACACTTAATCATTCCACCACATCGTTGTCATATTCAACATCACCAATAGTGATCGCATGTGACATCCCTTTGTCCTTTTCCTTAAGTGGTTGCTCATGTCGATCACCATTAACCCTTGGATTAAGGCATTGATTAGCATAATTCCCCATTTCATTGCACTTGAAGCATTGAAGTGTTGGTGGTGTGTTATCTATAGTCTTTTATTTATCATTAGTAACCCTTTTTCCATTACTTCGACATTCAGCTGCTCGATGACCTTCTTTTCCACACTTAAAACATTTTCTAGTCCCTTTAGGACAATTTCCACCATGCTTCTTTCCACACTTTGAGCATAAGGAAACATTCATCTTTTTTTCACCATTATTCTGAGATTTCTCCTTGAACTCCATCTTTCGTTTCTTGTCAAAACCATGAGATGGATATGTAACACCAACTTCCATTTCCACCTTGATAGCACGACGCAAAATTTCTTCATAGATACTGAAGTATCTTATAGCTAATTCCCTTCGAAGACTTGGTTTTAAGCCACTGAATAATCGATCAACTTTACTTTCTGGTTGGATGATAAAGCCAGATACATACCTTGCAAGACTTGTAAAATTCGCTTCGTATATACCAACAGATTCATCATCCTTTTGCTTTAGTTCAAGAAACTCCTTCTCCATCTTTGTTCGAAGAATACGAGGGAACTACTTATTGAAAAATAAGTTCTTGAACTCGTCCCATTCCATGGACTCAATTTCATCTATTTGCCTCGTATTCTTGATAAGATTCCACCATTGATCAGCATCACCTTCCAAACGAGATACTGCTAAGATGACTTTATCATGCTCAGAAAATTGAAGAACTGAAAATATCTTTTCAGTGGTACTGATCCATTGTTCAGCAACAAGTGGATCAGAATACCCACTGAAAGAAGGTGGACGTTGCCTCATGAAGGACTCAATAGAATATTGTTCCCTTATCTGCTCATTTGGAAGTCCAGAATGATTCATATCTTGTGTAAGTATAGAAATCATATTTTTAACTCCATCTCTCATAACATTGGTTTGTTCAGGAGGACAATCATTGCATTTTCCATTACATTGATCAACAGGTTCCTTCGGGTTCCAGCCATCGTCTAAAACCTAAAAAGAATAGTGTGAGAGGCAAAAATCATGTTAGGGAAAACAACATAGTAAAGGGGGAGTACCCTCAATATCTAACATCTTAGGTTAAATTATAAGATCGTTACCATAGTTCTAGGACTATATCCTATACGTATACTTATCCTTAGGGACATCCCTAGACATGCCTTAGAAATATCTCTAGGGATCTCACTAACGTTTTCGCCTCCTAGTTTCCAAAGGTTGACTAAACCTTTCCTCTGATACCAACTGTAGAGACCCAAAGCTTGACGTACATGGAAATTACATTACTTTTGTGGAATACTTAATACATAACAAAAACAGACACACAAGGATCGTAATAGTTTAGTGTCTTTGGAAACTCGGAATATAAACTTCTAATCATGTTGAAATATCTTCAACAACTCCCATAAAGATCTTCCCCTTTTGGTTTCCTTACCTAAAACCTTTCTTTATTTCCTAGGGAAAATAAAACATAAAAAGGGTGAGCTAAAATGCTCAGTAAGGTCAAACATAGAGAACATAAAACAATCTATAAACATTTGAAAGCAAGAACTTGAACATGAAATTTAAACATTAAAATCTTGAGCAAAGACATAAATCGTGGAAGTACGTAAGGAATATATCATAATGGAACATCAACCATGATAAAATATAATGGGAATAAAAACAGGTAATTGTGGAAACCATTCGGCACATGTTATGATTTCCATAGTAGCCAAGGTATTGCTGCCAAGACCATCTTAGTGGACAAAGTCCCTTTCTGAATCGAGTTCACTCCTCATTTCAGTCCTATAACACTGAACCGGAATAACTTACCATTCCAGCCATGTCTATCTCATGAGATATAAATCTTTACCCAATGCATTGGAGGGAGAAATAGGTCCCACCCATCTCATAATGAAATCATTCTTACTTGTGCCACAAAATAAACATACATCATTCTTAATAACCCAACAAATAAAATCGGTTTCATAAACATCTTCCCATCATCACATAATCCATATAAAAGAAATGGATATCATTTAATAATAAGAAAATTGAATCCATCTAAATCATAGAGACATTATACATGAATCATAAACATATGAAATAATGTCATCTTAGATGAAAAAATGGTTTTGATAAAACACTTGAAATGAATTCTTGAGGAAAATATCCTTTCTTCTTTAAAATCAATTTCTTTTCACAAAACTTCATGCCATTTTAAAAGAAAGAGATTTTGTTGAAAATAGTCATGAAATAATTTGGAGGAATCTTCATGAAAATAAGTCTTTATAAAACCGTAAAAATTCTTTCATGCCGTATAATTTAAAAAAACATTCTTCTCGTACTTTTGCCAGAAAAGTCAAAAAAGTACCTCATAACGTAAACAAAAGAAAGATTCCTTACGTACCATGTAGTAAAAGTAAAAAATGGGTAAAAAGGACTTTAAACATACATGAAACCATTTTTAGAAAATAGGTAAATTGATGATAGATATAACACCAGTGAATACTTACAAATAAACAATCTCGGATAAAAATGAGATTGGAAAAGTTATCCCTTACCTTAGGTCTGATATGCCTCGTATGGATCTGAACCTCCTGTATATTGATTTAAATAATTTCATTAACTTATTAAATAATAATATTCATTGTTATGATATCATATATGTTTCACTTATGACTTTATATTACACATTCTTTTGTAAATTCCATGTTAAAGGAGCATTTTGGGTAAAATCATTTCATTTATCGTATGTGTTTCAACTTGTCATTCTTGATATTATTACTTATATCCTGATTTACATAATTACATAATGTAAAACATGATTTATATATAATATATATTCATCATATACATATATATTATAGATCGATAAAAGGAATGAAATACACCGTTCATGGAGATGGTATGTCGTACGTACGCATGAACGCTATTTTCGTTTCCTTATTGAATTGAATGAAACTAAATAGATGAAATAAATATATATATACATAAATTTAGTAGAATTATTATTTCATATATTTCAGTATTATTCATTATATAAACTTTATAATCATTCATGTATGGTTAAGATGGAGAATGAATCTCATCGCGTCATGGAGACGGTAATCCGTACGTACGCACGAGCGATGATATCATTCCCATAATTATTGAATAGAATTGGAGTGGATGGTATAATATATCAGAATCAATATGATGTTATAATAACCATATATAGTTATTCTTTACATCATTATACCCATCCATGTAAGGTGTTGGTGGAAAAACAGATTACACCACAGCGTGGAGACGGTATTCCGTACGTACGCACGCGTGGTGATTTTGTTTTCCGTAGGATGGATAGAAGGTGAAATAGGGTTGTTTCATATTTATAATAACATATCAATATATTAGGGATACTGATTTTATTACTTCATAATGAAACAACTAAATAAGAGGGAGTAGAAGAAGAATGGAACTTGAAGAAAATGGTAGAAGGTATTACCTCTTTCTCGAAGTGCCTCCTTTAAACTTTCTCTTAGGGCACTAAAATTGGTCTTTGAAGAATACCAAGACCTCTATGATGTTTCTAGGGAAGTGGAAAAGAGAATTTTCCGGGGTTTGGCCGATCTTGAATGCTCAAAGTGGTGTGAGGAAGAGAGGGAGGAGGTGCCCTTTTATAAGGGAGGAGAGGGGCACCTTTGGAAATATTAAACATATTAATTTAATATAAATTCAAAAACCTCATAAAAATCTACAAAAATGACTCAATTCGAAGATTATATGAGTTAGGGTTGTAATCTAATCAACCACTAAAATTTATACATGTAGGGAATTTATTTTAAACATTATCAACTTGATTTATCCTTATTTAATCTATTAAATTTTATTTGTGGTAATAAGATTATAAATTTAAAATTGTTATAAATAATTACTTATGTGATGTGAATTATCCATAATTATATAATTAATTACATTGTAGACTATATAAATTTCAATTTATAATTTTTAAATATTTTTGTGATTTTTAAACAATTTAATAATATTTTATTTTTATAAAATAACAATAGTGTCAATTTTGACACTATCCATTTATTTGAATTTAAATTAAATCCACACAAATGATATATTAAAAATAAAATATTTAATAGGTTTATAACATGTCATAGTAATCTATAAAATTAGTGGATTACATTAAATAGTTCATATAATATTTATTTTAATATTTTTAAAACCATTTATTTGGTATATATCTTAATAAAATAATTAGTACAACATTTTTGTATAATTATTTAATAAACTTATTTGGTGCATAAAAATTAAAAATAAAATCCTTTGATGAACATAAATATCAAAACTTTTATAATAATAATTTAACTCAAATTTAGCATCTTAAAATAACAACATGTAAATTGTTATCTTTATTAAATTATGAAGGTGACATCTTTGGAATCATTTAAAATAAAATATTATAAGTGTCATAATCGCCTTAATAAGGATCCAAATGGTCAACAATTCGGCCAGTGGATGGTTAGAGTTTATATATACACTAATAATAAGTTTTGTGCAGATTTTTGGGCCTTTTGATATGTATTACTATTTCAATAAAAACTATATTATTGATTTTTCACTAAATAAATAATATCTGCATCATTAATGTATAAGATAATAAGGTAATTAAATAACTCTTAAAAATTACAAATAAATTACCATGATAAATAAAAACATTTTATCTTTCAAATGAGTATTTATAACTTAATTTATATTCTTTATAAACTTGTATTAAAAATACTTTAATTGTTAAAGTTGAGTGAGTTATATTTCACTTTCCTTTAAATAAAATAAACTAAAGGTCTTAATACCCTTCAAGTGGGTTCTAATGGATTCCATTTCGACCCAAATATGACTCAGAACAAAATATAATCATACAATTGTATTAAGAAAATTGTTAGGGTAATTTTATAATATTATATTTACCCTTAATTACCCGATTTACCTTTTACTATGGTAAATAAAATTTACCGTAGTTACTATTCATAATGCCAAAAAATAAAAAGTAGTCTATTAATATAATTTGGACCCACTAATTCCAAATATGGAATCCATTTTTCCAAATTCAATACACAGAAGTTTCAGAAATTAAATTAAAATTAATCCCGTTGTCGAAAGAAAATGGGTTTTTCTTTAAAACATTGCAAAAGATTGAATTGATTTAACCTACCAATTCAAGGTAAAATCAATGTTAATGACATAAATTATATTAAATGGTAAAAATATATTATATTTATACTTTAAAACCATTCAATATTATAATTTAACTATATAAATTATTACGATGAAAAAAAGTTGTTTTTAATTAAAATATAGCGTGTTTTTACTATTCATTAAAATATGAAAGTTATCAGAAAAATATCAAAAATTTATAAAAAGTAAATTTTTATATCCTGATTCTAAAGAAGAATTTTATTTTGTCAAATTGAACTTATAAACATTTCAAAACTATATTTAATGTGGGTGCGCCATCAAAAGGCGGCAAAACTGCATTTTTTGAAAAATACTTATTTTACCTGAAAAATTTTATTTTCTTCTCTCACCATGTTCTAGAAAATGTGTAAGATGAATAATAATGTTATAAAATTTAAAATGTAGTTAATACTATTCATAACGGCTAGTTCATAATAATATTATAATAATATATCGTTGTTTAGTAAAACCCGGTATTGAGTACAACACATGCTATCGAGGAAGGTCGTGATTGCGTGTAATGCAAGCCAAGTCAGGTTTGCGTGTAGTGCACGACTCCTTTGTTGTTTCGTATAAAAAAATCCAACCATATTTCATTAATACGTTGAATATATATATATACTCAATGTTGCATAGAATAACTACTATCAAACAAACTTGAAATTGTGTGTAACACGATCCAAGATTAGTGTTGCATATACTGCAAGCTAGTACGGTGTTGCGTATAACGCAAGATAATCTTAGGGTATCATACAACACAATACATCAAATAAATTAAAAGGAATACTTCTCATAAAATCTCGGGGTGTTACAAGTCCTCCCCATGATGATGAATTTCACTGCAAAAGACCTCTCTGCAGTAGTAATGCACATTGCCCGGAATATGCTCTGGTGGACAATGTAGTGCCGAGAAAGCCCTCTTATCTTGAGGCACTTGAAAATGTGAAACCAGTCATGTTTGATGCTTCATCTCTAGAAGGTGAAATACTTTCTCAGTCGTATGATATCCCAGGGTGTAGGTCATTCTCCGAACCACCCCTAAGTCATGCATCTTCTAGTTTGATCAGTAATTTCTCTAACAATCTTGTTGAATTTGATGAAGCAACAAGGAATCACCAGCTCTGGTAAAATTAGGTAGAAGAATATTCATTGAATGATAAAGAGGAAATGCTGAACATGAGAAAACAACTGGTGAAAGGTGAAGTGCCAGTCATGTTTTGGCCTCTGGATAACTCTCAGTATGACATTCTAGATATGTTGACGGAAGATGGAATTCATGATATTCGTATAAACATATAGAAAACTCTTTGTCTGTTGAAAAAGAAAGTATTATCTTATAATGAATATGAAAATCATGTTAAGATAATAGAAGGGTTACAACGTCAAATTGACTTGGCATCTCTATCAGTCTCTCGATATCTGAAGGCTGAAAAGAAGCAGAGAGCCCTTCAGCGTTCATGCCTTGGCACACTAAGAATATTGCACCAATTAATTGTCAATGCCCCATCTGGTATTCATGTCATAGGATGGGGTGTTCATGGAGTACTGCATTTCATGGTGCTCTCCAGTCAGCAAAGCCTGCCGAAAATGGTCTCATGCAATGTTATTGCCTATCGCCGGCCACAAATACCTGGCTTTGTTTGTAATCAAAATCTTTCCCAAGAACAGGCTTCAACTAGTTCCTCTCAAAATCAAGAATACAGAGAACAAGTTATTGAATTACTCCTGCATCAAGAAAACAAGAATATTGAACAGGCCTCTCGTATGGAGCAAGAACATCATCAAGTGACAGAAGTGTCAGAAATCGTCCAACGGTCTTTCGAGTCGGGTGATAAAAGTGGATATCGATTGATGCATCCAGCTGATTTCCGGACCAAGGTCCACAAGATCAGGAGATATTTTAAGAAAGTATCAAACATAGAATTTCAAGAGCCACCCCAGCTCACCAGACTGGGGACTCTTTTAAACCAACCCTCAGAATCAACAAATAGGATTTGAGGAGTTGAGCAAAGATAGCAGGAACAGCCCTAGTCCACCGGACTGGGGACTTTTTCAAATCATCAAGCCCCTCCTCAGAGAAAGTCGGTCTTTTCTTGATTGGGGAAGAATCCACAAGAGGAATGAAGAGCTAAATTATCAAGAGATTCTCTCCAAATTACGGTTCGCCAAGAAGTTCCTGAGGGATCGAATCAACAAAAGGAAATGTCTCATCAAAGACATGGAAGGAGACAATATCACAAGAATGCCGATAGGAGGGATGCAATGCATTATACATCAATCAATGTCATCAATTCCATTGTTTCTGATCCACCAGATGAGGCTGACTTAAAGGGATCAGATGAAGAGGTTCCTGCTCAAGAATATGTACGTACAGACACAAATGAAGAAGGTGTGCGTACACGAAATCAAAGGATTACTCAGAGCATAGGTAATCCTTCAAGTAACCCACTTCCCCCTCTTTGAAAGGGATCAAACAAAGGGAGGGGAAAGAATCAGGTTACATATCCTTCCTCTGGAGAAGTCCAATCGATCTCACTAGAGAAAAGATTTTCACAACATGAGGAAGAAATGAAGGAATTGAGGAGGTTGAATGCAGAACTACTTCAGGGTAGTCTTCTTCCTAAGCATGTTGGAGTCAGTCAGCCAAGGGAATTTATTGAAGCTACTGAGATGGATCAAGAATATGCTCCTCTATCAGTACACCCTCACAGGTCTAATCCTACGGGTCAAGTGCAACAACAGTTGGCGGTGCTACCATCAGTTGCAGCACCAACCACCATACCTGTCCAAGCTCCAGTTATTGCACCTACCCAAGTCCAAGTTCAACCAGATTTTTCTCAAAAGTTAATAACTACCATTGAGTCATTAACAACTCAGTTAGAGACTATGGAAGGGAAGTGTGCGCAGGTTAAACCAGAAAAGAGAGCTTACCCTGAATGGGTAGATTCAGTCTCTCCCCAATCAAGTTTTTGGAATCTTGTATTCCCAATTTTCAATGGATCATGCGACCCTAAACAGAATTTGACGCATTATGTGTCTTGTTGCGATCCTATGATGGGAACTCCGGAGCAGCAAGAAGCAGTGAAACTCAGATGCTTCGTGTGAACCTTGCAAGGACCAGCCTTTTTCTGGTATACAAGCTTACAATACCGGTCAATTACCGGATGGGAGGATCTTCTCCAAATATTCCTTCTCCAATTCAGCTCAACTTTTCCAAAGACAATAGTTTTCGATCTTACAAACTGTAAGCAAAGGTAGAATTAAAGATTCTATGATTTCATTGCTCACTGGAAGGGATTAACATATTCCCTGAGCTTAGAACTCCCTCAAGAGGAACTATTGCCAATCTGTGTGGAAAATCTGTGTGATGAATTACGCACGTCGTTGATCCCTGTGAAATACGCAGGAGGGTTTCGAGACCTTACTTCAATTTCTCAATAGATTGAAGATTCTCTTATACAGACTAAGGCTAAATCTCGTGTAATTCCATCAACTCCAGGAAAGAGAATGGGTAAAGTAGATACTGCTACAGTTATGCTTAAACAAGCACCTTTACCTGCTTCTACCTCAAAACCTCCATCTTCTCAAAGGGCTCCACCTCCTGAGAGTCAACAACAAATTCTGTTTCGTCAATATGATCAAAGAGATCAAAGAAGGAAATAGTTTGATGAGGTGAAGAGTAAAGTTTATTCTTTCCGAAATGAACAAGTTCCTGGTTACTTCATTTCGGCCTTGGAGAATAATCTGGTTCAATTGCCAAGGCCCAAGAGGCAAAATAAGGAAGCAGATGAAGACCATCCCAATTATTTCCCCTTTCATCAAATGTTGGGTCATCCCATCCAGGAGTGTTTTGTCTTTAAAGACCTCCTGCAAAAGATGGTCGACTTGGGGCAAGTCAAACTGAAAGGTTCTTCAGCTCAGGTAGCATGTGTTACTGCTACAGTTCCAAAGGAGGAAGGCGAGTGGAAAGAAGTCAAAAGCAAAAATGCACAGAAATATGATGATTGGATCATCAGAAAGACGATCAACCGAACTCATGCTATTTTGAGAACACAATTGAAGAAACCAATTGTGCCTTCTGCCATGAATGCCGCAACAAAATCCTCTTCAGAGGGAAAATCCTCAAAAGGGCGGCATAATTCCAAGAAAGAGGAACAATCAGAAGAAGATGATTATGTGTCAAAGCCTAACCTGTCTTTGACTCTGGAAGATTTCATTCCATATACTTCGAATCCATGGGCACCGTCCCACCAAATGGCACAGCCTAAATTGGCTAGTCAGGTGGAGTCTTCATCAGATGAAGAGCTGATCTTTGGTTCTATTAATATGATTCACTTAACAGATCCTTATGCCAATCGCGGTTTCGATTTTGATGAGCCTGAATTCCCTATATCAAATAAAGGAATCAGAGGGAGTTCCAGGGGTCTGGGATACAAAGGAAGACGTGGATATCCCAGAAGCCACTATTCCAATTCTACACCTTCTAGAACTGTGTATGCAGCAGAAACTCGTGGCAGAGCCCTTCAGCGAGCTCAACAAGAACAAGCAAGTTCTTCCACCAATAGTAAATTCAGTCCTGGCATAGTTATTCTGGAGGATTGGTTGGGGGTTCCACCTTCATCCTCTCAACAAATAAATGGATCTAATTGGTCTAATCTTCCAAAACCAAGAATATTTCCAACTACTATCCTGATACAAGATGCATCAAATTTTAAAGCATCAACTTCCAAGGCACCTGCTAAACCACATGTTCCTGTTGGGAAACGCAGACCTCTAGATCAAAAGTATGATGTATTGAAACACCTGGACCAAGTACCGGCCAAGTTATCAATTCTGGATGCTTTGAATCTGTCAAAGGATCTTCGGGAGGCACTCATCGAGGCTTTGTCAAGTCCTCAGGAGTTTGAAACTGAAATTGTTGCAGCTGAAGTCTATCACGTAGAGAATAATCCTGCGGAATTCCATGCAGTGATATATTTCACTTATGAAGATGAAGATAATTTCGTGCATGGACATATTAGACCTTTGTATTTATCTGGAAAGGTCAATGGTGTAGACATCCGAAGAGCTTTTATTGATAACGGTTCAGGAGTCAACCTCATGCCCATTCATACACTTCGGCGAATGGGCCTCACGGAATCTGATTTATCTCCTTCTACCATGATGTTACAAGGATATGATAAAAATGAACAAGAACCACTGGGTGATATTACACTCAGAACTCAGTTTGGAGATCTTGTATCTAATTCAGATTTCATGGTTGTTGATCAAGATTCAGCCTTCAAAATCTTGCTTGGAAGACCCTGGCAACATCAACATGCGGTTATCCCTTCATCATACCATCAATGTATCAAGTATTATTTCAATGGTCAAGTTGGGACATTTTATGGTGATAAGGCCCCATTCAAGACATGTGAGTCTCAATACATTGAGGTAGAATTATATCACATGAATGGAAGGGAGAAATCCACAAAAAAGGAGATTACCAAAGTTAATGCTCCATATGGTTTGGAGAATATTTCAGTAAATCCATTTACACATGTGAGTACAGATTATGTGCTGCCTATCAGTAAAATTGACAAGATAGAACCAAATCAAAATACTCTTATGGAAAGATCCATAATTTAAATTACGGCAATCGAGCCAGACAACATGGGAGAAATTGGTAACCCACCAAGCAGTGATGAAAGCCCAAATGGTGACGTCTTCATTTCATCTTCTGAAATCCAACAAGTCTATACTTCGCCAATCAGTCCAAAAGAAGTTATAGCAACATCGGAGGTGAACAATGATGTCGATTCTCAATCCATCATCTCCTCTTTATTTCCCAAGGAA
This sequence comes from Viscum album, assembly GCA_963277665.1. Lineage (NCBI taxonomy): Eukaryota > Viridiplantae > Streptophyta > Magnoliopsida > Santalales > Viscaceae > Viscum > Viscum album. The sequence continues at coordinate 2,050,533,248 of OY728153.1, read as the reverse complement.
GACCATTCATCATCAATCGGGTCAGAAATAGAATCTTCTTTTTCAAGATGTTCAAATTTTAACATCTCTTCTGATCATGGAAATTCTGCTTTATCATCTACTATGAAAGTAGAAACAGAAGAAATAACCCATGATGAAGAAGAAGAGGAAGATCTCAGAGATTCTCCTCTAGCATTTGAAGAGGGTATCTCTACCACCATGGATGAACTCAGAGAAATAAATTTGGGTACAAAATAAGATCCACTCCCCACTTTAATCAGTGCGGCCATGACTCTTGAAGAACAAGAGATGTATATTTCCTTTTTAAAGAAAAATCAAGACATATTTTCTTGGAACTATACAGAGATTCCTGGTCTTGATTCTGATGTTGCTACTCATCATTTGGGTTTACCAGAAGAGCATCGAGGATTTAAGCAAGCCGCGAGAAGAACACACCCAACTTATGCTTGCAAAATTGAATCTGAAGTGGATAATATTATCAAAGATAACTTCATCAGATAAGTTCAATATCCCAAGTGGTTGGCTAATATTGTCCCTGTGAAGAAGAATAATGGAAAAATTAGATTTTGCATTGATTTCAGAGATCTTAATCGGCATTGTCCTAAGGATGATTTTCCAGTTCCGATTATAGAACTCATGATTAATGCAACAGCTGGCTATGAAGCACTTTCGTTCATGGATGGATATTCTGAATATAATAAAATCTAAATGGCTCTAGAAGATGAGTAATCCACAGCCTTCAGAGCCCCTCATGGTGTGTTTTTCTACCGGGTAATGCTCTTTGGATTAAAAAATGCAGGTGCAACATATCATCATGTCATGCATCGTATCTTCAAACCCTTTTTAGGGAAGTTTGTTGAATGCTATGTGGAAGATTTGGTGGTTAAATACAAAAAACGTTCTAATCACTTGGCTGATTTGGAAGTCATATTCCGCAAGCTTCGACAACATAATTTGAAGATGAACCCCTTAAAATGTGATTTTGGGGTAACCTCAGGAAAATTTCTCGGCTTTGTTGTACACCATCATGGTATTGAAGTCGATCCTGAGAAGACAAAGTCAATACTTGGTATGTCACCTCCTCGAAATTTTAATGAATTAAGAGGACTTCAAGGACACTTAGCCTATATTCGGCATTTCATTGCCAATTTGGCAGGAAAAATTTTACCCTTCACTAAATTGATGAAGAAGGGAGTCACTTACCAGTGGACTGAAGAATGTCAAGAAGAATTCTATATTCTCAAGAAATACCTCTTGAGTCCACCAGTATCATGCCACCTGTTAAAGGAAGACCACTTATCCTCTATGTGACAGCTTTAGAGCGATCATTAGGTGCCTTTCTTGCTCAAAAGAATGATGTTGGGAATGAAAAAAGACTCTACTACCTCAGTCGGACTATGCTTAAAGCAGAAACCCGGTATTCAAGTATTGATAAGTGCTGCCTGGGATTAATCTTTGCAGTTCATAAGTTGAGACACTACCTGCAACATCATGAGGTCCAATTGGTATCTCGCAATAACCCGCTCAAATTCATCCTTAGTCGTCCAATGCTTACAGGACATCTGGCAAGGTGAACAATTATTTTGCAGCAATTCGACATTCAGTATGTATCTCAAAAGGAAATAAAGGGACAAGATATGGTTGATTTCCTAGCTGAACACCCTTCAGTGGAAGACACGTCTTCATATATTGAACTCCTTGATGAGGAAGTCTTCTCTATTCAAGAAAGTCCTCAGGCATGGGAAATGTATTTTGATGGTGCTTCCATAATTCCAACAGGGAGGGAAATGGAAAATCCTAAATTCAACAATGTTGGCTTAGGAATTGTGCTCATTTCTCCAGAAAAGACAGTGTTACCTTATTCCTTCTTATTGTGGGAAGGCGGTACCAATAATGAAGCAGAATATCATGCTCTCATCGCAGGCTTGGAATTGGCGCTTCAAGAACAAGTGAATCACTTAAAGGTGAAAGGTGATTCAGACCTGGTAATTAAACAAGTCAATAGGGATTATGCCATCAGAAAAGAAGAATTAATCCCTTTGTATGATTACATCAGAGAGTTAATGACGGAATTCCCTTCGGAACCGACATTTTCTTATGTCCCAAGATCACAAGATGCTCAAGCTGATGCACTGGCAATATAGCCACAGCTCTGGCAGATCCAAATCGGGACGAGACAACTATCAGTATTGACCACCGTCATGCAATTTCACCTTATGTTCGAATCAGAACAGAGGAAATTAATGAAATTAGTCCCATTCCTGAACCATATAGTCATACTACAGGATGGATGTCACCTATCAGGGAATACCTTCAAAATGGAACACTTCCACCTGATAGAGACAAGAAAGAACAAATCTGGTGACGTGTGGTCAATTTTACTCTTTATGATAGCCCAGATCACCTAGAGAAAATTCTCTAAAAACATGGTTTTGATGGAGTTCTCTTCAGATGCATTGATGGTGAAGAGACAATGGTTGTTATGAAAGAAGTGCATGCAGGAGTCTGTGATGCCCACCAGTCTGGACATAGACTGTCTGATCAGATTCGAAGGCTTGGATACTTTTGGCCTTCAATGATACAAGATTGTGTTGATTTCCCAAAGAAGTGTCATTCATGCCAAGTACATTCCAATTTCATTCACCAACCTCCATAGTTTCTTCATACAGCTAAATACTCGTGGCCATTTGCCACATGGGGAATGGATGTGGTGGGACCTTACCCTTCAGCTACGGCCAAGCAGTTTAAGTATATTCTTACTGATACTGATTTATTTTCCAAATGGGTAGAGGCAGTACCTCTCAAGGAAGTCAGTTATAAAAGCATTGTTAGCTTCATCAAGTCTAACATCATTAATAGATTTGGTGTCCCTCATACCATATTGATGGACAATGGCACCAACTTCTGTTCATCCGAGGTGAAGAAGTTGTATCAAGAATACAACATCAAATCCAATCATTCATCTCAGTATCATGCAGCGGCCAATGTCCAGATAGAAGCCTTCAACAAGACTCTTTCAAATATACTACAAAAGATGGTGGATAAAGATAAGAAATCATGTCCTGATAAACTCTTTCATGCTTTATGGGCTTATCAGACCACCACCCGCACTGCAATGCGGTCAACTCCATAATCACTGGTATATGGAACGGAATCCTTCTTACCCATTGAAGTTCAACTACCCTCACTCAGAGTAGCCATTTGTGATTAGTCATCTACAGATGAACAATCTCAAAAGCGATTGAATGAATTGGAATGGTTAGATGAGAAAAGATTGTGCACTTTGCACCACTTGGAAGTCTATCAGAATCGAATAGCACGATCTTTTAACAAAAAATTTCATCTTCATTCATTCACTCAGGGAGAATTGGTATTAGTTCTCAGAACTCCAATGATACCAGGAAAGAAACCTCCCAATCTTGAGCCAAAATGGGAACGACCTTATTCAATGCATAGGGTCTACTCCAATGGAGCATATTCATTAATCTCGATGGATGGAGAACTCATCACTACTCCAACTAATGCCAGATTTTTGAAGAAGTATTTTGTATAAACACAAAATGTATCATCATTGGTTCGGTATGACCTCAAACTGCACCACCGTCCTACATGACATTAAAACTGCTCATCATGTCCAGACAACATGACATTAAACTGTATCCCCTTCATCGTCCTTGATATATGATGTTAAACTATACAGCAATGGTCCATACATACGACCTTAAACTATTTACATGTCCCTTACATTCAGCATGACATTAAACTGCACCATCCACGGTCCATGCATATGACCTTATACTATTCGCACTTTCGTCCAACATGACGTTAAACTGTTTCCCCCTTCATCGTCCTTTCTATATGACGTTAAACTATATATAAGTCCATTACGTCTAGCAAGACGTTAAACTACATAACCAATGGTACATGCATACAACCTTAAACTATTCGCACTTACGTCCAACATGACGCTAAAATGTATCGTCCCTTTTTCGTCCAACATGACGTTAAACTATGAAAAAGTCCCTAATACAGCCAAAATGACATTAAATGGTGTACTATTTTGTCCTCACTGCATGACATTAAACTGCACAGTTCCCCTTTTGTCCAACATGACATTAAACTATATTGTCCCCATCATCCTAACTACATGACGCTAAACTGTACAGAAAGTCCTTTAATATGTCCTACATGACATTAAACTGTACTTTGTCCCTACTACATGACATTAAACTGTGCAGCACCAATAGTCTTAACTGCAAGACTTTAAACTGCATAGTCCCTTTATATGTCCTACATGACATTAAACTGTGCAGCGTTAGGGTTGTTGCTACCTCTTGTTTCTCACACCGAGTATGACTCACGTGATCTTAGAGAAAACTTCAACCATAACACTCTCTCTGGGCTACTAACCATGTGTAAGTCCCAACACTATTTTTTAGATCGTTGTCCCCAAGGACAACTTGATCACTAATTCATTCTTTAATTGAAATACACGGAATTTGATCCTTGCCTTTCAGGATGGGTACGTAGGAAACCTCCCAAGGTTCAAGCCCAAAACCAATCTTCTCACATCGGTTCACCTCCATCTCATATGATGTTGATTTGTGAAACCACCCCTAGAATCAATATCTTTACATTGGTTCACTTTCTTCCTTGCTATACGACGTTAAACTATATAACATTTTTGTCCAGTATGAAAATAAACTACAATATTCTTTGATACCCTCACCTGAGAGGGGATCATTATTTACATTGATTTTAAATCATGTTATATTCAAAAGACTATGTGCATACATGGAAATGCCAAAACCTTTTATCTTGGGTTAAACCATCATTGTAATAAGGTCCCCTTTCACCCTTCACATGTACGAACTAAATTTGTTTAGAGGGTAGTTCTAGAACTACGTGGGCTTGATTCCCATCCTTATGGGATACGTAGGAATGTTCGAGTGTCCCTTGAATCCATCCCCAAGTCTTTTGGGCCTAACCTCAAATTCCTCTTTCAGTCCCCTGGCTGAAAAGTCCCCATGAAAACACACATTGTTTATTTCTTATAATGGTCCAAGATCTATGACCCTAAACTAAGATCTCCAATCCTTTTTTCCCACACGATGTTAAACTATAGTTTAAGAACTACGTATGTCTTGATTCTCATCCTTATGGGATACGTAGTGAAGTCCAAAATTTCAATTCAAGACCCAGACACAACATGATTATGGTTAGCATTGATCTGTGTATCTTTGTATACATTGGACAATACCCATCCTTATGTTTCATAATCCTAACCTTAAATATTTTCATATCTTCATAACCCTTTTCTTGACTTTTAGTCACAAAAATGTCAAATTTCTGAGAGTTCTTTTTCCTGACTATGCAGTATGTGCCCTTAGGTGGCCTTGCATAAATAGTCTCCATAATAGATTTTTCAGCCAAAAGATACTATTATTTGACAATGCAGCCAATGCCCTTAGGTGGTCCTGTATAATTCAACCCCCTAACGGGTTTGTTGGATACTGGTAACTTCATTCTTGGGAATAAATCCTCTTTTGTCCTTATTTTTCTTAAATGACAATATATAGGGATCCGCAAAAATAGCCATCCTTAACATATTTTTCCCATATCCTTTTTCATGATCTGAAATTATTCAAGTCTACGGTTTATATTCTCCTTCCCTACGATTGGGTCAGACCTTCGTAGGAGTGATATCCTTCCAGTTCTTCGATAATCTTGTTTGTAAATATCTTCTCCATATTCAAGTACCTTTTTCCATACAGCAAACTCTATACTTTGGAAAATTTGAATCTCCATAAACTTTCACTGGCTTTTTAGCACTAGGAAAGTAAATTTCTAAGAGTTCTTTTGTCTCACTATGCAGCATGTACCCTTAGGTGGCCTTGCATAAGTAGTCTACATAACGGACCTATTATCCAAAAGATGCTATTTATTTGACTATTCATCCAATTCCCTTAGGTGGCTCTGCATAATTCAACCCCCTAACGGTTTTGTTAAATAATGGTAACTTCATTCTTGGGAACTACTTCTTCTAATGCCTTTTTATCTCTTTCTCATATCATTCCTCAGATTCAAATATTCTTAAGTCATAGTTTACATATTTTCCCACATACTTGAGTATGGTAATATGTTTTCAGATAAATTGTTAAAGAATTGAGTCAATTCTAATTCATTCGGTCAAAGCTATTTCAACCTTAAACATTAGCCTCTTTATGTCCGACATGCATGACTTTAAACTACCCAAAAAAGACAAGGGAACTCTGAATAAAAGTCAAGTTCCAGCTCACTAAACATACATTTTGTATGATTTAGGTAATATTTAGAAATTAAAAAGATTCAAAGTTTGTAGGGTTATTTATAATAATCCTAGTAAAAATCAAACTATGTTTACTAGTCCCATTGGATTAGGTAAAATTTAAAGCAGGTAACAGGAAAATATGTGCACAAGTGATTGAAGATAAAAGCATTATTTCCATTTGATGCATAAGAATTAGAGGGACATCCACATATTGGAGCCTCTTCTCTTTTTCAGGAAATTACAAAAGACTGTCAACATAAGTCTTCAATTGATGAACCGCATCCCGAGCTTCATCAGTAGCTACTTGAATCTCATGCAGTCGACCAACTTCACTCTTTTCAGCCTGATGGAGTGCCTTCTTGGCATCCTCAATGGTCTTTATACCATTCGTTTGATCTCCCTCTAGTGAATTATTGAGTTGGTCAAGTTCCCCAGTAACAGCATATAAATGTTGCTGGAGTTGCACCTGTTGGACGACTTTTTATTTGATCTTATGCTTCAGCTCCTTCATCTCGACAGCATAGTCAACTTCATCTCAGGATACTGCAATCTCAAATTCACTGATATTGACTGACATCTTCACCCTAGTCAGGTCTTCATGGTACTTTTTCTTCTGCTCCCTTCTTAAGATGACTTGTTTCACTGCGGTATGGATCTCTTGGTATCCAAAACCGCCAAGTCCTAGCATGAAAAACTGGGACAACAAGCGGGAAATATTTGATGACATCTCTTTTAAAGGCACCTCAGATATGATTTTCCATATGTTGTTCCATGCCTTGCGTCGTGAAAAGCTGAGCACCTTAAGCACCTATGGGTCTGATTCAACATCATCATCACAGGGGGGCATGTAATATGGGATTAATGCACTTAAGGAAGTGCCATGTTCTGCTTCTTCCCCCCTGACCCTAGTTGCTTCACCTTATACTACTGTTTGGGCAGAAGTTGAGACCTCACCTCCAGTTCTAACCATTGAAGTTGATATCCCGGTTTGATCAATTAAAAGTATGGTTAGTTTCATATAACAATGGAAGTCGGTTGTCTATCTTGAAAACTCAGTCCAATAATTAACTAACAGTAGATCAGCAGCTTGAGAAGACTCCTCCTCATCTTTCCCAATTTCAACAGGATCTTCAAGATGGATCTCAGGAGGGTTTACTGGATTTAGCTCCACTTGAGCTAATGTTTCTGCAATGGTAGGGTTGACATCAATGTCCACACCCTCTTCAGGTATTGGCAGTTCATCATCTTCTATGGATAGAACTGCATATTATTTTTAGTCATGATTAGAAGTATAAATTATAAAAAAATTACTGGGAAAAGGATGACACTCATGCCCAAGGTCTTCTAAATCACATGATAACTTAGCATGATCGTAAAATTCTTTGAAATACATGCCACGATTCATAATTTCATCCAATGATATTTCAGAATCCTGGTTAGTCTCACCAATGGGAGCATTTGATGTATCCTCTTGGCGACCCTCATTCTACGGCCGCTGACCCTGGACAGATTCTTCAGGAAGGATGGCAGATTCAGTTGTCGCGACCGCCAATGATTCTGGTACAGGTTCTTCTCTACTTATAGCAGCAGCAAGAGAAATACTGGGAATATATGTTGGCTCTTTTTTAGAAGTATCCAAGTCAGCATGAATTTGAATTTTTTCCACAGCACCCTCTTTGGTCCTCAAAGGAAGGTCAGTCCTTTCCCTTAGATGGGAAATTGAAGAAGCCCCTGCAATCCCAAGGAAAGTGAGAAATATTTTTCATGGTTTAAAATTCATGATTATCTGAAGGACTTACCACTAATGATAAAGTGTTTAGTGGTGGACTTCCTCCTCCGTTGCCTTTGTCCTTTTGGATTTTTGGGAGTGTTGGTAGTCTCCCTTATTGGCACTTGAATTGGCGAATGGAAGGCCATGTCCAACGCCTCATTCATGGAATGTTGGCCTGGAGATATCTCGCCCAGTTCTCGAGGAGAATCAGCAACAGCCCCGATGACAGTACCACCAGGGCTATACTATGGTGAAGGAACCTCAGTTCCTTTATTTGCAAGCTGCAAGATGCAGAAAATAACTTCATTAAGTAACAAATATTCGACTGGAATCAAGTTGCAAAGAAAATAAGGAAAGAAAACTTACATCTTCAAGAGCCACATAATCTTTCCACTCCTCATCTCCAAGACCACCAGCCCCCTAAGTGGCGCCACGATCAATCATTTCCTTCACCCTCCTGGTGATAGGAATGGACTCATCAGTGGAATATATGAGCATTTCCATCTCTTTGATGTAAGCCTGCACTTCATTGGGGTTATCCTCGTATTGGATATCTGTAGAAGCCAGAAGATTCCCTATTCCAGGAAGTTGTAGGGCCTCACACAAATCCAGCCAGGCGGCCTCAGTACCATAGTATAAAGCCATCCATGTTTGGACAGCCTCTGGTCTTAGATATGAAGGCTGCGAGGAAGGTCCTACAATCTTTGATTTCAGTTTCCTCCCAGCTCCTGCAACTATAGATAGAGAATAAGAAAATAAGACTTATTGCTTTATAAAGTAGTAGTGATTAAAGTACCCTGATGAAGTAACTCACCAGGAGTAAATGGAGTGGGTCTTTTGATTCTGACCAGAGGATTATATCAGGCACGAGGATGATTTGCCACTTGTTGTGCCTCATCATCCCCATCATGGGAATCCAGTGAATCAGTCCTAGAGGAGGAATCAGGTGAATTAGCTTCAGGTGGGGAAGCATCACCTTCATGAGGAAGGGTTTCTTTATCTACAATCCTCTTCCTTTTCCCCACCTGATAAACTGGGTGATTCAGCACCCCTTTAGGGTATGATGTTATCCAGTGCTCGGCATACCATGTAGTCATGTTATGTTTCGCTTTTTCAACTGGTAGATCAAATACCGCCCCAGTCTTCTCCCTTGACGTCAGCAGCCACAGTTGCCGAGCAACCATCAGATGTTGCTCTAACCTGACATGTACTAGGGGAGATATAGAAATCTGTTGCAGACACTTGAATTGACGTGCAAATCTATATAGAGCATAGGCCTTGCAAATAATTTCTCCGTCAATCCTGGAAACTAGCACACCATCTCTACAAGCTAGCATGTATGCCCTCAAATCCAAATGGGTTGTTCCATCATCAACAAACCGCCCGGTTGGCGGATTTCCATAGGGAAAGAAGTTGAATTCATTAAACATGCTCAGCCTCACTTTCATGTCATAGGCATTAATATCTAATGGAGAAACTCCAGAGAATTCCTACACTGACAGCCTAAAGAACTTCCAGGAATTTTTAATCCATTTTGTACATTGTAAGTCCTGAAGTGAGTGGCAATCCATCCCCATAAAACTTGGAATGGTCCCACTATTCTTAAAGGAAATTTACACATGAAGACATGAAGTAAACTCCTGTGAATATTTTCTAAAATGGGGGTAGCCAACCCAACCATTTTTCCCTCATCCAACTTTTCCTCAATGATGAAGGTCCCTAGCCTGACGCCTCTCTTCGAATCCCTGACTGGTAAGAGATAAACGTTGAGCCATAAAGCCAAGAAGCTCGCCAGACGAGTCTTCTTCGGGATCCTTTGATTCACCTCATATCCCCATTTCTCAAACTCTCCTAATTCTAGAGTTGTCCAGAATGTGCCAGGAGCACCCCTCTTCTTAGGTTTTGGGCAGGTTGTAGGACTTTTGGGCCTCTTATCCTTGGATTTATTTTTCTTGGATCCTTTCTCCTTCGGCTCCTTCTCCTTTGGATCCTTATATTTATTCTCAATAATAAATATATTCATCCACTCCTCTGGATGAATATCCTTTCTAGAATGAGTTAATGAGGTCTCCAAACTCTTGAGCCTGTGGAAGATTTTAAATAATTCCTGAGCTAAAGTAGGAGTCTTCTCTGAATCATTCCAAGTCACCTTGGGAGGAATGAATTCATCATACATATCGCCCAAAATTGGATCCCCTGAGATCTTGTGGACATCCCACAGACTGATGCCTACTTCTCCATGAGTCAGATGGAAAGAATTAGTTTCTGGGCTCCAGTGGCTGAGTATCTCCGGCACGAAGTTATCATGTCTATAAACATATGTTTTCCCAACCCAAACAGCTTTGTATATCGCAAATTCTTTCAGATCCTCGACAAACTCTGCACATGTTTGTCTCACCCAGTATGCCCTCATCCAAGTTGGCTTCACACCTCCCCCAGGATGGAAGTCCCAAATTTTCTTCCAGCCATTGGATTGATCCATCTGAGCATTTCGAAAGATTTAAGGATGACAATGTGGTTGCGGATCAGGCTTATGAGTTTTTAGATCTGGCGTACAAAAGATATGATGCATCATGTGGGCCTTCTCCACTGTTCCAGCACTTATAAATACTCCTCCACATGAGATATTTTCTGAATCAAAGTTTCTATAATTCTGAAACCATGAAAATGGGAGATAGTTCTTTGCTTCTGGAATAGTAACTTCTCACAGATGACCATAGCCATACAAAGGCAAATAAATTCTTTGGGGGAAGTCGCGATGATATTTCTTCAGATACTTAGCCAAATCTGGAAGAGTGATACTTTTGACAGTATAATAATCATGGACAATGATATCCATCATATCATCAAGACGTTTTCTTGCCAGTTCATCAGCTATTCTGGTTCTAAGAGCCATTTATTCTGCACAAAAGCTGAATAAATTAACTCTTAACTAAGTTGATTTTTCATAAAATTTGTGAAGGAATTTCAGAAAAATTGAAAAGGAATTAAGGCGCGCAAGTCTAAACTTGGAGTTCAAGTATGGATGTGTCGTTCAAGTGTTAATGTGGCACACAAGTATAAACCGCGCAAGTCCAAATACCTTGACAGCAGCGCGATAGCGGAAAACGAGCAACTTGCGCGGCGAAGGTGACCTGCGCGGCGAGAGCTCGAAAATCCGGAAATCAGGTGCTATGCATGATAAATGATCACATATTTATAGGCCTGGTGGCCCACCTGTTCGCCTACAGCCAACGTGCTCCATCCAGCATGCTCCAGCCCTGCGCGAATCGCACCTACGCAATGATGGTTGTGCGGTGAACACCTGCGCACCTCTTTCCCTTTGGTTTTCTTCTTTTCCTCAGAGTCACATCCTTATTCTTTCAGATCCAACTCTGAGGGGGGACTTTTTTTGACGCTCCTTTTCATCACATTGTCTAAAGGAATGGAAAGGGAAATGACTTAGCACAAATTGATTCATCCTTTGAAGAAAACCTCAAAAATTGACAAAGTCATGAACAAGGCTTCAAGTGCACAAGGGTCGCGCAAGTTCCCTCACTGTCACGCAAGTATACTTGCGCGCCTCCTATGGTCGCGCAAGTGACTTGCGCGCCCTAAATGATAAATGCCTGGGGTCTTCTCCAGCCTATAAATAGACCCTATGGGCCCCCCATTTTGGGGAGGAATTTTTTTAGAATTTAGATATAGAGCTATGAACGCCCAAGTCTCTTCTTTGGGTCTTCCGAACACTTCTAAGGTAGTTATTTACCTAGAATGGAAGGTCTAAACAAGAGGAGTAAGGTCTAAGCATTAGAATTCACTAACACTTGCGCGCCTAAAGTTTTTTACCCTTAAGGGAAATGAACATACTTGTGCGCCGCCCTACTTCTTCACTAAAACTTGTGCGCCTCTCTTCTGGAAGTACCTCAAGATAATTCTAAAGGCTTTGGTAAAGGATCGCCCAAGTGTTACACTACTGGTTAACAATCGCACAAGTGCCCATGTGTCGTGCAGGTATACCTGTGCGACCAGGACTTGTGCACCCACACAGTACCTGCACGCCTGCCAGGACTTGCACGCACCTGCCTTTTTGGGTGCCCTTCTTGCTCATTTAACCCCTCTTATACCATTCCAGTTCTCCTATTCAAGATTCAGTCTTCAAGACATTCTTTAAATCCATTTATGGCATATTTTCTTGATTAACTTCCTTATCTGAAAGGAATTTTGTGGAATATCTCTCAAAACCTAGTGATTTACACATCTTTATGTCACTAAAGATTGAGATTTCATTCATTCAACCTCATCCTTTATGATGAGAGAACCCATTAACATGGGCCTCCTTTTTAGGAATAAGCCCCAGTCATAATTATCAAATATGGGCATCCTTCTTAGGAGTAAGCCCCAAGTCCTCATTAATCTGGGCCTCCTTTTCAGGAGTAAGTCCCAGTCATAAATCCCATTAATTCTGGGCATTCTTTTTAGGATTAAGCCCCAATCTTAAAATTCCCAAATATGGGCCTCCTTTTTAGGAGTAATCCCTAATCATAATTCTCTTAACCTGGGATTCCTTTTCAGGAGTAAGCCCCAGTCTCAAATATGGGAATCCTCTTCAGGAGTAAGCCCCAGTCTCAAATATGGGAATCCTCTTCAAGAGTAAGCCCCAAGTCCCTTAATTTTTCAAGTCCCTTAACCTGGACCTTCTTCTCAGGAGTAAGCCCCAGCCTTGATCTCTCTTAAACAATCTTAATTTCCTTTTGATCTGGGCTTCCTTCTCAGGAGTAAAACCCAATCATAAGTCCCCTCCTAACTTGGGCATCTTCCTTAGGAGTAAGCCCCAAGATTAGAGTATCCAAATCTCCATGAAGCACATATACCTTTATGGACCTTGTTCCTGGATTTCTTCCCTGAAGTAAATCTTAATCCTCATCTATTTGGGTAGTCATACACACATAATCCCCACAGCATTGCATCTTTCATGGCACAATTGTCTGGTTCACCAATACCTCTTGTTTCTCACATAGAGCATGACTCACGTGAGCTTAGAGTGTAAAAGTAATCATGACATCTTTCTTTGATCCATCAATCATGCATAAGCATCATACTCCCTTAATCGAACTACGTGGGTTCTGATTCCTTTTCCAAAACAAAGGATACGTAGGTAGCCCATTTTCGGGTATGATCCCAACTCTGAAATAATCAATGTCCTTCTGAATGACAATAAACTTCAAGTGATCCACTGAGTGGCTTTAAAACCAGTATGGTCATCATAATAACCAAGAGACTTTTTATGTATTGAAGGATACCATTGGCTAAGAATATATAAACAAATACAGATGATTATCTATCAATGAAGAACCTCGAATACATATAAAACATTCTCTAAATTTCCTACATATCAATCATTGATTGTCAGATCTAAAGTAAAACTCCTTTTATACTTGGTAATGTAATAAGGATTCATGAACATAACTTAAATCTATAAAGAGAGTCCCATATTAGAAAATAATTCCCCTCAAAAAGGTGTGATGAGTCCGACCTCCCATCCTCTCGACCAATGAAAATTCCTAAGACTCATCATTCCATAACTAATGAGCTCCTACCTTTGGAAAGTAGGTTCAAATGGATATGGAATCATTGGATGTTTCTGGTTCTACGAACAAACCCGTTAGAAACCGCTTAGAATGTTTGAATCTTAAATCAATGAGATCATCCCCAATTCCATAGGGAAACAGACATCATCAAGTGTGGCCACTTGGGCCGAAGGCCCGATGGGATCGGATCAACAACCTTCATCGTTAGATTGTGGCAGCACAAGATTCCCCCAATATAGTATCCATTACCGCTTAGTCTAGTACTAGCCTCCCATCAGGATATGCCAACTCAGAAGAAACTTCCCCCATGGAGGATCCCTCCTTCATAAGTGGAGAAGAGGATTTAGAGGATGATACTCCTACCTTTGAAGAGGGCATCTCCTCCACGGTCGACAAATTGGTACAGGTGAACCTTGGTAGCAAGGAAGACCCAAGACCCACATTGATCAGTGTCGCCCTTCCCCTCAAGGAGCAAAAGTGGTACGTAGAATTCCTTAAACAGCACCATGACGTGTTTGCCTAGAGTTATGACGAGATTCCAGGACTAGATCCTCAGGTATCCATCCACCACCTCGGTCTTCTGGCAAATCAGTGTGGGTTCAAGTAGCCTCCCAGAAAGATGCACACTTCTCACGGTGCCATGGTTGCAGCTAAAGTTGACAAGCTCATCAAGGCCAACTTCGTTGAGGAGGTCGGTTGGCCAACATCATAATAGTCATGAAGAAGAACGGACATATCAGAGTCTGCATCGACTTCCGAGATCTCAATCGTCACTATTCGAAGGATGATTTTCCCCTCCCCATGACAGAATTGTTGATCGATGTTATGGTTGTATTCCAAGCCCTCTCCTTCATGGATGGTTACTTCGGATACAACCAGATCTGAATGGCCCCCGAGGATGAGGAGTCCACAACTTTCAGGGTGCCCCAAGGTACTTTCTGTTACTAGGTTATGCCCTTTGGCATGAACAATGTAGGTGCCACCTATCAGCGGGCCATGCACCGCATATTTAAGCAAATCCTCGGGACATTGGTGGAATGTTATGTGGATGATCTGGTGGTCAAATCCCTACATCTCCAGGACCATCTCAAGGATCTTGAGAAAGTGTTTGGCTTCCTCTGTTCTCGCCACCTGAATATGAACCCGTTGAAGTGTGCTTTCAGAGTCACCTCTACCAAGTTTCTCAGCTTTATTTTTAGATATCGGGGCATCGAGATTGACCTGGAGAAGATCAAGGCCATCAGCCAAATGTATCCACCGATCAATATTTGGGATCTTTGAGGATTCCAAGGCCACTTAGCATACATACACCGATTCATTATGAATCTGGATGGCAAGTGTAAGCCCTTTTCTCGGATCATGGAAAAAGGCACCCCTTATGAATGGGACGAAGAGTGACAGACCGCGTTTGAGGAAATCAAGAAGTATCTTCTCTAGCCTTTGGTCTTGATACCACCCATATCTGGAAAGCCACTGGTCCTTTATGTGATTGCCCTCGAACAATCTCTCAGCACCCTTCTCACCCATAAGAATAATGAGGGGACAGAGAATAGTCTTTACTATCTTAGCCGCATGATTCTCGATACAGAGACTAGATACTCCCCTATCGAGAAGAGCTGCCTAGCACTGGTATTCAAAGTACAGAAGTTGCGACATTACCTGCAACACCATGAGGTACAGCTGGTATCTCGGGTAGATCCACTGAAGTACATCTTGAACTGCCCCATATTGACAAGTTGTCTATCTTGGTGGGTGGTAATCCTTCAACAGTTCGACATCAGGTTCATGCCTAAGAAGGTTATAAATGGAAAAGCATTAAAACTTCCTAGCTGCCCATCTAGCTCTTGTTGACCAGTCTCTGGACCTCAATTTCCCCGATGAGAAAATCCTCTCAGTAGACCAATCCATGCCATGATGGAAGATGTACTTTGATGGTGCTTCCCATATCCCCACCAATAAGAGGCTCAATGATCCCTAACTCAATAGGGTAGGCTTGGGTATCATCTTCATTACCCTGACACAAGCCATTATTCCGTACTCATTCCTATTTTCAGAAGGCTGCACCAATAATGAGGCAGAGTATCAGGCTCTCACCACTAGCCTTAAGCTATCCCTCAAGATTGATGTGCCCAATTTGCATGTGAAAGGGGATTCTGAACTAGTCATCAAGCAGATCAATGGTGACTAGTTGTCAGAAATCCAAAGCTCGTACCATTTTTGGAGCGCACTCTCCAGCTAATGTCCTAGTTCCCATCTCGGCCGAAATTTACTCATGTCTCTAGATCTCAAAATGGTTGAGCTGATGCCCTGTCCAGTCTGGCTGCATCACTTGCAGAGCCGGAGCAGGATGACCTGATTATCCACATGGCACATCGGAGAGTCATTGCTCCTGTCTCCCCAGGTGACGACGACAACCTGTAGGTGAGTCATCTTACCATCGAAGCCTCCATGTCAGGACCCCCATATGTAGTGGTTAAAGTGACTCCCGACTGGAGGGACCCCTTTGTCGAGTATCTCCAAAATGGTTACCTCCCGGCTGATCGGGCCGAACACGGGCAAATCTGACATCACGCGTTACAGTTTACCCTCAAGGATGGTCCTAGTCATGAGAAGATCCTCTTCAAATGCAGGTTCAACGGTGTTATCCTCTGTTTCATTCAAGGAGTCAAGATTTCTCAAGTCATGCAGGAGGTTCATGCCAGTTCCCGCGGTGCTCATCATACCAGGCCGAAGTTATCCCACCAGATCCAGAGACTGGGGTACTTCTGGCCCTCTATGATCCATGACTGCATCGAGTTCACCAAGAGGTGCCACACATGCCAAATTCATGCTAATTTTATGCATTGGCCCCCAGATCCTCTCCACTCTACCAAGTACTCTTGGCCATTTGCGGTATGGGTACTCGATGTTGTGGGACCTTAACCACCAGCGACAGTTCACCAATGCAGATTCATCCTGACTGCTACAGATTTCTTCTCCAAGTGGGTAGAGACAATTCCACTCAACGAGGTCAAGGCCCATTCCATCGTTGACTTTGTCAGTTCCAACATCATCTACCGATTTGGAGTTCCTCATGCATCCTCACCGATAATGGCACGAAATTTTGAGCAGTTGAGCTGAAGAAGTTGTACGCTAAGTACAACATCCGTTCTAAACATACCTTCGGCTATCATGCACAAGAAAATGGAGAGATCGAGGCGTTCAAAAAAACTCTCTCTAACATTTTTGTAGAAAATGGTTGGTCAGAATAAGAAGATTTGGCCGGACAAGCTCCCCAATTCCCTCTGGGATTATCGGACAATGACTCGTAATTCCACCCAGGTGACCCCATATTCCCTGGTGTAAAGAACTGAGGTCGTACTACCCATTGAGATTCAGTTTCCTTCATTGTGCACAATGGTCTATGGCCAGCAGGCACCAGATAAAGTATCTTAAATTCGTCTGTCTGAATTGTAAGCACTTAACGAGAATAGGCTTCATACCTTGCACAATCTGGAAAGGCATCAAAATAAGCTAGTCAGAGCTTTCAACAAAAAATTTATCCTCCACTCTTTCCTGCAAGGTTATTTGGTATTGGCCCTCAGGACACCAATGATACCTGGTAGGAAACCACCCAAGTTGGAGCCCAAGTGGGAAGGACCTTACATCATTCACAAGGTTTACCCCAATGGTGCATACTCACTGGTGACCATGAATGGTGAGCGTATAACTCCTCCCACCAATGCCAAATTTCTCAAGCAATACTTTTCCTGAGCTAACCAGTCCTGCATGACCCTAAAATTTCGGGTCCCGCATGACCCTAAACTGCTCATCGTCCTAAATGACGTTAAACTGTTCATCACCCCACACGACATTAAACTGTTCATCATCCTGCATGATGTTAAATTTTTCATCATCCTCACCACACAACGTTAAACTGCATGGCCTATAAGAACTATGTAAGGCTTGATTCCCATCCTTATGGGATACGTAGGAATGCTCGGACGCTTGGTCTTGAGTCCATCCCCCAGACTCTTCTTTGACTATCCCCCTGGGTATAGTTCTCATGGAGGGTCCTTGCAAGGTATAGTGTAGGCTTCTTTAGCCCCACTCGTGTCAGGATTACGACTGTTGCACCATGTGCCCCCTCCTCATTCTTCTAGTCTCCCACGTCATCACCGCACGATGTTAAACTACATGGCCTTTAATAACTATGTATGGCTGGATTCCCATCCTCATAGGATACGTAGGAACGCCCTAGCATTTTGTTTGTTGTCCCAGCCCAAACTTCAGAATTCCCCCTTGGGTCGGGACAAATGGTATGGTATAGGCTTTTTCCCCAATTCGAGTCAAGATCATCTCGATCCTGCCATATGTCCTGCTCCTCAGAGATGTCTATCACCTCACCGCCCTGATTGACATTAAAATTCATGGGCACAACCACTACCACAAAACTGGGTTTCCGCAGCGACACCTTTTAACAGTGCTAAAAAAAGTGCTAATAAAGGGGGGCCTTTATTTGTGATTTTTTTAGTATAGCTTATAAAGGGGGGATTTATCAGCGCTTTTTCCTAACACTGATAAATTTTATATTTCAAAAAAAATCATGAAAAATAATATATTGTTATATAAGTATATTTATATTGATATAAATATAATATATATTTTTTAAATATGTTTTAGAAAAGTATAAATAGACTACTACATTTAATATATAAGAAATTTAGTAAAAATGGATTTAAATTTTTTAAAAAAATATTATTAATTAATAATTTACTAATTATCATCGATTAATAATCATTTAATAACAATTTGTAGACACAAAAAATCAAAAAAAATTAATAAAAGATCTAAAATATGTTGAAAATGTAACTCAAACTTCAAACGGCCATAACTTTTGATCCGAGAGTCCGTTTGAGCTATATAGCATATAAAATCGAAGCCTGTGACGAGATCTATGCTCTAGTGACTGGTTCAAAGCCTCTGTTACATTTTTCAATGCCAAAAAAGGCCCAGAATTCCTCCAAAATTGAGTTTTTAGTCGGCATACCCCGATTTGTTAACATTTAAACATGTATAACTTCTGATTCAGATGTCCGTTAGCCCTGTACCACATATCATATCGAATATTGTTTCATTTTCTTCAATTTTACTAGTTATAGAGTTGAAACGGGCTTCTGGATTATAAGTTATGGTCATTTTAACATTCTATGGCTTTTCAAATACACATATATATGTATTTATTCGTAAATATATATGTGTCCGTGTGTGTGTGTGTGTGTGTTGTAAATATGTATGTATTTATTTATTTATTTATTTATAAACATACATAAAAAACTTTTATAAATGTATTTAAAACTAATCTTATAAATATATATTAATATACAAATAAATATACGGATAAAATATTCTAACTGCAAATATATATATAAATAGATATAAATATATATTAATATATGAATGAATATATATATACTAATATATGAATAAACACATATGTATTAATATAACTAAATATATTTATATTAATATGAATCTATATTAATATACGAATAAATATAACTATATATATATAAATAAATATAAATATATATTAATATAGGATAAATATATATATATATATATATTACTATATGAATAAATATATATGTATTAATATAACTAAATATATTTATATTAATATGAATCTATATTAATATACAAATAAATATAACTATATATATATATATCCTTAAATAGATAAAAAAACAAAATGGCTTAGTGGTAAAGGTGCAGACGCGCAAGGGGGAGGTCGCAGGTTTGAATCCGGGTGGAAGCAAGGAGGGGTGCGCGGGCAAGTGTAGAATGCGTAGGCAAGGGCAACATGCGGGAGTGGGAGGGGGCCGCCTAGTGCTGATAAAGGGGGGGGTCAAGCGCTGTTAAAATCGCCCCCCCTCCCCCGAATATAAATTATTTATTTATTTATTTATTGAGTTTTATCAGTGCTCTTTTTTAGCGCTGATAAAAGGGGTCTTTTATCAGTGCTTTTTTAGCACTGATAAAAGGGGTCTTTATCAGCGTTTTTCTGAGTACTGATAAAATGGACCCCCCCCCCCCGTTATCTTCACCTCGATTAACATCGCTTTTTTTAGCACTGTTAATGCACTTTTCTAGTGCTGATAAAATCCATGTTTGTAGTAGTGAACAATGTTTAACCCACTCCTTTGATTTGGACTCCATCATATTTCACATCCAAAAGGACCCCCAACTGGAATGGATGCTCGGCCCAAGGGCTCTCCTACCACTTCAGGCCAACGCCCTCGAGGATGTTGAGAAAAAAAATTAATACAAGTCCCATGTTGTGAATATGGTCAGTGGTTGATGCTCATTTTTTGTTCCCATTTCAGGTCACGCTATAAGAACATTGTGTTTAGAACATGTTCAATGGATATCCTTTTTCATTGTCACCACCTCCATAGATCCCAAACATTGAGTGTGGTGGTTCATCCTGCCCATTGTATCTTCGAGTTACAGCTCCCTTCGGGCAATGCCAGCTATCAGACCCTTATATGATAGGGGAAGCCGAATCCGACTCCTTATTTCCCACACCGAGCACTGCTCACATGGGCTTAGGATTTGTGATGAGGCGGTAACCGCACAAGAGGTTATATGGCTACAGTTGGACAGGACGCCTAACCTCAGGTCCTTCGACCCCTTTGGGCCCCTGGCCCAAGTTATCATTTAGGATTGTGTGGTGTGGTACGGACTCATGTCCTCATTCACATCAGGATATTTTTTCCACACCACACATATCCCCTTGAGATATCCCTTCCTTAATTTTTCATCCGTTCCGTGAGCACAAGCCCTTCCATGCTCAGCACGACTCATCATTTGGGTTTCTGTCTCCATCTATATCCAGAAGGGCCCCGAATGGCATGGAAACTCAGCCCAAGGGATCTCCTACCATTATAGGCTAACTCCATAAAGGATTGCGAGTAGAAAATTGATACAAGTCCCATGTTGTGAATATGTTCAACAGTCAACGTTCAATTGTTTTCCCCGAACTCTGGTGACACAAGGGTGGATACTGTGTTACGAACCTGGTCAGTAGTTGTCCTCAACCATCATTGTCAATGTGTGGTCTTCTATAAGTACGATTATTCCCCCTTTCTATCCCATGCATATGACATTAAACTAGGAATATATGGTCCGAGCTATATGACCCTAAACTAAGATCACCTTCATCCTCACTACAAGACGTTAAACTGCAAACTGGCTGGGACTTTCGGTCTGAGGCCCAGCCTCAGGCCCCTTGGCCTTTTCAGGGCCCCGGTCCAAGTTCTCACTTATGATTGTATGGTGTGGTGTGGGATTATGTACTCATTCACGTTGGGTTACTCGTTGTGTCGTACACACCCCTGTATGAGATACCTTACCCCTACCTTTGTCCTCACTGCAAGACGTTAAACTGCAAACTAGTCAGGACTTTCTGTCTGAGGCCCGACCTCAGGCCCCTTGAACTTCTTGGGCCCCTAGCCCAATTTCTCACTTAGGGTTGTATGGTGTGGTATGGTATTATTTCCTCATTCACATTGGGTTACTTTCCACGCTGTACACCTCCTTTGTGTGGGGTATCTTACCCATTTGCGTCCTTACTGCATGACAGTAAACTGCACATTACCCTCTTCTAGAACTATGAGTGGATTGATTCCCATCCTAATGGGATATGTAGGACTGCCCGAACATCTAGACTTTGGGTCCAGCCCTATCTCTTAGAGATATCCTTGTTATCTAGGTCCCTTGGCCTGCATTCTTCCATGAGGGGGATATATGGTCTGGTACGATATTATGTCATCATTCACATTGGGTTTATAACAACCACGCCACATACCTCTCTCTCCTGATCAGCCTTCACTCCCTTTCCCTGTTCTCGTCTCTTTGAGTCGTCTGCTCTCAAGTTGAGCCCTTCAACCCTCTACGTAAATTCACCAATTAGACCATGAGTACTTTGGTCTAGAACCTGGAGTGTCAGATTCTACCTGAAAATGTTTTTACCCATTTTTTGGGCTTCGTGTTCCCCTTCATTTGGTCTTCCATTATCTGTCACATCCGAAGGGACCCCCAAATGGCATGGATGCTAGGCCTAAGGGTTCTCCTACCATTACAGGCCAACTTCCCCGAGGGTTTAAGACAACAAATCGATACAAGTCCTATGTTGTGAATATGGTCAGTGGTCGACGCTCATTTTTTTTCTCCATTTCAGGATAACGCGATATAGATGTTGTGTTTCGAACACAATCAATAGTTATCCTCCACCATCACACCATACCCTTAAAGCCTTGAATATTGGTTACATGATTCACATTATGTTCCACCCCATCATGTCCAAATGGAATTTCGACACTCCTGGAACTATCCCTCAGTGCGCATTGCACGTTAGGAGGAAAAAAACCATGGTAAAGGCATCATTCGGGGCTCTGCACCGACTTCCCTTTGGCGTGTTTTACAGACATTGCAAAAAATATATTCCACCCTTGTTTCCTACACCGAGTTTGACTCACGTGGGATTAGGTATAAGGTTGAGGTATGTACTTAATTGGAAGGATTCTGCTTCTCCTTGGTCCGAGCTCTAAGACCTTAAACTAAGATCTCTTTTAGAACTATATACAGCTTGATTCTCACTCCCATGGGATACGTAGGAATTCCTAGACATCTTGTCTTTGGGTCCAGCTTGAGTTTCACTAATTTATCTCTTTTTTCTGCCTTTGGAGCCTTAACTCCTATGGGAATGTGTGGTATGGTATGGGATTATGTCCTCATTCATGTCGGGTTTGCATTAGCTCCACCACATATGCCCCTTTTTAGGAGTTATCCCCCCCTATATGTTGTCCCACATGACATTAAACTATATGTTGTCCCACATGACATTAAAAGGCACCTTCAAGAACTATGTATGGCTTGATTCCCATCCTCATGGGATACGTAGGAACACCCAAAGATCTCATCTTTGGTTCCAGCTCAATTGAGAGCTAGCCTCTCCTATCCCATATCCTCTAATCTTTCCTAGCCCCTCGGCCCGAGGTTTCTTTTACGGAATCATGCACAGTATGATATGGACCTCGTCCTCATTCACACCGGGTATGCTTTATCACGTCGTTCACATTCACTTTCGAACCTCATCCTTCTTGTATATGTATGAGCCATATGACTCTATACTATGTTGCTTAGTCCCACATGACTTTAAACTGTTGTTTCTATTCTACACGATGTTAAAATGCATGGTTGGTCCCATCACATGACCCTAAACTATGACATTATCATCCTGGCCGCACGACGAAAAACGGCACTGCACCATGATGTCCTCACTCAAGGAGGCATCATGTTTGGTATCGTTCATACACCATACCATTTGTCAATGCCTGTACATGGCTTGATTCTTGTGTCAATGCTTATACTTTCTATCCTAGGTCCATCACTTCACAAAAAAAACACTCATTCATCCTAAAGGACAAACAAGATATATCAAATACCGCTTATTTTGGTTTAAGGGCTATACCCACACAACCTTATTATCTCTGGCACTGGTATCTTACCGTGCCATTTCAAGAACTACACATGGCTTGATTCCCATCCTCATGGGATATGTAGTAATGCCCGTGCACTTTTCCTCGGGCCCAGCCTAACTTACATTTTTGGTCCCTCAACCTAAAACCTTCCCAGGAAACACATGGTGATCTGGACTCCAAGTCCTCATCCATGTCGAGTTTTATAATTACCTCACCATGTATCTTCTACATTCCCTACCATCTACAGTCTGAGTTCTATGACCCTAAACTAAGATCTTCCTAGGGGAACTACGCATTGGGTTCAGCTACTTCGATGCCATGTGCACAGTCCATTAAATCAATCTCCCCTCAATGGTTCATCCTACGACCATTAAGCTGGAAGCATGAAACCTCAGGACCCTTGTCCTTGGGGGGAAGGGACTCAACTCACTCTATATGATACATCTTATAGTCTTATTTAGACATGTTTTGAAAAAGAGCCTGAAGTGTGGAGTTTTCACGGGGATATTCCCCTCATTCCATATCCAATCTTTGTGAGCTCGTCATTTGGATCCTCATTCTCTTTCATGTCTGAAGGGACCCCCTTTTGAGGCCTGGTATCATGCCACACTAGACTACCTACCATCCTAGGAAAATGTACCTAAATACCTTAGACGACATTTGCGACAGGTCATGTGTTTCAAACATGGTCAGCGGTCGACCTTCATTTGTCTGTCCTCATTCCAGACTAACACGAAATGGATACTATGTTTCAAACATGGTCAACATTTATCCACTATATTTATGCCACCATCATTGTGGTCCAGATCTCAAGCATCATGATTCACATATTTCCACTTTCTTATGTTCAAGTGAAATTCCAACATACTCGGATTTACTCTTCCACGCATCTAGGTGCGTTATATAGGCGGGTCATCATCATTGGGATGTCGTTCACCTAGTGTCCCAACACTGCTAACATGTTCCTTCCTATGTCGGGAAAGTACCATCACTACTTCTTATTTCCCACATCAAGCACGACTCACGTGGGCTTAGTAGTTCTGGTA
This sequence comes from Viscum album, assembly GCA_963277665.1. Lineage (NCBI taxonomy): Eukaryota > Viridiplantae > Streptophyta > Magnoliopsida > Santalales > Viscaceae > Viscum > Viscum album. Next base: position 2,050,509,027 of record OY728153.1, on the reverse strand, counting down.
GGACGTGTACTAGAGCAGCCATGTTTCTCATGCCTTCCTTCGTCCCGCACGAAGTTAAACTATGACCACAGAACTACGTGCGGCTTGATCCCCATCCTCTTGGGGTACGTAGCAATTCCCTACCACTTTGCTTCGGGCCCAAGCTAACTTCTACTTTTGGTCCCTTGACCTAAAGAAATTTCTTCAGGGATATGTGGCATGGTGCAGACTCTTTATGTCCACCTTCATGTTAGGTTTATAGCTGCCACACCACATACTCCCTTCCTGGGATCTCCCCTTTCACCCCTCGTCATATAATATGATGTTAAACTACACGGTCCCACATGTCCTTGATGTATGACATCAAACTACGATTCTACCCTGAACATGTTCAGGATACCCCATGTTAATCACGGGATGCACCGGGTCCCTTGCCAAAGATTCCTTTCTCAGAAGTATGTTTGATCCATGATCAAAAGGATACACCCACCTAATGTTCCTTCATCGCAGTGGTGTGATTTCAAGAGTTTTGGACCCCATATGAACAACCTATCACTCCAACTCCATGCTTTGTGTTCCCTTCATTTGGAACCTCATCCTCTTTCACGTCTAAAGTAACCCCTTAACAGCACGGATTCTCGGCCTATGGCTCACCTACTATCCTGGGCCAACGTTCTAGAATAAAAATGGATGAAATTTTGAGCCAGGCCTCATGTTTTGAACATGGTCAGTGGATGGCCCTCATTTGTCATCTCCATTTCAGGCTAACACAATTAGGATATTGTGTTTAGAACACGGTCAACGGTTATCCTTCATTGTCATTCCACCCCTACAGTGTTCCAAATTTTGGGTATCATAATTCACACATTATACTCCCCTATGTTCGGATTAATTCCAATTCCCCTGGAGTTACCCCATTTGTGCACAAGAGCACACTGGGAAAATGGTGATTTGACTATTTTGAGAGCTTCATTCTCTGGTCAGGTCTCTCCCATTTCTTCCCAGAAATCCAGACCATTTTTCCAAACTCCAGATGCTCAAATCTTGGTTGGCACTCTTATTTTAGGATGGAATAACACGATGATCATCCCTTGTTTCTCCAAATGGGCTTGAACCACATGAACTTAGGGATTGATCACTGGGAATTTCACGAATAAAATAGATGCGTGTAAAACCAACACAAGTAATGAAACTCATGCATATAGCTAGCATAAAATAATCAAAGTGTAAAAATATGTTCAAAATTCATGTGCATTATAGCACCTGAGGGTCTATCCCTCCCATGGATGGGTTAATCCCATCAAAAGAAAGTTGCAGCTCCGCCACCCTCTAGCTTGTGGCATCTAGGATTTGTTTCCACCTGTTCAGTTCTCATGCCTCCTCATCAGCGATGGGGCGAAATTCATTGGTCGTAATCTAGGCCTTCTCTACATTGATCCGGATGACGGTCATCTCCTCAAAGGCTCACTTCATTCCCTCTTTTTCCTCTTCCATCTGGGCCTTTAATTACAATATTAGCTCAAATTGTGCATTGAGGGAGGTTGAGTGCTCGTCTGCCTGACTTTGTAGCCTCTAGACCTCATCTTCAGCCTCCTGGAGCCTATTTATGTTCACCTCTTTTCTCCTCTTCCATCCCACACTGAGGCCACGGTCATACTCCCGAATCTTCTCCACCATAATATCTCGGACAAGCATGTGAGGACACTGGGCATCCACTCCCCCAGCACACAGTTCGCGTAGTCGCAAGCGAAGTCTGTCCATCTCATCCAGCCATAGTGCTTGGGGTGTCATCAATGAAGCGCTTGATCCGCTTCCATGATTGGTGAAGGACTATTCTATTTTCCTCTTCATCAGGGGTCGTCTTGTCCCAGTCAGTATGGTTGGTAGGTAAATATGAAGGGAACACCCCCAGGAACTCTTCAGTAGGGTCCACATCTAGTGTTTGATCGGTCATGGTGGGACGTGGGATATCTGATCGATCCTCATCCTCAGATCCCACCTCAATGATCTCGGGTTCAGCCCCGCTGACGGTCCCACCAGTGATCGGGAGCACCGTCGCTTGGTCATTTTGGGCCTCCGCCTCCACGATCACCAGCATTCCCCTGGGAAGGACGCTACCAGAAGCCCCGACCAACCTCGCCAAGGAGGCCAATGCCATTTGAAGAAATGTGCACACAAAAAAGGAACATGAACATTAGTTAACATGGTCAGGGGATGAAAGTCATAAAATTGATAGAGGGGACTTACAAAGATCGAATTCATGATCTCGTTATTGGTTTTATGTTGTCGGGAACCCGAGGCGTGGACCCCCATATATTATCAGAAGATCTGAAAGCTCTATAGGGGTCACCTCAGGTTTCATGGCCCCGCTGGACATAGCAATTGATGGAACCTAAGGTGTAGATTCTGAAGGTCCCACATCAGCATTTGTTGAGGGAAAAGAATGATTCCTGTGTATGAGGTCCTCCTGCATAGTTCAGATGTTAGTAAGGAGTCCAGACTGACCTAGAAGCAGACCCTGAGGAAGGGGATTGGGATTTTACCTCGAGGGCCTCTGCGAATTCTTCAAGGTTCGAGTCCTGATCGCCAACTTTTCCCTCCTCCAACGAGATCCCTCTACCAGCCTCCTCCCCCCATGAGGACTCATCTAATTATTCCGGAAGAGGAAAGCTCTCTCTTAGTTCAGCGACCGAAAACTGCGGTGGAACCGTACGATTCAGAAATATCTTGACACGATCTGTCATTAGACGAGGAGCACCCCAGGAATGCACAAAGTCTTACAGCTCTACCAGGTATTGCTCTGACTTTTCTTGGGACACCTCAATGTCGACCTGGATAGGTCCTATCCCTAGAAAATCCATCCTGAGATGGTTCAAGTGTTTCCACATCTCAGACGGTCCGGGGAATTGTTGGTTGACTTCCCAGATATCCCAGGCCTCCGGGATGACAACATTCTTCAGAATGTCTATATGGCACAGCCGCTTTCCTAGAGCCTGGGTGGGTATCCTACAGAATCCTCTCGGTGACCTCCCCTCTGGATAACTCCATTCTTCTAGGACAGCTGGGTCCACTATCGTTGTTGGATCTATCGCCACTACCTCACCCTCAACTGGTGCGGGTCTCACCACCACGGCAGCCCCACCACCACAAGATTCCCTTGCCACCTTCCAACCCCGACCCCGAGGTTGGGGGGGCTCACTATTACCGACACAAATGGTGGGATGCTTCAGTATCTCCCCCGGGTAGGTGATCGTACCACTTCACTGTGTAATTTTCACCTTTACACCACTGTGTTGAACTTATTTTATATTGAAAATTATAAAAATAATTACAAGTTGCATTCCATTTTTGAATCATTTATTTTGTGTTTATCACTGTTAAAAAGGGAAATGATACTTGTTTTGATGATTCCATTGTAGGAGGAGGTGATTTGGAGGGCCCATAATGATTTCCAAGAAAAATGGGCCAAACTGCGTAGGATCCAAGCACGCTAGTAGATTAATCCACACACTTCTACTATACCTTGAATCCAATTGGGATGATATTTTGTGGGCCGGTCCAAATTGTATTGGGCTACATTTCTTATGAAGGAACCTAAGACTCATTCTTCTATCCAGTGGCTCAACTGACCTAATCTGTCCAGTACACCAAATCTGCATGATGTCAAACATTGTGTGTTGTGATCTGTCCATATCTCGGGATATAGGTGTCCAATTTATTCCAAACTTTGGATTTAGACATCCAGGAGGTGGGGATACAACTTTTTTATTTTCTCCAAATCGAGATAAGGCTGTATGGAGGTCAAAACACCTATGAAAAGTGGTTTTAATAATTTTGTGTGCTCAAAACCACCTTCCCATTTTCCTATAAAATGGAAACTTGGGATCTTCATTTGAAATTTTAGCCAGGAGGAAAATCTCTAGTATTTTGGATACCCAAAGAAGTCCTATATCATCCAAGGAGTTCTGGAGGCCCCTATTCCCATAGGGGAATCAAGGATGAAGAGCGGGTTCCACCCGAGCCTCCTCCTTCTCTCGATGGCGAGCTAAACAGTGGACGATCATTTCGAGGGAGCTACACAAACTTGGGATGGAGTTCCAGCACATGTTCTTCTACTTGTTTTGTATAATTTGTGTGCTTAATATTTCACTTATTTTTTTTCTTGACATTCTTTCCCCTGATTACATTTCATTTGATATAATTAAGTGGAATGCTTTTTATTTCAACACCGATTGGGTTGATATTTCAAGTGGGAATTTTGGGTTGTTACGATTGGACAACACAATAATCCTATTTATCTCACACATACATAATATTTAATTATGATTTGGTAGACCTCTTATTCTATGTTTGGTAACCAAATATTTTCAACACGATTTTTGTGCCAAGGGGTGGTTATTTAAGTATCATTTGAAGAGGCGAGAGGGGAGTCAAGATCTTGAAAACCTTCAACCAAAGAATTAAACAAAACCATGTTAAATTTTCAGAACAATGAACTATCCAAGATGTGTAGTGAACTTGAAATGATCTTATTCTCTCATAATTATTAATACACCACCTTTTCTTTCTAACTATTAAACTCTTAAATTAAGTCATTTCATCCTAAAACTGTTTTCAAACCCACCCCCTATCTAATTAATTCTTATTAAAAACGCACACTCTAAACCCACCAACACACCTTGAGAGATGACCTAGGGTCTACCCTAGACTATAAATCAACATTAAAATCATAATCAATTTGCCACGTCATAACAGTGTGGTCAAATTTTGGCGTCGTTTCCGGGGAGCGTTTTGGTTTTAATGCGTGTTTTTGATAAGTTTTTTGTAATTTTTGTGAATATTTATTTGTTTTATCTTATAACTCTTCCTATCTTTTTGTATTCTGATCTATTTGTTGTGTAGGTTTGGTGCATTATGTGTTCTACTCCGGGAGACTTACAACCTTTCGAATCTGAACCAGAGAGGATCCTACATCAGCGACTCTGAGATACACAAGAGGAACCTTTGAAGGAGGATACAAAAAACATCAACACACTTATTGATCCTTCTTCTTCTTCTTCAAGAACCCACATTAAAGCTGAAATTAACGTGAATAACATGGATGAAAACAGTAGAACACTAAAATAACTAACCTCACCTGATGTTGATATTCAGCCCACATACATTCAATTACAAGGTGAGGCACCCAATTTTGAACTAAAATCTGGTTTAATTCATCTATTACCAAGATTCCATGGACTTCTTGGAGAAGATCCACACAATCACTTAAAAGAATTTCATACTATTTGTTCAACATTAAAACCTGATAATGTGGATGAGGAACAAGTAAATCTTATATCATTCCCATTTTCTTTAGAAGACACTGCAAAAGATTGGTTGTAATATGTTAATTCAGTAATAAGAGGTTGGGCAAACATGAAATGCCTTTTTATTGAAAAATATTTTCCAACCTCTCGAACTACAACAATAAGGAAGGAAATATGTGGTATAAGACAATCTCAAGGGGAAACATTACATGAATATTGGGAACACTTTAAAAGGTTATGTTCAAGTTTCCTACACCACTAAATAAGTGATCAACTTTTAATTCAACATTTTTATGAAGGTTTAATCCCTATTGATTGAAATATGATCGATACTGCTATAGGTGGTGTGCTAGTTGATAAGACCCCAATTACTACAAGAACCCTAATTTAGAACATGGCTCAAAACACACAACAATTTGGTTCAAGGTCCAATGTACCGATTCGAGGTGTCCATGAGGTACAAAGTACTGAATTTGAGAAGAAGTTGGACACAAAGTTCGAAGAGGTAAGTACCCTTCTTTGGAAACTTGCTATTTCCCAAGATAAATCCCAATATCCTCCTCCCATACATTGTGGTATATGTTCTTCTGACACCTACTACTCTGACCAATGTCCTCAATTGAGGGAAACATCTGAGAGTTGAGAGGCAATATTTCCAAGACGCCCCTATAACCAACCCTTTAGGAAAGAACCTTAATATCCATCCAACCCTGGGTGGAAAGAGAACCAAGCCTATAGGAAAGGGGGTATTCAAACCAACCTCAACAACAATGGAACCAACCAGGGCAGAGTAGTCATCCACCACCACCACCCAGAAATCCTCAACCACCCCAAAGGTTTTTCCAACAAAACCCTCCAAAACCTGAGCCTAGCCTAGAAGATATAATGAAACAAATGGATGCCAACAATATCCAATTCCAAAAAAACACTCAAGAAGCCATACAAGACCTAAAACCCCAATTATGACAACTAGCTAACTCAGTGGGTGAAATTCAAAGTCACGGATCAGGAAAAATTCTCTCTCAACCAGTAGTTAACACCAGGGATAAAGGAAATGTCAGCTCCATCACCCTTAGGAGTGGAAAACTACTAGAAAATAAAATGAATCCTCCATTAGAGTCATCCCCTCCTGAGGAAACCTCCATACCAACCATTAAAAATGTTCCAAATGTTGAAGAACTTTGTCCTGAGAAAAGCCCTTCCAAAGGAAAGAGTGTGTATATTGATTAGTCACCTAGCCCAACCATTACTCTTCTATTTCCTCAAAGGGCCACCCAACCAAGAAAACAAAAGGAAACTAAACTTGATAAGGAAATATTGGACATTTTTAAGAAATTTCATGTTAACATCCCATTTATTGATGTTGTGAAGCAAATTCCATGGTACGCCAAGTTTCTAAAGGATATGTGTACACACCGAAGGAAACTTCATGGAGATGAGAAGGTGATCTTGGGGAGTAATGTTTCATCATTGATAGAGCCATCACTTCCCACCAAGTTCAATGATCATAGAAAATTTTCAATTCCATGCACCATAGGGGAGTATTCTTTTTCTAATGCTATGCTTGATTTAGGTGCTTCTATAAATGCTATGCCTCACTCTATTTACTCTACATTACATGTTGAGGAACTGAAGCCCACTAGAATTATTGTTCAACTGGCTAACCGGAGTACTGCACACCCCTCTGGTGTGTTAGAGGATGTTCTTGTGTGGGTTAAAAATTTAATTTTTCTTGCTAAATTTTATGTTCTTAAAACGGAGGATGATAGGATAAATGGACATGCCCCAATTATATTGGGGAGACCCTTCTTGAAAACTACCAAAACCATAATTAATGTCCATGATAGTACATTATCTATGGAGTTTGGTGGTGACATTTTCCACTTCAATATCCTTGATTCCTTGAATCACCCCTCATAATAACATTCCTCTCTCTCTTTTAATTCAATTGATGTACTCCCTACCCTGGAAAAAACAACTTTTATTTCCCCAGATACCCTTTCTGGGTTTTCTTCATTGATAGAAATTCTAGGAAATGATTAATGCATTGATTGTTGTAGTGGTCTATAAAAGTGTCATGCATGTTCATTGATTGATGATTTCTTGAACACTGAAGATCCACTGACCATCAATGATACTGCTATGCTTTTAAAAGCACATTCATCATTCAAGGATGATACCATTGAACAGTTAGATGAGATTAGTGATCTTGAACTTTCACACACACCCATCAATCCAAAATCCACCTAAAATGGAAATGAAAAAATTGCCTCAAGATTTAAAATATTCATATCTTGAGAATGGAAACAAGTTTCCTGTCATCATTGCTAGTTCACTCCCTCCTGAGCATGAATTGCATCTGCTTGAACTTTTGAGGGAGTATAAACAATATTTGGGATGGACACTTGCTGACATTCCTGGTATTAGCCCATCAATTTGTACACATCATATTTTGTTAAATGATGACGCTAAACCAATGAGGTAGCCACAAAGTTGACTGAACCAAAACCTCTTAGAAGTTGTGAAAAATGAGGTTACAAAATTATTGGATGTTGGAATCATTTACCCCATCTATGATAGCCAATGGGTCAGTCCCGTTCAAGTAGTTCCTAAAAATACTTGCCTTACAGTAATCAAAAATGAAAATAATTAATTGTTTCCAACTCGTGTGCAGAATAGTTGGCGTGTCTATATAGACTATCACCGACTAAACCAGCACACTGGGAAGGACCATTTCCCTTTTCCATTCATTGACCAAATGATAAAGAGGCTAGCGGTTAAGTCCCACTATTGTTTCCTTGATGGGTATTCTGGATACTTTCAAATCCATATTTTCCCTGAGGATCAAGAAAAGACAACCTTCACTTGACCCTTTGTCACATTTGCCTATAGAAGGATGCCATTTGGTCTATGCAATGCTCCGGGTACTTTCCAATGTTGCATAATTAGTATTTTTTCGGATTACCTGGATAATTTCACGGAAGTATTCATGGATGATTTCACTGTTTATGGCTCTTCTTTTGATGAATGTTTGAGTAGTCTTGGTTCAGTCCTACGTCGCTGTATTGAAAAGAATCTTGTATTAAATTATGAGAAATTCCATTTCATGGTGCGACAAGGTATAGTTTTGGGGATGGAATACAAGTAGATAAATCAAAAGTGGATGTCATTTCTTCCTTACCATTCCCCAAAAATGTATGGGATGTGTGGTCTTTCCTAGGTCATGCTAGATTTTACCGTCATTTCATTCGTGACATTAATAAAATTTCACTCCCCTTATCCTGATTACTCCAAAAAGAAAAATAATTTGTTTTTGATAAAGAATGTGAGGAAGCTTTTAATAAGTTAAAATGGAGTCTCATGTCACCCCCAGTAATCCAACCACCTCGGTGGGATTTACCGTTTGAGCTCATGTGTGAGGCCTCTAACTATGCATTTGGGGCAGTCTTATCACAAAGGTTTGATCAAGCTCCACATGTCATTGCCTATGTCTCACGTAATTTGGACCCTACCCAAGAAAACTACATGAAAACTAAAAAATAATTCCTTTCCATTGTGTTTGCCTTGGAAAAATTCAGATCATACCTTTTGGGGTCAAAAGTCATTGTGTTCTTAGACCATGAAGCCCTCTGGTATCTCCTTAAGAAACCAGAAGTCAAGCCACGTCTCATTCACTGGATGCTCCTCCTTCAAGAATTTAATCAATAAATTAGAGATAAAAAAGGAGCAGATAATGTTGTGGCTGACCATATCAGTAGGATCCTATCATCCTCAGAAATTGACTCATCCCCCTATATTATCATTAATGATACATTTCTTGATGAGCAATTATACCAAGTGCAAGATGTTATTCCTTGGTATGCCAAAATTGTAAATTATTTGGTAGTATCTTGCATTCCTACTGATTTCAATAAAAACCAAGCCAGTCATCTAAAACATGAGTCTCATTGGTACATTTGGGATGACACCTATCTATGGCGCACATGTAGTGATCAAGTCCTTAGGCATTGTGTTCCCGATAGCAAGTTTCAATCTGTCCTTAGATTCTTCCACACTCTCGCTTTGTGGGGGGCACTTTGGTCCCCAATGGACTGCTCGCAAGGTCTTTGATTCTGGTCTCTTTTGGCCAACACTTTTTCAATATGCTCATGATTTTTTCAAATCTTGTCCTCATTGTTAAAGAATGTGGAATGTCTCTAAAAGAAATGAAATTCCATAACAACTATTTCTCTTTCATGACATTTTAGATGTTTGAGGCATTGACTTTATGGGTCCATTTCCCAATTCCTTTGGAAACTTGTACATTCTTCTGGCAGTTGATTACGTGTCAAAATGGGTAGAGGCACGAGCTATAAGGACTAATGATTCTAAGGTAGTTTTAGAATTTTTGAGAACCCAAATCTTCTGTAGGTTTGGCTTACCTAGGTTCATCATCAGTGACCAGGGTTCTCATTTCTGCAACCGAACAATGCAATCACTTTTGTGTTGGTATGGGGTCGGTCATAGAGTGTCTACTGCATATCATCCACAGACCAATGGTCAATCCGAGGTGTCAAATAGAGAGGTAAAATAGATCCTTGAAAAAATGGCTCAACCCAATAGAAAATATTGGAGTCTTTGACTTGATGATTCATTATGGGCCTACTTTACTGCTTTCAAAACTCCCATTGGAATTTCACCCAATCGTCTTGTGTTTGGATAGAGTTTTCACCTACCTATTGAGATTGAGCACCGGGCCTACTGGGCCATCAAACAATGCAATTCTAATCTTTCGGGTGCGGGTGCCCAAAGGAAGCTGCAGATTCAGGAGTTGGAGGAAATGAGAAGAGATGCATATGAAAACTCCAGGATTTATAAGGAGCGAACCAAGGCTTCCCACGACCGTCTTATCCTTCATTGTCAGTTACACATTGGGCAGAAGGTCTTCCTGTATAATTCAAGGCTGAATTTGCATCCAGGTAAGCTTCATTATCGTTGGTTTGGACCATACACTGTAATTAATGTATCCCCATTTGGTGTTGTCCAGGTTCAAAATGAAGAAACCAAGCAAATCTTCACTTTCAATGGGTAGCGGCTGAAGCACTTCCATAAATCCCTTTTGGATTTCCCAATGGAGGAACTCTATGTTAAAGAAGAAACATACCAGTGAAACACACTAGGTTTTATCCTTCCTTCTCACCTTCTCAATTATTACAGTGAGGAAACTACACATTCTAGGTGTGGGGGGATGGGTACATTCCTGGGTTAGATAGGAATTTTCATCATTTTTTTCTTCTTTCTTCTCTTTTTCACCTTCTTTATGGTATTTTCATTTTTCCCCCCATCAAAAATTTCAAAGTTCCATGATTCGGTGACCATAAAGGGGGGAAAGTAAAAATACCATAAAGAATGGTGAAAAGGAATATTTTTTTGAAGTTAACATTAGAGAGTGATTTTTAGTAAATTAGTTTTCTGTCAATGATATAAATAGTTGTATCACTGTGAAACATTTGAGATGATCGATGCCCCTTGTGTAAGTAGTTTTTGTGAAAATTGTGTCACTAATATCTCCATACATTTTTTCACCAAACCACGAAGTGTGAATATTTCTTACTTAATATAAGTTAAATATATTTTAGGTTAATATTTTTCAGCTTTAAATGATATTTTCATATGTTCGTTCCTTATCTGATATGTTTCATTACTGTAATAGATTGACCTATGTGTGTGTACCTAATATCCAACTATTGTACACACTCAAAAAAATGTTTGAGTCCTGGGAAGGTAAAAAACCATTCCTCCTCAACCTTTGATCTTATTATAACTATTACAATTAGTGTCGTGAGGAGATCAAACAAGGGTTGAGAGATGAGTGTGAGATTTGTTCTAAATGAAACTTATAAAAAAATAATAAATTTTTCTAGTGATGAAATGTAAAAAAAATATGGTAATATCTAGGTTGGGAGCTTACAGATTGACTTCTAGGAATGCTTAAGTGAGTGGGTCTTGAAATATGATTGTAAAGGATGTAGGGCAGGTTCGGTGAAAATTTATTTAAAGCTGAATAATTTTAAAATAACATATATTAATTATATAGGAAGTGGAAAGAATAGAATGGAATGGTTTTCAAACACACACATAGAGAGTTAGTGGAATGGTTGACTTTTTAATTCCTTTCTCATTTTGGTGTCCTGAATCTCTTTGAATTTCATTGTGATATGATTTATGAGACATCTTTTTTCATAGGAAAAACCCCTTGGTGTGGTTCATGTATTGATCTCATTACATTAATGAATTAAAATTTTCCTCAAATGTAAAATCTTCATGATGTTGGGAATATTTATATGCCTCATTTTATTTGGATATGTGACTTTTCCCAAGAGTGCAAATTTTTAGGTGTGGGGGTGTGATCGTACCACGATTCACTGTGTAATTTTCACCTTTACACCACTATGTTAAACTTGTTTTATATTGAAACTTATAAAAATAATGACAAGTTTCATTCCATTTTTGAATCATTTATTTTGTTTTTATCACTGTTAAAAAGGGAAATGATACTTTTTTTTATGATTCCATTGTAGGAGTTGGTGATTTGGAGGGCCCATGATGATGTCTAAGAAAAATGGGCCAAACTGCTCAGGATCCAAGCACACCAGTGGATTAATCCACACACGACTACTAGACTGTGCATCCAATTGGACTGATATTTTGTGGGATGGTCCAAATTTTATTGGGATACATTTCTTATTAAGTAAACCAAGACTCATTCGGCCATCTAGTGGCCCAACCGACCTAATTAGTCCGGCACACCAAATCTGCACGATGTAAAAAGTTGTGTACCGTGATCTGTCCATATCTCAGGATATAGGTGTCCAATTTATGCCAACCTTTGGGTGGAGATATCCAAGAGGTGGGATATAACTTTTTTATTTTCTATAAATCTAGATATGGTTGTATGGAGGTTGAAACACCTGTGACAAGTGGTTTTAAGAATTCTGTGTTCTCAAAACCACCTTCCCAATTTCTGATAAAATGGATCCTTGGGATCCTCATTTGCAAGTTCGTCCAGGAGGAAAATATTTGGTATTTTGGAGACCCAAATAAGTCCTCTCATCATCCAAGAATTTCTGGAGGCCCCTATCCTCATAGGGGAATCAATTATGAAGAGGTATTTCCACCCGAGCCTCGTCCTCCTCTCGATGGTGAGCTAAACGGTGGACGATCATTTTGAGGGAGCTACACAAACTTGGGAGGAAGTTCCAGCACATTTTCTTCTACTGGTTTTTTATAATTTGTGTGTTGTATATTTCACTTATTTTGTTTCTTGACATGATTTCCACTGATTACATTTCATTTGATATAATTAAGTGGAACACTTTTTATTTCAACATCGATTGGGTTGAGATTTCAAATGGGAATCTTATGTTTTTCTGATTGGACAACACAATAATATTATTTATCTCACACATAAATAAGATTTAATTATGGTTTGGTATACCTATAATTCTATTTTTGATAACCAAATCTTGGCAACACAATTTTTTTTCCAAGGGGTGGTTCTTTAAGTATCGTTTGAAGAGGCAAGAGGGGAGTCAAGATCTTGACAACCTTCAACCAAATAATTAAACAAAACCATGTTAAATTTTCAGAATAATGAACTATCCAAGATGTGTAGTGAACTTGAAATGATCTTCTTCTCTCATAATTATTAATACACTACCTTTTCTTTCCAACTATTAAACTCTTTAATTAATTCATTTCATCCTAAAACTGTTTTCAAAACCACCCCCTATATAAGTACTTATTATTAAAAACACACTCTAAACCCACCAACGCTCCTTAAGAGATTACCTAGGGTCTGACCTAGACTATAAATCAACATTAAAATCATAATCAATTTGCCACGTCACGATAGTGTGGTCAGTAGGCCACCTCCCAGCTTTGGGCATACTCCTTTACCAACCTGAAGACAGCAGTAGGTGGAGGAAACTCGTTCCGTATCTTCTCGTACTCCTGTGTGAACATGAGACGCATTTGCCTCATCACACATGGGTGTTCCTCGTGACACACCTCTAGATAGACCCATGGGGTCAGTCTCTGCATACATCGAAACTACCTGGCGAATCAGTGAGGGGTGTACGGCTCGCAGAGAGGCTCACGGTCTATTTTCGCCACTAGAACTCCACCCCGAAAGGCCAGGAGATAGGATCGGTGCTCTTCCGTTCCTTGTTCATCGTCAGTAAAAGCACCCATTGGAAACAGAAACAGGTGAAAGTTGAATTCCTCCACCTTCCACACCCGGTTTAGTACCAACGGCGTGGTTAACTTGGCCGAAAATCTTCCCATGACATTCAGGATTGATGGGCGTAAGTTCGACCCTAGAGGAGAGATGGGGTTCAGGTACTCATAAACCCCCCTAACATGCACCTCTATCCACCCATACAGGAGGTGGAATGGCTCGCATATACTTTGTGGCCTCTTCCCCTCACTGATGTGCCACAAAATCATGTATAGCTTGGCGAGCATCGGGATCCCTAGGTTGACTCGCCTTCCTATCACCAACATGGATGCCATGTTGAATTTTCTTGGTCACACACCCATGTTTGTATCCTTCACCGGCAAGATCCAACCACATATGAGAGTTGCGATGAATTTCGCCAGCCTGAATATCAGTTGTTGCTCAGTGCTGATGCTAAATCCCCAGGTTTTCCACTGGTTGTCCTCCAAGAGCCTCCAGTACATGTGTTCCTTGCCTCGTTGAGCCCCCTTCGGGCAAGTCTAAGGCCTCACCGAAAACTGCCTGTCTTCCGAGAAGTTCAAAAACTTCTTGAACCACTGCCTAAAATGGACATCCCTTACCGCTTCTTTGTTCTCACCCGGTACCAACTCCATCAATGCTATCTCCAGTCGTGGAATTTTCTCTAGATCCTCCCATACACCCATGCTGGGGAGGAATTCATCATACATTTCCCCCAATATCGAGACCCCTGAGATCTGGTGCACGTCCCACAAGATGATACCAACCTCCTCGTGGTGTAGGTGGAAGGTATTGGTCCTCGATGACCACCTACTTAACAACTCAAGCATCAGCTGCTTCGGCTGATAGATGTGAAATCGGGAGGCCCAAGCCACCTCATATAGGCCCACTCTCCTCAGCTCAGCCCCAAACTCTTCACATGAGGCACCTACCCAGTAGACCTAGGCCTAATAATCTATGAAGTTTCCACCCTAGTGCAGGTCCCACTCCTCAGACCATCCCTTCCTCAGGTTCCTCAAGGATTACTTCAAGATTGTCTGGTATAGAGGGGGGACGTCTCCTGCTGCAATGCCTTCCCATCCACATTGTTCATGTGGTTATACAGGCAGTCAACATCGACGGGCGTGGAGTCTACTCGGGCATGAACTTCAGCCGCCCTGAACCATTGGTGCTAAACCAGCGTACTCCTGAACCAGTAAGTTGGATCTTAACTACTTGCTTCAGGAATGAAGACATCATCCCTCATCCCGAATCCATACAAAGGCAGCCTTTTGCATAGTGGATAGTTCCTCTGGCTCTCTGATAGTAGCTCCACCAATGAACTGTGGTCGGAATGGATTTGTATTAACTTCCCTAGGCCCAAGATGTTCGTCATCTCCTTCCTTCGAGCAGTGTCTATGAGAACCCCCCTGGCAGCCTCCTGATGAGCCATTCAGTTTTAAGTTTGAGCATTTCCTGTGTTCGGTTCATGAAGCCCTTTCACGGAGCAATGTCGTGGAGATCATTCACAAAGAATTTCGCAGAGACCTGCCTCGACCTTCCAAAAGAAAGTCACTAGGCATTTTCGCGGAGTCATAGACTCACTGTGCACTGCAAAGCAGAAGCTCTAATTCGTGGAGAGAAAGCACAGAGTACGCAGAGCTTTGCAAATCGAGAGCACTACAAGCCAAATATGTGAAGGAAATAAAGGAAAAAAGATGGTTTAGCTTCCCTATTTATAGGAGACAACCTTTGGAACTTCACAACACATCCATGTTGTGCTGAACTTCACGGCGAGCCCATCCGGCACGTCACCTACCTGCTTCGTGAGACCTCTTCACGGAATAGCTTCGCGGATGGTGCGAGGTTTTTCAGATTGACCCTCAGACATTGACCCTTGATTTCTCCTTGGATCCAAGTCTGAGGGGGGGCATTTGTTGACGCCAAAAAATTGGGAAGACAAAGAACAAGGGGGACGCCTCCTATGCTACCCTGCGGAGCCCATTCGCGGAGTCCCATGGCCCCACGCCTACCGCAGAGCAAGGAGGCGGTAATTCTCCACGACCGCATTTGACGTTCACGATCCGTCGCGGAGCAAGGAGGTGGTAACACTCCACAACCGCATTTAACTTTCACGATTCGCTGTGAATAAAGGAGGCGGTAATGCTCCATAAGCCGTTTTGACGATCGCGACCCACCGTGGAGCAAGGAGGCGGTAACGCTCCGCGAGCCGTTTTGACATTCGTGACCCGCCACGGAGTAAGGAGGCGGTAATGCTCCATGACCGCATTTGACGTTCACGATCCACCATGGAGAAAGCTCCGTATTCACACCGAGCGAGCTCTGCTTCACGGTGCCTCTTGCCTATAAATACATGATTCCCCTTGAGCCCAAAGGACGGATTATCTAACCTTTCACCTTATGAGCTCTCAAATCATGAAGCACTTCTTGCTTTGCGAACCATGAGCTTCTCAAGGTACTTTTGCATCGCGAGGTGCCTTCCCCTTTTCATGAATTTTTCCCCTCTTCTAAGAGGGATGCCTTTCGCGAAGCCCACGGGCCTTCATGAAGGAAGGAGATCCCCACGGGGACACGAGTCATTCTGAAGCATTTATACTTTGTGAAACACCCTCCACATACACATGACCTACATGTTAAGGTAGGGTCACTATGCTTCGTGAAGAACATTTCTTCACAACACCTTACCTCGTGAGGCACCCTTGATTCACAAGGCATTGCTTCGTGAATACCTTTACGCTTCACGAGGCTCCTCCCGTGTACACTTATGCCCTATGCCTAGGCTAGGTGACTTCACTTCATGAAGCACATCTCTTCACAAAGCCCCTCTAATTCCTGAAGCGCTAGAGCTTCACAAGGCTTCTACATATGAACCCCTTTTCTCTACAACTCCTTTTCTCGTGCGGCCCTTTAGTTTTGCACGAAGAAACTTCAAAGTCCCTTGGATGATACTTCCCGCTGTGTTGCTTCGCCTCATGCTTCTTCATATAGGCACGCTAACTGCTATTGCTTCTTCACATAGATATGCTAACGTGGACCCCTCAATGGTTCTCTCCATAACACCCCCTCCCAACGGCATTTCTGATTCCTTCCTTCCCACAAGGGCAAGCGATTATCGGTTATGTAAGTCATAGGGGTGCGGAACGCACCCACCTCGTCTGAGCTACAGAACATTAAACTGCCAAGCGTCGTCGTCATCAGCAAATGACGTTAAACTATGACCTCACCCCATGGCTCGCACATGGGGTCCCCTCCACCTTAGACATTTTTCACACCCATTGGTCTCTACAAGAGTGAGATCATTCCTCACATGGAATGAGATCCTCTTCATCGGAGCGGCGTCTGTCTGCGGGGAAAGGGCCTCCATCCTGGAGTAATTCCTAACCCCTTTGGGTTGTTAACCATGCATAAGCCCCTGTTTCCTCTTTGGGATGCTAATCACGTGTAAGCCCTACTCCACTTCCCACGGACGCACCTTTCACGACGTGATTGTCAGGTCTTTGTTGTCTCTTGTTTCTCACACCAAGCATGACTCACATGGGATTAGAGTAAGCATCGACCATGACATAATTTCTGGGTAGCCTAGAGTGTAAGCCCCACACCCCATTTGAACTACATGTACTTTGATCCTTTCCAAGGAGGGGTATGTAGGAAGCCTCCGTGAGGTTCAAGCCCAACACCCAGTCGCTCCGACCATCTTCACGTCGGTTCACCCCCGTTTCACATGACATTAAACTGTGGAACTCAATCAGCGGTAAGCCATTGTTTCCCCAGTCAGCAGTAATCTGTTTCACCCTTTTTGAACTACAAGGAATTTAATCCTTGCCAAGTCAGGGTACATAGGAAGCCTCCCTGAGGTTCAAGCCCAACACCCCATCAGTTCACCGACCACCTTCACGTCAGTTACCACCTTTTCTAAACTACATGGACTTGGATCCTTTCCAATCTAGGGTATGCAGGAAGCCTACCAGAGGTTCAATCCTAACACCTGGTCGCTCTGACCATCTTCACGTCAGTACACCACCTCGGGAAGCCTAGAGTTTAAGCCCCACACCACCTTTCTGGAACTACGTGGACTTTGATCCTTGCCAAGGTGAGGTACATAGGTAGCCTCCCTGAGGTTCAAGCCCAACACCCCATTGGTTCAGACCACCTTCACGTTGGTTCCCACCACCTTAACTACATGTTCTTTGATCCTTACCAAGGTTAGGTGCATAGGAAGCCTCCCTGAGGTTCAATCCCACCATCTGTTACTCCCGAACACCCTCACATCGGTTCACCAACCCCTTCTGAACTACGTGGACTTTGATCCTTTCCAAGGTAGGGTACGTAGGAAGCCTCCATGAGGTTCAATACCAACACCCCATTGGTTCCGACCACCCTTCATGTCAGACTACTTTCATCCTGCATGACGTTAAACTGCATCCCCCATTCAGCGGTAAGCCATTATCACCCCATTCAGCGGTAAGTCGTTGTCAACCTATTTTGAAGGTAACCCGTCTTCAGATAAACTACATGGACTTTGATTCCCTACCACAAGGATACGTAGGAGGTCTCTTCGAGACTCAATACCATCATCACCGTCATCCTCGAGTCGATGTCATCTTATTCCCCACCCACTTCATTAAAACCCACCATCATCCATCCTGATTCTTACTCGGGCCACCACATCCCGGTGGGATTATGCCACCCCATTCCCCATTTCCCTTAAAAATAATCAGGAAGCTAACCACACGTTGTCCCTAGCATTAGTGTTCCCTCCAGGGGGTGCACCCACCTGATCCACTCCAATCAGTGTTCCGATCAGTCTGATCCGTCTCTACCAGACGTTAAACTCGCGGTATACCCCGTGTTAAACATGGGAAGCTGAGGAAAACCCCAGATACATGCCTATGGCATATGATTCCTCACATTTTATGTGGGATTCCTCAGGCTTTCGTGCCCTCGATAAGACCTATAATAAGGGGAAGAAACCCAGACGCGCTAGTGTCCCAATGTCTAGACATTCCAGTGATGTCTAACGTGACTACTCCCCTGACCGAAGGTTTCTTCCCTGACCGGACCCCTAGGAATGTCCTGACAGAAGCAGTGTAATTAACTAGTGTCCATGAAGATATGACACTAGGAAGAGTTTCACGAACAGCGTCTTAAAACTATAAGGGAGACTCGGACCAGGTGATGAGTTCCGAGGAGGAATCCATGGAAGTAAGAACCGACATCCCATCACCCCATTTCAATCCGGGAGAAAACATCCCTGAACAAGGAACGGATACCACCCACCTCTAGAAAGTGGGAATGCGGGGATACAAACAGCACCACCATTCAGGGACGTTTTCTCCTTGATTGAAACAGGATGATGGGATGTCGGTTCTTCCTTTTGTGGATTCCTCCTCAGAACTCATCGCCTAGTCTGGGTCTCCCTTATATATTTAAGATGTTTTTTGTGAAAATCTTCCTAGTGTCATATCTTCATGTACACCTGTTAATTACACTGCTTCTGTCAGGACATTCCAAGGGGTCTGGTCAGGGTAGCAACCTTCAGTCACGAGAGTAGTCACGTTGGACATCACTGGGGTGTCTGGATGCTGGGACACTGGCGCATCTGGGTTTCTTCCCCTTATTATAGGGATTCTCTAGGGCATGGAAGCCCGATTCATCCCATGTCGAATGTGGGGAATCATATGACATAGGCATGTATATGGAGATTTTCTCATCTTCCCATGTTTAACATGGGGTATGCCATGAGTTTAATGTCAGGCGGAGACAGATCGGACTGATCGAAACACTGACTGGAGTGGATTAGGTGGGTGAAACCCCTGGAGGGAACACTGATGTTGGGTCCAACTTGTGGCTAGCTTCCCGGTTTTTGTTAAGGGAAATGGGGAATGGGGTGGCATGATACCACCGGGATGTGGCGGCTCGGGTAATAATCGGGATGGATGATGGAGTGTTTTAATGAAGTGGGTGGGGAATGAGATGGCATCGACTCGAGGATGACGGTGATGATGGGATTGAGTCTTGAAGAGACCTCCTATGTATCCCTATGGTATGGAATCAAAGTCCGCGTAGTTTATCTGAAGACAGCTTACCTTCAAAATGGGCTGACAACGGCTTACCGCTAAATGGGGTGATAACAGCTTACCGCTGAATGGGGGATGCAATTTAACGTCATACAGGACAAAAGTAGTCCGACGTGAAGGGTGGTAAGAACCAATGGGGTGTTGGGATTTAACCTTGTGGAGGCTTCCTACGTACCCTGCCTTGGCAAGGATCAAAGTCCACATAGTTCATAAGGGGTTGGTGAACCGACGTGATGATGCTCGGGACCAATGGATGGTGGGATTGAACCTCAGGGAGGCTTCCTATGTACCTCACCTTGGCAAGGATCAAAGACCACATAGCTCAGGTGGTGGGAACATACGTGAAGGTGGACGGAACCAATGGGGCGTTGGGCTTGAACCTCAGGGAGGCTACCTATGTACTTCACCTTGGCAAGGATCAAAGTCCATGTAGTTCAGGAAACGTGGTGTGGGGCTTACACTCTAGGCTGCCCGGGGTGGTGTACCAACGTGAAGATGGTCAGAGCGACCAGGTGTTGGGATTGAACCTCAGGGAGGCTTCCTACGTACCCTGCCTTGGTAAGTATCAAAGTGCACATAGTTCAGAAAAGGTGGGAACCGACGTGACGGTGGTCGGTGAACCGATGGGGTGTTGGTCTTGAACCTCAGGGAGGCTTCCTACATACCCTACCTTGGTAAGGATCAAAGTCCTAGTAGTTCAAAATGGTTGCAACGGCTTACTGCTGATTGGGTAAAAAACGGCTTACCACTGATTGAGGTCCACAATTTAACGTCATGCGGGACGGGGGTGAACCAACGTGAAGATGGTCGGAGCGACCGAGTGTTGGGCTTGAACCTCATGGAGGTTTCCTACGTACCCCGCCTTGGAAAGGATCAAAGTCCATGTAGTTCGGATGGGGTGAGGGGCTTACACTCTAGTATTCCCAGAAAGTATGTCATGGTTGATGCTTACTCTAATCCCACGTGAGTCATGCTCGGTGTGAGAAACAAGAGATAGCAAAGACCTAATGATCACATCGTGAAAGGTGTGTCTGTGGGAAGTGGAGTGGGGCTTACACGTGATTATCAGCCCAAAGAGAAAACAGGGGCTTATGAGTGGTTAGCAGCCCAAAGAGGTTGGGGCTTACTTCGGGATGGAGGCCATTTCCCCATGGACAGACGTCGCTCCGATGAAGAGGATCTCATTCCATGTGAGGAATGATTTCATTCTCATGGAGACCAATGGGCATGCAGAATGTCCAAGGTGGGGTGCCCCGCGTGCAAGTCACAGGGTGAGGTCACAATTTAACATCATGTGCTGAGGACGATGGTGCTTGGTAGTTTAACGTCCTGCAGCTCGGATGAGGTGGGTGTGCTCCGCATCCCTAGGACTTACATAACCAATACCCACCCGCCCTTGTGGGAATGAAGGCATTGGAAATGCTGTTGGGATGGGGTGTTATAGAGTGAACCATTGGGGGGTCCATGTTAATGTGGCTATGAGAAGAATAAATAGTCGTTATCGTGCCTTTGCAAAGAAGCATGAGGCGAATCAACGCAGCGGGCAGTATCGTCCAAGGGACTTTGAAGTTGCTTCGTACAAACTTGAAGGGCCGCACGGGGAAAGGAGTTGCATAGCAAAGGGGTTCATATGTATAATCCTTGTGAAGCTCTGACGCTTTAGGAATTGGAGGGTCTTTGTGAAGAGATGTACTTCGAAATGTGAAGTCACCTAGCCTAGGCATAGGGCGTAAGTGTACATGGTAGGAGCCTCGCGAAGTGGAAAGGTATTCCTGAAGCAATCCCTCGCAAAGCAAGGGTGCCTCATGAGGTAAGGTTTCATGAAGCAATGTGCTTCGCGAAGCAGAGTGACCCTACCTTAGCATGTAGGTCATGTGTTTGTAGAGAGTGTTTCGCGCAGCATAAATGCTTCAGGATGACCCGAGTCCCCGTGGGGATCTCCTTCCTTCGTGAAGGCCCATGGGATTCGCGAAATGCATCCCTCTCAAAAGAGGGGTGAAATTAATGCAAAGGGGAAGGCACCTCACGATGAAAAAGTACCTTGAGAAGCTCATGGTTTGAAAAGAAAGAAGTGCTTCATGATTTGAGAGCTCAGAAGGTGAAAGGTCGAATGATCCATCCTTTGGACTTGAGGGGAGTCCTGTATTTATAGGCAAGAGGTGCCATGAAGCAGAGCTCGCTCAACGCAAAGACGAAGCTTGATCCATGGTGTATCGCGAACGTTAAATGTGGTTGTAGAGAGTTATAACCTCCTTTCTCCACGGCGGGTCGCGAATGTCAAAACGGTTCACAGAGCGTTACCGCCTCCTTGCTCCGTAACGGGTCACGATCGTCAAAATGGATCACGGAGCGTTACCGCGTCCTTGCTCTGCGATGGATCACGAACGTCAAATGCGGTTTCAGAGCGTTACTGCCTCCTTGCTCTGCAATGGATCACGAACGTCAAATGCGGTCGCAGAGCGTTATCGCCTCCTTGCTCCGCAGTGGGTGTGGGGCCATGGGACTCTGCGAAAGGGCTCTGCGAGGCTGCCTGGGAGGCATCCCTCTTATTCTTCATCTTCCCAATTTTTTGGCATCAACAGGAAAACTAAGTGGGTAGCAAGGATCATTTTCATATACCAAATTACCTATAGTCAGACTCAGAACATATTGTCAGAGTTGTTACCCCTAGGTACATATGTTCCAAATACACACCCACTTGTAGTATCTAGAAAGGGATGTATTTCTAGGAAACCACTCACTCTATCCTTTACCAAAATTTTAGGACATTTTCCTATACTTTTACTTATCCTTAGACTTATCCTTAGACATGTTCTTAGATTTATCAATAATCTTTTCTCAACCTAGCTTGCAAATGTTAATTAAAATTTTCTCTGATACCAAATATAATGACCCTATATTTTCATACATTAACATTACATGAAATTTGTGGAATAATTAAAACATTATACAAATAGACACCCAAATACCGTACTATTCTAGTGCCTTTGGAAACATGGAAACATTAACGCTGATACATAAGTGAGCTACATTATCACCCACTAGGTTCTTCTTGACTATCACCCTTCTTAGACACATCAAACATAACACATATCTTCATAACCTGGGGAAGGAAACATAAAAATGGGTGAGATAAAATTCTCAGTAAGGGTAAACAAAGGAGATATGTAAACATAATCATGAGCATAAGGGTATGAGAACATGATCATGAAAATAAAATATCATACCCTATATATCAAATATCATATAAATGAATCATGGAATAAATCTTGTTAGTTTATAAGTCATGAATCATAACTAAATAAAGAACATAAGTTATGGAATCATAACATAGGAAAAAAACATGGAATTTTAGGATACAAACAAGCAAGTATAATGATTTCCATGGTATCCAAGGCATTTTTTTAGACTATCATAGTGGAGAAAGTCCTTTACTGAACCGGTTTCACACCCCATTCCAGCCCTGTATTACTGAACTGATTTCACCCCTCATTCCAGCCTTGTATTACTGAATTGAGTTCATTTCCCATTCCATCCTAGTAATACTGAACCGCATTTAATTCTCATTCTAACCATGTCTATATCATGATATATAAATCTTTACCCAAATCATTGGAAGGAGATATATGTCTCACCCATCTCATAGTGAAATCATATAGACATGTGCCATGAGATCATAAATAATAATATCATAACCCATGAGATGAAATGGGTATTATAAACATGTAATCATATCATAACCTGTGGAAAAATATAGGTTTCATATTCATTTTATTATAAATGTAACCCACGAAAATAAGCGGGTTTCAAAATCATATAACCCATGAAAGAGAAATGGGTTTCATTAACATCATTCCATCAAAACATAATCCATTAAGAGAAATAATATGAATGGAAACATTGAATAATTTCCCCAAAAATGCATGATTAAAACCAATGGATGTTATCTTATATGGTAAATAATTTTGAAATATCTTTTAAAAACATTTCTTGAGAAAAATATACTTTATTCCTTGAAAAATGAATTTTAAAACATAAAATATTTTAAAAAACCTTTTTATTAAGTAAAAAGAGCGGAAAATAGTACCAATACATGGATATATCTTGAATAAATATAGGATAAGGAAAATCATGAGTGTTATTGAGATATGGATCATAATATTTCATCAAAGTAATCATAAACATAAATAATCACAAAAAGTGATGTGATTGTCTCAATAAACTGTTATAACTTGGTAACTTGGGATCATAATCTCCATGTAAGAAATAGAAATTACATTAAGCTTATAATATCATGAAATAAAGGAAATTCATTATATGACATGTAAAATGTAATTATATACACCTCAAAAGATAATTTAGGTGCATAATAAAACATGAGTCTCAAAGAATGAAAATTGAGAGAAAACTATATTACCAATTTTGGTAAATTTTGAAACTAAAACCCCATAAAAGAATGGTCATACAATGGATATGTTAATACCCAAAAATTTAATTATAAGATATATAGAATACAATCATGGGTAGTACATACATCACACAAAAGGAAAGAGTGGCGAATATAGCATGTATCTTATAGGAATAAAAAGTGATATAAAATCCCCTTACCTTGTGTCTTGACTCTCATCGTACTCATTAAAACCACATGTATAATAAATATAAACTTAGTATACATATTTTACAAAACCATATTCTTATATCTAATACCATATATTTTTTTATTACGACCTTATATTACCTGCTTTTTAACTATCCTATGTTAAGGTTTAAATTCGGATAATATCCATTTTTTCTTTGCATGTGTCTTAATTTGTTATATATTTGGTACTTATACGTCTGTCATGATTCTAGAATGTAAAACATTATATAAATATAATTTATATTCAGTATATTTTTATTATAATAATCTATATAATATAGAATTATGAAATGGAATGCACCATTCATGGAGATGGTAAGTCGTACATACGTATGAATGTTGTTTCCGTTTTTATTGTTATATTGAAAGAAAGAAATAAAATGACCTATGTGTATATATTTATATAAAATCATTAAAGTATAATTATAATGTTATATATATTATATAATTTTACTAAACAAATCCTTAATACATTCCATGTATTGTGTGAATGAATCACATCGCTTTGAGGGGGTGGTAGTTCACACTTCCTCAAACGAAATTATCATATTTACACCATATGGAAAGTAAAAAAGATATGTGTTGTAAAAGTAATAAAAAATATTAAAAAATAATAAATATAATATATAACATATATAAACAAAGTTTCCATCATAATTTCCACCATGATAGGTGGTAAGGAAAATTGAACAATCATCGTTTAGTGAGGCGGTAGTTCTCCATACAGATAAATAGTATGTTCATTATCCATTAGATGGAGGCGTGTGTAATTGTAGGTTTAAAACATGGCATAAAAAATACTAGTATATTTTGGGTAATGGTTTTTTTATAAAATAATTGAGAAAATAAATTATAGGGGGTGGATAAAGAAAATAAAAGAAAGGACTTGAAAGAAGGTGTTGCCTCTTAATCAGGTAACTCCTTTTGGTTTATATCAAAAAGGATTAATTGGATAGATTTATGCCCAAGGGGAGGTTTCTAAAAGGAATGGAGAGATGTTGGTAAGTATATTGGGCAGATCTTGGCCTAACTTAAGAGGTTTTAGATGTGTGAAGAAGAGGTAGAGGTGGTGACCTTTTATAGGGAAGGAGGAGTGGCAATCTTTTAAATATTTGAAGAGAGAATTTCACCCACGTTTTTCATGTTGAAAGTGGATCCAATAATAATTAAAAGAAAAAAATGGTTGATAGGGTTGAAATATGGCCATACAATTCCTTTTTTTCAAGTGTACAAGTCTCTTTTGGCCTTAAGGTTATGGTTTAGTCCCTTATTAAGCTTAATTTAACCTTAATTGATGTAATTAATTTTAATCACTTTCACTAATATTTTTTGTTAAAAACAAAGTTGACCTTATTATACATTATAAATTATGATTATTAAAAATATGGAATCCATTTTTCAAAATTCCAATCACATAAGTGGCATAAATTAGTTTAAAATTAATCCCACAATCGGGTTTACAATGTGGGTTTTTAAAGTAAAAATATCAAAAGTTTGCTAAGTTTTTATATCTAATTTCAATGTGAAATTGGTTCTAATTACCAAAATTGAATTAATTAATAAAAATATAATATAAATAAACTTTTAAACAAAATTAAAATATAATTGAACCTTATAAATAATTTATATGAAAAAACAGTTTTGAATTAGAATCCGATATTTTTCACTATTCACCCAAAAATGAAGTTTCTCAGAAAATTACAAAAATTCACCCTAATATAATTTATAAATTTTCAATTAAAAAAATTAAGTTTATTTTATCAAATTAAATTTATAAATTTTTCTAAAATTAATTTTATTATTAAAATCGGTTCATTCGAGAAAACAATATTTTTAAACATAAAAGGACTTTACTAAAAATCATATCTTTCATTATCAATAAGTTTTATTTATATAAAGAAATTATAAAAAATATTTGAAAATTAGTTACTAATATTCATATTTATAAGTTTAATGTATATGTTATAATTATATCATTTAAATAATTATAACAGTGAAATGGTGTTTCGTAGAAACATCGGTGTTGCGTGTAACGTATGCCAAGTCGGTGTTGCGTGTAACGTACACCGAGTCAATGTTCCATGTAATGTATGACGAGTTGGTGTCATGTAATGTAATCCAATTCAGATTCATGTGAAAGGAATGATTTACTTAGTACATTGTAAGACACATATGAAAATTTAATTTATTCGAGAAAAAAATGTCCAAAAAAACTCAGGGTGTTACAACACTTACCTGAGGCTAGTCCCTTACAAAAGCATAAGTGTTGACCCTATCACTAGGTTATTCCAAACAGATTTCATTAGGCCCTATACCTATCATTTAATACCTTTCTAAAAAGGAAAAATGCCTATGTAAAATTCTCACATTTCCATTCCAAGTAAACTCAATGAGATATTTAAACTACCCTTACACAAGAGTTTAAACTAAGGATTACACCTAAGGTTTCATTTTAAGTCACTAAATTGATTTGGATTCAATTTTTAAACATTTAAATTTTTTAATTCAGAACCTCATGTACCAATTATAAGAAAAAATCACTTGGTACCTAATTTAACTAACTCCTCAAGCCAAAACAGGTAAGTCTTATCAAACTTCCTTTTTTAACATTAATCACTTATTGAAATATCATGATAATTAGGAAAATTATCATATAAATTCCATTTTAATCATTTTATTTATCCAAAGGATTTTAAAATTGGTCTTATTTAAAGAAAATTTAAATTCCAATCTATAGAGGAAAACACCATTTGGGTTGAAATTGGAATCTTAATTAACTAACGCCTCATATAAATATAGCTCAAAATAATATATAGTGTCTTATAAGATTAAGAGGGAACTGGTCAAGTAATATTCCACCATACATCTATATGCACCCATATAAGCATCTAAAAATACCTTAAATCAACACTCCTATATAGTATAGGTGTACCCTCATGGGGTTAAATACTAAGTAATAATAAATAAGGCAGCATGTGAGGGTCCTGTTAAGCCAACCTAGGTTCATCAGAATTCAACCCAACAGTAGTTGTTTAATTATAAAAGTTTCAAAACACCCTTAGTGGTTTATCTCATAAGAAACATTCCCTAAATTACCTACATGGTTCTAGTTGTGCATTTAGGGATTTAATCATATGGATCGCCATTCCCTTGTTATAGAGAAACAATCCTTTATAGAGGTAACCATCAATAGTTTAAATTTTAAATCTCCCTTGATGGGTTTTATCAGATAAGCTTAAATACCATAACTAACCTACTAGTTTCAAGTCACATAAGAGTTCCATAAGCATCCAATTCATTTTAGATCAGAATTAAATATATTTTACCTTTATATCCATCTCAAAATATATCATTCTCTTATATAATGGTAAGATTATATGGGTTGTCATCTCCCAATCTATAAAGTAATCATACACTTAACAAATTAGAATTTGTATCCCATTAATATCAACCAATCTATTTCATCCCATGAAACCAATGGTTCTTCTCTCAAACATCCCAAGATTAGTTAGTTAGGGTTTTATCATCAAACTATATTGGAAAACTCCATTTAGATTGATTCTGACATATTAACAACAAATTATATATCAAGATCATAACTAGTCATGTTATCACAATAATTAAACATAGTGGAACATGATAAATAAGCACAAAATAATGATACATAGAAAATACATGCTAAATAATCAGGCAGCATAGCATATAATTACCTAATCATGGAAGTAGATTAACATGCTCAATAAATCCCCTAGACATGTTATATAAATAGTTATTCTAAATAAATACCTAAACAGGTACAAAAAAATCATGTCACTAAAATACCTAACATGGTATATAACAGCCAGGCTAATAAACACAGAAGGCGCATCATCACAATCAGAAGGAATCTTAGAAATGAAACTACATGGCATTGCATATGAATGGAATGTGAATATCTATGTGGCTATAATGATGCATATAATTCTATTTCCTTTCCATACCGAGTCAAGGGAAAAATACCATAAATTTCATAAATCAATAAGTAGTAGAATATACACCAATCACTAAAAGTGAAACAATAATAAAATTTAATAACAAAAGTAATGAACAACAATCACATCCCTGAACACTTGGACTTTTCCCCATGGGTGGTTTGATCACTCCCAAAAATGGATATTTACCAAGTGCTGACACATTCCTAGTCTCCTGTCTACCAACCAAAAATAGTAAGACAAAGGAAAAAATCTACAATGCCACTTTGTAACGTCCCAACCTGACTTCCTATAAAACCAGTAGTCAGAATAGTCTCCAAATGGCCTCAAGTGTGCCTCCCTATATTCTATAGGTTTCTAACTAGCAATTAGGGTCTAATGATGGTACATTGGGGATATTATACCCTCATAATTAGAGTATCACAATGATATATAAGAAAATAAATTACAAAAAATAGTGGAAGTAGAAATAAATGAAATACAAAGAAGTGGAAGAATAATGTAACTAAATATAAAATATGGAAAATGCCGATATAAAACAATTCATGCATGTATAGAGGGTGATACATAAACTAAAACAATACTCATATAGCATGAAACATGAAATAATGTGGTACATGAATAAGAAAAGAATAAAAATCCATGAGGGGGATTTCCTTGAGCATCATGAGATATGGCTCAATCCCTTGCTCCTAATTCCCAGGTATAAGCATGACATTTCAAGTAATAATCCATGGTCCTATGAACATGAGGTCTTCTCGGGTACCCCAATGAAATGGTGGCTCGAGCAGGGTGTGATATATACTTAGTAGGCCACCACCAATTGTGTTTATAGCTAAATATGGTTTGTGAATATAAGATGCAGCAGTTTGAAGGTATAAAAAATAATAAACAATGTTGAATAAATAAATAACAGTCAGCTCAGGTTCCACTAGGACACCTGGAAGACTTTACCTTCTTCGTTACAAGCCATGATGATTGTCTGATCTATAACCATATATATAGTGATAATATATATATATATATATATATATAGTTTAGTTATATATTGTATCCACCTATATGGGCTAAGTAATTGAGGATGTAAGTATCCATATACCTGGATACTAGAAGTTGGCTGGACCAGGGCATAACTCGGGAATCCATAACCAGTCTAAACAAGTTATGGGATCCAATAGTGGGTACATTCCCTAAATCTCATAATGAATACAAGATTTCGTGCTCAA
This sequence comes from Viscum album, assembly GCA_963277665.1. Lineage (NCBI taxonomy): Eukaryota > Viridiplantae > Streptophyta > Magnoliopsida > Santalales > Viscaceae > Viscum > Viscum album. Next base: position 2,050,479,593 of record OY728153.1, on the reverse strand, counting down.
CCCTCGAGGTGGTGGGTGATTCATCGTGTCAACATCCAAATAAGGTATGTGGTGCATCATGCCCACCATATAAATAATTTCAATGGGTTGAGACTTCATACTCAACACCTAAAGTAAGGGAGAGTGAAACTTTATGCGCAACAAGTCCTTTAACCATTGGGTCATAGCTAATATCAATGGTGTAATAATAATGATAATAAAATGACATTACCTCTTATTCATAGGTAATCTATAAGCCCAATATAACCAAGGGAGTCCCAGTTCATACTACTCACATAATCCATGCTTATTTATATATAGCAAGATGTGTGGTCGTACCACCCAATTCAATTACATTTAATTCAAACCATTCAATTTAAACAATCTATTTCATTTATCAAGGCATGGAAATTTATAATCAAGGCATTCTGACCCACTTAGAAGGTGCTTGGTATTTGAACAATTATAAGTAGGGAAAATCAATTTAATAATATCAATAGATTCCATATACTAACCATTCCATATATCTAAAAATAAACATAAATTCATAGGAAACACCATTCCCATAAAGCCAAGCAAGATTTAAAACACTAATCACCACTTTTTAGTTTAGAAGATAGTGCACCTAAATCGAGGGGTTTTATTATAAAACATGATATTGTTAACAAACAATTAATTTAGCTCATCCAAGCATCACATTCAAGAGGCATAACACAATTCATCAAAAAGAATCATTTTAGAAAGCTACCAAACATGGAAGTTTGATATAAGCATAATCAAATTAATTTTAACACACCACAAGGGAATATTAGTCACAAGACATATCATGGTTCATTTTTGATTTAAAAAACTCACCCAAAGTGGGTGGTTCAGGTTAAGGTAATCACCTCTAACCATGTGATGGGTTCTAAGGTCATCAAGACATTATATAACCATTTAATTAAAGGCATTTCTAAATTTAGGGGAGATAGCTAGAAAGTCTGGCATGTGGCACAACAACAGTATTTATAAATCAACCAAAACTTGGGGAAAGATATATATACCACCTACTTTATACTAGGATGCACTAATCATCCAATATCAAGGCTTAATTTAGTCTAGTTTTAGATAAATAAAAGAAACATACATCCACCCTAAAAACAGGTTGAATGACCTCACACCAAAATAGCACAACATATAGGAATAACAACAGAGATAGGAAGTAAGAGGATTCGATATCTTACCTCTAGCTATCAAACACTTCTGAAGGTGGTCGAATCAGAGTCTAGATCAAGAAGTTATCAAGATCCCTATCTTAGGGACAATAAGGCTCTCACAGGTGATAGTAGGGGTGTTTTTTTACTGGAAATGGGAGAAACGGAAAAGAGGGTTTAGATTTTAAGTTAATTAAGGTAAATTCATAAATTTACACAACTTTGAAGGGGTTCATGGTTTGTCTACATGGTTGGCCAAACCATGCACTAATTGTGCTTAAGGAACTACCCAAGAACCCCCCCCCCCCCCCCCCCCGCATGGGATGACTACACGGTTTGGCTAGCTGTGTGCATCCCATGTAAAATCCCACTTTCAAGAACCTGCAACAAGATGCATATTTGTGTAGATCCACTCGAATGAGTAGATAAAACCATGTGAGACCTGCAGATCTACTAAAATATCTACATGGTTTCCTCTGGTGGGCTGCACAATTTCATACAATGCGTGTTCCCAGACCAGTCCTTCCCATTTGTGAGTTTTCATAACCCGATGCTCCCGAAACTCAACAAAACACCCAAGGAACCTCTCAAGACTTTAAACAAGTATAAAAAACAAATTGAGTGTTCTAACTCTCTGAATTATGTTTCAAATCTTAGTTCAAATAACATCCCTTAAACCAAATTCTGAAATTCAAATTCCATTGGAATTATACCATGTCTCAAAACATGGGTCATCACAAAATTGACCATTCTTTGGAAAACAACATTAATATAAAGGATCTTGAAAAATATATTGAGTCTAACATCCCCTTTGATACACATTACTCTATATTTTAAAGTAATGAAAAAAATGAATTAAAAACAATTGGGATCTCATACGCTAATTTCATATTGTTTGAACCACAAATAAATGCACCATCAGAATTAAAACATCATCTTGAACTTCCAAGAATAAAAAACCAACACTCATTGGAATGAATCATTCCTCAAGTTAAAGACCAAAGTTAGGATACCCACATTCTCTTTACACCCCCCCCCCATTGAATTACAATCACAACAACAAGGGAAGAAATCATCCAATGGAAAATAGGGCATCCCAAAGGATAAATTTTTATGGAAACACACTAGAGTTGAGAAAATATGAGGGCCACCATCAGACTATGGGTAGTCTACTATAACTGTCCAGCTATAGAAAAAATAAATTCAGTTCTTCTTGGGAGGAAACATAAGATTTATTTTACTTTTATGAAATGTTAATTTCCTTTTAGTTTTTCATTAAATGAATAATTATTTTTCTTTTTGATTCTATTATGGGTAACAAAAATTTTCTAAAGCATTACCATAGAGGAAACATCCCCTAAGAACCACATCAACTTCCACCAACCCACCACTAGATATATATAACAACCCATCAAATACAAACTAGGGGTACCTATTTAACTTTAACTCTCTTTCCCTCTCTTCCTCCTCCTTCTCTTTCTCTCTCTCTTTCCCTATATTTCTTATTTTTCTTATCTCATTCTCACCATTTATTTTTCTACCACTTTCTCCCTAAAACCCTTTTTCCATCTTCCTCTTTTGTGTGGGTTTGTATTTAAAAAACTAAAAAACTCAAAAAAACAAGAAAAACAAAAAGAGTCACAATTACTCGCCATTAAATTTTGAAATTTTTTCCAACCATTTTTGGGATTCCAATAACTTGTTTTCATCTCAAACATTTTGTATTTTCATCATAAACTTGGATAAAGAATTTTTTTTCAAGACAAATATATTTTGAATGCTCAATTTTTTATTTGTAAAATGATTCTTCCCTAACCATGAGTAATAATGTTGGATTTCATTCCATGGTCACCTATGACCATCTTTTCACATTATGTGTTTTTTCACCCCCAATTGTGATTCTTGAGTTTATGTAGCTTCAATCTGAATTTTATACCTTGGTGTGAATTAATATGATAGAGGCATTTTCTTAACCATAAGAGAATCAAAATATCCAATGAAATATCCTTCAAGCCTATAAGAACCTTTTTTTATATCCATATTACAAAACCAAAACCTTATCCTACCCAATATCTACATGAATTTTCATTACATAATGTATTGAAATTTAATTGTGGAGGGAATAGATTTCATTTTGGGTATCCTTTCATTTATTTTCAACATTTCATCATATGCTTGAGGGAAATCATCAATTTAAGTGTGGGGGAGAGGTTTTCATTCAGTGAGGTTTAGGAATGTATATATTTTTATGACATCATGTACAAATGATATCGAAAAGTGTTCCAAAAAATTGAAAAAAAAAACAAAAAGAAGGAAAAGAAGAAAAAAATAATGGATTGTGTCTTGGGTGGGTTAAAAATCACTCTTCCTAAACCTTTTATATTAATATAACTATTACAATTAATGTTTTGAGGAGATCAAAAATGGTTTGGAAGATGAGTGTGAGATTTTTTCGAAGTTCAACTTCCAAAAAAATAAAAAAAAACACTTGAATCATCTTTTATTGTGTCATTGGGAGATGTTTTGTGTTTTGTACATATTTCATCATTTAAAACCCTTCTAATTTTATCCTTATCTTGTTCTCCTTCGCATATTCATTACCTTTTAAATATGTGTTTCCATTTCCTTTCATGTCTCATTTTAAAAAAAATGAATTGCTTTTTTCATGTTGGTGTTTTAACCCTCTTTTCCTCTCTTTTGGAAATTATATTCCTAACATCCCATAGACACTGAAAACCCCCTAAAAAATACCTCATGATTATTTTGCACTTTAAGATAGGTAATAGAAGATAATATCTCTTACAAACTCTATGATTTTCACTTTTTGTTGGTGAATGAGTAAACCTCCATAAATAATTTTTTTATCATCTTGAGAGGAGTGAGGTTTGAGTGCCCACATATCCATTTATAATTTTGATCATGGAAAATGAATCATTTTTTACACATTATTTCATTAAAAAAATTGTGGTGGAATTCATTTTGTATGATTAAACTAGTCTATATCTCCCCTGATTGGTGAAAACAAATTTCTAATATTTGTTGGTAAGTGAAAATGATTTTTTTATATTTTTGTTTTTGTGTTCCTAAGGACATGCACTATATTAAGTGTGGGGGATTTGATATTACATATTCATTAAATATATTAAATTATTATATCATATAATTTTCACTTAAAAAGATTAATTTCTATTCAATGTTCATGTTTTGATCATAAACATATATAAATAACATTATTAAAATTCATTTAATTAAACTACTGTTTAATATTTTGATAATATATTTCAAAATATTAGTATAAATGACATTATTATTATTATTTACTATTCCTAATTCAAATTAAAACAAATCATTAAACTTAATCTTTGACAAATTCATCCATTTTAAGGTTCATATGGACCAAACAATAAGGCCTAAAGAATCTGTTAAAGAAATTGAACCGGTAATGATGTTATATTTTTTAGTCTCAATATAGAAGTAAAAATTCATGAAAAAAATCCAAAATAAGACCAAGTATATTCCATTACATCCTTTATAAAATTTTGAAGTCCCAAATCAACCAACAAGGGGGCCAATTGATGCATGAAATTCTAGCACACAATTCTAGTCAAGATTTTAAAAAAGCCTACAATTATTGACTTTTAACCCAATAAAATATCCCAATTAAGCTAAATTTTTGTGGGAATAAAGTAAGGAGTTATTATCACAATGATTTATAAGAAATTTTTTGTATTTTAGGTCATCTCCCTAGCCAAAAACTCATTCACATTGTGGAATTTGAAAAAGTCTAGATAAAAATGGATAGTAGCACATGGTTTATGAAAATAGCCATAAATTTGGATAAAAAAGTAAAATGGCCATGAAATTTGGAGGGTGAAATTTCCACACCCATATCTACAACATTTAAAAAGAATGTATCTCCATATTCAGCTATATAAATGGTCAAATTTTCAATCCATCTTTAGGGGAAGATTGGAATGAAAACAGTCCATCACCTTGGGCTATAAATGCACTCCCCTCTTCTCCTTGCAAGGGGTTGTAACTTAATCACTTAAGGAGAAAATTTGGAATGACCATAGACTTTAAAAGGGTCTGAGAGTATTCTACTTAATCTTTTTTCAACAAGAGATACCTCTCCTCCACTTTTCTTTTCATGCTTGTTTTCCCTTGTTTTCATTTGTAATCATGTAAGTTTGTTTTCTTTTTAATTGAATATTAATACATGTTTCTTTGTAATCATATATAATTATAAACCTCCTTCTATTGTGAAATATTAATTTTCTTAAAATATTTTAAATTAATTTAAAACCCCCTTCCTATATTTCTCTCTTATTCAATCAAAATTCCGTGTTTACTCCCTTCACCATTCATGTGTGTGTTCAGTGCACAACTCTTTTCTTGTCCCATTATTTTTCATATATTTTTAACTCATCACCAAAAACATCATAAAATATATTATTAACCACACAAATGGATGAGTAAATATCTCATTGGGGTGAGTCATAATTTAGGGATGTTAATTTATTGATAGCTTTCACTCATTTAACATTCTTTGAATTAATATTGTGTATGTCAAACAAAATATGTTATGGATTAATGACATGTTTTGTTTGATGTGTGGATTACATGGATTATTGGAACAAAAAATACACATGGGTTCCTAAGATGTTCAACCTTCCATTAATGAGATTTGATAACAATTATAACCCTATTTAAGGCTTGGATTAAAGCCAAAACAATTGGGAGTTATAATCGAAATCACCTCGTGAAGTGGATATTAATTTAATGAAAAGTTTTTCAAAGTTCAAGTATGTCACAAGATTAAATCCTTAATGATGAAATTACCCCAATAATTATTAAATTGTTAAATAAATCATCATCAATCAATCATTTCATCTAAACTCTACAAACCCCCCCCCCCATTAAAAAGAAAAATTAGAAACAATTGACTCTAAAATTTGTACCATCGCTGACCTGAGTGACACTATACACATCATAGAAGAAAACTAGATCTTTGAATAGTTTATAGGTGAAAATATTACATTCTTTATCATATACCACATCCTCTACACTTTTTATCCCTAATTTCAAAATTAAATTCCCAAAGAAAGAAAATCCAACAAATGAGGTGTGGTTTGGCTTATGGTTTCTTAAGGAGATACCAAAGGGATGAATAGTAAGTGAATGAAATTACTTTTGACCCTAATAGGTATTAATAAAATTTATCTAAGGAAAACACAATGGTAAGTAATTATTTTTTAGTTGTGGAGTAGTTTTATTTAGCAGGGTCTAGTGTGTGAGAGGGAAATTCAATGAAACATGGATCTTGATTGACACATTATGACATGACTACCCCAATATCATAGTTTCAAGTGTTACACATGATCTCAAATGGTAAATCCCACTAATGTGGTTAGATTATTGGTGGTTACATGTGACTCCATTTCTATTTGTTAAATTCATCCTCATAGTTTTTATCAAACACAAATTATTTTTCCTTTTAGAGTAACCAGGAGAGGGGAGTGTAATATTGCTAAAGTCATGAGTGAAAAAATGATAAAATCCTACATGTCCCAATAAATAACACACAACTTGTACATTTTTAGGGAATTTCAAGGAATTAATGGAATTAAATTTCGATTTATCAACTTGTATATGATCCCCAAAAACAATGCGTCCGGGAATTATCCCTTGTTTCACCATGAAATGTAATCTCTCATAAATTAATACATGATTATTTTAAATATAATGAAAAGGCATAACGCCTAAAATACTCAAAAACTCATCGAAATAATAACCAAAAATAGTGAAATCATCTATGAATACTTCCATGGAATTCTCTCAATAATATGGAAAAAAATTAACCATGCATCATTAGAAAGTTATGGATCATTACATAGACCAAATGGAATACTCCTATATTCAAATTTTATAAAGGGTAATGTGAATTTTATCTTTTATTGATCCTCAAGGTAAATATGGATCTAAAAATATCTAGAATAATCATCTCGGAAATAGTGATGGGACTTCCCCGCTAGACTCAAGAATATATTCAATAAATGACAAAGGGAAATCTTCCTTCCTAGTTTTATAATTTAGTTGGTGATAATATATACATAAATGTAAATTATTCTTCACGTGGTTTGTTACCAATTCATTGCTTTCATTTTTTATTACTGTTAGATTGGTTTTCTTTGGAACAACCTACACTAGACTTTCCCATTGGCTATCAGAGATATTATAAATGATTTGATATATGGGATTGATATACTTTGTTTCATGTGGTTATTTTATATATTGGAAAAAGGGGTCATATGAAAATTTATGATTGAATATGATGCATCTAGAATAAATAGGTATATAGATACATGTATTTGATAGAGATTATTCCATATCCCTTTCTATCTTCAGTAACATTGATGTTTTTCTAGTGGCCACTATTTTCATAAAATTATGAATTTGGGAATTTATATTTCTTTTCAAATCTAAAAAGGCTCATAGGGTTGCAATTTTTGGTTGATTAAATGGGGATGTAGTTTTACTCATAGATCTGGTCTAAAAGTGTTTTAGAGTTTATCTAAAAGGAATTTTGGATGGACCTTCATAAGGGATTTAATATGATGTGATACAAGGTGAATTTTATGATATATTCCCAAAATTGTTTTGGAAATATCCAAAAGTAGTTTTGGATATAATTTCACAAGTTATTGTATATGAAAGAATATGTGGTGAATGGAAACTAAGCCTATAAGCCTTTAGTGCAAGTGGGGATTGAAAGAGGTATGCCCAAAATCCCTTTATCATAGTGTATGATTATAAATTTCATATGGTATGAAATGAGGGAGACATAGAATTTCATATGCCTTATTGAATGAATATCATAAAATATGGTATATGGATACCAAGATATTTCTTTAACCAATCATAAAGTATGTTTTGGATAGACCATAATACTGTGAATCATAGTGTTTGATTCACATTGTACTTATGATTGGTTATAGAAATTGAATGTTAAATGTTAACATGAATCATCCATGAATAAGTTATCACTAATTATAAGTGTTTTATGATAATAAATGCTTGGTATAATAGTAATGACTGAGGGTTACAACCAGTTGTAAATACATGTTATGTATCCAAACATTGTGTAACGCATGAGTAAATGCATGGGGCTTGGGGAGTATCCTCAAAGACTATATAAGATGTTCGAAGACCATGGAGGTTTATTTATTGTGTGATTTATCCATCAAATATCTATTCATTCTTATCCCTTTTCTTTTTTGAGGCACCAATATGTCATGGGAGTAAAGAAGAATCTGGCCCAGGCATCAAGTGGTTCTTATCATCCTGTGGATGCACCACTGAGGAGAGAGTCATTGGATGCCACTTAGAGATCTTCATAAAACACTTGAATGAAAAAAGAGGCTCGACCATTCATTGGTGTAAGGTACGTGCATAAGTTATTAATTTTATTTATGCATGTTTTCAATTATCAAGCATGGTAGATCTTGTGTTTAAGAGTTTCTTATTATTTTCACTACATTGATTAAGGTTAATCGATCCTTAGAAACTCATCATAGATATTATCCAATGTTCTAACCAATCTTTATTGCACTTTATAATAGTATGACAAATTATTTTTTAAAATAAATGAATAACATATATAATTATATTTAAAAACATGATTCATACCAAAATATTTTAAACATACTTGTTTCATACTTTTATTAAAAATAATAAATAAAAAAGTTTAGGCATTGAACCACGAGTTTATCCATATCTTCTATAGAAAGGATTTACTTAAACCCAATTGGTTTGACTCATGTGAATATTTTTCAGTTAAGGTGCCACTACCCTTAACCCATTTTATATGTAAAAAATTAGGCAGTATTTGTGATTCAAAACATAAAAATATAGTATATTTAGTTTTATTTTCAATAGAAGACATTTTTTCATTATGAAAAATAATATATTGTAAATATTTTTTTGATAATTGATCATAATTTGTGTTAAAATTAATATATTCAATAAATTTTTAACTATTTCCATGATTATTATAAAATATATATTTTTTCTTTTATATATTTTATTAATGGTTACTATTTTTTGTTTTATTTATAATATTTTTTATTTATTTATTTATTTATTTTCATTCATTTTATCTTTTTTATTGTATCAAATACTAATTTATATTTTCATTTGTTTTCTATTTTAGAATGATCTATCATAGTTTATATTTTGTGCTTTATCATTTTTAATAAAACTGATATAATTTATATTAAGGGAAAGTGATATAATTTTAATTTAATTAAGGTGTATTTAAATTGGTATTTATTAAATGTAGTTGGGTTTTGACTTAGTGGTAATCACCCCATAATCCTAAATGAAATATGGGGGTTCAAACCCCATTGGGCGTAGGCACTGTAGCGTACTGTAGCAGAGGTGGCATTGTAGCACCGATGGGCACTATAGCGGCGACAGATCACTGTAGTGGTGGTGGATCACTGTAGCGGTGGTCGGGTACTATAGTGGTGGCAGGGGAACTGTAGTGGCGGCAGGGGCACTGTAGTGGCGATAGGGGCACTATAGCGGTGGTGGGTACTGTGCGGTGCTATAGGAGACAGTATTGTAGTGGTACTATTCATAGAATGGTCCTTGGGTCAAAAAAATGGGTCTACGGGTCATGTAATGGGCTAAAAGCTCATTCAGCCTTCGGGCTATGTAATGGGTCTCCCTCTACCCAAGTTAAAAGAGATCTTTTCTTTTATTTAATAATAAAAATGAGGCTTCAGTCCCAACATTTAAAAAAAACTGTAATTATTAAAATAAAACAAAAAATAAATATTTCCCACTTGAGATTGAAAATTTATTTCATAAATAAATGATTTTTCTTCCTTAAATTTTCCCCTTCATCTACATTAAATAAATAAAGTAGAGAAATAAACTATAATTTTCTTATCTACTCCATTTTATCCTCAAATCGCATTGATTTTTGTTACTAACATCCTATGATATATTTGGAAGTTTTGATGAGAGGATAAATCTATCTATTTTTTTATAAAAGTACATATAACAAAATTAAACAAAAAAAATGCATAAAATTAATAATAATATATTTGAAAAATATGGATAAAAAACAATTCATTTATTTTATTTTATACTGTTTAATTCTATTCTATAAAAAATCTCAAAAATATGTATTTTTTTATTATATTATTAATAACATTACTTATTTCCCCACAAATTTCACTTTTCTGACCATAAAAATTTCAAATTGAAATATATATTTATAATGAATAAGTATTTCAATATTTCAAAACTATGGCGCACTAGTATTGGGGGTCATCCACCACCGGTATTAACACTTATTTTAAGGAATTATTTTCGGAGCCTCTTCTTTCTTCTACCCTATCCCACTCAGTCTCTAATGTGATTCCTTCAACCTTCCACCTCCACACCAAAAAAAAGATAAAGATAGTAGAGAGAGATCATGGATAGAGGAGGTTGATGTTTTAAATAGGTTACCATGCCTCCTAGGAGTCGTCGGTGATGAAGACCAGCAACAAAAATAGTTGGAGTAATAACAGCAATGATGACTGGGATCAGTATCTCTAAAAGTCAAAAAAATATCTTATTGGATCATCAAAACCCTCATTCTTCTCCCTTTTCTTTCGTGTGGTATTGGTATATTTTGGGAGAAAAGAAAAATCCAAACCAAGAATCATACGATGTACCATGGAGGAGAAAGTCCTTGGCTTCCACTTAGAGAACTTTATCAAACACTTGAATAAAGAAAGAGGCTCGAACATTCATCGGTGTAAGGTACACACGGAAATTATTCATTTTATTTATGAATGATTTCAATTATCAAGTATATTATATTTTGTGTTTAAGAGTTTCTTATTGTTTTCACTACATTTATTAAGTGTTAATCGATCCTTATAAACTCATCAAAGATATAATCCAGTGTCATAACCAGTCGTCATTGCATTTGATAATATATAATAAAATATTTTTTTTAAAAAATGAAAATATATATAATTGTATTTAAAAAATAGATTCATACCAAAATATTTTAAACATACTTATTTCCTAATTTATTTAAAATAATAAATAAATCATTTTAGGCTTTGAAACATGAGTTTATACATATCTTATAGAGAAAATATTAACTTAAATATAGTAGGATCAACTCATATAAATCTTTATGATTTAAAGGAGACATTTACCTCAACCCATTTTATATATAAAAAGGTATGATTTATTTGTAATCCAGACCTAAAAAGGATATTATAATTAGTTTTATTTTTAATATAGTGCATTCATTCATTATTAGAGATAATATATTGTAAATATGTTTTTGATAATTGACTCTAATTTGTGATAAACTTAATATATTAAAATAATTTGTAAATATATCAATGATTGTTATAAAAAAAATATTTTTTACTTTCATATATTTTATTATCTATTAATGTGTTTTTGTTTTATTTATATTTTTTTATTTTTTATTTATTTATTTTCATTCATTTTCTCTTTTTATTATTGAAAATACTAATTTTTTCTAGTTTATTTTTTATTTTATTTTTTAACTTTTAGGTAAATTATAAGCATTTATTTCTATTTCTAGTTTTATTTTTATTTTCTTTTAATCATCAAACACAATAATATGAGCCTTGGCCCCAAAAAAATATTGTATTCAAATTGGTGTAATTTAAAAAAAAATTAATACAATGGATTAATTTTCATTCAATAACTTTCATTCACTTGGAATTGGTTGGTAATAAAATAGATATAAATGTATTTTATTAAAGAAATTAAGTGAGATAACAAAAAAGGGCAGATTTTTTTTATTTTATAACATTGAAGGGTCAAAATTGGTTTTTTTTAGAATGATCCATCATAGTTTATATTTTTTTTCTTTATAATTTTGTATATAAGTGATATAATGTATATTAAGGGGGTCTATCATTAGTGGTGGGGTAGTTTGGGTTTAAGTGGGGTAAGGGGAAGGTCATGATGTCAAATCTCCTAGCTTGTGTATTTATTGCATCTCTTTCCTTGGGTTGTGTTCCATGATGGAGGATGTAATATATCTTTATATTATATATTAAGGGAAAGGTATATAATTTTAATTTAAATAATATATAATCAAATTTTTAATTATTAAAATAAAATAAACAAAAAAATATATTTCCACCTAGGATTGAAAAAGGATCTCCTAAAAAATTTATTTTTATTCTTTAAATTTTCCCCTTCATCTAAATTAAAAAAATGAAGTAGAAAAATAAACTGAAATTTCTATATTTACTTTGTTTTCTCCATAAATCACATTGATTTTTTTGAGTGACATCCTATGATATATTTGGAAGTTTTAAATAGAGGATAAGCCTATCTATTTTTTATGAAAATACATATAAAAAAATTAAACAAAAACAAAATGAATATAGATTTTAAAAATATGAATAAAAAACAATTCATTTATTTTATTTTATATTGTTTCATTTCATTCCTTAAAAAATATCAGATATATAAGTTTTTTATTATTTTATTAATTGCATTACTTATTTACCAAAATTGTCACTTTTTAACCATAAAAAAATTCTAAATTGAAATAAATTTTTTTAAGAAATATTTCCATCTTTGAAAATGCATCGCACTAGTACATGGGTCCATCCACCGCCATTTTTAAAAACTTCTTTTAAGGCACTATTTCAAGAGCCTCTTCTTTCTTCCCCCTATCCCACTCGGTCTCTGATAAAAATCATCCAACATTTTGACACCACACTAGATAGAGAGGGGGAGGGAGGGAGGGAGATTATAGAGAGAGGGTATGAAGAGAGGAGGGGATGTCTGATAAAATTTGCCATGCCTTTGGGAGTTGTCGATAATGACAAGTAGCAACAATAGTAGTAGAAATAGTATCGGATATTGGGATCAGTTTCTTTGATAAATAAACAAAATATCTCACCAGATCATCAAACCCCTCATCCTAAGAAGCCCTTTTGACCATAGTCTTCTCCCTCACCAGCAGCCTCCCCCAGTCCCCTCTTATCTGCCTCTGCCCTGGAAGGTGTAGAATACCCTAAAGTCTCTACCACACCATCACCAATCGTTAGTGTACAGAATCAACACAAGCCATTTTAGGGACATCATCCATATTGGATCCACCACCCACAACTGGTTCTCCTCCCCACTCTTGATCCAGCCTCCAAAGCCCCAGATCTCTCACATCCAGCACAATCAACCCCCACCTCTCACTAACGTTGGGAACCATGCCCCAATGACCATGATCTTGAATGACTCCTAGACAACCCCTCCTTATAAAAATTTCAGCCCAAACCCTGATATTCACCCCATCGTGGCTATCAAAATCTTCTCCACCAGCTACCTTCAGGTGATGTCATTGTCTCTGCTCCCCTCATTCCCATCGATCCATGGAGTTGTGAAATCACTAATACACACCTATATGAGGTATCTTTGGGACTCGATCATAGCCATAGATTCTGAACCCAAACAACCCACATGGTTAATTTCAACATGGTGGAACAACCCGGCTCCACCATTATAGCATTAGGCCCACTGACGCCTTCAATGGTTGATTGCACCACGATTCACTATTTTATTTCACCATTACACCATTGTATTAAACTAGTTCTGTATTGAAGTTTAAAAATATAATAACAAATTTAAATTCATGATTGGTTTAATAATTTAATTTTTATCACTATTAAAAAGGGTAATTTCACTTGTTTTAATGTTTTCATTATATGTGGATATTATTTGGAGGGCCCAAGATGAAGTTGAAGAAAAATGGTTCAAACTGCACAAGAATCCATGCATACTGATGGAATTAACCACACACTTAAACTAATTATTAAATCCAATTAGGTTTAAATTTTGTTATCTGGTCCAAAATTCAATGGGATACATCTCTTATGAAGGAATCTAAGTCCAATTCGTCCATTAAGGGGTTCAAATGAACCAATCTTTCAAGGAAAACGAATTTGCATGAAGTCAGAAGTTCTATTCTGTATTTTGGAAATATATCTCATTTTATACATTATATGTTATTAAAATTTTACATGGAGACATAGGGGGGTTTCCCAACAATTTTATTCTTTTTTCTAAGTCTTGATAAGGCATTTTACTAGCCCAAAACCACGGGCCAAGTGGTATCTCGAAATAAGTGTTCCCAAAACCACCTCCCATTTTGACTATAAAAAAGGAACCTTGTGAACATCATTTGGGAGTTAAACCAGGAAGAAAAGATCTACCATTTTGGAGACCTAAATGATTCCTCTCCTCATCCTAGTATTACTAGAGTCTATGAGAAGTGAGACTTCAAAATCTATGGCTTCCTCCATTTCTATAGAGTTTTAAACTCCTTGTGATCTCCCAAGGAGGAATGTGATGTAAATCTCGAGCTTCTTGTTTGTAATATTTGAATGATATTTTTAATTCTAGGTTCTTATATTGTTTTCTTTATATTAACTTCTTCTTTTATTGATTTATGTACTTGTATGTCATACTTGACTCATATGATCATGTTTGGGAGTACCCATTCATGTGATGTTTCAGACATTGTTCACCACTTCTTCTTCCCCCTTTCAATTGTGGTGTTTGTGTGGTTCATATTGGTCGGTTGAACTCTCATAAACACTACTATGTCCATTTAATTTAATTTCATGGTAACACATTGAAATAATATAAAAACCTGGACTGCACATCAAGTTCTTCATGTGTTGCCTTGGTGAGTTTTGGTTATGAAGTCGAACACAAATGATCCAATCATTGGCGGTAACCGATGAATCATTTTGTGTTTCAAAATAAACCCTAGGAGGTATCCTAGTATAAAATCATTAAAATTATAGTTATAGGTGTTAAAAAAATATTAAAAGATCTATACCCTTTATCTTGAAGCGATGAAGGATAAGAATCATGAGAATTCCCTGGGTTGATCACGCTTAATCAAATCTGTCAATTTATTATTTCTTATATTGCTTACTTTTATTTTCTTTAATATTAAATCAAAAAACCCTTATATTAAAAAATCTCATTACTATTTTTTATAATCATAATCTTATTTTAAAATTAATGATTTAAGGCTCCATTGAGATATGGCCTAGGGTTCCTACTATACTGCAGAAATTCTAGTAAAAACTAAACAATTAATTTGACGTTCTCGACAATACAATCAATGGTGCCTTACCGATTCCCAATACTGAAATCACCACTTTAATTTGGATACATTTCATCATTGAGGTCAACATACCCACTGCTTTACCCAATCATATTGTTCTCAGTGACGGTGGGTCAATTAGAGTTCTTGACGTCATTGAGTCTCTCTATGTCGATCCCCTGATGGAGTGATCTTTGAGGGCCTTGAGTGAGCTATTCTTATCAAAACACTGTCGTTTTAGGAGACGGGGCTGATTTTCTTGATGTTATATATAAATAAACTCATTTTAAACTTTTTTTATATATCTATACTAATAACACACATCTTTCACATTTGTAGGGAATGGTATGGAAGAAATATCATCAAATTTTGATTTATCAACTTATATGCCAACCCCAAAAATGATGTGTCCAAGCACTATCCCTTGTCACACCATGAAATGGTATTTATCATAAATTAAGACAAGATTATTTTCAATATAATTAAAAAGTAAAACACTTAAACTACACAAAAACTCATTGAAAGAGGAACCATAGATAGTGAAATCATCTATGAATATTTTCATGCAATTATTTAGATGTTCAGAAAAAATAATACTGACCATATATCATTGGAAAGTGCCTAGATAATTTCACAGACCTAAATGGCATTCTCTTATATGAAAATATTCTAAAGGTTTAAGTAAATTTTCTCTTTTCCTAATCCTTATAGACAACATGAATCGAAAAATATTGAGAATACCCATCTAGGAAACACTAATGGGACATGTGTGAGACATAGCATGTCATGTGCCTTATTGAAGGTATATCATAAAGCATGGTATATAGATACCATGATATTTCCTTAACCAATCATAAAATATGATTTGTCCATATAAAAATACTATGAATCACAGTGTATAATTCACATTGTATTTATGATTGATTATGGAAATCAAATGTTAAATGTTAACATGAATCTTCCTTTTATAAGCTATCACTAATTATTGGAATTTTATAAGAATAAATTCTTGGGATAATATAAATAATCGAGGGTTATAACTAGTTTTAATTGAATTCTATTTATTCATGTGTACTGTAACACATGAGTAAATGCATAGGGCTTAGGGAGTATCCCTGAAGCCTCCTGGATGATGACCATGGAGATGGATGATGCATTGTGTGATTTCTCCATTGAATATCTCTTCATTATTATCCCTTTGATTTCATGAGGCACTGGCATGTTGTGGGAGCAAATAATAATCCCTCCCAAGCATTGGGCGATACACCACATAGGAGAGATTCCTCGGCTACTATTGGTCTAAGTGATTAACACAAGATGGGGTGAATTGAGTACCCAATAAAATTTCTATAGAAAACAAGTTCAAATAAAATCCCCCAATTATTTTAAAACATCCCAGTTATCCAAAATAGTAGATCGATATAATTCTTGATCTTTTAAAATATTTCTCAAAAGATTTATTAAGTATCAATTAAAACAATTATAAAAACCACTTTAACTTTTGAAATCAATTTACAAAATCAAAAACTTATATACACTATGTAAGACTAACTATCAGATTATTAGTTTTGTTTATAGTTTAAAATAGATTTAGTTTTTAATCTTATAAAATGAAACAAAACAAAAAATAAAACACACGGCAGAAAAATGAATACAAGAGGTTAGGTCTCAAGTCAAGACTTAATCCTTTACACTTGGAAATCACCCACTACCAAGAAGATTATATAAAAAATATATGATACACAACTTGTATTGGATGTATAATAGTATAAAAACTGTCCAAGTCACATAGGACCTCTACCACAAACCCGAGGGAATAAACAACAAATAGTCCACAATCAAACCTCTGCTACAACACATGGGAATAGAGATAAAAAATAGTGATGAGAAGATATCTTGTATCTTCCAATTTGAGTGTAGGATATGGTGTGTGTGTTTAAAATAGAGTAAGACACACACTGATTTTAATGTAAATAAAATAAAAAAATAGATCAAGTAAGGGTGTAGAAAAGGTTTCGTTTTCTCTTTATGGTAAGCTCTATAGCTCATGACTCCTTGAATGTGATTTGAAATGCAGCTCAAGTCGTATTTTGATATTTTCTATAGAATAGAGTGTCATAAACTCTTTGTTTTGTAAGCTCCACTCTTCCACAAATATGTGAAGATGGTCATCATTGTATAGGAACTCAATAAATGTAATTCTATAAGTTATTCAATAAGTTCACAGTCCACTTCACGTGTGCATAAAGATGTATGAATGTATATGTATATTTTCTTATCTCTATCCATTTCTTTGCCTCACATACAGTTCATGAGGGATTCTTTTACTTCTTTTTAATAAAAAGTAGCAACAAATAGAATCATCTAGATCATATGCTCCTCACACTGCATGTCTGATACGAACTTTAATGCATCTCTATATAACATTTAAGGAACAATCATTAAAATAAGTTTGATCATTAAATTCAATAATATAGCCATTAGAACTATTAAATTTAAATTAAATATAAACACTACTAGAAATTCAACCAATACCAATGGACTTATACCAAAGGTTTTTGAAAATCGTTGGTATAGGGTACCTATACCAACGATTTGGCCAAAACCGTTGGTATATGTATCCTAGAGAGACCTTATACCAATGGTTACCAATGGTTTGTCTAAAACTATTGGTATAGCTTCCATAAAACGTCCCTATACCAACTATTTTGGAAAAACTATTGGTATAAGTCATAGTTACACCAATGATTTGTCCAAAACCATTGGTATAGCTACCATAATAATACCTTATACCAACGATTATGGAAAAACTGTTGGTATAGGACATAGTTATACCAATGGTTTTTCTAAAACCATTTGTATAACTTCCATAATAATCCCTTATACCAATAGTTTCCAAAATCTTTGATATAGGTATTCATATTTTTTAGATATTATTTTATCAAATAACATTGAATACATTAAAATATAAATTACTTTATAATCTACATAAATATATTTATCATATTATGTTCACAAAAGTTATTGTGTATTAGTAGTTAGGTCATTGACATATAAGGCGTAGGTTCTAGGATCAAATACAACCAAAAATTTTTATTTTACAATGCCTATACCAATAGTTTCTAAAAACCGTTAGTATAGGTATATACTGATGGAAAACGGTCCTCCAAACTGTTGGTATAGCCTATACCAACAATTTGGGGGCTAATACCAATGGTTCAAAACTAGAGATGGAGGGAGGGAGGGAGATTGTATAGAGAGAGAGTAGGGAGATAGGGGGGATGTTTGAAAAAAGTTTTCATGCCTCTAGGGAGTCTTCAACAATGATAAGTAGAAACAATAGCAGTTGCAGTAGCAACAATAGTGGTGATCGGGATCGGTATCTTTGATAAATCAATAAAATATCTCACCATATTGTCAAAGCCCTCATCTGAAGAAGCCCTTTCAAACATAGTCCTCTCCCTCACTAGTGGCCTCCCCTGGTCCCCTTCCATCTACCCCTTCCCTGGTAGCTTTAGAACACCCTTAAGTCATCGTTGCACCAGCACCAAGCTCTAGTGTACAACATATGTTGAGCAAAGTATTGTTTTCAACAATACGTATTAATGTTATTTAAAGGGGGAGATTATTGAAAATAATACTCTGTCTCTTTATGATAATTTTGATACTCACAAATACCCTTAGTTATTTTCTAATGATTTTATTTAGTATTTTGCATGAGTTTATTAATTTATTTTACTCTTGAAATAACGATAATTTATTACTTAGTGCGGAATCTGTTTTAGCGCATTCTGGAAACACTGTTCACATATTACGTAGATGAATATAGCGCGGAATATGTTTTAGCACGTTCTGGAATCACTGTTCATACCCTACGTGGGTAAACGTAGCGTAAGGATGAAAAACATGTATACTTTTTGAGATAATAGAAAAGTATGGTTAAACAACTATACGTGTTCAGCAAAGTATGGAAGAAGAATCTTACGTTAGGAAGGAACCCTACGTTTTGGTTATCAGCAAAGTATGAAAGGAGAACCGTATGTAAATTCTAAAGGCTATGTTTGTTTCTCAAAAGTATGGTTCATCAACCTTACTTTTGTAAACAACCATGCGTCCTTGGAAAAGTATGGATCAATTAAAGTATGGATCTTTTACCGTACGTTTGAATGCTGAAGAAAAAGTATGGATGATCAACCCTACATTTGTGATCAACCTTACATTATTAACCTTACATTTGAATACTATGTTATTAACCCTACGTTTGGAGGCCACGCCATCAACCTTACGTTTGGCGTCGGAACTTTTGGCAGACGGTATTTATGTACAACGATCAGTAAGCTGATTTCTGGGCGGATTTCAAGCCGGATTTAAAGTCGTTTTTAAATTACGAATTTGACTAATTCAAAGCCATTTTATTAATGGATTTAAGATCGAATTAAAAGGATCTTTTTATGCCGAGTCCTAAGGGAAGTTACGACTTCTCTGTAAATTCAAATTTTTGAATATCGCGAATCAGAAGGCGACTTTTATGGATCTAAATGTGAAGGAGATATGCTTTATTATATATGATCTCCCTGAAACACCAAAAAAAGAGTATGTCATCGATCTATTATTGAAAAAGGTGGAAAACAGAGATTGAAACTATTTTATGATTGATCTGCTGATTCAACAGGAGCGCAAAAGCTCTATTTGTTCAAAAAGAAGGAACTCGATAGAAGATTCACCTGTTCTACATCGAATATCTATTGTGGATCTACTACTGCTAAGGTTGTGAACTATATCTCTATATATACTATAACTGGATCAACTCAGAATTGCTTCGTCTTTAAGATCAATATTTCTAGAGACTTCGATCCATCTGTTGTCAATTGCATTCTGTTGCAATTGTGAAGATCAACTGGAAATTTATTTCTGAAATTAATTTTTTTTATTCTTGAGTAACCAGCTTCTCATTCTAAGCTGTGTAGGTTCATGTTTGAACCAGAAGGCTTTATTTTTCCTTGGATTTTAAAGGTGTCAACTGTCTGTACTTATTTGTGAATTAGTCTGTGGAAAAGAGGACCAGATAGTGAAAATCACCAAGCTCGTGGAGTATAGCGTTGGTGGAGTGGACTAGGGGATTTCTGTTCCCCAAACCACTATACATATTTGTGTTCTTAATTTTACTTTTTCCGTTTCATGATCAAATTTGATAAATTATATAGGACAGAACTCGTTCAAGAGAAGAGTTATTGAAAAAATTGCAAAAGACACAATTCACCCCCCCTCTTGTGTATAATCTGTAGATTCAGATCCAACAATTGCTATCAGAGGAGGAGCTTATGATAGAGCTTTAGAAAGCTAGAAGCATTTAAGGATTATAAAACAGAGCATCATGACTGATACAAGAGAAGGGATGTCGATGGTTAGAGCACTATATTTTAATAGAGACAAATATGGTTGCTGGAAATCACGCATGATAATATATCTGAAAAACCTCGGATATAGAGTCTATTCAAAGATTCTGACTCCTTATGAAATTCCTGAAAATCCTGACGCATGGAGTGCTACTATAGAGGCAGAGTACGATATGAACTTGAAGGCTATGAATGCAATTATCTGCGGTCTAGGACCATATGAATGTAACAGAGTATCTCAGTGCCAGACAGCATATGAGATGTGGAAAACAATAGTTGTGGCATATAAAGGAACAGATAATGTAAGGAAAATGAGATATGTAATTGAAAAACTGAAATTTGATACTTTCAGAATGATTGAAGGTGAGAGCATTACCCAAATGAATGGGAGATTAACAGAAATTGTCAATAACATAACTGCTCTAGGAGAACCTATCAAGCAGGCTGATCAAGCATTAAAAGTACTAAGAGTACTTCCTACTAGATGGAATGGTATTTCTGCTGCAATCAGACAATCAATACATATCAAAGATCTAACTATGAGAGATCTAATTGGTACACTGATGATGTATGAAGCTGAAATACAGGATGAAGCTAATGAACATAAAGTGCTTATCAAAAGAGAAGATACTGCCTTGAAGGTAACTTCACTACAAAAGAATAGAAAGATGAAGAGCAAAGAAGTCAAATCTAAATCAGAAAGCTTTGACTCATCCAACTCAGATGAAGAACTGGCTCAACTAGCTAGAAAATTTAGAAAATTCTACAGTAAGAAAATAGGCTTCAAAAATCCTTTAAGGGAGATAATAAGGAAGTGATATGTTATGAATGCAAAAATATGGGATATATCAGACCAGATTTCCCACAATTGAAGGATGCAAAGAAGAAGAAGTTCTTAAAAAGAAATGACTTTGAGCAGAAAGAAAAGAAAGCTATGAAAGCCACTTGGAGTGTATCTGAAGACTCTAGTAGATCTTCTGAATCAAGCTCAGAGAAAGAAGAAGTCAATCTAAAGGCAAACATGTGTTTCATGGCAGAAACTGATGAGTTACACTCATATTACTCCTCTGAATCACATTCTGAATGAAGCTACGCAAATGAAAAACTTGCAGCCTACTACAATATGCTTGAAAAAAGATATAACTCACTATTTAAGAAACATAAGTCACTAAAAAATATACATAAAGCTGTTTCAGATGAAAGAGACACAATGCTGAAACAACATAAATAATTAACTGATAAATACAATTTGATTAACACTAAATATATTAATTTTGAATCAAGAATAAAATCACTACAGGATGAAGTAGAATCTTACAAATAGGCTGCATTGGTTTTTACAAAAGGAGAGAATTCATTAAATTAAATTCTTGGAAAAACTGTCATTAAAAAGGAGATATTTGGAATTGGTAGTAAAGGAGAAAAACCAAAGCTATATAAAAATTATTTTGTTCCTAGCTCTAAAAAGCTTAATTGTAATTTTTTTGGGGAAAAGGGACATGTAGATAAAAACTGTTTCTTAAGACAACCTCAAATTTGTGGTATTAAGAAAGCCTATGTTTCAAAAGACTTATAAGATTCAGCTAATTTTAAAAGAACAAAGCAAATCTGGATACCCAGATCATTGCTAGCTAACACTCCTGGACCCAAAAAAATATGGGTACCAAAGCAATTTGTTTGAATTTCTTTGCAGGTAGCAGGTCACCAAAGAAGAAAAGATATATGGTACATAGACAGTGGATGCTCAATACATATGAGTGGAAACTCATTGAATTTTTCTTCACTCACTCAAAAGGAAGGAGGAATTGTCACATTTTGTGACAATGCCAAAGGAAAAATCATTGGCATTGGAACTCTTGGAGATCCAAAAACAATCTCAATCAACAAATTACTTTATGTACAAGGACTAAAACACAATCTGATAAGTATCTCTCAACTTTGTGATGATGGATATACTGTTGATTTTACTAACAATTGTTGTACTATTTCTAAAGATAAACTGTTTAAATTTAAAGCACCAAGAACTGAAAATGTCTATACTTTGGATCTAAATTCCTTGTGTAAACAAAAAGTAAACTTCTTGACTACTAAAATAAGTGAATCCTGGATATGGCATAGGAGACTTGGTCATTGTAATGTATATGTTTTACATAAGTTATCTAAGAAACATTTATTTTCTGATTTACCTTGTCTCAAATTTGAAAGTGACAGATTTTGTGATGCATGTCAACTTGGCAAGCAACACAAATCATCCTTCAAATCTATTAATAAGGTTGCTACATCTAAACCTTTAGAAATTATTCATATGGATTTTTTTGGACCTTCAAGAGTAGCAAGATTAGTTGGTAAATTATATGTATATGTTTTAGTTGATGACTATTCAAGATTTACATGGATTTTATTTTTGAAATTTAAAAATGAAGCTTTTACTTTATTTGAAAGTTTCTGCAAATCTGTTCAAAATGAAAAAGGTTTCAATATAATTTCATTGAGAAGTGATCGTGGTGGCGAATTTGAGAATCTGGAATTTAATTCCTTTTGCTCAAATATGGGTATTAAACACACTTTTTTTGCACCCAGAACACCTCAACAAAATGGGATTGTAGAAAGAAGAAATAGAACAATTCAAGAAATGGCTAGAACTATGTTAAATGAATATAGCCTACCTAAATATTTCTGAGAAGAAGCTGTGAATACAGCTTGTTATATAATTAATAGAGTTTTAATTAAACCTATTTTGAAAAAGACACCCTATGAACTATGGAATAACAGAAAACCTAAAGTAAATTACTTTAAAGTTTTTGGATGCAAGGTTTATATCTTAAACACCAAGGATAATCTTGGTAAGTTCGATCCAAAATCTGATGAAGGTATTTTCTTAGGATATTCTGCTACCTCCAAAGCTTATAGAGTTTATAATAAGAAGTCAAGGATTTTTGAAGAATCAGTTCATGTGAAATTTGATGAATCTGATCCTTTTGAGAAAAGGACAAAACAAATGGATGAACTTGACTCTAATGATAACATGAGACTTGAGAATTTAAAGAATGATTTTTAAAATGATATAAAAGAAATTCAGTCCAGTTTAGAGGAACATGATACTGAAGAACCTTTAAATATATTACCTAGATAGTCTAGAACCCTAAAGAATCATCCTTTAGAAACTGTAATAGGTAACTTAGAAACTGGTGTTCAAACTTGAATAAACTTAGGAAACCTAGTGGAATTCTCTGCCTTCCTATCTCAACAAGAACCCAAGACTATAGAAGAAGCTTTAGATGATGAAAGCTGGGTAATAGAAATGAAAGATGAATTAAACCAGTTTAAAAGAAATGAAGTTTGAGAATTAGTTGAAAGACCTAAGAATTATCCTGTAATAGGAACCAAATGGGTCTTTAGAAATAAACAGGATGACCAAGGCACAATAACTAGAAATAAAGCAAGATTAGTAGCTAAAGGATATAATCAAGAAGAAGTAATAGATTATGATGATACTTTTTCACTTGTAGCTAGGTTAAAATCCATTAGAATCCTTTTAGCCTATTTATCTTATATGAATTTTAAATTATTTCAGATGGATGTTAAATCTGCCTTTTTAAATGGTTATTTAATAGAGGAAGTTTATGTTGAGCAACCTCCTGGTTTTGAAAACTCTCAAAAACCTGATTTTGTTTTTAAACTTACTAAAGCTCTTTATGGCCTTAAACAAGCACCTAGAGCTTGGTATGAAAGATTAAGTTCTTTTCTTTTGAAAAATGATTTTACTGTTGGAATGGAAGACCCAACACTCTTTAAGAAAACTGTGAAAAATAATGTTTTATTGGTTCAAATTTATGTTGATGATGTAATCTTTGGATCAAAAAATAAAACTCTTTGTCATGAATTTTCAAAATTAATGCAAGAAGAATTTGAAATGAGTATGATGGGAGAATTAAATTTCTTTTTGGGTCTTCAAATATTTCAAAAAGATTTTGGAAATGTTTTAAATCAAAGCAAATACTTTACTGATTTACTTAAGAAATTTGGACTTGAGAACAGCAAGACATTTACAACTCCTATGTGTACTAATATAAAACTTGATTTGGATGAAACTGGAAAGTTAGTTGACAACAAGTTATATAGAGGTGTGATTGGTAGTATGTTATATCTTACTCCTAGCAGGCCAGATATAATGTATTCAGTATGTCTTGGTGCTAGATTTCAATCAAATCCTAAAGAATCTCATCTAACGACTGTTAAAAGAATTTTTAGATATTTAAAAGGAACTATTTTTCAATCTCTTCTTTATCCTAAAACTTCTGATTTTAATTTGATTTCATATTCAGTTGTTGACTTTGGAAGTTTTAGATTATATATAAAAATTACATCAAGTACATGTCACTTTTTAGGAAAGTCCTTAGTATCATGGTCTAGTAAGAAACAACATTAAGTTTCTCTGTCAACAGCTGAGGCAGAATATGTTTCTGCTGGCAGTTTATGTGCAAAATTGTTGTGGATGAAAAACACTCTTATGTACTTTGGATTGAATTTTAATAATACACCTATTTTATGTGATAATACAAGTGCAATTAATATTTCAAAAAATCCTATTAGTCATTCTAGAATTAATCACATTGATATAAGGCATCACTTTTTAAGAGATCATGTTATTAAAAAAGATATATTTTTAGAATTTATAAATATTGAAATTCAATTAGCAGATATTTTTACTAAACCACTTCCCACTGCAAGGTTTGATTTTATTAAGGGGGGCTAGGTTTATTTAATTTTAAATAATTTTTTTATGTACTTATGTAAATTTTTTTGAATGCAGTTTAAGTTTTTCTTTCTTTCGTCGTATAAAAAATTTATTTGTTTTTAAATATATGTAATGATGAGTAATTACACGGGAATCAAGGCTATCAGAGCCTTTTCGACTTCTAAACCCTTTCACTTCTATAGAAAACCTAACCTTCCTCTTCTAAAACCCTAACCTTCGAACTTCTGAAACCCTAACCTTCAAACCTTCAGAGACTCTCTCGGAAATGGTAAGGACTAAAAGAGCCAGTGAGGCCGAGCCGAGAAATGTCAAGAGACAACGTACTGAGGGAAGAAAAATCTTACAGGGTAAGGTAATCAATCTTGACTGTTTATTTCAGACGAATCTGTTGTTTAAGCAAGCGTTGTCGTTTCAGAATCTTGAACAGATGTTCAACAGTGAAAATTCGGAATTTCTGTATGAATTAGAACTTAGATACTTCTACAAATCTGTACAGTTTAGTCTGGGAGATACCGAAGACAGTATGATGGCTAAAATAGAGGATAGGGATTTCTCAATCTCTTCAGTAGAGATTAGTCAGATTCTCAACTGCCCTCATGAGGGAGTTTTTCATTTTGAATTGAAAAATATAGGAGATTCTGTGCATAAATCCAAATACATCATGTCTTTTCTTTTCGGTACCAAGATAATAAAGAAAATGTTTGTTAAAGATTTAGAGCCTGATCAGAAGATTTTGGTAAAATTTATTCAGATCGGAATAGCTCCACGGATGGCAGAAATGGAGAAGATTTTGTACCCATATATGTATATAATGTTTCTTATGTTAAGTGATATTAAGTTAAACTTTCCAAGATACATGATAAGGTATCTCAGTTACTGCTGTCAAAGAGAGGCCAGGATGAATTTCTACCCCTTTGGTAGATTTATTTCTAAGCTGCTGTTTAAGAAATACATGGTGATATTAGTGGATGCAAGAGTTAACTATCATCACAGTAATATGTTTAATGATGGAACCTTGAGGAAAGTTGGATATTTCTGGAGCACAATTAAAGGAAAACTTTTACCAGTAGGAGCTGAGGAAGACTCAGAGAGTGCTCAGGCTCAAACTGCTAAGTCCAAGGAGGGACAAGCTAAATCTAGAGTCAGCAATGTAGCAAGAAGGATTCGCTTTGAAGTGGCAGATGTTGAGGAAGATAGAATTCAGGAGGGACTTTAATCAAGAAGAAAAAGACCAGTAAATGAGGAAGTCACTTCCACTGCTTTGGAAACTCTAACAGAACCTTTATTTTCTTATTCTTTTGTGAGAGAAGTTGTTGCTGATAAAAAACCATGGAAGATTTTACTGAGAAAATGGCTCCAGTAGAGAAATCAGGAGCTCAAGAAGAAACTCAAAGGGAAAATCATGAATAGATTGTAGGTGATGTTGAAGTTGTACTTCAACAGGAACAAGAGATGGAGGCAGTGCCTGGTGAAGAAGTGGATAGACCTCAATAAACTTATGAAAATATTGTTCTTGAAATTCCAGAGGAAGACAAAGATGCAGATAAATGTGATGAGAATGCTTCTGAAGCTCAAACAGAAGTACTTCAAGAGGATTTTTCTATGGAGGAGTTTGAAAAATCTAAGGAAAGATATGTGGACCAACCTTATCAGGACAAAGAAAAAGAAAAATCTGATGCTGAATCATTACCTTTGGTACTGCTGCATCAACCTGAGAATGTGAATCAAGCACATGGTGCATCTGATTCAAGGAAAGAAGAAGTTGAAGAACTGTACATAAAAGTATCTCAGTTGGAATCTGAGAATGATTCTCTTAGAAATGCCTTAGACTTGGAACATTTGAAGTTTCAAAAGTTGACGGAGTGTACAGTTTCAAGGCAAGAAGTTGAAATGTTTAAAGAGTATATGTTGACTGTTGTTGCACAATTAAAATCTGAAATGGTTATGAAGTCAGATTTATCAGATCTGAAGTTGTTTATGGAGAACCAATTTGCATTAGTTGCAAATAATGTTGTTAGTGGATCAGGTACTTCACCTGATTTAATCAGAAGGTTTCAGGCTATCATAGCTGCGTTGAGCAATATGAATGACAGGATATAAGATCTTCAATGTAATAGTGCTCCTTTGTCAGTGTTGCTGGACAATCATAAGTTCTTAGTGGATCAACTGACATCTAGTGAGCCATCGATCAGAATTCTGTTAGATCAGTTATCAGAGAAGCTGTTAGTATTTTTTGAAAAAGAGGAAAGGATGCATGAGTTTTTCAGAGTCAATTTAATTGAGGATATTCATATGACTTAAGAGAACAGAGAGATCATTATCAAGCTTGGAGATGGGATGATGAAGAGACTTCGGGAACAGTTTACAGAAATCAAGTCTGCAATCCAGAGGAGATAGACCCTGTTGCCTATCTTACCCAAACCTTGATTCTTGTGTATATCATTTTCATGTATATACTACTGTTTTTGAATGAAAATTTTCTTCATTGTTTATTTGTCTCTTTCCTTATTTGTTTTACTAACTTTATTTTTAATATGCCAGTACTCCAGATTTAATTATTGATAAACAGTTCATAATAGCATTTACTAACAGTTCAATGCAATATTAAACATGTTAAAATCCATGATTTTTCATTCTTTTTGATATCACAAAAGGGGGAAAATTTGGACCAACACAACATCAAAACAATTTTATTTAGGTCCATTTTATTTAGGGGGAGAATTTATTTTATTGAGGGAGAAAATTAAATGAGTCATTTGGATTTATAATTATCTTTTTGGTGGAGAAGTTTTTATTTAAAACTTTATAACGAATTTTGAAAGTTAATTTTGTTTAAATAATTTTAATTATTTTATGAGTTTTGTGATCATCAAAAAGGGGGAGATTGTTGAGAAAAGTATTGTTTTCAACAATACGTATTAATTTTATTTAAAGGGGGGATTATTGAAAATAATACTCTGTCTCTTTATGATAATTTTGATGCTCACAAATACCCTTAGTTATTTTCTAATGATTTTATTTAGTATTTTGTAGGAGTTTATTAATTTATTTTACTCTTGAAATAACGAGAATTTATTACTTAGCGCGGAATCTATTTTAGCGCGTTCTGCAATCATTGTTCATACCCTACGTGGGTAAATGTAGCGTAAGGATGAAAAGCATGTATACTTTTTGAGATAAGAGAAAAGTATGGTTAAACAACCATACGTGTTCAGCAAAGTATGGAAGAAGAATCTTACGTTAGGAAGGAACGCTACGTTTTGGTTATCAGCAAAGTATGGAAGGAGAACCGTACATAAATTCTAAAGGTTACGTTTGTTTCTCAAAAGTATGGTTCATCAACCTTACTTTTGTAAACAACCATACGTCCTTGGAAAAGTATGGATCAAGTAAAAGTATGGATCTTTTACCGTACGTTTGAATGTTGAAGAAAAAGTATGGATGATCAACCCTACGTTTGTGATCAACCTTACGTTGTTAACCTTACATTTGAAGACTATGTTATTAACCCTACGTTTGGAGTCCACGTCATCAACCTTGCGTTTGGCGTCAGAACTTTTGGCAAATGGTATTTATGTACAACGATCAGTAAGCTGATTTCTGGGCGGATTTCAAGTCAGATTTAAAGTCGTTTTTAAATTACGACTTTGACTGATTCAAATCCATTTTATTAATGGATTTAAGATCGAATTAAAAGGAGATTTTTATGCCGAGTCCTAAGGGAAGTTACGACTTCTCTATAAATTCAAATTTTTGAATATCGTGAATCAGAAGGCGACTTTTATGGATCTAAATGTGCAGGAGATATGATTTATTATATATGCTCTCTCTGAAACACCATAAAAAGAGGATGTGATCGATCTATTATTGAAAAAGGTGGAAAATAGAGATTGCAACTATTTTACGATTGATCTACTGATTCAACAGAAGCGTAAAAGCTCTGTTTGTTCAAGAAAAAGGAACTCGATAGAAGATTCACCTGTTCTACATTGAATATCTACTGTGGATATACTACTGCTGAGGTTGTGAACTATATCTCTATATCTACTACAATTGGATCAACTCAGAACTGCTTCGTCTTGAAGATCAATATTTCTAGAGACTTCGATCCATCTGCTGTCAATTGCATTCTATTGAAATTGTGAAGATCAACTGGAAATTTCTTTCTGAAATTAATTTTTTTATTCTTGAGTAACCAGCTTCTCATTCTAAGTTGTGTAGGTTTGTGTTTGAACCAGAAGGCTTTATTTTTCCTTGGATTGTAAAGGTGTCAACTGCCTGTACTCAGTTGTGAATCGGTCTGTGGAAAAGAGGACCAGATAGTGAAAATCACCAAGCTCGTGGAGTAGAGCGTTGGTGGAGTGGACTAGGGGCTTTCTGTTCCCCAAACCACTATACATATTTGTGTTCTTAATTTTACTTTTTTCGTTGCATGATCAAATCTGATAAAGTATATAGGAAAGAACTCGTTCAAGAGAATAGTTATTGAAAAAATTGAAAAAGACACAATTCACCCCCCCCCCCTCTTGTGTATAATCTGTAGATTCAGATCCAACAACATCAACATGAGCCTGTTTAGGGACATCACCCAGACTGGCTCGCCCACCCATGACTGGTTCTCCTCCCCACTCCTAACCATCCTCCAAATCCCCAGATCTCTCACCTCTCATGTAATCAACCCCTACCTCTCAATAACATTGAGAACCATCCCCCAATGATCGCACTCTTGAATTACTCCCATGTAACCCCTCCCTCTGAAACTATTGGGTCAAACCCTGATATTCACCCCAACGTGGATTCCAGAAACTTCCCCTCCAGATAACTCTAGGTGGATCCATTGTCTATACTCCCCCCTTTATCATCCATTCATGGAGTCATGAAATCCCTAATCCCCGCCTATATGAGGTATCTTTGGACCTCGACCACATCCCTAGATTCTGATCCCAAAAAACCCTCATGGTTTATTTTCACATGGTGGAACAACCTGACTCCACCATCATAACATCAGGCCCCACTGCCACCTTTGATGGTTCCTTTCTGATTTCCATTGCCGACGTTGCCACTATCATTTGGATACCTATCATCGTCAAGGTCAATGTACCCACTACTTTACCTGATCATGTTTTTCTTACCAATTGTGGTTCAATTGGGGTTCCTAATGTTGTTGAGTCTCTATGTGTCGATACCCTGATGGAGTGATCTGTGAGGACCCTAGGCGATCTTTGCTTATCAAAACACCGTTATTTTAGGAGATGGGGTTGAGTTTCTTGAGGTGCTGGATAGAGAAACTCATCTAACACTTGTTATATATATCAATTCTAAGAACTCAAATCTTACACGTTTTTAGGGAATGGTAGGGAAGAAATGGCATCAAATTTTGATTTATCAACTTGTATACCATCCCCAGAAATGATCTGTCCAAGCATTGTCCCTTGTTGCACCTTGAAATGGAATTTCTCATAGATTAATACAATATTATTTTCAATATAATTAAAAAGTAAAACACCTAAATTACTCAAAAACTTATCAAAATATGAACCATATATAGTGAAATCATCCATGAATACTTTCATGCAATTCTCTAAATAATCCAAAAAAATATTGACCATACATTCTTGGAAAGTAACTATAACATTTAACAGACCCAAAGGGAATGATCTTATATGAAAATGTTCCAAAGGGGAAAGTGAATTTTGTATTTTCCTAATCCTCATAGAAAATATGAATCAAAAAATATTGAGAATACTCATCTAGGGAATACTAATGGGACTTCCCCACTAACCCCACGAGCATCTAGTCAATGAATGACAATAGGAAATCTTCCTTCCTAGTTTATTAATTTAGTTGGTGATAGTCCATATAGATATGACATCTATTATTTACATGGGTTGGTACCAATTCATTGTTTTTATTTTTTATTTTCATTAGACTGGTTTTCTTATGAACAACCTACACTGGAATTTCCCATTATCTATCAGAGATAGGATAAATGATTAGATGTATGATATTGGAATACTTTGTTCCTTTTGGTTATTTGATGTCTTATACAAAGTGATCATATGAAAATTCATGATTCCATATGATACAGCTAGTGGAAACTAGTATAGAGATACATGTATTTATTGGAGATCATGCCATATCCCTTTATAGCTTGATTAACATTGATGTTTTTCTAGTGGAAACTCTTTGATTACATTTGAATTCC
Source organism: Viscum album (assembly GCA_963277665.1). Lineage (NCBI taxonomy): Eukaryota > Viridiplantae > Streptophyta > Magnoliopsida > Santalales > Viscaceae > Viscum > Viscum album. Next base: position 2,050,447,882 of record OY728153.1, on the reverse strand, counting down.
ATAATTCATTTTTTTTATCAACCCTACAAAGATCCATAGGGTTACACTTTTCATTTGATTGATGGGGATTGGGTTTTACTCAAATATATACTCTAAAAGTGTTTTAGATTTTATCTAAAATGAGTTTTGGATGGGAATTCATAAGGTATTTTGTTTGATGATATATAAGGTAAATTTGATGATATCTTTCCAAAAGTGTTTTATAAATATCCAATAGAGTTTTTGGATAAAATTTCACAAGTTATTGTATATGATAGAATATAGGGTGAATGGACACTAAGTTTGTAAGTCTTTAGTGAAAGTGGAAGATTGAAAGAGAGATGCCCTAAAGCCTTATATCATAGAGTATGATTATAAATGTCATATAGTATGAGATATGGGATATATAGCATGTAATGTGCTTTATTAAAGGTATATCATAAAGCATGGGATATATATACCATGTTATTGCCTTAACCAGACATAAAATACGATTTAGATATATCATAATACTGTGAATCATAGTGTCTGATTCACATTGTATTTATGATCGATTATAAAAATTGAATGTTAAACATTAACATGAATCTTCCATGTATAAGATATCACTAATTCTTGGAATTTTATAAGAAAAAATGCTTGGGAGAATAGCAATGATCAAGGCTTACAACTGGTTGTAACTGTATGCTATTTACTCATGAGTTTTGTAATTCATGAGTAAATTCATGGGGCTTGGGGAGTATTTATGAAGCCTATATAACTTGGCTAATGAACATGGAGATGCATGATTCATTTTTTGATTTCTCTATTGAATATATCTTTATTATTATCCCTTTTCTTTCTTGAGGCACTAACATGATGTGGGAGAAAAGAAAAATCCCTTCCAAGCATTGGGTGATGAATTACGGAGTAGTGATTCCTTGGATATTGTTGGTCCAAGTGAATAACATAAGATAATAGTGAATTGAGTACCCAATAAAATTTCTATCGAAAATAGATATAAATAAAATCCCCTAATTATTTTAAAATAGCCCAGTTAGCCCAAATAGAATATCAATATAATTCTTGATCATTTAAAATATTTCTCAAAATATTGATCAAGTCTTAGTTAAATAATTATGAAAACCAATTTAACTTTTGAAATAAATTTACTAAATCAACAACTTATATAGACACTAATTAAGACTAACTATCAGAGTATTATTTTTTAAAAGTTTAAAAAAGATTTATTTTTAAAGCTTATAAAATGATACAAAACAAATAAAACACATAGTAGAAAGATGAATACAAGAGGTTCAATCTCAAACCGAGACTTAATCCTCTACACCTAGAAATCACCCACTTCTAAGAAGATTATATAAAAAATAATCTATGATCCACAACCTAGATCAGGTGTACAATAGTATAACAAATTTCCATGTCACATAGGACCTCTACCACAAACCTATGGGAATAAAAAACAAACAGGCTACAATCAAACCTATACAACAACACATGAGAATACAGATAAAAAAGAGTGGTTAGAAGATATCTAGTATCTTCCAATTTGAGTACAGGAGATAGTGTGTGTGTTTAAAATGAAGTAATACACACACTACTCATAATGTAAATAAAATAAATAAAAAGAGTAAGTGATGGTGTAGAAAAGGTTTTGTTTTTTTATGTCTGATAAGCTACACATATCATGAATCCTTGAATGTGATTTGAAATGCAGCTTGAGTCGTATTTTTGGGATTTGTTATAGAACAGAGTGTTATAAACTCTTTGTTTTATAATCTCTACTCTTCCAAAGATGTATAAAGGCATTCATCAATGTATAGGCACTCAGTAAATGGTGTTCTTTAGGTTCTTCAATAAGTTCATAGCCCACATCACATGTGCGTGAAGATCATTGAATGTGTGCATTTATTTTCCTATTCATCACTTCGCCTCACATACAGATCATGAGGGAGTCTACTACTTCTTTTAACAGTGGGCAGTAGCAAAGAGAACCATATGGATCCTCTGCTCCACATATTTCATGTATGACATGAACTTTAATGCATATATGTATAAAATTTAAGGAACAATCATTAAAATAAGTTTCAACATTAAATTAAATAATATAGTTGTTAGAACTATTAAATTCAAATTAAATAGAAAATAATAGCAGCGAGTCTTTAAAATGGTGAGACATTCTGGAGATGTCTTGACCTGGTGATGATTGAAGTTGGAGTTGACTGATTCTAGTAGTGACTTAGATTGATAGTGAGTTAGGCTAGAAATGATTCAGGTTCAACATTGACTCATGTCTGATGGTAGGTCATTCTCATACTTAGCCAAATTTCTATACTGGTGGTGACTCCACTCTGACGATAGGTGTGTTTAACACTTTCTCAAATTTTTTATCCAATGGTGAGTCATCCTATGGTGGTGATTCATTCCATAATTTACAAAATTTAAATTCTAGAAATGATACATAGTCTATGGTGAGTGTTTACAAAACTTATCCAAATTTCTATGCTAGTGGTGAGACAATGTCAACGGTAAAACATCTCAATGGTGAGTCATCCTTGGCAGAGACTCAACCTCAATAGTGAGTCTTTCTCATACCTATCCAAATTTCTTTCTAATCTACCTTATATTATAAAATGTGTTCATGACATATAAAACTCATTAATAGCATAAGAAACATGGTTTTGTGATCATTAAAATAAAGAGGAAAACAATATCCCCCTTTATAATGATCAAAAATCATGGAATTTTATAAACCATAGCATCAACAGCAAAAGTGATGGACATATAATTATATCAGATGCAATTAGATAGAAAACAGATAGAGGTACTTGGAAAACATTACTAAAGAATAATAAATTCCAGAAACCTTATCCCCTTTTGGGATTATCAAAAATTAAAGGATAAAACAGAGAATGTAAGAGAACGTAATAAGAATAACTAGAGAATTTTCATTGAAAATAAATCAAAGGTATATCCAAAATGTTTCAAAAAAAAAGTTACACAAAAAATCCCATAAAAATAATCCTATTAAAGACAAAATTCCAATGATAAACACTGATCAAGCTAGGTGGAAGGAACCAAAAGAGATGTTCCCTTGTCCTTGTCCAAGGAATAGGATGTAGCAACTGATATTAAGGTGATAGAAGGAACAGTTACAGGAACATCGGTCAAAGTATGAGGCTCACTGATGATGATTGGTTTGAGGTGTTGTACTGCCACTCTAGGAGATAGAAAAAAGGGCTGGAAATGGGCTAGCAAAGGTGCATGAGGATTTCTAGTTACACCAGGCCTAAAGAACTCTAGATTAGTAGCAGGAGGGTTCAAATGGTTTGTAACTAGTATGGCCTCATGAACCAAAATAGTAGTTCCATGAACATGTATAAATGGTTTCATAAGATTTATGAAATCCATGATGATATTACCACCTATATCTATAGCACTGAATATATCTTTCATCTCTTCCATAAATCCCTGAAGCACTAGAGTCGTCACCTTAAATTAATTCACTTTCTCTTTAAAGGATTGACTTACCAGAGGAATTCTTAGATTCTCAACCAGATACTTGAAATGAGCATTCAGATCATGATTAGATTATATCCATGAAACATAATACTTGATTTCTTTGGTGATGGTCTCTCTGTCAACTTTCATGTTTTTTGCATACTCTTTAACCATCATGAGAACATGATCACTATTGTGCCTTATTTTTTCCAAAGTCTCCTAAGGTTGGACAAGAACAACACTAGAAGCAACTCTAAGATCTTCCATTATAACTAACATGAGCATATCAACATAAAAAATAAGAGTATGATCACTGGAACTAGAAGTCATAGATGTAAGGTTTTCTACATTCACAATAAAATCATCCATACTAGCTGCAAAGGCTGACTATGTCCCTTCTAACACAGATCTCACAGACTTCAGCTCACTAGAAAGTATCCTATTCTCAATCTCTACTTCATTAATTTGGTGAATCATCTTTGGTTGAATATGATGTATCACCATCTCAAAAAAATACCTTGCATCTTTTTCAACTAACTTAGTGACAAGTGGTTCATGATTCTTCAAAATCACACCAAACTCAGAAATCAACTTCTCTCTGAAATATTCCAAGTCACCTCTTTTGAAAAAATCCACTAGAACTTGTGGAAAAATAGGGCGGGTAAGGGTGTAGGTGAAATGGTAGGTGAAGACACTCTCTTAGAATAAAATCTTTCCAACTGTCCTACAACATTGATCTGATTCACCAGTGGTACCTTAGAATACCTTGCTTCTCAAATACTAAGTCCATCATTCTTTGGTGGACACCCAGAAAACTTACCCCACTCTTTAAACATTGGGTCAATCCAATTTTTAGAATCCTTACTCATAAATTCAACAAATAGAGTTTTTTTAGTTGTAGACACAACTACAAAAAGTACAATAATAGGAGAGGCCTCAACAAATTTTTGTACTTCACTTGGTAGCTCATCATTAGCAGGGTCAACTTCCATTTTCTCAACAACCAACTGCTTAACAACAATAGAAACCTTCATATGCTCATCCACTGACTTCTCAACAACATCTTTAGGCTCACTAAGATCATCACTAATAGTAGGATTAACTAGATTAATTTACAAACTAAGATATTTCTCCCCCCCCCTCAACTGATGCATATTTATTTTCTCTAACAGTCGGGTCTACTTATTCAACAAAACTAGGTCTTTATTCTGATCTAGAAATAGAACCTCCAGGAGAAGGGATAAGAGCATGAGGTATTTCAACGTCTTAAACTCTAATTCTTCCACTACAACCATCAGGGTAATATCCTCCATCATCATTATCTCCATTTCTATTCCCATTTCCATCTTCATCATCTCCTCCTTCTTCTTCATCTTCATCCTCATCACCATTTTCACCATTTTCATTTTCCTCAGAAGATTTGGAATTACTCTTGAATTGTTCTTTACCTGACACCTCGGTCTCTTCTTCATCACTACCTTCTTTAAAAATATTCTCTCTAATAGGTTGTGTCCAAGGAGGACTAGGATCACCAAAGGTGATAGCAGGAGTACTTTTGGACAAGTATGGATCAATTCCTTCATCAATAGAAAACTCTTTCTCCTCATTATCTCTAGATGCATTAGCTTATTCTTCCTCATTATAATAATATTCAACAACCTCACCTATCTCCAATTCAGGGTCTACAACGTCTTTTTTTCTTTAAGGATGGTCTAAAGGATTGAACTCATCATACAACTTCTCACTATAATCCACTCACTACTTTTTCCAAGGATTATAGATGATTTTCATCCTTCTGTAGATTATCCTTGTGATGAAAAAACTACCAAAATCTACAACATCTTCTTCATATTTAGCAAAAAAAAACTTTGGATTCTAGTATAGCTAAGATAAACTTAGGGTAGATTAGGGAGTTGGATCTTGAAGAGGGATTGGTCATTTCCAACATGTGAAGCATAAGGTATCTACACAGGTTTATCTTCTCACCTCTTTTAATAAAACACAATAGATATACATCTTGGTATATCATGGTAGTGAAATATCCATTCCTTGGGAAAAGAGTATGTTGTGTGAACTTAAAAATCAACATGCATTCACCATCAAGTTTTGAAGCAACTGTTCTTCTCAAAACTTAATCTCCTATTGACTCAGCCAAATATTCTTCATAAACAAAATTCTCACTAGACTTTAAGATAGTTCCTTAATAATCATTATCAACACCTTCATAAGGAACCTTTATACAATCAACCCACTAGTGTGTGGAAAACCCAAATTTTCATCCATTAATCCTTATTCTTAACCAATATTTATTTTATTAAAAGAAAAACTCCACAAACTGGTAAAACTAATAAACTAACCTAGGATAAAAAGTATCTCATTAAAAGAGAACCATTGCATCCATCCTTGGTCTTGAAGAAATTTTAGCACCAAAGACTTACTAGACAGCAGCCACTCTTCTTGAACTTCTTCTTTGGGTATAACAACCCTTTTCACAATCTCGGGATTCAGAGACTCTATAGCAGAACGACTAGACTCCCCTTTCTACTTCTTTGCAAGATGCAACTCACCTGGAGAAGATTCTGAATATCAATTCATTTTGACCATGGAGATTGGATCGATAGGTTCAAGTGTAGGCAAGATAAGTTCAACAGTTAGGATTGAAAGGGTTGTGATAGGTTTTAAGAAAAAGGCATGAGGGGTTGTGTATTAAAAATAGACAAAGTGTCTCATTTCTATAATTTGGGATTTTAGGGATTCTTAAAATCAAAATTGAAACACAGGATCGAATTTTAATCGAATAATGAAATAAAATTAAATAAATAAATAATTTTCAAAAATTAAAACAATGAATATGACTTAAAAAGTAAATGGAGAAAAAATTGATAAAGGCCTGAGATTTTAAATGGTGAGAAAAACCAATGGTGTGAAGTTCCAATAATGTGAAGTTACAATGGTGTGAAGTTCCAATGGTGTGAAGTTCCAATGATGTGAATTTACAATGGTGTGAAGTTCCAATGGTGAGGCATTTCACAACGGTGAGAAATTACGGCAGTGAGAAATCACAATGGTGAGAAATCACAACGGTGAGAAATCACAATGGTGAGTCCCAAAAAAATAAGCTCAACCAAAATTTATCATACCTAACTCGTGTTTGATGTAGTTCATTCTCTTGAAATTTAAAGTCTTAGTGAATATATTAGCAATATTATGTTTAGTACCAATGTATTCCAGAGTTATATCACCCTTTTGAAAATGATCTCTCAAAAAGTGATGTCTTACATCAATATAATTTTTTCTAGAATGTGAGAAGGGATTATTAGAAATGTTTATAGCACTTGTATTATCACAATTTATAGGGATGTGTTAGAATTGATATTCATAGCCTAGTAATGTGTATTTTATCCACAAAATTTTTACATGGTAGCTACCTATAGCTATGTATTCAGCTTCAGCAGTTGACAATACAACAGAATTATGTTTCTTATTACACCAAGATACTAGTGACTTGCCTAAAATGTGACATGTTCTAGAGGTGATTTTTCTATCTAACTTATAACCACCAAAATCAGCATCTGAATAACAAACTAAATCAAATGCGTGTTCTATTGGGTAAAATAGTTCTAAATTTGTAGTATATTTGAGGTATTTGAAAATTATTTTTTACAGTAAGTAAGTGTGAATCTTTTGGGTTTTCTTGAAAACAAGCACACATACACAGACTAAACATAATATTAGGTTGGATAGTAGTCAAATAGAGAAGACTTCCAATCATACCTTTGTAATTGGTTTGATCCACTGGTTTTCCAGCTTCATCAAGGTCCAACCTATAGGTGTTACTCGTAGAAGTATCACTACTCTTAGTGATATCCAAGTTAAAATGTTTTAAAATATATTTAGTATATTTAATTTGATTTAAAAGTAATTCCTTCATTATTTTGAAAAATCTAAAAACCAAGAAAGAATTTTAGTTCACCCATTAAACTCATTACAAATTCATTTTGCATCATTTGTGAAAAATCAATACATAAATAATTTTTAGAAGGTCCAAAAATAATATCATCAACATAAATTTGTGTAACTAAAACATCTTTTGAAATTAACATTATAAAAAGGGTAGGATCAGTTATACCTGTTGAAAATCCTTTTGAAATAAGTAAAGAGTTGAGCCTATCATACCAAGTTCTAGGAGCTTATTTCAAACCATATAAATCTTTTGCTAATTTGAAAACATTATTTGGAAAATTGAGATTTTGAAAATCAGGTGGTTGTTCAACAAAAACATCCTCAACTATATACCCATTTAAGAATGAACTCTTTACATTCATTTGATAAATTTTGAAATCTAGATGAGATGCATAAGCTAGAAGTATTCTAATATCTTCAAGTATGGATATATGTGCAAAGGTATCTTCATAGTCTATTCCTTCTTCTTGATTATACCCTTATGCAAAGAGTCTACCCCTATTCCTTAATATAGCACTAGATTCATCAACCTTGTTCCTAAACACCCATTTAATGCCTATAGTCAAGGTGTCCTTGAGTCTATCCACAAGTTCCCATAAATTATTTCTTTCAAATTGATTTAATTCTTCTTGCATAACCATTACCCAGAATTTATTATTTATTGTATCATTGATGTTTTTAGGTTCAAGTTGTGACAACAAAGCTTGATGTTCAACCTGATTTCTTAAAGAAGATCTAGTCTATGTACCTCTATCTAGGTCTCCAACTATAACATCTAAAGGATGGTACTTAAGGATCTTAACAGCTCTAGAAAAAGAGGGTATGTTCACTTCAGGGCTCTCTACAGGTTTAGGTTTAGTCTCTTGATGTTCCTCAGAACTAGATGATTTTTCTGGCTGTTTTATAGCAAAATCAAAAGGTTTTGAATTTAGTTTCAAAGTGGATAAATCAACCTCAAGATTCTCTAAAGGGGTATTAGTCTCATGAGGATCTGTATCATCAAATTTTACATAAACATAATATTCCATATTCTTGGTTCTCTTATTAAAAACTCTATAGGATTTTCTAGAGGTTGAATAACCAAGGAAAATTCCTTCATCACTTTAGAAGGAAATCTTGTCAAGATTATATTTAGTGTTAATAATAAAGACTTTACAACCAAAAACTCTAAAGTAATTGAACTTAGGATTCCTACTGTTCCAAATCTCATAAAGGGACTTCTTCCAGATATATCTAATTAAAAAATTATTATTATATAGCATGCTATATTCGCAGCCTCTTCCTAAAAGTATACAAGTAATTCATATTCATTAATCATAGTATGGGGTATCTCTTGAAGTGTTCTATTCATTATTTATATAACTCAATTCTGTTGGGGGTCCTAGGAGAAGATAATTTTTGACTATAGCCGCTTTGTGAGAAAAAAGATTCAAAGTCTTGATTTTCAAAATCACGAAAATGGTCACATCTTAGGGCCTAAATTCTAAGTCAAATTAAGTTTTCTATAGATCTATCATACTTGGTAAAATAATAACAAGCTTCACTTTTTTCAGTTAAGAAGAATACCCAAGTATACCAAGAAAATTCATCTACTAGTACATAAACATAGTGTTTCCCATTTAGACTTGAAACACTAGATGGCCCAAATAAATCCATATGAATGAACTCAAGATATTGAGAATATGAAACTTATTTCTTTAATTTAAAATAAATCTTGTCTTTTTTCCCTTTTTGATAGGGGTTACATACTTTGTCATTTTGGAACTCAATTTTGGGTAGATCCTTGACTAACCCTTTCCTAGTAAGCTTCCTAAGTGGGTGAATAATACAATGGTCTAGTCTCCTATTCCAAATCCAAGATTCTTTTTGAAATCCACTCAAGTAGGAAATATTTTCAGAAATCAATGAAACAAGATTAACAAAATAACAAAATAACCATTCTCATTCCTTAAAGCAGTAAATACTAAATCATTTTTAGAATTAAAAACATTAGATTCATTGTTTTCAAACTTGACATGAAAACCATTATCACGCAATTGAGAAAGACTAAGAAAATTATACTTCAAATCATCAAAAAATGATACTTTGAAAATTAAAACTGGATTGGTGTTACCAATTTGAAGAAGGACAATGATATTCCCTTTAGCATTGTGACCAAAGGTGAGATAACCACCATCAACCTTTATGATGTTTTTGAAGCTAGATTAGTCTCGTGTCATATGCTTGGAGTAGCCATTGTCTAAGTACCATAGACTTTTACAAGATCTATTCAAGTAAATTTCCTACAAAACATGTTTATACCAATAATGACTTTTGTACCCAGATTTTCTTGGGTCCAGATGTGTTAGAAATTAAAGATTTAGGAACTCACACTTTCTTAATGGGTTTCCTGTAAGAATATTGTAAGATTTTTGAAATAAATACTTTTTTAAGTCCTTTAGAATAATAACAGACATTGGAGATTTTAGAATTATATTTAGGTATAAATTCACTCTTAACTATTCTTCTCTATCCAAGTTGATATCCTAGACTTGTAACATATTTTGGAGAAATCTGTTTTCCTAATATTTGAGTTAGAGTTTCTCTACCATTAGTAAATCTTTCTAAATATTTACTAAGTTTATCAATATATGATTTATGTTTAGTATTATCCTTTAAAAACTAATCATTCTTTTATTTTTCAATAGTAAGATCAGTTTTAATATTGTCAGATAGAGCATGTTGTTTCTTCAGAAATTTATATTTATCCTTAAGTTCATTGAATTTTTCCTCAATAATTTTGAAGTATTCAAACATTTATTCTTGAAACATATCATCTTCATTGTGTTCACTTGAAAAATGAGAAGAATTAAGCATAGATAAAGTAGTAGATACAGTAGATACCTCAGAGACTTTTTTTATGAAGCACATGTTGTCTCAGTCAGACTTCTCTTTAGGAGTAGAGTTTGAGCCATTGGATCTATCATCAAAAGCACTCCAAGTTATTTTCATGGATTTCTGTAATTTTTAGTCATTGTCGTTATATTTTTGTTGTATTTCAATTTTGGAAAATCTTTCTTAATATGTCCTTTGAATTTTCATTCATAGCAAGTTATCCCATTTGAGTTTTCCTCCTTTTACAATCTTTCTTCCAGTTGAATTTGTTTTCATACTTTCTTTTATAACTAGGATTTCTACAAAAAATATTATTTTTGTAGAACTTCTTAAATCTCCTAGCCAGATGGCTCATCTCCTCATCATTGTCCGATTATGACTCATCATCACTGGAAATCTTAGCTTAAATCTTTTCCTTTTCTTTTTGTTTGGATATAGTAGACTTGAAATCCATGGATTTTCTTTTTAGTTCATCATTATCTTCTCAATTGAATTTAAGCTCTTCTTCATAAATCATCAATTTTCCAATTAATTCCTTAACTGGTAGTTTGCTGATGTCACAAGATTCTCTAATTGACACTAATGTCCCTCTCCATCTTTTAGGAAGGCATCAGGGTAGTCTTATAATCTGATCCTTGCCCGACACTGGATTTCTAAGAGAGCTCATTATGTTGAAAATTTTATTGAACCTGAGATACATGTCATAAATTATCACATCAGGTTTCATATTAAAAGAATCATATTTGATTGTATAAGTATTAATCTCATTTTTTAACATTTTTGGTTCCTTCATGTGAAATAGATAATGTATCAGAAATTTTAAAGGAAGTTTTATAGGAAGATATTTTACTAAACTCTTCATCTCCTAAGGCATAATAAAGGGAATTCATTACTTTACAATTATTGTTATAAGAAATCTTAGTATCATTAGACCAGTCTTTTCTAGGAGTCTTAGGCAACTCATACTTATCCTTAATAGCATACCAGATTTTAAAACTCATACTCTCTATATGCATTTTCATCTTAATCTTCCATTGAGCATAATTATTATGATTAAATAAAGGAGTTTTGTTATTAGCAAAGCCTTTCGGTCTATTATCCATTTAAATAAATAAATTTATAAATGATAGAAATTTATGATGTTTAAAATGAAACTAAAATCACAGTTGAAAATTATTTTGGAAAGAAATTTAAACTACTCTAATTCCAAATGTTGGTCCAAGTGAGTAACTTGAGAACCCAATAAAATTTATGTCATAAAAAAGTTTAAATAAAATCCCCTAATTATTTTAAAACATTCCAGTTATCCAAAATAGCAGATCAATATAATTCTTGACCTTTTAAAAGATTTCTCAAAAGATTGATTAAGTCTCAGCTAAAACAATTATGAAAACCACTCTAATTTTTCAAATCAGTTTACTAAATCAAAAACTTATATAAACACTAATTAATACTATCTATCAGAGTATTAGTTTTGTTTACAGTTTAAAATAGATTTAGTTTTAAATCTTAGAAAATGAAACAAAATAAATAAAACACACAATAGAAAAATGAATACAAGTGGTTCAGTCTCAAGTTGAGACTTAATCCTCTCCAATTAGAAATCACCTGCTACCAAACAGGTTATATAAAAAATAATCTATGATCCACAACCTGGATTGGGTGTATAATAGTATAATAATTTTCCATGTCATGCAGGACCTGTACCATAAACCCATAGAAATAAACAACAAACAAGCCACAATCAGACCTCTTCTACAACACGTGGGGATACAGATAAAAATAGTGATGAGAATATATCTGGTATCTTCCAGTTTGAGGGAAGGATATAGTGTGTGTGTTTAAAACAGAGTAAGACACACACTGCTAGTAATGTAAAGAAAATAAAAAAATAGATCAAGTAAGGGTGTAGAAAAGGTTTTGTTTTCTCTATCTAATAAGCTCTACAACTCGTGACTCCTTGAATGTTATTTGAAATGTAACTTTAGTCGTCTTTCTGTGATTTTCTATAAGACAGGGTATCGTAAACTCTTTGTTCTCTAAGATTTACTCTTCCATAGAAGTGTGAAGGTAGTCAGCAACATATAGGTACTCAGAAAATGGTGTTCTTCAGGTTCTTCAATAAGTTCACATCCCACTTCGCATGTTCATGAAGATCTCTGAATGTACTCATGTATTTTCTTTTCTCTATTCAGTGCTTCACCTCACATACAGCATACGAGGGAGTCTGTGACTTATTTTAATAGCAGGCAATAACAAAGAGAATCATCTAGATCCTCTGCTCCTCATACCACATGTCTGGAATGAATTTTAATGCATCTCTATGTAACATTTAAAGAACAATCATTAATATAAGTTTTAGCATTAAATTCAATAATATATCCATCATAACTATTAAAATAAAATTAAACATAAAACGGTAACATTGAGTCTTTAGAATGGTGAGATAGTTTGGTGGTGTCTTTATCTGGTGGTGACTGAAGTTTGCGGAAATTGGGTCTGGTGGTGACTCAGACTGGCGGTGAGTCAGGATGGTGGTGAGTCAAGTTCAATGGTGACTCATGTCTGGTGGTAGGTCATTCTAATACTTGGCCAAATTTCTATATTGGTGATGACTCCACTCTGACGGTAGGTGTGTTCAACAATTTTTCAAATTTCTGATCCAATGGTGATTCATCCTATGGCTGTGAGTCATTCCAAATTTACATCCTGGTAGTGAGACATAGTTGACGGTGAGTGATTCCAACACTTATTCAAATTTTTATGTTGGTGGTGAGATAGTGTCAGTGGTGAGACATCTCAATGGTGAGTCATCCTTGGCGGTGACTCAACCTCAACGATGATTCTTTTTCATACTTAGCCAAATTTCTTGTCAATCTACCTTATATTATTTTTGAGATAAAAGAGATGATGTATTACTGATCAATCAAACCAGACCTAGAAATCCAATCGGGAAAAGTTTCAACCCAACAATGACCAACCCATGATTTCCTATAGCACGTCAAATGATGAGAATCCAGATTACCCCCTCATTTACTGAATGAAAATTTTCATTAGATGAATATTTTTGTCAAAGACCAAATCTTTCTCAAAATAAGGCCAAAAGGCTTTGAATCCTCCACCTTCTTAGATAAGGCGGTAATCACTTCAAAGCAATCAGATTCTACCAAAACATTGTTCCAATCTTTTGAACGAGAAAGAAGGATCTCGTGGAGGATGGCAGATGCCTCCTCCACCACAGGACTCCAAGGGGCTTGAAACACCCTAAAATAAGCTTCAATGATCTTTCCATTACTGTTATGGGCAATAAATCCAATACTAACCCTCAAATTAGTAGATATGGCCACATTTGTATTAATTTTGATAAAACCCTCTGGGGGAGGAGACCAACAAGAGGATTCCTTCCGAATGCTATCCAAAGAAGGATTTGCATCATTTGTTTTCCAACAATTCATCCATTCAATTCCCCTATCGACCCAAATACGATCTTGGGTCACCTTTTTTGGAAAATGCATTCATTTCTTCTAGTCCAAACCAACCAAGAAATTGTGCAAATTATCCCCACCACTCTCGATTCCAATGAAGACACTCATTTAATGAGGTTTTGGACCAACCCAATGGAAGGATAAGAGGACTTTTTAAAATATAGCACCCATTCCTTCCATACCCCTTCCACACCATGATAGAAGAGAATTACATACAAAAAGAGATTCCACCTCTTGGAGGCACGTAGGATAGTTTTCGTCCTATGCAAGATGATGTCTCACCAAAAAGTTATAGGTTTAAAGTGCACCAAAGTAGACCTGCCACCCAAAAAAATTAACCTTGGGTGGAGTAGTGAGCGACCAGAGACTCTTCCAGCGATTATTGGGATATACTTGAGCCAAGCCATAAACCCGCATTTTGTAGCCCGAACGAACTAAGTACCTCCTAGAAGATTCCCCAGTCCAGAAAATCTGATCATTACCTATTCTTGGTGCTAGAGGAATACTAAGAATGAGATGACGATCAGCCTCATTAAACCAGCTATAAATATTTTGTCGATCCCAGTACTTAAGAGAACCATTGATCAGATCTCGCACCCTCACATTTTCGAACCTTGGTACAATAGTCGAGGAAACCTTTAGGTTGACGCCATTTTCCAAACACGGATCATTCCAAACACTAACATCATTCCCAAAAGAAAATTCTCCAAACGTAGCCTTTGTTAAGAAGAGTTGTTTCTCCCCGTATGATTCTCTACATAAACCTAGGACGCGGCCCCAGCTAAGCATGAAAAAAGTCTGAATGAGGAAAATGTTTTTCATGAAAACCCTTTAAGAATAGGGAATTTTGATTTGAGAGAAGGCGTTATCTTTGCTTCACCAAAAGTGCCTTGTTAAACCATATGAAATTTCTAAAGTTGAGACCTCCACACAATTTTGAAACACACCGTTTCTCCCAATACACCCAATGAGTGTTATGTTTTCCATCATGAGATTCCCACCAAAAGTTAGCCAAATTGGAATGGATTTGACCAATAAGAGTTTCCAGAAATTCGAATAATGACATAGCATAAGATGGGATTACTTGGGCCACTGAATTAACGAGAACTTCCTTTCCTGCCTTAGAGATCATCCTACTAGACCATAAGCAAATCAAATTATCTGCCCCTATCTATAATCAAAGAGAAAACTTGTTTCTTCGATCTACCGACAAGGGTCGAGAGGCCTAGGTATATAGGATGTTTTTCAAGCAATAGAAAATTGCACACTCGTTGTAATTCCTCCCTCTTTTCTTGTAACACACCTTTACTGAAGGATAATTCTGACTTCAAAGGGTTAATATGTTTCCCGTAAGCCCTTCATACAGATTAATTATTTTCAGCACTGGACTGCATTCTTATGGTTAAGCACATGAAGAAATGAGACTATCATATGCAAAGAAGAGATGAAAGATAGGGGCATTTCTAATTACATTAGCACCATGGATAATTCCTTATTCTACTTCTTTCAAGAGGTGATGAGAGAAGACGTCGACCACCAGAATGAAAATATAAGGAGAGAGTGGATCCCCTTATCGCAAACCTCTTAAGTGTTTAAAGATCTCTGAAGGGGACCCATTAATATTAATTCTGAAAGAGGCAGTCGTAACACAGTTCATGATATTAAAGATCTATTTCTTCCAAAATCCCAACCTGGAAAGAACAAGTTCAAGAAAATGTTATTTGACTCCATCGTAATATTTCATCATATCTAATTTCATTGTCATAACGCCTCTTTTGAATGAGGAATGAGCTTTTATAGAGTAGAATAATTCAAATGCAATGGTAGTATTATCAGTAATAGATCTCCTTGGAACAAAAGCACTTTGATTTTCAGTAATAAGCAGCGGGAGACAATCCCTAAGCCTGGACACCAAGATCTTGGAAAAAAATTTATAAACAAAATTGCACAAAATGATTGGTTAAAATTATATGATTTTTTGAGGGAAATGGGTTTTTGGGATGAGAGTAATGAAGTCTCATTCAGGGATTCAAATGGGGATCTTCCTGCCCACAACTCCTTCATCAGGGCAACCACATCATGCCCAACAATATACCAAAATCATTTGAAAAAAACAATGCATGAAACCCATTAGGCCCCCAAGGCCTTTCTACAGTGAATAAGATGAAGAGACCTAAGCACTTCATCCTTAGAGATATCCCTATCCAACTTATGATTCATATCCTCCATGAAAATTTTCAAAATGCAGCTTTTCAGGCATGCAGGAGTGTCAATATGTTCTACTTTATACAGATTGCTGAAAAAATTCAGAACAATGGATTGGATATCATTTTTGTCGTTAACAACCCTCCCAGAATGATCCTCAATATAAGAAATGTGGTTTTTCCTCCTTACAGACGCTCTTTGGTGAAAAAATTTAGTATTCTGATCACCCTCCCTCATATGGGATTCTCTTGCCCACATAAACCAAAAGCTCTCATTCTCCCTCAATACCACATTAAGATTCTTTTTTGTATATGAGATATCCCTGAGTATAGAGTTACAACAAGGAAGAGAGTGGAGTCTCTTCAAACATTTTTCTACAACATTAGTGCGTCTGTCAAAATCCCTGAACCTAACCAAGCTCTGCTTCTATAAACAAGACGCAGTACTGCGGATATTGGATGTGAGGCACGGGTTCGGTCCCTCCCAAGCTAATCGAACCACCTTCTCACAATTACTGCCTTGGAGCTACAAACTTTCAAATTGAAAGGCATGTGGAGGCCTCCTCATTTTCCCTTGAGAGATCATTGACAAAATGATCGGGTAGTGGTCAAAAGAGACCGGAGGCAGGCGAACAACAAAGAAGGCATGGAAGAGAGAATTCCTAAACTTTTCCATAGCATCACCACTCCTTAAGCGTCTCCCTTCTTTTTCATGATGATGAAGGACTTCATTGAAATCTCCCCCAACCAGAAGAGGGCTAGGGAGAGAGTTCTGCACTCAGTTCAACATGTTCCAAGATTTAAGTTTATCTTGACACCCATGCCACCCATAGAATCCAACAAAAGATCATGACGATGATCCTAGGGCAGCAACTGTCAGTGCAATGTGATTACTATAAAAATTAGTAACCTGAACACCAAGGTCCTCCTTCCAAAAGAGGCACTGAACACCGAAGTGTCCCTATCTTCCAACAGGAAAGACGTTCTTGAAACCAATCTTCAAACCCAAGAGACCAACATTCTTATTATCCAACATAGTTTCAGATACAAAGACTATGTCAGAGCGGTATTTTGAACTCTAATGATGGAGTGAACGAACCGTTCGGGGGTTTCCAAGCCCCCAACAGTTCCAGTATAGGATTTTCATTGTTCCAGGTGGGGCTAAGACACACCCACCTCTGCCTCTGTAACTTCGAAAAACTGTCTGTTACCCGTCGTTCTCCCCCTCTTTGGAAGGCTCTCAGCCATCTGACACGCCTTCAAGCTCTGTTTGTGCTCACTGGGCTTTGCACTGATTGGATCACCACCCCGATCCCCTCTAATCATCCTTCTCCATGCTCGATGTTTTTGATCCTCTGATGACGTTAACCCAAGCATATCTTCTCCATCTTGAGAGATGATACCTGGAGACTCATAATCTGGAGGAGTTGGATCTAAAGGTTCCGCACCAAATTGTTCCCGCCTAGAACCTGGGTTTAGTGGTTCCTTTCATTTGGGAATCGGCCTAATATGTGGAAAAGAAATATCCTTTGCATAAGAAAAATCCCGGGTTGAGTCGAAAGTTGGGTCCTTCCCCTGTCTAACTTGCTTTTCCCCAGAGTCGGCCAAGGCCACTGCGCTGCATAAAGGTACTCCTTCCGCCCGTTGATCCACCAGATTGTCAGTCGAAAAATCTGGTGGCCCAAGCATAATGATATTACTATGAATTGATTCAGACTACTTAATGAATGTCTTCGCAAGTTTGTCACGATGCTTTTGTTTTTCCACCACAGATATGAAAGATGTTCCAACCGTTTTTGCATGAAGCCAAGGGTTGTATTGCATAATAAAGTTGTCTTGTCCATCCTCTTTCTTCGAACCATAATCCTTCTCTAAATGTCTAAGATAACAAAAAAGGTCGATATTGTTTATTTTATAATCTGTTTATTTTTTTATGAAAATACATATGACAAAAATTAAATAAAACAAAATGAATAAAAAATAATAATAATAGATTTGAAAAATATGGACAAAAAACAATTCATTGAATTTATTTGATACTGTTTCATTCCATTATTTAAAGAATCTCAGATATATAAGTTTTTTATTATTTTATTAATAACATAACATAATTTCCCAAAACTTTTACTTTTTTAACCCAAATTCAAAGAAATACTTTTAATTAAGGAATATTTGGATCCTTGAAAATACGGCGTACTCGTTTTGGGGGCCATCCACCGCCTGTTTTAAAAACTAATTTTAAGGCACTGTTTCGGGAGCCTCTGCTTTCTTCTCCCCTGTCCCACTCGGTCTCCGACCTTCCGCCTCCACACCAGAGAGGGAGAGAGAGGGGAAGAGAGTAGAGAGAGAAAGCGGGGAGAGAGGAGGGGATGTTTGACCAAAGTTGCCATGCCTCCGGGGAGTCGACGACGACGACGAGCAGCAACAACAGCAGTTGCAGTAACAACAGCAGCGGCGGCCGCGATCAGTATCTCCGGCAAATCAACAAAATATCTCACCGGATCGCCAAACCCCTCATCAGAAGAAGCCCTTTCGACCACACTCCGCTCCCTCACCTGCGCCCTCCCCCGGTCCCCTCCCAGCCGCCTCCGCCGCTGCAGCTCCAGAACACCCTGCCGCCGCCGCCGCCGCACCAGCACCAGCCGCCGGTGTACAACATCAACAAGAGCCAGTTCAGGGACGTCGTCCAGAAGCTCACCGGCTCACCCGCCCACGACCGGTTCTCCTCCCCGCCCCCGATCCAGCCTCCGAAGCCCCAGACCTCTCGCCTCCAGCGCAATCGACCCCCGCCTCTCGCCGCCGTCGGGAACCGCCCCCCGACGGCTGCGCTCTTGAACGCCGCCCGGCCAGCCCCTCCCTCCGACCCCGCCGGCCGGAACCCTAACATTCCCCCAAGCGCGGCTGCCGGAAACCTCCCCGCCGGCCACCGCCAGGTGGCGCCATTGTCTCCGCTCCCCCCCTTCCCATCCGTCCACGGAGCCATGGAATCGCCGATCTCCGCCTATATGAGGTATCTCCAGGCCCCGATCGCCG
The DNA here is from genome assembly GCA_963277665.1 of Viscum album. NCBI lineage: Eukaryota > Viridiplantae > Streptophyta > Magnoliopsida > Santalales > Viscaceae > Viscum > Viscum album. Next base: position 2,050,428,846 of record OY728153.1, on the reverse strand, counting down.
CCGCGGATTCCGATCTCAAACAACCCTCGCGGTTGATTTCCCCGCGGTGGAACAACCCGGCTCCACCGTCGCAGCATCAGGTCCCGCCGCCGCCTTCGATGGCGCCTTACCAATTCCCGATGCCGACGTCGCCTCTGCCGTTCGGATGCCTGCCGTCGCCGTACCCGCTGCTTTCCCCGACCATGATGTTCCCGACGTCGCCGGGTCTCTCCGTCCCGAGCCCCCGATGGACTGATCTGTGAGAGCCCCAGGTGAGCCCTGCGTATCAAAACGCTATCGTTTTAGGAGATGGTGCCGGGTTTCTGAAGGCGTTGGATGGAAAAACCCATCCGACGCCTGATCTGTATATCTATGCCTAGAACATTCCACAGATAAACCCTAGTTTTTTTTGGTCTTTTCATGGAAATCGGGGATTGGGTTGAAGAAGTTTGAATTTTGGGATTTGTTTCTGTTACCTATTTGTTAAAATTTCAACGCAATGTTCAATTTTCTGTGTTTATCATTTGTAGAGAAGAACGCCTAAATCATAGATAAACTCTTCTTTTTATTCATCTTCTTCAACTTCTTTTTCTACTGATACAGCGTTTTATCTTTTTTGAGGGGAATTCAATTATTGTTTCTTGGAATCATCTTGTGTTCTTTATGGTCCACGTCTTGGTTTCCTCTTTTGAGGCGCCATGGCCGAGAGGCTCGTGTGGGTCTGCCTCATCATTCTCTTCTCTTCTGCCAATCAACCCTGATTTTCTTTGTCCATGCTTGAACATCCATGATTGCTGTATTTGAAGCTTGGAACTTCCATGGTGAAAACGAATTTTTATAAGTAAAACACAACAAAAATGAACACAATAACAAGGGGCATGTGAAGACAGATTAGGGGAGGAACATCAAGTCGTCCAAAAGCTTGTACCAATTTTATGAGGTGTTAATGGAGTGGTGCGGGTAGACCACAAGTCAGATCATGAGGTGTGTATTTTATCCGGTTCATAAATAATGCGGGTTTAAAAAATAAAGTCCCGACCCTATCTATGCGGGACCTACAGATTAACGGTCCGACCAATGGAAATAACATGTTATAATTTTTTTTTACTTGGGAGAGCGAAAAAGAAGAAATGTTTAAGATTCGAATAAAATCTTTAGTTTTCAATTAACTATCAACCCTAACAACATCAACCTCCCTAAACCAAATTATATCTTTGTATGTATTAGGTGGATTCAAACTTGAACTATTTTTCCCCCTTGTATTAATTTATTTTGTTGCATTATTTTTTTTTCAATTATAACTATTTGGTGGCCTATTTATAATTGCGGCTCAAACGATACCCACAGACACTCAACACCTAGCCCATGCGGTGTGCAAGTTTTGTGAGTTAGATCAAATGCACTCTAAAGTTTTGTGGGTATAAATATTCAAAGCCCTGACCCACATAAATTCACGGGCTAATGAATCGGTCTGTGGTCTTGCAAGTTTTTTGCTAGGTATAAAAATCGGTCTGTGGTCTTGCAGGTTTTTTTATAGGTATAAATTTCACGATTATCATCTCGATGTACACGTTCTTCAAAGTTATCATCATCGTTTTTATCCATTTTATTTCCCTTAATTTTTGTTATATATATATATCTATATATCTTTGAAATAACATGTTTTTATGTCTAGTCGATCAACCCTCAGATTTATAAGGTAAAAAAAATGGGGTTTAGGATGATAAGGAGCACTGCTAAAGAATTTGCTTTTATCAAAGTTTAAAACCACTTTTATCACCACCAAGAAATCAATGATGTTGTGAGCGGTTCGTTAAAAAAAGTATTGATAAATGAGGTTTTTATTGACGCGTATTCTAACACTGATAAAGACTTCTGTTATCATCGCGTTTTGCATCTTTAGTAAATGATTCATTTGTTAATGATAGGTTTAGCGCTGATAAAGTCTCATTTTACTAGCACTATAGTTAATGCTGGTATAAAGGGTTTTTATCAACGCTCCACCTAGCGGTGATAAAGGCCCATACTAGGTGGTGCAAAGTGCTAACAACTATATAAATAGCACTCTGCAACAGTTGATAAAAAATATAAAAAACAATTTAAATTATAGTAGAAATATTTCATAAACAAATAAACACCATCATTTCAATATAAATATCACATTAAAGAATTTCAGTCTAATATAATTACATTGATGAAAATTTCATTAACAAACAAAAATAATTTTAACCAATACAAAAACAAAACTCTAGTAACAGGTCTTCTACAATGATCAATCCAACCTCTTAGAAAAGAACCATGTGCCTGTAATAAAAAAAATTCTTATTTTAGTAACAGTATAAAAAAACCAACTATAATTGAAATTTTATATAATCCCTTGATAAATTTAAATTGGAATGATACGTGGTCACTTCCTACAAGTTACAAATGGATAATTAGTTATTATTCCAAAATATCATGGCAATCTGAGCGCGTTTGATGGGTTTTGACATGTGACACACACTGTGAGTTAAAATGTTACTTTAATAATGAAAACACGCACTTTGTGCCATACCGACCACATCATGTGCCCAATTAATGTGCGGTTGATTCTTACATGTCACAAATGAATTATGGATTGTTGTTATAAAGTATTAAGACAATCTGAGTATGTTTGCTCGGTTTTGAGTATGTGACACATTTTGAACTAAAATGTCACTTTTAAATGAAAACACATACTTTCAGTCATATCAGTCACATCGTGTGTTAGATTAACGTGTATTTAATTCATACAAACCACAAAAAATTATCGATCATTTTCCAAAAATATCAAAACAACCTGAATGTGTTTGCTCGGTCATAACGACAAATGAATCACAGCTTGTTGTCCTAAGGTATTAAGACAATTCGAGCACGTTTTCTCGATTTTGAGCACGTGACGTGCGTTTTAGACCAAAATGTCACTTTTAAACTGGAAACATGCACTTTTTAGTCAATCTAACCATATAATGTGTCAGATTGATGTGTGGTCAGTTCCTATACGTCAAAAAATGAACCACAAATCATTATTCTAAATTATCAAGATAATTCAAGTGTGTTTCCTCGGGTTTGACTATGTGATGTGCGTTGTGAGCTAAAATGTTACTTTTATATCGAAAACACGCACTTTGAGTCATATTGACCACACTGTTTGTCGTATTGACGTGTGGTTGATTCATACACGTCACAAATAAATCATGAATCATTGTCATAAAGTATCAAGACAATCCAAACATGTTTGCTTGATTTTGAGTATGTGACAAGCATTTTGAACTTAAATGCCACTTTTAACATACTTGACATCAAGGGTGGCAGACTGGCGCATGCAGTTTTTAGGAAGATGAGAAGGGCCTGTTGCAGTGTGGGTCTTTGGGCTTCTATGCAGGCCTCAAAGTCATGATATGGCCCTTCTGGTTATGTATCCTCCAAGACCCGTGTGCCTCTGGGTCTTCAGACTATCTCTTAGCCCAGTTAAAAAGAGGTCTTATGATAAAAAAAATTCAAGGCCATCGGGTTAGGGGCCAAATGAGAATATACACTTTCAGTCTTAACGGTCACATCGTGCGTCAGATTGATGTGCGGTTAATTCATACACGTCACAAATGAATCACAGATCATTGTCCCAAAGTATCATGACAAATAGAGTGTGTTTTCTTGGTTTTGAGTATATGACACATGTTTTGAACTAGAATGTCACTTTTAAATGAAAATACACACTTTTAGTCATATTGGCCACATCATGTGTCTGACTGACCTGCGGTTAATTCCTTCACATCATAAATGAATCATAGATCGTTCTTCTAAAGTATCAAGACAATATTAGTGTGTTTGCTCAGATTTGAGTATGTGATGCTTGTTTTGGACTAAAATGCCACTTTTAAACTGAAAGCATACACTTTTAGTCGATCCAGCCACAGCGTGTGCCAGATTAATGTGAAGTTAATTCCTATACATCAAAAATGAATAACATATCGTTTTTCTAAAGTATTAAGACAATTCGAGCATGTTTAGTTGATTTTGAGTATGTGACATGCGTTTTGAACTAAAATCTCATTTTTAAATGAAACAACACATTTTCAGTCAATCCAATCATGCAGTGTGCCAAATTGATATATGGTTAATTCATACACATCACAAACGAATCATATATCATTTTACTAAAGTAGGTTTTGACTATGTGATGTGCATTGTGAACTAAAATGTCACTTTTATACCGAAAACATGCACTTTGATTCATATCAATCACAACGTGTGTCACATTGATGTGAGGTTAATTCCTACATGTCAAAAATAAGTCACGAATTGGTATCCTAAAGTATCAAGAAAATCCAAGCGTGTTTGCTCGATTTTGAGTATGTGACGCATGTTTTGGCTCAAAATTTCACTTTTAAACTGAAAACACACTTTTAATCAATCTGGCCACACCATGTGTCAGATTGATGTTCGGCAACACATTACAAATGAATTATCAAATTTTTCTTAAAATATTAAGGCAATCTGAGTGCATTTTCTCTGTTTTGAGTATATGATGTATATTTTGAGCTAAAATGTTATTTTTAAATTAAAACATGCATTTTCAGTCATATAGGACACATCGTGTGTCAGATTGACTTTAGGTTAATTCGTATATGTCAAAAATGAATCACGGGTCATTTCCCTAAAGTTTCAAAGCTATTAGAGTGCATTTTCTCAGTTTTGAGCATGTGACGTATGTTTTAGACTAAAATGTCACTTTTAAACTGAAAACTTGCACTTTCAGTCAGTCCGACCACACCGTGCGTTGGATTGATATGTGATTAATTCATATACGTCAAAAATGAATCACATATAATTTTCCTAAAGTATCATGACAACATGAGCGTGTTTGTCTGGTTTTGACTATGATGCGCATTGTGAGCTAAAATGTCACTTTTATACTGAAAATATACACTTTGAGTCATACCGACGACACCATGTGCTGAATTAATGTGCGGTTGATTCCTACATGTCAAAAATGAATCACATATATTTTTTCTAAAGTATAAAGACAATCCAAGCACCTTTACTTGGTTTTGAGTATGCGACACACGTTTTGAACTTACGTGTTACTTTTAAATAAAAACACACACTTTTAGTCACAACGGTCACATCATGCATCAGATTGATGTGAAATTAATTTATACATGCCATAAATGAATCATGGATTTCTTTTCTAAAGTATCAATACAACCAAATCATATTTTCTCGATTTTGTGTATGTGGCATGTGTTTTGAACTAAAATACCACTTTTAAATGAAAACATGCACTTTCAGTCATAATAATCATACCGTGTGTATAACAACCCTGCTCTTTATTTCATATTTAAACATGATTCATTACATAAAATTGCACTTAATACAACTCAGAAGATCTATAGGTCTAGCGTCTTTGGGTCTTATGAATATTACATTACACCTTAAAACATGAAAGACACATCTTTATTGAAAACTTATTTTACATGACCACAACATTTCTTCATACTTAGCATTGCATAGGATAAAATGAGGAAATACATAAGAAAATGGTGAGCTATAAAGCCCAGTTGGGAGTAAACAAGACATAACATTAAGAATACAATACATGTTAGGCAATAGGCATATCAATGAAGCATAAGAAAAATATGAACATAAATGCATGATATAACATGATTCTCATAACATGAAAATGTGGTAATAACTTAAAACACTGCATCATTAACATAAAGGAATTCGGTAAACCCCTATCCCAACATGGTGGAAAAAAATCCTATAAAGAAATCAGGTAAATCCCTATCCCAACATGATGTATCATGATACTAAACATTACCCAATGCATTGGAGCGCTATCAGGGCACACCCTTCATAATCATTTCAATATCATGCTTAAGTGTGCCACCTAGATCATATAACATGGATTCATTCAACATATTTATTTATTAAACGATCAAGGAATGTGGAATTAATACACGTAAGTCACCATTAAATAAGTATGTGTAGATAAATGTGAATACCGTTGATAGAGGAATGAGTATGGTATTCACTATATAATGATTTTGGCATGGAAAATCACAGTGCAATTTTGGCAGCATAATGACGTCATATGGAAATTCATAAATTGGGTTGATGAGAGGAAAAGGGGTATCTCATAATTTATACATGGGATGGATAGTAAAGGGATCATGAAACATAATATCCCAACTTGTGAAATAGAATTTAGATGCATAATATAAAATAAAATGCTTGAATGGAAATGAGAAGAGAGAAATCTCTTACGGAATTTCGGGATAGTAACGGGTGGATTTAAAGGATCATAGTGGGGATTAATGGGAGTGAAAGGAAGATCCCATCATGTATACATAAAATTTATAGTAAGGAGGTATATAAGAACATATACCAAATCAAGTAAATTAAAATTAAAAGGCATGACATAAAAGAGGTGCTTGAAGAAAAAGGAGAGAGGGAGATCCCTTACTTGGATGTGTGATCCCAAATGCTTGGGGGAGGCTTCTTGGGAGCTTGGGGGGCACCTTGGTAGGACTATAGGGAGTAGGGGGAAGATGTTGTTCTATCTTCAAAGAGATCTATTGAATAAAATTGGGTGCTTGGGTGAGTTTATATAGGAAAGGTGGGAGAATTCTTTATTATTTTGGTTTTGGACACTACACACTAAAATCTTCAAAACCACAAACCATTCCATGGTTCTTGACTATGGTTTCTGGTAAATGGGAGTTTTATAAATTATTTTATAAGGTTAATGGCCGAAGATATTAAAATATTTCCCTTTCTTATGTGGAGGTGAGTCACACTTTCAAGGAAATGATTTTAAAATTTTAAAATATTTTATATGTCTTAGATGATTCACAAAGGATTTATAAAATAAATAAAATAAACCTGAAATTATATTATTTTAAAGGAAAAACATATATTTTTATAAATATATATTTTATAATATTTTATTACATCACTATTGGGTTATTATGATGTCATAAAACACATTATATATTTATACGATATTTAATTTTTACCCAAAAATTCAACTGTCTCAGAAAATTATGAAAAATTTACCATTGGATAATTTCAATTTACTAATTCCAAAAATAATATTCATTTTATCTAAATAATTTTTTAAATATGTGAATTTTTACTTTTAAAATAAAAACCAACATTTATTGAAAATTGACAGGTTTTGACAAAAACAATTTTCAAATATTAATAAAAATTACATTTGACTTCATAAAAATTATATGATCATTTATATTTAATAAAATTAATTTAATAATAATATTTTATTAAAACATTATTTAATTAAAAATTCCATTAATTCATCAAAATAGATTTCTTAATTGAATTTGAATATTAACAAAAAAAATTCTATTTGTGCTTTAAAAATCATTTACAAAGTAACAATAATAGAATGAAAGTATATTCATTATTCTATACAAAAATAATGCACATAATCATAATGCTAGGGTCTTGTTACATATCCCTTTATTATACCAGCATACGCCCTAAGAGTAAGGTGTGTGATGGTGGGGCTTTCTTGGGGCCATTTGGTTAACATGGTTTGGGCCGTGATCTCGATGAGCTTGAACTTCTCATGTTAACAGTTTCTCTCATGCTTAAGTTGTTGGATCTCAACTTGGGATTGGTCTAGGGAAAATCCTAGAAATTCTATCTCCCTCGGAAGCTCTTATAAATGGGCTTCATAGGGTACAATCCTACTGGTTGAGGTCATCACTTCCTTGTGTTAAAAAGATTTGTTAAAACCCTATATTTATACTAGTCATGTGATCACTATTAAATGACTATATTATCAAATGTAAGGATACTTAACAGTCATTTAAATCTAATTGTATATAATAAAACAAAAGGAGTGCATGCATTTTCTATATCCATAAGAAATTTAATTAAAAGAAAGGGAATTTTATTCATAAATGTTCAGGTCGTTAAAACTTTCCCCCCTTTATAAATTTCACCCTTGAAATTTATTTTTCTCAAACTAAAACAGACAAGGGTAACTGTACCTCATCACTTCCTCTAGTTCCCACATTGCTTCTTTAAATTTTTGGTTTCTCCACAACACTTTGACGGGGGGCATTGTCTTATTTCATAGAAATTTTTCTCTATGATCTAAGATCTTCACCGACTTCTCCTCATAGGAGAGGTAATTCTCCAATGGTACCACCTCTGGATCAAGTACATGTGATGGGTCAGGTATGTAATTCCTCAAGAGTGATACATGGAATACATCATGTATTTGAGACAAGTTCAATGGGAGTTCTAGTCGATAGGTGACTACACTGATGCGATCAAGGATCTCAAAAGATCCGATGTACCTTAGACTAATCTTTCACTTATTCAAAAATCTCACAACTATTTTCCATGTAGATATGCGAAGGAATACCATGTATCCAACATCAAACCCTAGGTATCATCGATGATTTTCATCAAAGCTCTTTTGTCAACTCTGGGCAGCTTTGATGTTTTGCTGGATGGTCTTAACCTTCTCCACCATTTCTTAGACCATCTATGGACCTAGAAGTTTTTGTTCCCCAAATTCATCCCAACATGTTGGTTTTCTACACCTCTTCCCATAAAAGGGCTTCATAATGAGACATTTGGATGTTTGAGTGGAAATTTTTGTTGCAAGATAACTCCACCAAAGGAAGATATTGGTCCCATACACCTTTGAAGTCTATTGAGAAATCTCTCAAAATATCCTCATGTGTCTAGATAGTTCGCCTAGACTAACTATCAATTTGAGGTTGATAGGCCGTGATGAAGTTCAACTCAGTGTTCAGAGCATATTGGAGACTCTTCTAGAACTTAGAGGTAAATCTTGGATCTCGATCAGACGCAATCGATAGTGGTACTCCATACAGCCTTACCACTTCTTTGATGTATATCCGTGCCAGTTGATCCAATGAGAAATCCTCTCAAATTACAATGAAGTGTGCAATCTTTGTAAGACAATTCACAATAACCTAGATATCATTGTTACCTTTTGATGTATTTTAAAGTCTAATGAAAAAGTCTATAGTGATATTTTCTCATTTCCATGTTGGTATGGGTAATGGTTGCATCATCCCCTTAGAATTCTACCTATCAGCCTTCACTTGCTGATATACCAGACACTTTGATGTATATTTAGCGATCTACTTATTAATGTTATCCCACAAATAGTGCTCCTAGATATCTCGATACATCTTCATGTTTCTTGGGTGAATGGGGAAATTTGAACTATGTGCATCATCCAAAAGTTCTTTCTTTAACTCTGGATTTGATGGAACACATAGTCTTGAACCAAATCTCACAATTCCTTCTTCATTAACATTGAACTCCGAGGATTTCCCTTTTCTTATAGTTTCCACTTTCTTCTAAATTCCCACATTATCTTTTTGAGCATCCTTTAACCTTTCCAAAAGAGACGGTTGAACAATCATTTGTGAAAGGATTGATGATGTTCCATTATTTATGATTCCCATGTCCATATTCATCAAATCTAAGAATATTGGATCCTTTTGAATTCTCATAAATGATATAATTGATGGTTCCTTTCTACTTAGAGCATTTTACACCTTGTTCACTTTCCCAGGGTGGAAATGGATTGAGCAGTTGTAATCCTTGATTAGCTCTAACCATATTACTTGGTGCATATTTATCTCTTTTTGTGTGAATATATATTTGAGACTTTTTTGATCCATATATATTTCACACTTCTCCCCAAAGAGATAATACCAACAGATTTTCAATGAAAAATTCACAGATGCTAACTTCAGATCATGTGTGGGATAGCTTTTCTCATGAATTTTAAACTACCTTAAAGGATAGGCAATGACTTTATCATTCCACATTAACACACAACCCAAACCCTTCTTCAAATCATCGTTGAAGATTACAAAAAGCTCCCCACTTGTGGGTAGTGTGAGAATAAGGGAAGTGACAAGCCTCTTCTTCAACTCCATGAAGCTTTCTTCACATTCATTATTCTAAGAAAACTTGAATCCCTTTCGAGTTATCTTGGTAAAAGGGTTTAACAATCATGAGAAGTTTCTCACAAATCGGTGATAATATCCAGTTAACCCCAGGAAGCTACGAATATCCATCACAGATGTCGACCTCGGTTATCCCCCAATTGCTTTTGTTTTGTAAGGATCCATAGATATCCCATTACTTGTGATGATATTCCCCAAGAATTATACTTACTTAAACCATAACTCACACTTACTATACATTTCATAGAGCTTATCCTTTTTCAAGGTCTATAAAACAGTGCTTAGATGATCCTTATGCTCCTCCTTGGTTTTGGAGTATATTAGAATATCATCTATAAATACTATAAAAAATTTGTCAAGGTAATATCTAAAGGATTTATTCATCAAGTGCATGAAAATTTATGGATCATTAGTGAGTCCTAAAGTCATTACTATGAATTTATAGTGCTCGTACTTTGTATGAAAAGCAGTCTTGGGGATATCCTCCTTCTTCACCCTTACTTGGTAATATCCCGACCATAGATCCACCTTGGAGAAGTATTGTACTCCACATAGCTGATCGAACAAGTCATCAATTCGTGGAAAAAGGATACTTGTTCTTTATCATGATTTTGTTGAGGTCATGATAATCAATGCAAAGGCACATTGACACATCCTTATTCTTGATGAAGAGGACTGGTGCACCCTATGGTGAAACACTTGGGCACATAAACCCTTTATCCAGATTCTCCTATAGTTGTTTCTTTAGCTCTTCAAGCTCCACAAAAACCATTATATATGTAGTTTGGATATTGGAAATTCCCCAGGTATAAGATCAATCGAGAATTCACCATCTCTTCTAGGAGGCAGACTAGACAAATCCTCAGAAAACACATCAGCGAATTCCCTCACAATAGGCATGTCTTCAAGGATGGTTCTTTACTTAGACTCAATAATTTGAGAAAGATATGTGTTTCCATAGGGCAGTAATATCCATGATTGAGATTATGATGCTAAAGAAGATTTATCCTCCTCCTTATACTTGTATAGATTTGGGGGTTGATTCACCATATGAAGAGTGATTTTCCTCTCGCAGTAATTAATGTTGGATCTATATAGGGAAAGCCAATCCATGCTAAGAATTTCATCAAATTCCACTAAGGAAAGTATAATAAGGTTCACCAGGAAGTTCAATACAAAAATTGTGATAGGGTATGAGTCATATGCATGGGATGATATAATTTCCCCATTTTCCGTTTTCACTGACATCTCTACTTATATGCTTTGTGGTGGTGTTTGGATTGTTCTACTAAACTTCCGAGATATAAAAGAATGTGTAAAACCATGGATGATAACCCTAACTTTTACTTTTTGATTCTTGGTCTAATTTATCCAATATAGACTTAGGGATGGGTATATTAAACTATTAAACACATAAAGGGTAATCTAATGAAAATAAAGGGATAACTTATAAACTACATTTATCTCCTTAACTTATGAACTTCTAAGCTTTGATCTAAGTTATCCATGATCTACTTCCTAACATATATTCTTAGGGTCATTTTTTTGTTCCCTTAATAAGGGTTCATACTAAGATTATGAATTTACCAAAACATACCCCCCCCAGGAGTGTCGAACCAAGAGTGAAACAAGGCCCATTGTTGTGCACCAGTTCCCGTTCGAGTTTAACTCAAAATGGTGTTTTTGGGTTTTACCCCTAGATACATACGTGATAGATCCACCTTTAATTGTTCGTATCTAGACATGGATTTATTTTCTTGATAAATAACTTACTCTATAATCAAAAAAATTTAGGGATTCTTTTCTAATACTTAGTCTTATCCCTAAGGTTTTCATTAGAGATTTATAATCCTAATCCAAAAAATAACTAAACCTATCATCTAATACAAAATACAATAACCCTTCTATTTATTTCATATTTAAACATGATTTATTACATAAAATTTCACTTAATACAACTCAGAAGATCGATAGGTCTAGTGTATTTGGGGATTAGGAACATTACATAACAACTTAAAACTTGAAATACACATATTTATTGAAAATATATTTTACAATACCATAACATTCCTTCATACTTAGCATTGCATGGGATAACCTGAGGACATACATAAGAAAAGAGTGAGCTATAAAGCCCACTAAGGGAGTAAAAAAGGTATAACATGAAGAATAAAATACATACAAGGAAATATACATATCAATTGATAATAAGAGAAACATGAACATAAAGGCATGATATAACATGATTATCATAACATGGAAATGTGGTAACAAATTAAAACACCACATCATTAACATAAAAAAATCAGGTAAACCCCTATCCCAACATGGTGGAAAAAATTACTATAAAGGAATAAGGTAAACCCCTATCCAAACATGATTCATCATGATACTAAACATTACCCAATGCATTGGAGTGCTATCAGGGCACGCCCTTTATAATCATTTCAATCTCATGCTTAAGTGTGCCACATAGATCATATAACATGGATTCATTCAACATATTCATTTATTACACAATAAAGGAATGCATAATTAATACATATAAGTCACCATTTGATAAGTATATGTGTATAATGTTTAATACCCTTGAAATAGGAATGAGTATAGTATTCACTATACGATGATTTTGGCATGGGAAATCACAGTGCAATTTTGGTAGCATAACTGCGTCATATGAAAATTCATAAATTAGGATTATGGGAGAAAAAGGGGTCTGTAATAATTTATAAATGGTATGGACAATAAAGGGATCATGGAACATAATATACCAACATGTGAAATGGAATTTAGATGCATAATATAAAATAAAATGCTTGAATTAGAACGAGAGGAGAGAAATATCTTATGAAATTTAGGCATATTAACAGGTGGGTTTAAAGGATCATATGGGGGATTAATGGGAGTGAAAGGAAGATCCCATAATGCATAAATAAAATGGATAGTAATCAGGTATGTAAGAACACATCCCAAATCAAGCAAATTAAAATTAAAAGGCATGACATAAAAGAGGTGCTTGAAGAAAAAGGAGAGAGGGAGATCCCTTACTTGGATGTGTGATCCAAAAGGATTGGGGGGTGCTTCTTGGGAGATTGGGGGAACCTTAGGATGACTATAGGGAGTATGGGGGAAGAGGCTGTTTGAGCTTCAAAGATTTTGAGTGAATAGGAATGGGTTCTTGGGTGGGTTTATATAGGAAAGGTGGGGAATTCTTTATTATTTTGGTTTTGGACACTACACACTAAAATATTCAAAACCACAAACCATGACATAGTTTTTTCCCATGGTTTCTAGTAAATGGGAGTGGTATACATTATTTTATAAGGTTAAGGTCCGAATATATTAAAATATTTCCCTTTATTATGTGAAGGTGAGTCACACTTTTAAGGAAATGATTTTAAAATTTTAAAATATTTTATATGTCTTGGAGGATTCACTAAGGATTTATAAAATAAATAAAATAAACATGAAATTAAATAATTTTAAATTAAAAACATATATTTGGATGTATATACCTTTTATATTATTTTATTACATCACTATTAGGTCATTATGATGTCATAAAACACATTATATATTTATATGGTATTTAACTTTTACCAAAACATTTGACCATATCAGAAAATTATGAAAAATTCACAGTTGGATAATTTAGACATCCTGATTCCAAAAATAATATTCATTTTATCTAAATAATTATATATATATATATATATATGAATTTTAAATTTTAAAATAAAAACCGATATTTATTGAAAATTGATGGGTTTTGACAAAAACAATTTTCAAACCTTAATAAAAATTAAACTTGACTTCATAAAAATTATAAGATCATTTATATTTAATAAAATTAATTTAATAATAATATTTTATTAAAATATTATTTAATTTAAAAATCCATTAATTCATCAAAATATATTTCTTAATTGAATTTGAATATTAACAAAAAAATGCTATTTTTGCTTTAATTTTTTTTACAAAGCAACAATAATAGAATAAAAGTATATTCATTATTATATACAAAAATAATTCACATAATCATAATTATAGGGTCTTGTTACATATCCCTTTATTACACTAGCATATGTCCTAAGAGTAAGGGGTGCGATGGTGGAGCTTTCTTAGGGCCGTTCGGTGAACATGGTTCGGGTTGTGATCTCGATGAGTTTGAACTTCTCCCGTAAATGGTTTTTATCATGATTTAGTTGTTGGATATCATATTGATCTTCATCTAGAAAAAATCCTAGAAATGATATCTCCCTTGAAATCTTTGATAAATGGCATTCATAGGGTACGATCCTACTGGTTGAAGTCATCACTTCCTTTTTCTGTATCAAAAGGATTTGTTAAAACATTATATTTATAATAGTCATGTGATAATTGTTCAATGGCTATATTATCAATGGTAAGGATACTTAACGATCATTTAAATATAATTGGATATAATAAAACAAAACTATTTCATATGTTTTCTATATCCATAATACATTTAATTAAAAGAAAGGGAATTTTATTCACAAATGTTTGAGTTGTTACGGTGTGTCCGATTGATGTGCTATTAATTCCTATACATAAAAAATGAATCAATGATTGTTTTTATAAATTATCATAACAATTTAATCATGTTTTATCATATTGAGTATGAGATGTGTGTTTTGAACTAAAATTTCACTTTTAAACTAAAAACATACACTTTTAATCAACACAGGTACACTACGTGTCAGATTGACATGAGATTAATTCCCACACATTACAAATTAATCATAGATATTTTTAATAAATTAATAATAAAATTCAAGAAAATTTTATCAAATTTGATCATGTGATACTTGTTTTTAAACTAAAATGTCACTTAAATGAAAACACACACTTTCAGTTAATCTAAACACACCATGTGTCAGATTTATAGGCGGTTAATTCCTACACATCAAAAATGAAGCATGGTTTTTTAGTAAATTATAAAAATAATACAAGTTTTTTTCTTAGTCTTGACTTTGTGACATGTTTTGTGAGTTCAAATGTTACTTTTATACTGAAAACACAAAATTTGAGTCATATCACCCACACCGTGTGTAATATTGACATGAGGTTAATTATTAGACATAAAAAATAAATCATTTCCGAAACCAAACCAGGCCATCCCTAAACTGTACATTTGAGCCGACCTATAGCAAGTCCTAAATGACATTCCCGATCTCCACGAGCCGATGACAAGTGCCCGGGCATCAAGAACTAATTTTGGGAATGATTTATCCCACAAACAACAAACAACAACAACAATTGGGACATATATAAAATGAAGACAACATTCCAATACGAGGTCATACAATGAAAGTTAAATAATATAAGGTGAATACAAGTGTCAAACTGAAACAGTTAAACCTAAGTATATAAAAAATAGATTACCTATCTTTATGTGATATGTGGGTCAATGTATCACCATATCACCACCAAAATCCCACACACCATTAACATAGATACCTTCCTTAACTATGTGACATCTTACGTTTTCTCGTGTTAGGTAAAACAAGATCTAAAAACACCCAAAGGTATGTGCAGAGTGTGAGAAAACAAGCCTAGTAAGATTCAACCAAGTGTTCCATAAGCAGTCTTTATAAAAAAAAACTAATTATTTTCATTTAAATAAATAGAAGGTATGAAATATAGCTTTATAATTTTTTCAATAAAACTTGGAAATTCACCATTTTAGAACAATTTATCTATTATGCATAAAAAAAACATTTTCAAATCATTTTCAAATAAACCATATATCAAAAGAAGCACCATGGAAACTAGATCTAGGGTAAGTTATGTATGAGTTAGGTAATATCCCCACAACTCTATGATAAAATAAATAAGTACACACAATAGCTAGAACACGAGACTTGGGATATGAGAACACCCCAATAAGTGATCTCCTTGTCATAACATAGTTTAGTTAGAGTTGTAACGTATGTCTATGCTAGTTAGCTGTAAACCATCATAGTGTGATTATCCCAATATACCCCCTCTAAGTACCCTATGTTCCCATGTTCCATATACCACACTTGGAGGATTTAAATTTCATAATATCCCACACTTGGAGGCTTCCATTTTCATGACATCAAATCATTTTAAGGGAATATCATACATCAACAATTAAACTGCCCAATTCACAATAAAACATTCTTTGAGATCCATTTACATTTCTCACAAAAAAGGGGAAATCCATTTTATAAAAGAATAAAATTTTCACATTTCAAGAGTAATAGATCATTCCATAAAACAATTTAGAAAACCAATTTTAAATGTGTACGCACACATGGTTTAATAAATAATGGATTTTCATGAAACCACCCATCTCAAACACTTAATATCACTAAAAAAATGGAATCAATGACAAAGGGAAGGATGGATAATAGATAAAAATAGGATAACCTAAAGCATAAAAACCATATCAAGAAACAAGGATTCAACAATCCCAAGATCAATGGAGTCAAAGAAAACCACTTACCAAGTCAATTCACGAAGAAGCGCACAATGACCAACGTAGGTCCAATCTCTTTATTTCTTCTTCATGATGGATATAATATAATTCTAATTAGATCATGAAAAAATCCATAGATATGACCATGAAACCTCAAATCTATGATTCTTTGTAAAATAAAGAGATAATATCTATAAAAATGATGAAGAACAACGAATAACAGAATCTTACCTTGAGTTTCCTAAATCCAACACCAAAAGATTCATAGGAATTTCTATCTAGAAGATTTGGTATATAAAAAATATTTACTTGTAACCCATGGAGTCAAGTGCATAGGATGTAGGATTAATAACAAGACAAATGGGAGATGTTTCATGTTTAAAAAGAAATTTACAGATTAATTAAAACACATCGCATGGTTTAGACACAATGTTTAACAAAATGCATGCCAACCGTGCACCCACTTATATCCATTTAGAGAAAACCATGAAGTTTGGTCACATGATTTGAAAAACTGTGTTCCAACTGTGTGAAACACCACTACCCTGGAACACCAAAAGCCACAAAATTTTCTAGGAATGATGCACGGTTAGTCTAAATTGTTCACAAACTGTTCAAATTCTAGAAAAATAAGAAACTTCAAAAAATTACCTGGAACAATCCAAGAGTGGTTATACAAAAATATGGTAAAAACAAAAGAATATAAGTACATAAAAGTGGAACTGAGATTTGAAAATTCTCCCCACCATATCAATTTCTATCTCTAGAATGTCAAGATGAAGCAAGAAAAGATGATGCCACTACTCTATCATCAGTGATTCTCATTCCCACATCTTGTGAGAATATATTTTTTTCTTCCAAAATACTCAAACCAATATAATAGATTTCCCATGTAGAATATTTTCTTGAGAATCAAAAATCTAAACCAGTTGTTCAATTACTAACATATCTAGTTCCAGATCAAGTTCTTCCCAGTTCATAATATTAGATGGTTCAGGACGATACTTCTTAATCCATGACACATGAAAAAAATCATGGATAGAAGTAAAATGAGATATAAAATCTAACCGGTAAGACACTTTTCCAATACACCCAATGATCTAAAAAGGTCCCATGTATCTCAAAGTTAACTTTCTATACTTACTAAGCTGACAGTGAACCAACCATGGTGAAACTTTTATGAACACCCCATCACCTACTAAAAATTCTAAAGGATGATGTCAATGATCCACATAATATTATGCTGACTCTGAGCCTTTTCCAGTCATTGATGAATAATGTGAATTTATTTCGATGAATCCTAAATAATGCTTGGTCCCATAAGAGAAATTTCACCCACCTCAAACCAATAGAGAGATTATTTAAACAGTCTACCATACAAAGCCTCAAAGGGATACATTCTAATGAACAACTGGTAACTATTATTGTAGGAAAACTCAATTAGTCCCAACTAACATCCCAAGAACCTCAAAATTTCATGACATAAGCATGAAGTATATCCTCTAAAATTTGAATAGCCTACTCCATTTTTTCATCTATCTGAGGATGATAAGTTGTGCTCAAAATAACTTGAGAACCCATCACATCCTAGATGACCTTCCAAAACCAATAGGTAAATTAAGGGTCTCTATCCAAAATAATAGCATAAGAAACCTTGTACAACCTCAAGATCTCTTAAATATAAAAATTTCCCAAACCCTCAACCGTAGTGGTGTCTTGAATTGGATCAAAATGAGTTAACTTTGTTAGTCAATCAATCACTAACCATATAGAATTATTCTCTCTAGGAGTCTATGGTAACCCAAAAATGAAATCCATGGAAATATCATCCCATTTTTAGAAGGGCACTAGGAGAGGTTGATGTAAGTAAAAATGATTCTGGTACCTAATCTTAATCTACTGATAGGTATGACAACAAGTCAAAAAATAAGCCATGACACATCTCAAACTTAGCCACCAAAACTGGTGCTTCATGTCATGGTACATATTCATTGTACTGGGATGAACAACCCATTGAGAATAGTGATAAATTCCCACCACATCCCTCATCGCAGATGAAGTAACAAAACACCGGTTTTTTAAACAAAGAACACCTTTTGGGGAGAAACACCACTCAACGATGGTCTCCCCACCATATAAATATTTTCTGATAATCTTGAACTATTTATTCCACTATTTCTCCTAAAAAATCAACTCAAGAAGAGACAACATCAAATGAGAACTAACCAAAATAACAATAATATCTTCCTTCATCACATGTGGGTGCATCTGAGCAAATAGTTTCATCAGATTCCATTAATCTTTCAATTCCATAACTGTTTGAGAAGACAAATTTATACTCAAAGTATATGCAACAACATTCTCATTTCCTAGGTTATAGTCAATAATTAAGTCAAACTACTAGAGATACCCCAATCATAACCTTTTCCTAAGGTTCTAGTTTTTATGAGAAAAGATTCAACACAAACTCTTATACTCAGATTAGGCAGTGAACCATTCACCAAAGAGGTAATATCTCCAAATATTGAGGTCATACATAACCGCTACAAGTTTTAAATCATGGGAGGGGTAATTATTTTCATGTGATTGAAGTTGATGAGATTCATACACTACCACATGATCTTATTTTATAAAAACACTACCCAAACTAGCACCCAAAGCATCACAAAACACCACACAGACCTTTCCCACTTCTCATAAAATCAAAATAGGTGATAAGTTTATAAGTTACTTCAATTAATTAAAGAAAATATGACATTTATAATTCATATAAATTTTACCCCTTTTTGGTAAAAGTAGTCAACATAGATTAAAGCTTTGAGAAGTTCCTTAAAAACTGAAAATAATATCCTACCAAACCCAAGAAGATTCAAATCTCAAAGAAATTCCATGATTCCTCCCATGAAAAGATAGCTTTCAATTTCTTATTAAAAAATAATATTTCATGATTTATGATCAAATGAATTAAAAACTTAACTTCTTGAATCCATAAATGAAAATTTTGATAACTTAGCATAAATGAAACAACCCATCAAGATTCCCAAAACATATTTCATGTGAAAATCTTTCTCTTTTTTAGTTCTCAAGTACACCATAATTTCATCTTTAAATACCATGAAAAATAAATCAAGGTACTAGTGGAAAATCCAATTCATCTGGGATATGAAAATTGATGGAGCATTAATCAGACCGAGCAACATCACAAGATACTCAAAGTGGTCATACATGATCCTAAAGATAGTATTCAGGATATCCAACTCCTTAACTTTAAGCTAATGATATCCATATCGAAGGTCAATTTTTGAGAACCACTTTTATCCCATTAACTGATCAAAAAAGTCTTTGATATGGGATAAAAGATAATTATTCTTAATTATTTACCAATTAATCTTTTAGTAACCGACACACAAATGAATAGTTTTATCAAATTTCTTAGCAAAAATCATTGGGACTCCCCAATGTGACACACTAGGAAAATGAAGCATTTAGATTTCAAATTTTCTGACTGAATCTTTAGCTCCTTCAATTCATCTAGTAGTATACACCAGTAAGGCATAAATATCAGTTTCTTACTTGGAAATAAGAAAATTGAAAACTCAACTTCCCAATATGGAGGAAGACTAAAGAAATATCCTTGAAACACTTCAGGAAATTCCTTAACCACTAAAGGAAGATCACAACCCACTGATTCATCCCCAAATTTAAATGTGAAATAGGAACTCAACTTTCCATGTTTTGGTAAAGGAGGTCCCTTTCGACTAGATATCAGACCCCACGCTTCCTAAAACACTTGAGAATTTCCATTAGAGGTAATAAATAATACCCACCAATGATATCAATCAATATTTTCTTCATGGGAAAATAATTAATCCATCATAAGGATAACATCAAATAGATCCAAGTTGAGAAATGGAAAATCCTAAAATATTCAACTTCCATTATCAATATAGATCAAGTGGTTCATCGAAAAACTCAATCATTCATCTTCGAAATAGGTTTCACAAACTCCATAAAAAAGAGCACAAGTTCCACTGGGAGTTTTAATAGATTAAAAAAATAGGTTAATATAAAATAATGAGAGGCAAAGATATCAAATAAAGAACTAACTGAAGATGAAGTAATAATTATAGTACCTCTCATAATTGTAGGTATCACATCTACTTCCACTTAAGACTCCTCATTTTCATGTAACTACTTCATTCTAGAAGCTTTTGGTTGAAACTTAGTAGTCTGCGAAGCATGCAAATACACCACAAAAACTTTAGGAGTTGACACGGCTGAATTATAACATAGAGTATAAAAATACTGATAGAACCTCTGAAAGTGACCTCGATATATACATGAGTTACAAATTTTAGGAGGTGTATGGAAAGTACATTTCACGTTCCCTGTCTTACCATACTGGTAATAAGTTAAAGGTTCACTACTACCTACTACCAAATATGTGGTATATGTCCGTTGCCGGGAGCCACTAAAACCACCATTTTGATCCTCATTATATTTTATCTTCTTTTTAGAGGATCCACTAAAACTACCACTAGGATAAAGAGTAATCCTAACTAACTATGATATTCTAGATAGGTCAATCTCCACCATCAGAAATCTATTAACTATTTCAACATAGAAGGTAAGATTCATCATATAAGCCTAAGATCAAATATTCGACCAAAATCCCATATGAAACCTTTGATCCTTGAAATTTTCACTCGATACAATCTTGGGAGAGAAATAAACCAGTTTGGAAAAGTGGTCAACATACTCCATTACTATTTGATCACCTTGTTGAAGGGTGTGAAACTCTATGGATTTATCCAGCATCAATGATTTGGGTAAAAATTGTTGGAAAACTATGGTCTTGAAGTCTTTCCAATACAAACCTTTATGTTGTTTTCCTGAACTATCATGTCTTACTATCTCATGTAAGGTACTTCATGATTAAAGGTAGAACATTTCACTTTGAAATAATTTGGAGTTTCCAAGAATTCAAAAAATCTTTTGATCATCTCCAACCAGTCCTTCACTTCATGGGGATCATTTTTTTCTTAGAAGGAAGGTGGTTTCTAGAAGAGAAACTCTTGGGATCTATCTTTAGAACCACTAGTTTTTGGTTTCACTTCTCTATATTGAGTCAGGGTGGGAAAAAGACCTAGTCTAAGTAATGGACTGCTCACACTACCACTTCAATAAGATCATGATTGACTAGAGGGTTTCCTCATGTAACATCATCCCAAAACCCCCCGATTAACTCTAAGAATCCTTTTGGGGGACATGTTACTACATCAAAGAAAGAAGATAAACCATCATACAAGTGAGAAATATTAGTTTGAATCAAAATAACATAAGCAAAAAATTGTGTTTAGATTAAAACTCAACATAAGAAACGAAAATCCTAATATCTTGTGATAACTTAAGGATTGTTATAATGAGAGATGGCTGGACACTAACTTGTAACCTACCCCTTAAGTCCTGAAAATCCTATATCATGTATACTAAAACATCCCAATACATGAAGACCATGGTAAAATAAACCTCTATCTGACACCAATTTTTAATGAACCAACCTAGGTCATCCCTTAACCGAACACCCAAGAAATCCCATAAAAAGGCCTGAAGGATGTTCCTAATTCCCATGAGCTAGAGATAAGTGCTTGGGAATCAATAAATACCTTTTGAGAATGATTTTAATCAAAAACTACTAAAAAATACCTATCATATATATAAAATAAATAAAACATTCCAATACAAGGTTAAACAACAGAAGTCAAATAGTACAAGGAAAATAAACGTTCCAAACTAAAATAGGTAAACAAAAGTACCTAAACAATATGCAAACCATCTATATGTGATATGTGGTTGAATGTATCACCATGTCACCACCAAACCCCCACACCCCACTTTCACAGATACCCACCACCACTATGCGACACCTTGTCTTTTCTAGTGTTAGGTAAAACAAGATCTATGCACAACCAAAGGTATGTGTAGGGTGTGAGAAAAAAATACCTATAACATTACACCAAGTGTTACATAAGAAGTATTTATGAAACAAAAAAATTATTCTGATGTAAAGAAATACAAGGCATGAAATATATCTTTATAAAATTTTCAATAAAACATGGAAATTCACCTTTTAGAACAATTTATAAATCAAGAATAAACAAACCATTTTCATAGCATTTGAAAATAAATCATTTATCAAAAGGAATACCATGAAAACTAGCCCTAGGGTATGTTAGGTCTAAGTTAGCTAGGATCTTCAAAACTCTATGATCAAATAAATAAGTGTTCATAATCCCTAGAACACTGGCCTATGGATAGGAGAACACACCAACAAGTGAACCCACTATCATAACATAGTTTAGCTAGAGTTGTAACGTATGTCCAAGCTAGGTATCCATAAACCATCCTAGAATTATTGTCCCAATATACCCCCTCTTAAATACTCTAGGTTCCCATGTAACTTATCCCACACTTGGAGGCTTTAAATTTCATAATATCCCACACTTGGAGGATCCTATTTTCATGACATCAAATTGTTTCAAGGGAATATCATACATTAAGAATTAAATTTCCCAATTCACAATAAAAAATGATTTGAAATACATTTCCATTATTCAACACAAAAGGGGAAATAAATTTTATAAAACAATCTCAATATTTCACATTTCAAGAGTAATAGATCATCCTATAAAAATAATTATAAATCCAATTTAAAATGAGAAAGAAAGTATGGTTTAATAAACAAAGGATTTTCATGAAACCACTCACCTCAAACACTTGGTATTTATAACCAACAAATGAAATTCATACCAAAGGGAAGGAAGGATACTAGGTAATAATATTAGACCCTAAAACATTAAAACTATATCAAGAAACATGGAATCAATAATCACAAGATCAATGAAGATAAAAAAAATTGCTTACCAAGTTAATTTCTGAAGAAGTGCACAATGACCAACATAGACCCAATCTATTTCTTCCTTCCTCATGAAAGGTATAATAAAATTATCATTATATTATGACATAACCCACATATCCATCCATGAAAACCACATTCTATGGTTCCTTCCAAGAGATAGAGAGAATATTTAGAAAAAAATGAAGAATAATAAAGAACAGACTCTTACATTAAGTTTCACAAATCCAACACCCAAAGATCTGTCAAAATTGATCTCTAGAAGAGTTAGGATCTACAAAATCACCAAGTGGAACCCCTAGATTCAATATCCTAGGCTTTATTAGGAATAAAGAGACAAATATGAGTTGTTTTGGGCTCAAAAATAAATTTTTGGATTAATTAAAAGATATTGTATAGTTTGGCTGCATGGTTTAACAAATTGCACACCAATTGTATGATTGATTTTTTCCATTGGGAGATAGCTACACAGTTTGAAAAACCATGCACAAACCACGTAAAAAAATGACCTGAAACATTAAAAGTCACATAGTTTTCCTAGAAATTCTACACGATTCGTCCAAATCATATGCTAACCATGAACATGCCAAAAAAAACTACAAAAATTCCAAAAATAATCCAGAACAATCAAAGAATGGTTCAAAACTGAAATAAAGATGTGAAAAATTATGGATCATTGTACTCGAGTATCAAGACAATTAGATTGTTTTTGTTTTGTTTTGAGTATGTGATGCATGTTTTGGTTTAAAATGCCACTATTAAACTGAAAACATTCACTTTCAATCATATTTATCACACCATGTGTTAGATTGATGTGAATTTAATTCTCACACATCAAAAATGAATAAAAAATAATTATAATAAATTATAAATACAATCTCAACATGTTTTCATGGTTTTGAGTATGTGATGCATGTTTTGGATTAAAATGTCACTTTTAAACTGATAACAGAAACTTTCAGTCAATCCAGGCACACCATATATTAGATTGATAGGAGGTTAATTTATACACATAACAAATGAATTAAGGATCATTGTATTAAATTATCCAGAAAATATGATCATGTTTTATTAGTTTTGAGTTTGTGACACATGTTTTTTCTTTAAATGCCAATTTCAAACTGAAAACATGCACTTTTTTAATCCATCCACACCATGTGTCGGATGAAATGAACTTAATTACCATACACAAAAAATAAATTAAAGATCATTTTAATTAATTATTAAGTTATTCCAAGTGTGATTTCTAGGTTTTGAGTGTGTGACATGTGTTTTGAACTAAAATGTTACTTTTAAATGAAAGTAAGTACTTTTAGTCATACCGAAAATACCATGTGTTAGATTGAAATTAGTTTAATTTATACAAATCACAAATAAATTATAAATATTTTTCAAAAATTATAAAGACAATCAAAGTGTTTTTAGTTAGTTTTGAGTATGCAATGTGTGTTTTGGCTTAAAATGTCAATTTTAAACTAAAAACAACACACTTTCAGTCAATCTGGCCACACCGTATATTGGACTGATGAAATTTAAATTCTTATAGATCCAAAATTAATCACATATTTTTTTCATAAATTATCAAGAAAATAAACGTGTGTTTTCTTTTTTTGAGTATGTGATGCATATTTTAGACTAAAATGACACTTTTAAACTGAGAACATGCACTTTGAGTCAATTCCGCCATACTATGTGTCAGATTGACCCATGATTTATTATTATATATCAAAAATAAATTATGGATCATATTCATAAAATATCAAGATAACCCAATATATTTTTCTCATTTTTGAGTATGTGAAACACTTTTTAAACTAAAATGTCACCTTTAAACTGAAAACATGCACTTTTAGTCAATCCAACCACAACGTGTATCAGATTAACATGAGATTAATTAATACATGTCACAAATGAATTATAAATATTTATAATAAAATATAAATGATCTTAAATATAAAAAATTAAAACTTTTGATATAATGTGGGCTCTTAATCCACATACATAATAGAGCTGTACAATCCTTTGCTAAAATGACACTCTATATATTCTATCTTATTCATACTAAGAATAAAAATTTTTGATTTTAAAGACTCTTTATAATACTCTAATTTAAAATTATAAGAAAATTAACTAAATAAGAAGTGAAGTTCTGTAGGATTGTTGAACCACTAAGAAGGGGTGAGGGTTTGAATAAGTGGTTGTCTTTTTAAAAATTTCCAACTTTATAAAATTCAACCCCTGCAAAATATTAGAGTTATCTTCATTATCAATTTTTATATCAATATCACAAGTATAAAAATGTAAGAAAGTAAACAAGGCATGTATGATTTACAAGGTCTGACCTTAGTGTCAGAAACTATATCCTTTCCATGGCCACTCTAGTGGGTCCATGTAAATTCACTATTAGAATAAATTGATTTTTTTAGATAAATCATGTTGGCATCCTTCTATCTCCCAATATCAATGATTTCGATGAATCCTTTCAATTTACAAATTTTTCTTACAAAACTTGATCCATAATAAACACGTAAATTTTATAAATTATACTCTAGGAAAGTTCATTCTGAAAGTTCATCTAATTCCTCTATCCAATTTCTTCGTCTGGTGTGCCTACATTTGGTTTACTTCATATGGTGCACCTTTTCTAAAAATTCACTTGATAAAAACTTCCGTTCTATCCAATTTAACAAAAATTATCACGTCATAAACTTTCTACACAAAAACTCTATCCATTCCACTATGTCTAGTAAACTGAACTAACCTCTATCTGATTCCTCTGATAAAAACATTATGTCAGGAGATATTCTTTAACATGAAACTCAACTTCGGTTGAAAACTCACTCTAAAACAAACTTTGCAGCACTTTAACTTTTCACATTTGTGAACTGTGTTAGTCATATACAATGTACTTTTTATCTTCTATTTATAGGTGCTCTAGAGAAAACAAAGGCTGGAAACCAATTTCGATTTCTCCCTCATTGAAATTCATAAATTTGAATTTCGATCTCATTTTAATTTTTATGGGAAACTTCTCAACTCTTATAAAGAATTCATGAATCTTATTTAATTCTCTATAATTTCCAAATTTATTCTAATTTCCTTAAACTTGATGTTTAAGAAACTCATCAATCATTGTAACATCAACTTTGTACAACTCTGTATAGTCTTTAAAATTTTAAATTCATGAAACTTCAACTTGGTAACTCTGTACAAAATTTAACTTTGTAACATCTAGAAACTTCAACTTTGTAACTCTATACAAATTTCTACTTTTTAACTTTGAGAAACATAAAATTTGAAACTCTGTGCAATCTTTAACTTTGTAACTTCATGAAACTTCAAATTTGAAACTATATACAAATTTCAAATTTGAAACTTCATAAAACTAAAAAATTATAACTCTATGAAACTTAAATTTTGTAAATATGGAAATCATCCTCCAACCAATCATACTATTCATTTGATCTTACTGTTCATCTACTAGAAAAAAGTTTATTTGATTAAATAAGTCTATCCAATTAAAAAATTACATATGATTACAAAGTCCATCCAATCTATACTTTGTGAAACTTGAATTTCCATAATTTCTTAAAACTCATTATTTATAACTTTTTTCCAAAAAAAATCCATCCAATTAAATATTAATATGATGATGAAGTGCAAACTTTCTTTCAGAAACTTGAACTTTGGAAACTCCATAAATTTTCACATCTCTTTTCTTCCACTAAGTTCATACAATATCATGGATTCTTCCTGATGTTTTAGGAACTTTAAAGAAAATAATAGCATAGTCTAACTTTTTTAGAAAGTTTTCTAACAAATTAAACTTTCAAAATTTATAGATTTCTCAATTTATTCATCTTAGCAACTTTCTTAACTCCTAGAATTTATATCTTTCTCCATCTCAACAAATTTCTTCATCCAATCAACTTTTTCCTAGTGAAGAAACTTCAAAATTCCTTATACTTATATTTGATGTAAAATATGATCTCATACTTTTACTTTTATCAAATATTCAAATCTAACTTCTTGATCCACTTCAAAATTTTCAAAACCACAAAAAACTCAGTAACAAAAACTTCATAGATTCTTATAGTATCTATGTCTGATGATCTGCATCATGTGCTTATTCTCTGATCCATATAGTATCCATTGTTTAGTTAGGTGACACACTAAATTATCATGAATAATTTTAAACATTTTTAAAGTATTTTTAATTATTTTAATCAATACGACCATGTATTTCAATTTTTTATTAAAAAACTAGAAATTATAAATGTGGAATTGAAATGATTTAAAACAAAATAAATTGTTAAATAATTTTAATATAGTATTTATTTCATTATTATATCAATTTTTCTAAGTATTTTTCTAATTATTTTTTAGAATTTTACTAAAAGAATTAGGGCCAGACTCAATATAGTCCTCAACCAGGACAACCTTCCCCATAGCCAGCCTATACAAGGTGGGAAGACTGGCCAAAATAGCACTAGGAAGACTTGCTTGAGCTGGAAACCACACGGAGGATTAGGTTGTGTGGCATGAGGCCCACGGGGAGGATCCTGAAAGAATTTTACGTGGGCCAAATCTCATGTATATAGGTGCATAATGATCAATCCCATGCAGATACGAGTGGAAGGACTCACTGGGATAGGGTAGTCCATGACGACAGTGGGGGTCCTCCAACCCCCATTCAAATTCAATGGATGCTAGTCCCACACATTTCAATTTAATAGTACACCCATATCGATATGATGTCCAATGTGGTATGGATTGATATAAGTTACTATTCATCATTTAGTGATATGACATCATTCTTTCTGACTCTGCTCGCCCGCACTCGGATAGACGTTGCTGCTCACCTATGCTTGTTTTCCACCACCTCCACCTTTCATCACTAAGAAATTCCATTACTAACCACCTATAAGATCAGACTCGAGACCTTTCTCTATACCGAAGCTCGAGAACACCTTTGATAACCTCCTGGACCTAGGGCGACCACCATGATCCCTTTGATGATATAAAGACTTTATGCATGATCAACTAGAGGATTTTATGAGGACCACTGCCTCCATGGATGCCACTTCCTAAAATAAAGTTTGAGCTATAAGGCACTGCTGAAGCCTGGATGGCTATGTGTTAATCTCACTGGGAATCCTTTCTAATAAGATCATATAGGAGGAAACCTTCACCACTGTCGACGCAGAAGAGGTTTTGATGAAGAAGAAGCACCATCACAAATTATATAAGTGATATACCATTGTTCCAATAGTATATGTGAACTACCATTGAATCAATGGTAGATCATAAAGATGCTTCACCAATAATGCCGCTCTCTTCTACTTTCCACTACTGGATGCCTCTTGTTTTCACTGGAGAACTACCATGGTAGACCACATGAAGCCTGATCTTGAGTGAGAAACACTTCCAAATCCCCCCTAAATATCTAGGTTCACTTATTTATCTTCATAATACACCATGAATGATTCCATTCACGATAAACCATAGGATCCATCATTACCATGACCACTGTAATTTCTTGACACTATCTTACAACCACTCACCACCACCCTCACCACTGCATCACCTTTGGTGAAGCCTAAAATTTCCATTATTTCTCTTTCTAAGGAGTCATTGCCATGGTCATGTGGATCTATGCTGCTATGAATTATTACCCTCCACTATAAAATAGCGAAACAATTGTAATAATGATAAATGTGATCTACCGTTGGTGCAATAATAGATGTGATCTACCGTTGGTGAAATAATAGATGTGATCTATTATTAGTGAAATGGTATATGTGATTTAACATTGGTGTAATAGTATTTGTGATCTAGCATTGGTGCAATGTTAGATGTGATCTATTGTTGGTCCAATGGTAGATGTGTTCTACCATTACTTAGAAATTGCGTCTCAACACTAGAATTTGGAAAGACCTATAAATTTGGTAGATTCAATGCAGAATATCTTTAAAAATATATATTAAACATTTGTGTAGATATGGAAAGATTCAAACAAGAGATATTAAGAGGTTACCTCCCTCTATAAATATAAGGATGTTGTGCCACTGGATAATGATTGGGAGATCAATGGAGAACAACTAATACTACTGCTGGATAATCTATTTTTACTAATTTTGTTTCCTTTTTACTTGTATTATTCCTTATACCCCTTTTACCTATATTTTTTATTATATTATAGAGGGATATAACCTTTTTTTGGCTGGGATATGGGGAGGTGACCTTATGTAATTATAGATTCCTTATTTTTATCAAATTCCTTTATCTTTTTTTATTTGTTAAAGGGTTTTCAATTCATCGTTTTATAATTTTAATGGGATAAAATTTTTATTTTTATTTCAAATCTAATAATTTTAAATTGACACGATTAATAAAAAATTTCTCCCTCTTCTTAGTTTTAGATCACATCGATTAGGTGATATTGGGTCAAGTGGATAAGTGTTTGGTGATTCCAAAACACATGGGGAAGAAATAGTGAACTAATTTGGAAACTTGGGATCCTAAATACTTGATTTGGTATTGCCTAGGTGATATAAAGGAGACCCATTATGGATTTCAAACATTAAAAGGAGAATATTCCAACCAAGGAAATTATTTGGATTATATTCATTTTTATATCAACCTTAATAAAGGGTGAAAAAGGTGAAATGGTTGTTAATCCATTCATTGAACCAATTAACAAATACAAAAAATTAAATTTTAAGGGACCATGGTAGTATTACATAAGAGAAGCCAAGCTTAAACCCAATCAATTTTATCTAATCTGATCTTCACAAACAAAGTTATTTATTGCCTACTCATTAAATTCTAGTTCTTTTATTTACTTTTTCACTGAAGAAAACTTGATTCAAAACAATACTCTTTGGATATGACTTTGGTCACTACTACTACTATACCCTCAGGGGAAAAATAATTAGCTTTTACCACACCCCATGACTTGTGTGTGTTAAAACTTGGCACTGTTACTAGAGAGTAAATATTAAATCAAACCCATAACTTACAAGAACAGGACCTCCAATGAGGAACTATTTCATCTTGACCCTGAGATAGAGTGGAATTTGATAACATGTCTTAGGACTCTGAATCTTAATAGAAACTTTGTAATAATTAAATTAGAGGACTCGAGTAAAACATCAAGTGTTCACTCAAATCTAAAAAACATGGATTTTAACCCACAACAAACCCTAATAGACCTTTATGTCCCACAATTTTCTAACCAGAATAATAAATTAACTATGAATGTGAAACAAAATGATTTTGAACTATGATTCAATATGATTCATGCATTACCAATGTTTCATGGACTTATAGGATAAGACTTGAACCGACACATTCATGGGTTTAGCAATGTTTGTTTGAGCTTCAAGCCAAGAGGAGTGGCTGAGGAACAAGTCAAGTGGAGGAAATTACCCTTTTCACTAGAGGGAGCTTCCAAATAGTGGTTGTATAGCCTATAACTTGGATAGATCCATGATTGGGATGATCTAAAAATAAGTTTCATATAGATATTCTTCCCAGCCACCCGAAGCACCATAATAAAGAAGGATATCTATTCCATCAAAAAATCTACTAGAGAAACCCTTTATAAATATTAGAAAAGATTCAAAAAGTTGTGTGCAATATTTCATTATCAAGATGTGAAATATAATCACTTACTAGTATTATTATACCAAGGGATGATATAAAATTAGAGAAACCTATTGGATACATCATTTGTTAGAGATTTTATCAATAATTCACCCATGGAAGCTATGAGCCTAATCAGGAAGATTACTCAAAATTCACAACAATTTAGAATAAGAGGTATAATAACCAGAAGAATATATGAGGTAAAAACATATGAATCATAAACCTAAATTAAAACCAATATTAAATAATTAAAAATACTTGTAAGATAGATGGATGTAAAATAAGTGAATGAATAACCTACCCCACCTCAGGTATGTGGTTTATGTTTACCACCCCATCACTTCACTGATCAACGTGTTGATGTATAGGGTATTAAGAGCTGTGAAGATTCATTCCAATGAAGACACTTTCAACAAAACCAACCATGGAGAGAAGGTAAATACCAATAGGGGTTTAGAGGTCAATAATGTTAGGATAGACCCCCTTTCTAGTAGCAATTCCAAAATCCACTCCCTTTCCAACAACCATACAAGCAGCAATACAAAAAAAATCATATCAACCACCTCCATTTAAAAAAAATCCTATATAAAGTCCTCATCTATTGAACCACCATTATAATTAAGAAAAGGAACAAATATGGAGGAGAAAAAAAATATGAATAAGTATTTATCAATTAAATTTTAGAATCTCATAGACATGCTGCCCAAAAACATGAAAAAAATTCCAACTCAAACAATACCAAACCCAAATTAAAGTGTAAGAATGATCATCAAAAGTATTGTCAAGGAGATCTATCCACCAGAACCCAAGGAATCTCATGTTGAACTAGAATAAGGTGAGTTTGAAAATTTTGGAAATTATGGATAGATTCTAGAATAAAAAACTAGCCCACCTGGACAAGAAGATAAAAATATTAAAGAAGAACCCAAGATAATATTTAGGAAGGAAATAATATAAACTCCATTGCAAATGCAAAAAAGGGAGATGAAAGAAACACCCTTCCATTCCCTTATAGGTTTACAGGATCCAAGAAAATTAAGGAATAGAAACTTCAAAGAGAGATCCATGAGACATTTTAAAATGTTGAAATTAAAATCCCCCACTTGGAATCCATGAGGAAAATTACTAAATATGATAAATTACTCAAAGATATTTTCACCAAGAGGAAGATGCTGGATATAAATGAAATAATCAACATAGGAAAGAGTTTCTTATCCATGATAACACCACCATTATCCAAAAAATGTCAAGATCCAGATATATTCTCTATTCCATGCAACATTGGTTCTTTGAAATTTTTTGATGCACTATGTGATCTTGGTGTTTCCATAAATATCATGTATAACTCTATATTTTCATCTTTGAATATAGGTAATATAAATACCACAATATTGGTTGTCCAACTAAAAAATAGATCCATGGTTTTTCCAGCCATATTTTTAAAAGATGTTCTTATGGGAGTGTAAAGAATTGGG
This sequence comes from Viscum album, assembly GCA_963277665.1. Classification (NCBI taxonomy): domain Eukaryota; kingdom Viridiplantae; phylum Streptophyta; class Magnoliopsida; order Santalales; family Viscaceae; genus Viscum; species Viscum album. The sequence goes on along the minus strand of OY728153.1, from coordinate 2,050,396,350 downwards.
TTCCTAGTAGTTTTTTATGTGATCATCATAGAGGAATAAAAATAACTAGGTAATTCACCCATTATTTTGGGAATACCATTCCTAAATATGATTAATACGATCATTAATGTACATTAGGGAAGCCTCACCAGGGATTTGAGAGATATCAAGGTGTACTTAAATGATCTTGACTCTAAGAGGAACCCTTCAAACAATCATTAAATCTTTGAAATTATACACAAATAAGGTATTTATCCCATTGAATACTCAAGCATTCTTATATAATTTTTAGCCTTAGGAGATGAAATTTCTGCTGAAAACACCAAGGAACGAGTGACTACTAAAAAATATGGAAATTTTCTTTTTAATGATTAAGAAGAAAGAAAACATGAATTATTTGATAATTTATTAGAAGAAACTGATATAATACCATTTTAAGGAGATGAAAGATTTTGAAGTAGGAAATTTGAATTTAATCTCATCTCTAGAACAACCCCCAAATCTGGAACTAAAACCTATCCCATGTGACTTAAAATATGTGTATCTTATGGATGGATAAAAATTTCTAGTGATCATAGATAAAAACTTGTATAAAATAAAATATTTTATTCCTAAGAGTATTTCTTGGATAAGCACTCCCTATTTATTTTTAAGAATATTTCTTGAGTGATATTGGGACATGTCACCATCTAGAACTTTCATTTTAACTTTTCAAATCTATAATTGTGAAAAAACAAATTTAAAATGATTGATAAATCATTTGAAAATACCTTATCCTTTAGATCACCTTTACATAAATATTTATTTATCCCATAGATTCTATGAATTCACCTATTAGGAATGAGCCATGTTTCAATCCATTTTTATCTATTTCTACCCTCCTCTTAGTATTTTTCATGATATTTTAAGGATTAAGTGTGGGGGTGAGGAAACTTATGGTGAAAGGGATATACTATATTGTAAGGGAAAAGTGTGGGGGTGTTATATTGGGTATTTGGAACAGTTTATTGATTCATTCATTATGCTTTATAGCTTTCCCTTCTTGAAAAAATGATGAAAAAGAAGAAAAAAAGAAAAATGTGGTTTGTAACTTGGGAGTATCAAAAGTCACTATCACAAATCCAATGATTTTTATTATATGTGGTTAGGTGGAAGATATGAGATTCATTCTAATCATAAATTTTTAAAAAATAAAAATAAATTGAAAAAATATTTATTTTAATTTTTTATAAAAGTAGAGAAAACTTGAATAAGGTGCACATCATTCATTATGATTTAATTATTCATGACCTCACTCTGAGCTTGGGAAGTGGGAGTTGTTATTTTAAAGGAGATAATTTCATTTAAATTCTACTTTTGATATAATGATTTATAATTTAAAGAGAAACATCCTCCTTGAGCCTTAATTTTTTGTAACATCAATTCCTACCAACCTTAAGCTTTAGAGTCATTTGAACCTTTATTGTAAGTTCGCATGATTTTATGTGTCTTTTGTATTTATAAAGTATAGAAAGTAATTCCTTTACAATCCTATGGATAAGGAAAATTTTCTCATGATATGAGCATAACTTTACTTTAATTTTATCATGAGTGATGAGATAAAATATTCAAGAGAGGTAAATCACTATTTGGAATGTTTAAATAATAATGATTTAAAGATCTTGAATGAATGAGAAGAAAAGTTCCATAATTTTCAAATGAGAAAAATTAAAATACTAGACCTGATTATTTCTTTGAAAATTAAGAAATTAAATTGATATTTTATATTTATTTTTAAAAGTTTTATTTATCATTGATAATAATTTTATTTTATTATTTTGAGATTTGAATAATGATAACATTGGCACCCTCTGATTTTCAATGTTAGGATTTTATTATTGAGGAAAATCATGGTTTAAGTGTGGGAGTATTTGATGAAATAAATTATTATCCATAATTTTAAACATTTTTAAAGGATATTGAAATATTTTAATCAATATTCCCATATATTATAATGTTTTATTAAAAAATGGGAAATTATAAATATAGAATTTAAATGATTTAAAATGAACAAAATTGTTAAAGAATTTGAATTTTATATTTATTTAATTATTTTGTTGAATTTTTCTAAGTAATTTTCTAATGAGTTTTCATGATTTTACTAAAAAAAGGGATATGATCTAGCTAACCCTTAACTAGGCCATCCCCCAACATAGTCATCCCACACAAGGTGGCCCGACCAGCCAAGTCTGCACTGGGAAGGCTTGCTTGAGCTGACAACTGCATGAGCATTCAAGTCGCGTGGCATGAGGCCTATGGGGAGGATCCCATGAGGATTTTAGGTGGATTGAAGCCCATTTACATATGTTCATGGTGTTAAATACCACATGACTTTAAGAGGAAGGCCTCACTAGGATGGGGCAGTTCACGATGGCGGTGGGGGTCCTCCGACCCCTGTCTGACTTCACTGGATACTACTCCCATACATTTCAATTTAAGTGAGAACCCATACTAATATCACTTTTGATTTTGTATGACTTGATATAAGGTATTTTTCATCATTTATCAATACAATATGATGCTTCCTAGCTCCGCTCACCCATGCTCGGATAGATGATTCCACCCGACTCCGCCACTCGCTGCCACTTTTTTTCCACTATTGTCACCTGTCATCATTGGGAAACACCATTACTAACCACCTAAAATCTTAGACTTGTTACCTTTCTCTATAACTAATCCTGAGACACCTTTGATAATCTCTTGGACCCTGGTTGATCACCATGAGCCATTTAATGATACAAAAACTCCATGTATGATCAACCAGATGATTTAATGAGGACCACTTTCACCATGGATTCCACTTCCTAAGCTCAAGTTAGATCTAGAAGGTGCTATAGAAGCCTAGATGGCCATGTAATGATCTCAGTGGATTCCCTTTCTAAGAATACCAAAGAGGATGAAAACTTCACAATGATTGACACTAAAGAGGGTTTGATGAAGAAGTAACACCATTTCCAACAGTAGAAGGGATCTAATGTTGTTTCAATGGTAGATGTGATCTACTGTTGAACCAACGGTAGATCAGGATGATTCTTTACCAATACTATTACTCCCCACAACCTTCCACTACTGGGAACCGCTTGTTGTCACCAGAGAACTACCATGGCAATCCACATAGAGCCCGAGCTCGAGTGAGAACAATTGCTGAAGCCCCCATGACCACCTGGTTTTGATTCTATATCCTCATAATACACCATAAATGATGCCATGAATGATCAAATAGAGGATCCATAATTGTTACAACCATTTCCACTGCTTGACACCAGCCTGCAGCCACTCGCCGCCACCCTCACCACTATAACACCTTCTATGAAGCCTGAATTTGCCACTTCCACTCTTACCAAGTGTCACCATCAAGGCCATGTAGCTCTATACTTCCATGAACAATTATCTTACACTAAAAAGTAGTGAGACCATTGTAACAATGATATATGTGATATACTATTGGTGCAATGGTAGATTTCAGTGGTAGATGTGATATACTGTTGGTGCAACGGTAGATGTGATTTACCATTGGTGCAATGGTAGATGTGATCTACTGTTGGTGCAATGACAGATATGATATACCGTTGGTACAACAATAGATGTGATATACCATTGGTTCAATGGTATATGTGATCTAACATTTGTGTAATGGTTGATGTGATCTACCATTGGTGAAGTTGTAGATGTGATCTACTATCATTAGGAAATTATGTCTCAATGCTAGAATTTAGAAATACCTATAAATTCAGTAGATTTGATATAAAATATATTTAAAAAGATATATTTAACATCTATGAAGATATGGAAAGATTAAAATGATAGATATTAAGAGGTTACCTCCCTATATAAATAAAATGACGTTTTTACACAAGATAAGGATTAGGTAATCAAGGGTGAACAACCACTACTGCTACTGGATACTTTGTTTTTACTGCTTATGTTTCCATTAACTTGTATTATGACTTATTCCCCTTCTACCTCCATTATTTCTTCTATTAAGGAGGGTTAAAAATTTTATGGTTGGGAGAAGGTGTGGCGACATTATTTCATGTTATAATCCTAGTTTTTATCAAATTATTCTACATATTTTTATTTATTAAAGGGTTTTCAATTCACGATTTCATAATTTTAATGGGATATGACTGTATTTTTACTTAAAATTTAAATATTTTAAATTAAACCGATTAATAAATTTTTTATCACCATTCTTGATTTACGATCACACTGATTATGTGATCTAAGGTCAAGTGGAGAAGTGTTTGGTGATTCCTAAACATGCGGGGAAGAATTAGTGGACTAATTTGGACACTTGGGATCCTCAATACCTGATTTGGTATTTCCTAGGTGATCCAAAGAAGACCCACTATGGCTTTCACACATTAGAGATCAAATAGTCCGACCAAGGAAATTGTGTGGATTTTCTTATTTTTCTATCAACCTTAATCAAGGGTGAAAAAAGAAAAAAATGATTTTTAATCCATTTATTGAACCAATTAATAAAGATAAAGGATTCAATTTTAAGGGACCATAGTAGCATTAAAGAAGTGAAACCAATCTTAAACCTAATCAATTTTCTCTAATATGATCTTCACAAACCAATTTATTCACTACCTAATCATTAAATTCTGGTTCTTTTATCTACTTTCTAACTCATTAAAACTTGATTCAAAACACTACTCTTTAGAGACAACTTTGGTGTAGAGACCCAGTTTTTTCCTTATAAGACTTTGAAATATTTCTATATATATTTATAGAGTTAGGTGCTGATACAACGTTCGATTCTAAGGACCGGTGTTCCTGAAAATAATTTTATAGAATTATTATTAATAATTTATATTTTTCGCAATCATATTCTTATAGAAAATATGGTAACTCCTAAATGGAAGATCAAACTATAAATTTAAGACCATGGTTTAGTCTGTAACACAATGTTTACTCTAGATGCAACTTAAAATGGGTTGGTGCGGGGCATTCAAACTCCTCACTCATTGGTGGAACTTTTAATGAGTAAATTAATTAATTCATTTAAACATAGTGAAATATTTTATAAGAATACTTCCAAGGTGAATTGGACAAGGTTAGCCTCATAATCTTGAAATTGCTAACGACGCTCTACTTCCTCCTTTTGTTGGCAGATCACATCAGATGACGATGAAATTCCAGATCAAAGAAATTAGGATGCAATGAATGAAATGACTTCTATTGATCATTTTTGGGAATTTTATTCATCAATGAATGATCTAAAATCCATGTAGGACTCAATAATTGGTGATTTATTCCCTTTTATTAACTTTTTTGAGAAAATCCATCCTTATTCTTGGATCTGTGCCTATTATGGCCTATGAATTCACCTATACACCAAATTTATATTGATTTATTTCAATTTATTCTAACTCGGTATCACCATTATTTATCCTTATCCAATATCTTTTTGTCAACAATCATTTAAACCTTTATTATGGTGTTTTTCTCCCAAATATTCTTCGTGTTCTTCACCGGTTGGAACTTGTAGTTCTGGTTCGAATTTTCCAGGAGGCACCAAGCTCAATTGGACCACCAGAACCATGATGGATCAAGAAAAAATCATATATCAATGAAATAAGAACAAATATAGGATTTTTGTGAGGTAAGGATGATCATTTGGAAGATCAGTGACCGATTAATCGAAGGCGGAGGGTTCGAGATGTGCGGTAGTGTATGAGTTTACAAAAATATGAACAGAATCCATTTTATGGAGAAAAGTGTCTAGAAACCATGATATACATCCAAATAAAAAAGTTTCAAATGAATATAGTGTCATATATGAAGCAATGAGGCTTTATTTTAGGCACCATAAGTGGATTTGAAGATCTAGAAAATATATCAAAAACCCAACTACATACTATGTACAGGGATGAACACATGGCATGCAACCCCTCAATGATGATGGATAGGGTTTTGATTAAAGCTAAGGATGACAAGGCATGTATCCCTCTTACACACCATGTACCCCTTCCCTGATTGGATAGCTCATGTAGAGGATCACAAGGTTGGGAACCCATGTAGAAGTACATGACTAGGTACATGGCCGTGTACCTAGGTACACTGACACATAGTCTAGTACACAGACATAAGGTATGGTACATGGACATGGGGTTTGGTACATGGACATGAGGTCTGGTACATGAACACGGGGTCTGGTACATGGACATGGGGTCCAATACACATACATAGGGTCCAATGCATAGACACGGATAACAGGACACAACCTAGTCCTGAGTATCTTTGACACATTTTGTAGTACACCTGTACGACATGTATTGATACATGGATAGGGTTCCATGTGTTTTACAAAGATACAACTAGGTGGTTGAGTAGGACCACACATCATGTAGGTCCCCTCACATGCTATTCACCCCTTTACCTCTTTTGAGGAAACTTCAAGGTTCCGTATCTCCTTCATTTGAACTCAGATTTTGGAACACGAGTAGCCTATCCTGAGTTTTTTCATGTAGAACATGATGGTGACATCAATTATGAATTTTGATATATGACATGAATTTTTTTGGGCATGACACTTATTTAGGCGATTCTCAATGATGGTAGTGATCAGTAAGAATCACTAGTGACTACCGAGTTGTACCCTCCCACAGAGCTGGACAGTGGAGTCCTCGACCTTTAGAGTAGAACCCCCTATCTATGTGGGTGTGGGTCCTTTATAGATACCTTTTGAGTAGAACCACCCCAACATACTAGGTCATGTTTCCACAATGATTAGAGTGTAACTCCCTTATCACACCAGGGCACGGGTCCTCGACACTAGAGTGGAACCCACCACCAACATGGGTGAAGGTCTGCTACAACTACCTTCCGAGTGGAACCACCCAAGAGGGTAGGGCGTGGGTCCTTGATGAAAAGAGTGGAACCCCACTATTTCACTAGGGCATAGGTCCTCAAACTTTAGAGTGGAACCCCCCATCGGCATGGGTGTGGGTCCTCTACCTTATTAACTGGAACCCCCTACTAAGTATAGGGCGTGGGTCCTCATGACATTAGAGTGGAACCCCCCATCAACATGGTGATGGGTACTCTATTAATACTTCAGAGTGGAACCCCCTGATGCACCAGGGTATGATTCCTCTACTTCAAATTTGTGCCCCCTCGATTGCGAGACATAGTGACAAGGTGTGGTTGGACTTGAGCGACTACTTATGGTTAGATGTGTGAGATGTTGGGAATTTTTTATGGAATTTTTGAACTATTAGCTACTCTTATTCTTGGGTTGATCCATGAGATATATATTCCCATACTCTCTTGTTTGGGATTATTTTTCCCAAGAATATATATATATATATATATATATATATATATATTCTTCTGTATCCACACCTTTCATTTGGTTACTTTCTTTCCATGGGAGGTGAAGACACACGGGGTATGCCACGTAATTTCCATGTTTAGATTCTCATGGTTGGATGAGTATACTCTCATGATATAGGTGGAAAATACTCAATGGGTAGTTTATTTAATCACCATGTTTATCCCCTTGTGTTTGGATGAGGTTACTTTCACTATTGGTTTGGGTTGAGATATTCTCGTTGACTATATCTTGCATATAAAGCCTTTACTTTCTTATTTTATATCTTACTACTACCTCTTTATATTTTGGGGTATACTACTAGGTATGTATATACTCACCCCTACATGGGATTTTTCCACATGTGTTATGTCTTATGAAGACAACAGACATGTCGGCGATGAATTCAAAGGAGCTTAGGGATACCTTGTACTTTAGACTGAATATGGTGGTTCTATCTTGGAGTTCTCAAGAAGGGATCTATCAATAGTTTAATTTTCTTGTTTTTTAGGTTGGGACATATTTTTGGTTGGGAATGTATTTTTACTCTTTACATTTTAGTTTATAATTTCGTACTCTTTTACACCCTAGAGGTTACATATGCTTGGTTTACTTTATAACAGTGTTTTATATTTTACTCTTCCCCTCTACACTTTTTCCTTGAGTTGTATATGTGTGTGCACACATGTACTTAGGAAAATTCCTTCTCATGATTAGATATTCCTTTGGTGATGGTCACCACCCATGGCCTATGGATGCGGGCTTTGGCTAGTTGCGGCTTGAGCCCTGTATTGGGTTGGTTCATGGAAGATTGGTATCAGAGAAAGTTTATTCCTTGGGATATTATTCAGACTAGTCTTCTTAAGAGGTTTTGGTTGGGTTTAAGGAGATAGTGTTATAGTGCCTCAAGTGTAGATCTCATGACAGAGAGTCTAGTGATGGTGTGGTTGGCTGACATATCCATACACGAAGACCCTAATTACCTGCTTGTCCACCTGACATACTGATAATTTTTTTACAATGATCAATGGTACGTGCATCATATAGGATTGATTCTTTGAATATACTTCGTGATTCAGATCCCCATTGATGTTTATATATATATATATATATATATTCTCATATGACCATCATACATATTGATAAATCTCAGGATGCCTCCATGATGATATCTATCTAGGATACCAGTTCTAGATCATGACAAAGATTTGATGGGTAATGAGGCCTCAGTTTAGGATCCATCTCAGAATCCACTTCCTCTAGGTATGTTTTCAGTAACACCTCCACCTTTAGAGAAGCAGATCATTCCAATAGAGTGGACTAAGTATGAACGCATGATTATCCCACTTCGCGAGTTCCAATGCTAGAGGCCGCTGAGGTTCTGGGGAGAGATAGATACTCATGAAATAGAGGGTTGGTTAGAGTCGGTGGTATGTGTATTCAGAATTGTTCAGACCCCAACATATCAGGTGGTTATGTTGGAAGCCATCCTTTTCCATGGAGTATATGGGCATTGGTGGAGTCTCATTACACAAATTCACGATGAGTCGACACTCTCATGGACCATATTCCAGTAGCTATTTAGTGAGGAGTACTACCCCTCCTTCTCACGTTCTGTTCAGATCTAAGAGATTATGGAGCTTAAAAGGGAGGGATGGTGGTGGTTGAGTGCACAACAAGGTTCATATACCTTACACAGTACTCCATTGGCATGATCCTCGACAACTACTTCTGAGAATATAAGTTTGATAATGGAATCCACTAAGAGTGCCGAGCCAAAATTGTACCCTTGTGCATCCCCACCTATGCCAAGGTTCTAGATAGGTAACTAGTGATAGAGATATTTCTATCAGAGGGATTCCAGATAGTTAAAGATAGTAGTGGGCTCCACAGAGCTGAGTCGTCTGCAACGGCCAGCTGATGCCAGGTGCCAAGATCTTGACCCAGGAGAACTCCCTATGATTAGAATTAGGACCATGGTTAGAGGAAGCATAGAGCGCTATGGAAACTTGGAGATGGGTTATTATTTACTTCTGGTAGGCGAGGTCACATAGCATGAGATTTCTCGAATAAATTTTATAAGCAACACATATAGATAGAAAATGGACTACCATGAAAAGGTAGTGCCATGATCAGGGATCTCCCAGGCATAGAAAGGGTGGTCCACAGGGAGGTATAACTGGAAGAGGAGTATGAGGAGCTATGAGTGGTGGAAGATGCTATGATATCCTTCCACCACCACCCCCAAGCATCCCACGTCAAGCTCAAGGATCTGGAAGCCAAGGCCACAGACAACTGTAGTCTTTGGAGGTTTATGATCCTGCAGTGCATGAGGTGATAAGACACACAATCTGTGTGTTTTATACTCTTGATTAAGTATTATCAGACACATTTTCCAGTCATCCCTTTATCTCCATACTCCTAGTGAGATATTTGGAACTACCAGTTGAGGAGAAATACCAATAACTTCATCTTGAGGTTCTTACAGGGAATGATTCTTTTGTATATTTTATCTGTCAATAGTGTGAGCTATCTATTGGTGGAGATAGGTTCACATGGGACCTTTTAATCATCATGATGGAACCCTATGACCTCATATTGGGTATGGATTGGATATCAATGGTCAAATCCAAGATTTAATTTCACCACAAACAAATCAGATGCCTTCACACTGATGGGACAAGATTCTTCTTTTCTGGTGAGAGAGATCTCATGGAAGGGAAAGTGGGTTCTAAAAGCAGGAGGCTACAACCCATCATACATTAGTTAGTGATTATATCCTTTGGTGTAGTAGTCTTATCAAGCATCTCGGTTCCTTCAATTGTGGAGGATTATATAAACATCTTCCCTAAGGACATTCCATGACTACCTCTGTAACGCCCCGACCCCAATTACCCAGAGTCGGTGCATTATTACATAACATTGGAATGATCACAAAATATCAAGTCTCGAAAGACCAATTAGTTTAGTAGACTTGTAATAACTAGATACATTCATAAAGTTTACCTTACATCAAAAAGTGAAAACTACAACAAAATCTTATCTCCACACTCATATCCCCTTATACTATCCCTGAAGGTCATTCATAAAATACTTCTTCACATCCTGGAAAAAATAAAACATAGAAAGAGGTGAGCTCAAATGCCCAGTAAGGATAACAATATAGTAGAAACTTTCATAAATAAGCATAAACATTTAAGGCAATGTATAACTAAAATAAAATCCTTTTAAACTTGAAATTCAACATAATATGGCAGAAATAAAATGAAATAATTCCATTTACTTATTCACATGGATATTCTACTAGTCAAATAATCACATGCAATATTAATAACCACTTTTATAATGATGGAATGCATAATGCCAGACTATCATACCCACATAGTCAAGGCCTTCTGCCAAGACTACAAATAAGATTTTGTTAAGGACTTGTGCCAAGATAATAGTTTGTCTCATGAGACATACTGATGAATCAAGGATCTATAGCGGGCTCCACCCTTCACTTATTAATTCCAATACATTCCTCATATGAACAGGTTTAAACATAACATAAACATTCATATTAAAACTAGCATACTAAATGTCAATACTTTCTCCATAAACCATGAATTGTATAAAAATAACACATCCACAGTCAAACATATCAAAAAACCTTCAATACAATATGGAAGTTTTGTATCATAATAAATCAACTTCAAATAAGATTAAAATCCATCAAAGGATGTTGACATAGATGAAATCAAAACTATTTGAGAGAAATATCTCTTTTTTTAAATCATTTAAAAGTAACATAATTACAAAAGAAAAAATTTACTTTGAAAATATTATTATAATCTTGTATGGGAAGCTTCGACTATTTTATAAAAGTGGAAAATAGCCGCACCCGCCGTATAAGTTTAAAAAGACATTCTTACCTTAATTTTGTTGAATAGGTTAAAAAGGACCTTGTTTGGAAAACGATGAAAAGATTCCTTTATAAAAATATTATAAAAAGTCAACAAGGGTATAAATGACTTTAACCCATAGTCTATAAAATAGTAATAATTATTTTAAATACATTTTTAAGAAACATGGATGTGGATGATAAAGAGGTACCAGTAGATAATTACGTATAAACAACCTCGGATAATGAAGAGATTGTGAAATAAACCTATTTCCGACGCTTTCGCCGGGGCGCGCGCATCCGTCTGTGGAGGACGCGCAGCTGTTTCCCCATATTCCCGCTTTCCAAAGGCGGGCAGCATTCGTTCCTTACTCAGGGACGTCTGCTCCTTGATCGAAACGGGATGATGGGATGTCGGTTCTTCCTTCCGTGGATTCATCCTCGGAACTCGTCACCTAGTCCGGGTCTCCCTCATAGATTTAATACGTTGTTCGAGAATCTCATTCCCGGTGCCATATCATCATGGACGCCGGTTAATTACACTACTTCCGTCAAGACTTTCCATAGGGTCTTGACATGGTAGCGACCTTCGGTCGGAGTAGACGGTAACATCAGGAATGTCTGGGCATCTCTGGGTACGTGGACATAGGGGAACCTGTATTCTTCCTCATAAGAGGGCATCTCAAGGGTGCATAACCCGAGGCATGTATCTGAGGTTTTCCTCATCTTCCCGTGTTTAATACAAGGTATGTTGGAAGATTAACGTCTAGCAGAGACGGTTACACCAAAGGCGTGTCATCCGAGGTTTTCCTCAGGCATCTCATGTTTATCACGAGGTAGGCCGCGAGTTTAACGTCTTGCGGAGACGAAATGAGGGTGATCAGAACGTACCATAGAGACGGATTAGATTGGTATATCCCAAAGGGAGAACATGTAGAAGATGGATGGATCAGAACGCCCAATGAGGACGGATCCGAGGTGGTGCACTCCCTAGAGGGGAAAAGGGTGATGAATCGGGGTGTACACAGAGGACAACGACAAAGAGATATGCTGGGGCTTACACATGGAGTGCGGCCCATGCGCCGCTAGAAGCAGCAAGGAGGTGGATGGCATGATCCCACCGGGATGTGGCGGCCCGGGTGAGAATAAGGATGGTTGATGGATGGATGAATGAAGTGGAGGGGGAGTGAAATGGGACCATCGCAGGGGCGACAGTGAAGTTGGTCTTGAGCCTTGAAGAGGCTTCCTACGTATCCCCGTGGCAGGGAATCAAAGTCCGCGTAGTTCGGGATGGCGCCGGTGAACCGACGTGAAGGTGGACCTTGGCCCGATGGATGTCGTCAGCGAACCAATGTGAAGGTGGACCTTGGTCCGATGCGTCAGCGAACCGACGTGAAGGTGGACCTTGGTCCAATGAGAGATGGTCAATGAACCGATGTGAAGGTGGACCTTGGTCCGATGGCCATCGTCAGTGAACCGGCGTGAAGGTGGACCTTGGTCCGATGAGAGATGGGCTTGAACCTCGGGGAGGCTTCCTACGTACCATGCCTTGACATGGATCAAAGACTTCGTAGTTCAAAGGGTTTCATCGGTGAACCGACGTGAAAGTAGACCCGTGGGTCCACTAATGGTGGGCTTGAACCTTGGGAAGGTTTCCTACGTACCATGCCTTGACATGGATCAAAGTCCTCGTAGTTCGGGTGATGGAATACAGTTTAACGTCATGCGGGACGGTAGTGAACCCAGACGTGAATAAACGACGAGCAGTGGGTGTCGGTGAACCGACGTAAATGAGGGACCTTGGTCTCATGGGAGATGGGATTGAACCTCTGGGAGGATTCCTACGTACCATGCCTTGACATGGATCAAAGTCCTCATAGTTCAGATGGTCACAACGGCTTGCCGTCGGACTGAAATGTAGTTTAAAGTCATGCTGGACAAAGGTAGAACTCGACGTGAATTGGATGATGGGTGGGCTTGAACCTCGTGGAGGCTTCCTACGTACCACGCCTTGACATGGATCAAAGACCTCGTAGTTCAGGTCGGATGGGTCGCAATGGCTTGCCATTGGACCGGAATGCAGTTTAACGTCATGCTGGACATGGGCGAAACTCGACGTGAATGAACGACCAAGAAATGTGGCTTGAACCTCATGGAGGCTTCCTACGTACCATGCCTTGACATGGATCAAAGTCCCCGTAGTTCGCTAACATGGGTCGCAACGGCTTACCGCTGGACCAGAATGCAGTTTAACATCGTGCTGGACGTGGGTGAGACCCGACGTGAAATGACGGGTGGGCTTGAACCTCATGGAGGCTTCCTACGTACCATGCCTTGACATGGATCAAAGTCCTCGTAGTTCGTTAAGATGGGTCGCAACGGCTTACCGCTGGACCAGAATGCAGTTTAACGTCATGCTGGACGTGGGTGAGACCCGACGTGAAATGACGGGTGGGCTTGAACCTCATGGAGGCTTCCTACGTACCATGCCTTGACATGGATCAAAGTCCTCGTAGTTCGTTAAGGGTGGGTCGCAACAGCTTACCGCTGGACCGGAATGCAGTTTAACGTCGTGCTGGATGTGGGTGAGACCCGACGTGAAATGACGAGTGGGCTTGAACCTCATGGAGGCTTCCTACGTACCATGCCTTGACATGGATCAAAGTCCTCGTAGTTCGCTAGGATGGGTCGCAACGGCTTACCACTGGACCAGAACGGGACCCGACCTGAAATGACGGGTGGGCTTGAACCTCATGGAGGCTTCCTACGTACTATGCCTTGACATGGATCAAAGTCCTCGTAGTTCGCTAGGATGGGTCACAACTGCTTACCACTGGACCAGAATGGGACTCGACATGAAATGATGGGTGGGCTTGAACCTCATAGAGGCTTCCTACGTATCATGCCTTGACATGGATCCACTACTGAAAATACGGCCTTTAGCGACCGCCATTGGCGGTCGCTGTTGCCTCGTCGCTAGAGGCTTTCAGCGACCGCCAATGGCGGTCGCTATAGAAGGCCGGCAGATCGGCCTTCAGCGACCGCCAAGCGGTCGCTGCAGCCCCTCTGCCGGGCACACTATAGCGACCGCCTATGGCGGTCGCTAGTCTAAATTTTTTTTTTTTTAAATTTTTTTTTATTGAATTGAATATATAAATATATATATATATATAAATATTCATATATATACTATTAAATACAATATTTTAAATATATATATATATATATAATATATTTTAAATGTTTTAATATATATATAATATATATATAATATCAAATCATTGTGCTATAATAATTTAAAAACTTCGATTCAAGAAATAATCTCATTTCAGGTATTTCGGAGCACGTTTGCTCCGAATGGGACCGCCGCACGACGTTTTGGTGTTTTATGGCGCCGGAAACGCGTTTCCGGCCGCCGCGGTCAAACGGCACCTCCGAATGAGGTGCCGTCTAGCCGACCATTTCACAATTCACGCCCTGGATGTTGTCGTACGGTTTCGTGGCATTCGGAGGTCGTTCGGGTGGTTTTGACCCCCCAACGCGCCATTTCAGCGCGCGCCGTGCTGCTGAAAAGGACACAATCGGACGTGTCGCGCGCACCGCACGTCCGATGGACGTGCGGCCTCCTCCTGCATCTCAGGAATAATATTTCTATCGTTCCCGTGCGGTTTCAGGTGGTTCGGAGCACGTTTGCTCCGAATTGGACCGCCGCACGCCGTTTTGGTGTTTTATGGCGCCAGAAACGCATTTCCGGCCGCCGCGGTCAAACGGAACCTCCGAATGATGTTCCGTCTGGCCGACCATTTCAAAATTCACGCCCCGGATGTTGTCGTACGGTTTCGTGGCATTCGGAGGTCGTTCGGGTGGTTTTGAACCCCCAACGCGCCATTTCAGCGCGCACCGCGCTGCTGAAAAGGACACAATCGGACGTGCCACGCGCACCGCACGTCCGATGGACGTACTGCCTCCTCCTGCATCTTAGGAATAATATTTCTATCGTTCCCGTGCGGTTTAAGGTCTTTCGGAGCACGTTTTCTCCGAATGGGACCGCCGCACGCCGTTTTGGTGTTTTATGGCGCCGGAAACGCGTTTCCGGCCGCCGCGGTCACACGACACCTCCGAATGAGGTGCCGTCTGGCCGACCATTTCACAATTCACGCCCCGGATGTTGTCGTACGGTTTCGTGGCATTCGGAGGTCGTTCGTGTGGTTTTGACCCCCCAACGCGCCATTTCAGCGCGCGCCGCGCTGCTGAAAAGGACACAATCGGACGTGCCGCGCGCACCGCACGTCCGATGGACGTGCGGCCTCCTCCTGCATCTCAGGAATAATATTTATATCGTTTCCGTGCGGTTTCAGGTCGTTCCGAGCACGTTTGCTCCGAATTGGACCGCCGCACGCCGTTTTGGTGTTTTATGGCGCCGGAAACGCGTTTCCAGCCGCCGCGGTCACACGGAACCTCCGAATGAGGTTCCGTCTGGCCGACCATTTCACAATTTACACCCCGGATATTGTCGTACGGTTTCGTGGCATTCGGAGGTCGTTCGGGTGGTTTTGACCCCCCAACGCGCCATTTCAGCGCGCGCCGTGCTGCTGAAAAGGACACAATCGGACGTGTCGCGCGCACCGCACGTCCGATGGACGTGCGGCCTCCTCCTGCATCTCAGGAATAATATTTCTATCGTTCCCGTGCGGTTTCAGGTCGTTCGGAGCACGTTTGCTCCGAATTGGACCGCCGCACGCCGTTTTGGTGTTTAATGGCGCCGAAAACGCGTTTCCAGCCGCCGCGGTCACACGGCACCTCCGAATGAGGTGCCGTCTGGCCGACCATTTCAAAATTCACGCCCCGGATGTTGTCGTATGGTTTCGTGGCATTCGGAGGTCGTTCGGGTGGTTTTGACCCCCCAACGCGCCATTTCAGCGCGCGCCGCGCTGCTGAAAAGGACACAATCGGACGTGCCGCGCGCACCGCACGTCCGATGGACGTGCGGCCTCCTTCTGCATCTCAGGAATAATATTTCTATCGTTCCCGTACGGTTTCAGGTCGTTCGGAGCACGTTTGCTCCGAATTGGACCGCCGCACGCCGTTTTGGTGTTTTATGGCGCCGGAAACGCGTTTCCGGCCGCCGCGGTCACACGGCACCTCCGAATGAGGTGCCGTCTAGCCGACCATTTCAAAATTCACGCCCCGGATGTTGTCGTACGGTTTCGTGGCATTCAGAGGTCGTTCGGGTGGTTTTGACCCCCCAACGCGCCATTTCAGCGCGCGCCTCGCTGCTGAAAAGGACACAATCGGACGTGCCGCGCGCACCGCACGTCCGATGGACGTGTGGCCTCCTCCTGCATCTCAGGAATAATATTTCTATCGTTACCGTGCGGTTTCAGGTCGTTCGGAGCACGTTTGCTCCGAATTGGACCGCCGCACGCCGTTTTGGAGTTTTATGGCGCCGGAAACGCGTTTCCGGCCGCCGCGGTCACACGGCACCTCCGAATGAGGTGCCGTCTGTCCAACCATTTCACAATTCACTCCCCGGATGTTTTCGTACGGTTTCGTGGCATTCGGAGGTCGTTCGCGTGGTTTTGATCCCCCAACGCGCCATTTCAGCGCGCGCCGCGCTGCTGAAAAGGACACAATCGGACGTGCCGCGCGCACCGCCCGTCCGATGGACGTGCCGCCTCCTCCTGCATCTCAGAAATAATATTTATATCGTTCCCATGTGGTTTCAGGTCGTTCGGAGCACGTTTTCTCCGAATTGGACCGCCGCACGCCGTTTTGGAGTTTTATGGCGCCAGAAACGCGTTTACGGCCGCCGCGGTCACACGGCACCTCCGAATGAGATGCCGTCTGGCCGAACATTTCACAATTCATGCCCCGGATGTTGTCGTACGGTTTCGTGGCATTCGGAGGTCGTTCGGGTGGTTTTGACCCCCCAACGAGCCATTTCAGCGCGCGCCGCGCTGCTGGAAAGGACACAATCGGACGTGCCGCGTGCACCGCACGTCCGATGGACGTGTGGCCTCCTCCTGAATCTCAGGAATAATATTTCTATCGTTTCCGTGCGGGTTTCAGGTCGTTCGGAGCACGTTTGCTCTGAATGGGACCGCCGCACGCCGTTTTGGTGTTTAATGGCGCCGGAAACGCATTTCCGGCCGCTGCGGTCACACGGCACCTCCGAATGAGGTGCCGTCTAGCCGACCATTTCACAATTCACGCCCCGGATGTTTTCGTACGGTTTCGTGGCATTCGGAGGTCGTTCGGGTGGTTTTGACCCCCCAACGCGCCATTTCAGCGCGCGCCGCGCTGCTGAAAAGGACACAATCAGACGTGCCGCGCGCACCGCACGTCCGATGGACGTGCGGCCTCCTCCTGTATCTCAGGAATAATATTTCTATCGTTCCCGTGCGGTTTCAGGTCGTTCGGAGCACGTTTGCTCCGAATGGGACCGCCGCACACCGTTTTGGTGTTTTATGACGCCGGAAACGCGTTTCCGGCCGCCGCGGTCAGACGGCTCCTCCGAATGAGGTGCCGTCTGGCCGACCATTTCAAAATTCACGCCCCGGATGTTGTCGTACGGTTTCGTGGCATTCGGAGGTCGTTCGGGTGGTTTTGACCCCCCAACGCGCCATTTCAGCGCGCGCCGCGCTGCTGAAAAGGACACAATCGGATGTGCCGCGTGCACCGCACGTCCGATGGACGTGCGGCCTCCTCCTGCATCTCAGGAATAATATTTCTATCGTTACCGTGTGGTTTCAGGTCGTTCGAAGCACGTTTGATCCGAATTGGACCGCCGCACGCCGTTTTGGTGTTTTTGGCGCCGGAAACGCGTTTCCGGCCGCCGCGGTCACACGGCACCTCCGAATGAGGTGCCGTCTGGCCGACCATTTCACAATTCACGCCCTGGATGTTTTCGTACGGTTTCGTGGCATTCGGAGGTCGTTCGGGTGGTTTTGACCCCCCAACGCGCCATTTCAGTGCGCGCCGCGCTGCTGAAAAGGACACAATCGGACGTGCCGCGCGCACCGCACGTCCGATGGACGTGCGGTCTCCTCCTGCATCTCAGGAATAATATTTCTATCGTTCACGTGCGGTTTCAGGTCTTTCAGAGCACGTTTTCTCCGAATGGGACCGCCGCACGCCGTTTTGGTGTTTTATGGCGCCGGAAACGCGTTTCCGGCCGCCGCGGTCACACAGCACCTCCGAATGAGGTGCCGTCTGGCCGACCATTTCACAATTCACGCCCCGGATGTTTTCGTACGGTTTCGTGGCATTCGGAGGTCGTTCGGGTGGTTTTGACCCCCCAACGCGCCATTTCAGCGCGCGCCGCGCTGCTGAAAAGGACACAATCGGATGTGCCGCGTGCACCGCACGTCCGATGGACGTGCGGCCTCCTCCTGCATCTCAGGAATAATATTTCTATCGTTACCGTGTGGTTTCAGGTCGTTCGAAGCACGTTTGATCCGAATTGGACCGCCGCACGCCGTTTTGGTGTTTTTGGCGCCGGAAACGCGTTTCCGGCCGCCGCGGTCACACGGCACCTCCGAATGAGGTTCCGTCTGGCCGACCATTTCACAATTTACGCCCTGGATGTTTTCGTACGGTTTCGTGGCATTCGGAGGTCGTTCGGGTGGTTTTGACCCCCCAACGCGCCATTTCAGCGCGCGCCGCACTGTTGAAAAGGGCACAATCGGACGTGCCGCGCACACCGCACGTCCGATGGACGTGCGGCCTCCTCCTGCATCTCAGGAATAATATTTCTATCGTTCCCGTGTGGTTTCAGGTCGTTCGGAGCACGTTTGCTCCGAATTGGACCACCGCACGCCGTTTTGGAGTTTTATGGCGCCGGAAACGCGTTTCCGGCCGCCGCGGTCACACGGCACCTCAGAATGAGGTGCCGTCTAGCCGACCATTTCACAATTCACGCCCCGGATGTTGTCGTACGATTTCGTGGCATTCGGAGGTCGTTCGGGTGGTTTTGATCCCCCAACGCGCCATTTCAGCGCGCGCCGCGCTGCTGAAAAGGACACAATCGGACGTGCCGCGCGCACCGCACGTCCGATGGACGTGCGGCCTCCTCCTGCATCTCAGGAATAATATTTCTATCGTTCTCGTGCGGTTTCAGGTCGTTCGGAGCACGTTTTCTCCGAATTGGACCGCCGCACACCGTTTTGGAGTTTTATGGCGCCGGAAACGCGTTTCCGGCCCCCGCGGTCACACGGCACCTCCGAATGAGGTGCCGTCTGGCCGACCATTTCAAAATTCACGCCCCGGATGTTTTAGTACGGTTTCGTGGCATTCGGAGGTCGTTCGGGTGGTTTTGACCCCCCAACGCGCCATTTCAGCGCGCGCCGCGCTGCTGAAAAGGACACAATCGGACGTGCCGCGCGCACCGCACGTCCGATGGACGTGCGGCCTCCTCCTTCATCTCAGGAATAATATTTCTATCGTTCCCGTGCAGTTTCAGGTCATTCGGAGCACGTTTGCTCCGAATTGGACCGCCGCACGCCGTTTTGGAGTTTTATGGCGTCGGAAACGCGTTTCCGGCCGCCGCGGTCACACGGCACCTCTGAATGAGGTGCCTTCTGGCCGACCATTTCACAATTCACGCCCCGGATGTTGTCGTACGGTTTCGTGGCATTCGGAGGTCGTTCAGGTGGTTTTGACCCCCCAACGCGCCATTTCAGCGCGCGCCGCGCTGTTGAAAAGGACACAATCGGACGTGCCGCGCGCACCGCACGTCCGATGGACGTGCGTCCTCCTCCTGCGTCTCAAGAATAATATTTCTATCATTTTCGTGCGGTTTCAGGTCGTTCGGAGCACATTTGCTCCGAATGGGAGCGCCGCACGCCGTTTTGGTGTTTAATGGCTCCGGAAACGCGTTTCCGGCCGCCGCGGTCACACGACACCTCCGAATGAGGTTCCGTCTAGTCAACCATTTCACAATTCACGCCCTGGATGTTGTCGTACGGTTTCGTTGCATTCAGAGGTCGTTCGGGTGGTTTTGACCCCCCAACGCGCCATTTCAGCGCGCGCCGCGCTGCTGAAAAGGACACAATCGGACGTGCCGCGCGCACCGCACGTCCGATGGACGTGCAGCCTCCCCCAGAATCTCAGGAATAATATTTATATCATTCCCGTGCGGTTTTAGGTCGTTCGGAGCAAGTTTTCTCCGAATGGCACCGTCGCACACCGTTTTGGTGTTTTGTGGCGCCGAAAATGCGTTTCTGGCCGCCGCGGTCACACAGCACCTCCGAATGTGGTTCCGTCAGGCCGACCATTTCACAATTCACACCCCGGATGTTGTCGTACGGTTTCGTGTCATTCGGAGGTCGTTCGGGTGGTTTTGACCCCCCAACGCGCCATTTCAGCGCGCGCCGCGCTGCTGAAAAGGACACAATCGGACGTGCCGCGCGCACCGCACGTCCGATGGATGTCTGGCCTCCTCCTGCATCTCAGGAATAATATTTCTATCGTTCCCGTGTGGTTTCAGGTCGTTCGGAGCACGTTTGCTCCGAATTGGACCGCCGCACGCCGTTTTGGTGTTTTATGGCGCCGGAAACGCGTTTCCGACCGCCGCGGTCACACGACACCTCCGAATGAGGTGCCGTCTGGCCGACCATTTCAAAATTCACGCCCCGGATGTTTTCATACAGTTTCGTGGCATTCAGAGGTCGTTCGGGTGGTTTTGACCCCCCAACGCGCCATTTCAGCGCGCGCCGCGCTGCTGAAAAGGACACAATCGGACGTGCCGCGCGCACCGCACGCCCGATGGACGTGCGGCCTCCTCCTACATCTCAGGAATAATATTTCTATCGTTCCCGTGCGGTTTCAGGTCGTTCGGATCACGTTTGCTCTGAATTGGACCGCCGCACGCCGTTTTGGAGTTTTATGGCGCCGGAAACGCGTTTCCGGCCGCCGCGGTCACACGGCACCTCCGAATGAGGTGCCGTATGGCCGACCATTTCAAAATTCATGCCCCGGATGTTGTCGTACGGTTTCGTGGCATTCGGAGGTCGTTCGGGTGGTTTTGACCCCCCAATGCGCCATTTCAGCGCGCGCCGCGCTGCTAAAAAGGACACAATCGGACGTGCCGCGCGCACCGCACGTCCCATGGACGTGTGGCCTCCTCCTACATGTCAGGAATAATATTTCTATCATTCCCATGCGGTTTCAGGTCGTTCGGAGCACGTTTGCTCCGAATGGGACCGCCGCATGCCGTTTTGGTGTTTTATGGCGCCGGAAACGCGTTTCCGGCCGCCGCGGTCAAACGGCATCTCTGAATGAGGTGCCGTCTGGCGACCATTTCATAATTCACGCCCCGGATGTTGTCGTACGGTTTCGTGGCATTCGGAGGTCGTTCGGGTGGTTTTGACCCCCCAACGCGCCATTTCAGCGCGCGCCGCGCTGCTGAAAAGGACACAATCGGACGTGCCGCGCGCACCGCACGGGGGTGCGGGGGGCTGTACGGGGGTGCGGGGGGGGGGGGGGGGGGATGTACGGGGGTGCGGGGGGCTATACGGGGGTGCGGGGGGCTGTACGGGGGTGGCAGGGGGCAGTACGGGGGTGCGGGGGGTATTACGGGGGTGCGGGGGGCTGTACGGGGGTGCGGGGGGGGGGGGGGGGGGGGGGGCTGTACGGGGGTGAGGGGGCTGTACGGGGGTGCGGGGGGCTGTACGGGGGTGGCGGGGGGCAGTACGGGGGTGCGGGTGGCAGTACGGGGGTGCGGGGGGTTGTACGGGGGTGCGGGGGGGGGGGGTGGGGGGGGGGCTGTACGGGGGTGCGGGGGGCTGTACGGGGGTTCGTGGGGTGTACGGGGGTGCGGGGGGGGGGGGGGGGGGCTGTACGGGGGTGCGGGGGGCTGTACGGGGGTGCGGGGGGCTGTACGGGGGTGCGGGGGGGCTGTACGGGGGTGCGGGGGGCTGTACGGGGGTGCTGGGGGGGGGGTGTACGGGGGTGCGGGGGTGCGGGGGGCTGTACGGGGGTGCGGGGGGGCTGTACGGGGGTGCGGGGGGGCTGTACGGGGGTGCGGGGGGTTGTACGGGGGTGCGAGGGGGGGGGGGGGGGGTGTACGGGGGTGTGGGGGGCTGTACGGGGGTGGCGAGGGGCAGTACGGGGGTGCGGGGGGCTGTACGGGGGTGCGGGGGGATGTACGGGGGTGCGGGGGGGCTGTACGGGGGTGCGGGGGGGCTGTACGGGGGTGTGGGGGGCTGTACGGGGGTGCGGGGGGGGGGGGGGGGAAGGGGGGGCTGTACCGGGGTGCGGGGGGCTGTACGGGGGTGGCGGGGGGCAGTACGAGGGTGCAGGGGGCTGTACGGGGGTGCGGGGGGTTGTACGGGGGTGCGGGGGGGGGGGGGGGGGGGGCTGTACGGGGGTGCGGGGGGTTGTACGGGGGTGCGGGGGTGCTGTACGGGGGTGCGGGGGGGCTGTACGGGGGTGCGGGGGCTGTACGGGGGTGCGGGGGGGGGGGGGGGGGGGGGGCTGTACGGGGGTGCGGGGGGCTGTACGGGGGTGGCGGGGGGTGTATGGGGGTGCGGGGGGCTGTACGGGGGTGCGGGGGGGTGTAATGGGGTGCGGGGGGGGGGGGGGGGGGGGCTGTACGGGGGTGCGGGGGGTGTACGGGGGTGCGGGGGTGCTGTACGGGGGTGCGTGGGGGCTGTACGGGGGTGCGGGGGCTGTACGGGGGTGCGGGGGGGGGGGGGGGGGGGGCTGTACGGGGGTGCGGGGGGCTGTACGGGGGTGGCGGGGGGCAGTACGGGGGTGCGGGGGGCTGTACTGTGGTGCGGGGGGTTGTACGGGGGTGCGGGGGGGCTGTACGGGGGTGCGGGGGGGCTGTACGGGGGTGCGGGGGGCTGTACGGGGGTGCGGGGGGCTCTCCGGGGGTGCAAATGCCATCCCATTGATTACAAAAGTGAAAAATAAAAGTGATAACATCTAATTAATACATATTTCTTTTATCGATACCATACATAAATTTGTAAAAAATATATTGGATAATACATAATCTATAATATCAGATTTATTGATCTGTTGGAATTAGTTCGACTTTTTCAAATGTAGAATCATTCAAGATTATCTGATCAAAAACTCAATATGTGTATAAAATATTTAAAAGACCACCATGGATGGTAATAATGCATTACTTAAATGAATAAATACAGTACATCAATGTCAACCCTACCAGTAAAAACAAAAAACATATCTCGTGAATATATGGTGTGTCACGCGTTGTCATCACTGCTACCTCCTTCTGGTGGGCCAGGTGCCTACAACAAATAAACATTATAAATATTTTAATAACAAAAATAATTTAAATTAAATAAATAAATACAGTATATACCTGCGTCGTATGATCCCCTGTACCATCAGTTCGACGCACATATTCCCGCAGTGCTCTAACCTCAGCTGTCAATTGCGCATTTGTCTCCTCGGAAGCACGCAACCGTGCCTCAAAATCTGACATCTGCTGTGTCATATGAGCAACAGCAGGACCGACAACCGCAGCGCGTGACACTACAGAACAAGGAATCCCTGCTCCATAGGTCAAACTATAGCCATGCCCGTCCCGACCAATAATGCGATGAAAGATCTCATCCCGTCGCATGGGAAGCTGTCGCTGGTCCTCTGGCAGATGTTCTAACTCAGCTTCAAATTGAGCCTGTGAAATATTTAAATATATATAAATATATATATGTTAATATATAGATTTATGTAATTATTGGTAAGTATAGACACTTACTATCAATGCTGCAACCTCTGGATCATTGCGATCATGAGTCCTTATCCACACCGACATTTTATCAGTTGCTGCACCTTGCCCTCGCAACTGTATATTAAAAGAATATAAACACAAAACCATATTAATTAATAAATTAAAAAATGAATAATATATACCTCATGTCGGATCTGAGACACGTGACGAGTCCCGAGCCTGTGAGCTGGTCCCTGCAACGCTCGATTCTCCGAATGGCGTGTTGACACCTCCTACATTCAATTCATTCAAATTTCAAACAAATCACATATTCTTGAAAATATATATACAGAAAAATAATTAATATACAAACCGAAACACCCTCAGTAGACCAATATGCAACCAAGTCATGCCACTAAGCCGGGAGGACACCTCTCGGGACTTTTTCCAAAATGTCAAGGGCACCCACATTTGGTACCCAGTGGTCCCTCTTCACTTTGCCTTTATAATCTTTCCACATCTTACGGCATTTGCTCATACACACGGGCCGAAACTCTTCAGGGTATACTTTCAAATTTTTCTATAAAGAAAATAATCAAACATATTAGTATTCTTTATAAATAGAAAATAAAGTAAAATTATTTTCTTACCTGAACCTCCCTCCATAGACGATCTAATGTGTCCTGAGGGATAGAAGCCCAATCACGCGTGGTCAATGGAAATCGATGTGGGTCACGTATGATATGACCCAGCTGATGAATAAATGCCGGGGCATTCGGTCCCACGGGATGAAATACCTCATCAAATGAAACATCTATCATCGTGTCGAAATTCCATGATAATATGCCACGACCAGGGCCTCTCCTGCGAGAGGAAGAAGCAGCCGAGTCTGATCCTGTTGAAAACAATTATATATATAAATTGACAAATGTTATATATATATATATATGTCAATTACATAAAAAATATAGACAATGACATTCAAACATACCTCGACCCTGAGACGTAGATGCCTCAGATGGATGATGTGGATCTTCTGCCTCTTCCCCTGACATGTCTGCAGTCATAGAAAATATCAGTAATGAGTCCAAAGTGTTTAAAAGATAAATTGGATTGTTCTTAATAAATCAAACTTGTACAACTGTTAATCAAACAAAAAAATGGATTGAATAATTAGTTGTGAATGAATTTTAAAAAATCAGAAAGTTAATCAACCTAAATATTTATGACTGAATTAACTTACAAAAGTGAGGATTAAAACTTATAAGGATTTTTAAAATGATTAGATAATTTATGATATCCTAGGATATTCTACTGAATAGCGGGAAAACAATTATACCTTTCATTAAGCATGAAAATCGACCATTTCTCCTTCAACAGCCGCTCTGACCCAATAAATATCTTCTTCATGTTGAACTACGATATGTTGATCAAGTTGTTGGTAAACAAACGGAACAGTCTCGGGTTCATCTTCTTAAAATAAAAACACTCCTCGCCGAGACATTTTGACAACAACTTGCCAACTTGGATCCGAAGGCAAAGTAACGAAGAATACTTGTTCCGCTTATGATGTCAAAATGAAAGGTTCATTCTCAACTCGTTCATTATTTCTGTATAACATATAGTTAAAATTCACCAATGAAAACTGATATTGATCGACTTTACATCCACGCACTGGATCAACCCAATTACACTTTAACAATATGTACTTCAAACCGTGTGTGTATACAACTTCAATGATGTCTATCAATTGACCATAGTAATAACCAGAATCAACAAAGGGACAACCGATGCCACTGTTTTGTGTTGCTCGTTTGTTGTCAACATCTTTAATGCGAAATCAAAAACCATTAGCATCAATAGCTTTATAACGACGAGCCATTATAGATGGACCCTCAGCCAGTTGGATAAATACTTCAGGTAGCGTGGGGTCCCCTAACTCCCTCAGCTTACGAACCTACATAATTTATAAAAATCAATACTGATATATGCAGAAAGAATTATTTTAATACTTCACTCATAATGAAAATCAATTTATACATACATAATCCTTGAACCAATCATGAAATGCCGCATAATGAGATTGTTGAATTTGCAACTCAGTCGTACGATGCATCTCTTCTTTTATCTCATTAATGTGTTTCCTGCAAATTATTACGTGATGTTTAAAAGATCAACTTATGCAAACAAAACATGTAAAAGTTATACAAGCACATTGATAAGATACTTACTGCATTAATGGTGCAACTGATGGAGTATTGAACAAGATATATCGATGTGCTTGTATCCACTCGATGTTGTCCATATCAAATGTGGTTCCTTCTCCAACTAGACCATCATGAATCCAAGAGGGCTTATCTAATTTTGTTTCAACATCCGTAAGATATTATGCACAAAAGGTAGTACACTCATCCATCAAATAACCATTGGCTATTGATGCCTCTGGACGAGCTCTGTTGCGTACAAATTTTCTCAATGTACTCAAATACCATTCAATAGGATACATCCACCTGAATTGCACTGGACTAGCAGCCATTACTTCATCAGTTAGGTGCACTGTCAAGTGGACCATAACATCGAAAAATGAGGGGGGGAATAGTTTCTCAAAGTGACAAAGCGTAAGTACAATTCGGTCCTGCAAACTTTTTAAATCACTCATTCGTTGATTTCTTAAACAAAGCTATCTAAAAAAATTACTCATCTCAATCAAGGGCTGAACAACATTGGGGGATAAACAATCAAAAATTGAGATTGGAATCAACTACTGAAGTAATATGTGATTGTCATGACTTTTCAACCCTTGCAATGTCTTGCTCGTCAGATTCACACACTTTGAAATATTAGAAGAGTAACCATCAGGCACCTTGACCATCTTCAAAATGGAAAGAAATGTCTCTTTCTCCTCTGTAGTCATCGAATACTGTGCAGCAAGCATATATGCCTTATTTCCCTCAGCTAACTGTAAATGCAACTGTTTCCTTAAACCCATTTCTTCCAAATCACGGCGTGCATTAACATGGTCCTTTGACTTTCCACTGACACCTAAAATGGTCCACAATATGTTATCACAAACATTTTTTTCAATGTGCATGACATCCAAATTATGCCTCAACATGTTAGTTTTCCAATACGGAAGACTATAAAAAATACTTTTCTTTTTCAAATTGTGACTGCGCTGCCTACCCGCAGCACGAATATTACGTACTGGAGGAGCCACCAAATCCTGAATTTCATATACCGTGCGGATGTTTTCTTCCTCAATCTGCGATAACATTTCGACTCCTGTCATGATCTTTGGTGCTGGGCTGAACTCTCTAGAACCATCAAATGCCACTCTGTCCTTTCTGAACCTGTGCTAGGGAGGGAGAAAACGCCTGTGACCCATGTATGCCCATTTTTTGGAATGTTTAAGCCATACAGATTTTTTACTTTTATTGCAACAAGGGCAAGCAAATTCCCCTTTCGTACTCCAGCCTGATAAATTTTCATAAGCTGGGAAGTCATTGATTGTCCACAATAAAGTAGCATGCAGTTTGAACATTTCATTCATTTCGCAGTCATAAGTCATCACACCATCGCCCCAAAATTCATTCAACTCATCAATCAATGGCTGAAGGTAAACATCAATCTTATCCCCCAGACTTTTAGGTCCATCAATAAGAGTGGAAAGTAATATAAATTGTTGATTCATACAAAGCCACGGAGGAAGATTATATGGAACCAACACCACGGGCCATGTGCTATGAGTTGCACCAACCATAGACTTGAATGGATTGAAACCATCTGCTGCCAATCCCAATCGGACATTACGAACATCTTTAGCAAAGTCGGGATGTCTCTTATCAAAATCCTTCCATGCATGAGAGTCTGCCGGGTGGGTTAACATGTCACTTTCATGAACTCTTTCTGCATGCCATCTCATTAAATTAGAAAATTTAGATGACATAAAAAATCTTTTCAACCTCGGTTTAAGGGGAAAGTAACACATTTGCTTTACGGCAATCAGTTTCCCCTGTATCGCAATCTGACTTTGATGAGTCTTATTTCCCCTGTTCTCTTTCCACCTGAAAGCGCCACAAACCATACAAATATCCAAATGAGCAGTTTCATTTCTAAACAACATACAGTTGTTTGCACATGCATCTATAGTATCATATGTAAAACCTAAGTTCTCTGTCAACTTACGAGCATAGTAATACGACTCAGGAATCTTAATGTCGACAGGAAGAACTTTTTTCAATAAAACCAAAAGAATGTCGAATGATGTGTCTGACCAATTATTCAAAGTCTTCAAATGCAACAACTCCACGATAAACGACAGTTTATTGTAAGAAGTACATCCAGGATATAATTCTGTTTTCGCATCATCAAGTACTTCATAAAACATCCTCGAATCACGATCTGCACCAGAGCGAAGATTTATCTCACCGGTCTCAAGATTCTGGATGTTAATGCCTTCGGGATCAAACCCACGTACCATTTTAGTAAGCATTTCATGCATTGGATCAGTCATCCTTGCATCAACATCCATCTGAGCTGCATCTGTATTTTGACAACGAACATATTCTTCTCCATGACGAGTCCAACTCTTATAATTTTTCAGAAATCCATTAAAGAAAAGGTGCTCCCTCACAGTATCTCGTGTGAATTGATATCTGTTAGCACATTTTCTACATGGACAACTAATATAGTCACCTTCAAATCCTCTCGTGAAGTCAATAAACTACATAATGCCATTGAAATATTCTCTAGACGTTCGATTTGGAAGATCAATCCAACTCTTATCCATAATAATATCTGTATAACAAACATTTACACAATACTTATTACATTTACATTTTTCAAATCAACTATATTCAAAATAAATATTAACCATTTGTTTATGAACCATTGATAAAATAATAATGTAACTGAAAGCTCATGTTACTTGATTGAGCTACAAACCTGAAAGGGAGGGGAGCCGAAGGCGGTGCTGCGAGGGAGAGAAGGCAGCGAAGGGGAGCCGGAGCCAAAGGCGGTGCGGCAAGGGAGGGGACGGGCGGCGGCGGCGGCGGGGAGCTGGAGGAGAGGCGGTGAGGGGACGGGGGACGGGCAGCGAGGGGGGGGGGGTGTCCGGGGTCGGGGGGGGGGGGGGGGGCTATCCGAGGTGCGGGGAGGGGTGTCTGGGGGTGTCGGGGGCCTGTCAGGGGTGCGGGAAGGGGTGTTCGGGGGTGCGGGGGGGGGGGGGGGGGGCTGTCTGGGGTGCATGGGGGCTGTCGGGGGTGCGGGGCGGGGTGTCCGGGGTGCGGGGGGCCTGTCCGGGGTGTGGGGGGGCTGTCCGGGTTCGGAGGGGGGGTGTCCGAGTGTGGGGGGGGGGGGGCTATCCGGGTTCGGAGGGGGGTGTCCGAGTGCAGGGGGGGGGGGGGGGGCTGTCCGGGGTGCGGGGAGGCGTCCGGGCTGCGGGGGGCGGTCTGGAGTGCGCGAGGGGGGGGGGGGGTGCTGTCCGGGGTACGGGGAGGCGTCTGGGGTGCGGGGGGGCGGTCCGGAGTGCACGGGGGGGGGGGGGGGGGGGCTGTCCGGGGTGCGGGGGAGGCGGCCGGGGTGCGGGGGGGCGGTCCGGAGTGCGCGGCGGGGGCTGTCTGGGGTGTGGGTGCCGTCCGGGGTGGGGGGGAGGGCCGAGAGGCTGGAGGGCGGCGGCCGGAGGCCGGAGGCCCGAGGGCGGCGGCCGGAGGCCCGAGGGCGGCGGCCGGAGGGCAGGCGGCGAGGGAGGGCGGGCGGCGGGGGGAGGGCGGGCGGCGGGGGAGGGCGGGCGGCGGGGGAGGGCGGGCGGCGGGGGAGGGCGGGCGGCGGGGGAGGGCGGGCGGCGGGGGGAGGGCGGGCGGCGGGGGAGGGCGGGCGGCGGGGGAGGGGAGGGCGGCGAGGGAGGGCGGCGAGGGAGGGAGGGGGTTAGGGCGGCGATCGGGAGATCGGGGTCGAGGGGGCGCGGGGGGGGGGGGGGGGGGGGGCGCAGAAGCCCCCCATTTTTTTTATGTAGGTTAGCGACCGCCATTGGCGGTCGCTATTGGTTAGCTATAGCGACCGCCAATGGCGGTCGCCCGAGTCTGGGGGGCTTCAATGCCCCCTTTTCTAGTAGTGATCAAAGTCCTCGTAGTTCGCTAAGATGGGTCACAACGGCTTACCACTGG
Organism: Viscum album; assembly: GCA_963277665.1. Taxonomy (NCBI): domain Eukaryota; kingdom Viridiplantae; phylum Streptophyta; class Magnoliopsida; order Santalales; family Viscaceae; genus Viscum; species Viscum album. The sequence continues at coordinate 2,050,366,279 of OY728153.1, read as the reverse complement.
ACCAGAACGGGACCCGACGTGAAATGACGGGTGGGCTTGAACCTCATCGAGGCTTCCTACGTACCATGCCTTGACATGGATCAAAGTCCTCGTATTTCGCTAAGATGAGTCACAACGGCTTACCACTGGACCAGAACGGGACCCGATGTGAAATGACGGGTGGGCTTGAACCTCATAGAGGCTTCCTACGTACCATTCCTTGACATGGATCAAAGTCCTTGTAGTTCGCTAAGGGTGGGTCGCAATGGCTTACCGCTGGACCGGAATGCAGTTTAACGTCGTGCTGGACATGGGTGAGACCCGACGTAAAATGACGGGTGGGCTTGAACCTCATGGAGGCTTCCTACGTACCATGCCTTGACATGGATCAAAGTCCTCGTAGTTCGTTAAGGGTGGGTCGCAATGGCTTACCGCTGGACCGGAATGCAGTTTAACGTCGTGCTGGACGTGGGTGAGACCCGACGTGAAATGACGGGTGGGCTTGAACCTCATAGAGGCTTCCTACGTACCATGCCTTGACATGGATCAAAGTCCTCGTAGTTCGCTAGGATGGGTCGCAATGGCTTACCACTGGACCAGAATGCAGTTTAACGTCGTGCTGGACGGGGGTGAGACCCGACGTGAAATGACGGGTGGGATTGAACCTCATAGAGGCTTCCTACGTACAATGCCTTGACATGGATCAAAGTCCTCGTAGTTCGCTAGGATGGGGGTCAGGGTCGGTGCTCACTCTAAGCCCACGTGAATCATGCTCGGAGTGAGAAACAAGAGGTTGCAAGGACCTGACGATCACGTCGCGAAGGAAGCATCCGTGAGAAGCGAAGAGGGGCTTACGCGTTAGGCGGCCCACGGTGCTGGGACTTACTCCAGGATGGAGGCCCATGGAAAAGGATGACGATAGTTTCGGGCTTGAGCCTTGAAGAGGCTTCCTACGTACCATGCCTTGACATGGATCAAAGACCACGCATTTCTTCTGATGACGGCTTACCGCCTATTGGGGGTTTCAACGGCTTACCACTGGATTGGGTCACAACGGCTTACCGCTGGATAAGGATGTGAATGGCTTACCGCTAGATGGGGTCACAACGGCTTACCGCTGGATGAGGATATCAAAGGCTTACCGCTGAATAAGGATGTCAACGGCTTACTGCTGCATAGGGTCATAACGGCTTACCGCTGATTGGGATCACAACAGTGGATGGGGCTTACGCGAGGAAGCTGCCCGGGTGCCGCTATGGAGCGGCAATGGTGAATGGGGCTTACACAAGGAAGCTGCCCGGGTGCCGCTAAGGAGCAGAAATGGTGAATGGGGCTTACGCTAGGAAGATGCCCGGGTGCCGCTATGGAGGGGCAATGGTGAATGGGGCTTATGCAAGGAGCTGCCCGGGTGCCGCTATGGAGCGGCAATGGTGAATGGGGCTTACGCTAGGAAGCTGCCCGGGTGCCGCTATGGAGCGACACTGGTGAATGGGGATTATGCAAGGAGCTTCCCGGGTGCTGCTAAGGAGCGGCAATGGTGAATGGGGCTTACGCTAGGAAGCTGCCCGGGTGCCGCTATGGAGAAGCACTGGTGAATGGGGCTCACGCAAGGAAGCTGCCCGAGTGCCGCTAAAGAGCGGAACTGGTGGATGGGGCTTACGCAAGGAGCTGCCCAGGTCCCGCTATGGAGCGGTAATGGTGCATGGGGCTTACGCAAGGAAGCTGCCCGAGTGCCGCTAAAGAGTGGCACTGGTGGATGGGGCTTACGCTAGGAAGCTGCCCATAATGTCTTCCTCATGTCTGGACATGAGGGCATCCCAACTCACTGATGAATTGAGGCCTTCACCTATGCACTGGTGCACAAGAGGGATAATGCCAAAGGGCATTGGAATCATGCCACTATAGTCATGGCATTGGGCATCCTACGCTTGGAGCATAAGGCATCTCATGTTTGGAACAAGAGGCATCCTACGTTAGGAACATAGGGAGAATACTACAGTTTATAGTCTTGTAGGTAGGACTGTTGGCATCTCATGCGAGGAGCATAAGGCATCTCTTGCTTGGAGCAAGGGGCATCCTATCATTTGTTAGATAGGGAGAATACTACAGTTTAGAGTCATGTAGGTAGGACTATTGACATCTCATGCAAGGAGCATAAGGCATCTCTCGTATAGGGAAAGAGGCATCATATCATTTGTTAGATAGGGTGTACTACAGTTTATAGTCATGTAGATAGGACTATTGGCATCTCATGCTTGGAGCATAAGGCATCTCTTGCTTGGAGCAAGGGGCATCCTATGTGTGGAACATAGGGAGAATACTACAGTTTATAGTCTTGTAGGTAGGACTGTTGGCATCTCATGCTAGGAGCATAAGGCATCTCTTATTTGGAGAAAGAGGCATCCTATGTTTGGCACATAGGGATTACTACAGTTTAAAGTCATGTAGATAGGACTATTAGGCAGAAGGTACCTAGAAATGGTTGGTGTTGGGTCTTACGCAAGGGCTGCCCTTTCTGGTTCAACCTGGCATAGGAGCCAAGTGATAGGGTTTGGAGGAGTTTCCTGAGGAATGGTTTGACTCAAGATACTTGGGGAATTGATGATGAGAACTCCAACTCACTACATGGAATGAAACCCAGAGGAATATGTCAACTCAAGGTGTTTCATGGTGTGTGGAGGAGTATCTCTAACCATGGTATCTCATAGGTTGAAGGTGGGAGCGCATAAGTGCGCAATGGAAAATCCCTACATCCCGGCCCGAAAAGTTCACGGTGCGACTCTCCATTTTTCATGGGGGTCTGTGACGGTATCGAAGGGACCGGCCCGGAGGGCTAGGACCGCAGCCCGGCACTGACCCTGAGCGGGGGTGCGGGGGCGCAGCCCCCGCGGTATGGACCGGTGGGCGCGAAGGTAGGATCCTCGCGAAGGATAGGTCTTCTCGAAGTAGCTTCGCGAAGCATGGCCTCGCGGAGCAATGGTCTCTCGCGGAGAAAAGGGGTCTCGCGGAGCAAAGGGGTCTCGCAGAGCTTGGTCTCGCGGAGCAGCATCGCGGAGCAACATCGCGGAGCAAAGGTCTCTCGCGGAGCTTGGTCTCGCGGAGCAGCATCACGGAGCAACATCGCGGAGAAAAGGGGCTCTCGTGGAGCTTGGTCTCGCGGAGCAGCATTGCAGAGCATAGGCTCACGGAGCATGGACTCATGGAGTCTCGGCTCGCGGAGCAGCAACGCGAAGGAAGCTGCTCGCAGAGCATGGCTTCGTGGAGCCGCAATGCGGAGCTCCGCTCAGCCGCCCAAGGGGCGAAGTGGCCGTGGCCGTCTTCCCTTTGAGATGGGGGGTGAGCTGGGTATTTATAGGCAAGGGGCGCCGCGAAGCAGAACTCCCGCGCCACCTCAGGAGCTTCGCAGTGCGCTCGCGAACGTCAAATTCGTTTCGCGGAGAGGTACCGCCTCCGGAGCTTCGCGGCGGGCTCGCGAACGTAAAATTCGTTCGCGGAGAGTTACCGCCTCCAGAGCTTCGCGGGACCGCGATGCTCGGGTGCTTCACATTGGTGCTTCGCATCTGTGCTTCGCGAGGTGTCTTTGCAGCGCATCTCGAACGTCAAACGGGGTCGCGGAGCCTCTCGCCTCATTACTTCGCGGCGGCGCTCCGCGATCACGGAGGGGGCTTCGCGAACCAGATTTCCAGCCCAACTTCAATCGTCCATAACTCCTAATCCGTAGCTCCGTTTGGGCCCTGCGACCTACCAAATTAAAGCTTGCAAAATGGACTACGATCTTAGATCATGTATGGAAGCATTTGGAAAATTTTGGGGACGCATTTTCCGGGGTCTACAAAAGCCTTACCTTGTACTTTTCCTTGGTTGAGGGTAGGTTAACCTTCTGTATAATAGTTAAATAATTGTTATTAAATTATAAAAGAATCATATACATAAATATGATATCATATATGATCTTTTAATATTGCTTTGTTAATAATATTTTAGTATTATCGTCATTTCAGGTGTTAACTGAATCATTTTACTTTATATGATTTGTTACGTAAGCCGTGTTTGTTATGGATATGTTGTATCTTATTCATATACAAAATGATATCAAGTTCTAAAACATTACTTTTAATAATCAAATGAGAATTAGTCTTGAATGGATATGATGGGGAAATGAATCTCATCGCGTTCGTGGAGACGGTAATTTGTACGTACGCACAAACGCTACTTCTATTTCATTTTTCATTTTAAAAGGAATCAAAACCAAATGATACATAGGTATATTATTATTACAGTATAATATAATATCTTATATATGTTACTTAAGTTCATTAACACCATCCTTTATACATTCCATGTATGGTAAGAATGAGTCATATCACTTTGAGGGGGCGGTAGTCCGCACTTCCTCAAATGAAATTATCGTATATATATACAACATGAAACAAATAGTGGTATGATATAAAATGGAATTACAGAAGCTTATATATAAAATAAATATCATTAATATCATACTTAATTCTAGTTCCATCATAATGGCCACCATGAGAGGTGGTAGGATATAATTGAACAATCATCGTTTCATGAGGCGTTTGGTTGTCATCCACAGAAACATTATGTTCTTCACCCATTAGATGGAGGTGTGTGTAAGTGTAGTTATAATAATTATCATAAAAATATCATATTATATTGAGTATACTGGTGTTGTTACAAAATAAAAGAATAAGAAAAGTTTAGGGGTTGGATAATTAAAATAAAAGAAAAGAAGCTAAGAGCAATCGTTACCTTTAATTTGGGTAACTTCCTTTGGTTTGAACCAAAAATGACTCTTGAAGTGCCTTATGCATAAGGTAAGGCTTCTAGGAGGAGGAGAGGGATGTGGGGAGCTTAATTGGGCAGAGTTTGGATGTTCTGAAAGGCTTTAGAGGTGTGAGTAATTGGTTAGAAGTGGTGTCCTTTTATAAGGGGGAGGAGGGGCTCTTTAGGAAGGATTGAAAATATTATTTTATTATATAATGATATTCGGTTTATAAAGGTCCAAAACTCATTAAAGGTGAAGATAAGATGACTCATGATCGAAATGAAATCATCCAATAAGAATTGGACAGGTTTTGGGTATTATTTTAGTCTTTATAATCTTATTTATTTAAATCATTTATTAATGAGGTAAACACTACATCATTATTGTGTCATAAATAATTTAGTTTATTAGATGTCTAAAAATTATAAAAAAATACCATGATGTAGGAAATATTTTTATATTTCTAATGAATATCTATAGTTGAAAATATAACATATATAACTTTATGTAAAAATTTTTTTTCTAAAAGATATATGCTTATGTCATTTTTGTATTTACTTTAACTTAATTAATATAAAGTGTCATTATCACTTACAAGTGGATCCATGGGGTCCCAAAATCGACCCAAAGATGCCCATGGTCGGAAATGTATCAACCAATAGGGTTATGAAACATTTTAGGGTAATTTATTATTATTATAATATTATTTTTTACCCTTATTTACCAGATTTACCCTTTAACCATGGTAAATAAAATATTTACCGAAGTAATTATTCAAAATGCCTAAAAATAAAAGTTACCTTTTTACACAATTTAGACCTCCTGATTCTAAATATGGAATCCATTTTTCTAAATTCAAAACATATAAGTGACAGAAATTAATTTAAAATTAATTCCCGCTGTCAAAACAAAAAGCGTGTTTTTAAGAAATAATAACTATCAAAAGATTAACACTTTTTTATGTCCGGTTTAAATGTGAAATTACGTCCAATGACCAAAATTGTATTAAATAGTAAAAATATATTTTAAATGTACTTTAAAACCACTCAAATTCATAATTTATCACTATTAATTATTTCGATTAAAAATGTTGTTTTTAATTAAAATTTAGTAATTTTTACTATTCATCAAAATATGAAAGTTATCAGAAATGTACCAAAAATTCACCCTAAGATAATTTCGATATTCTGAATCCAAAAACGAAGTCCATTTTGAAATATAAAATGTATAAAATTTCAACAAGTGGGTATTACTATTCATAACTGCTAGTTTGATTGGTTGTGGTGTGTGTTAGAACTCAAAGTTGCGTACAACACACGCTACTGTATTATTCAAAAAGAACCATACTGTAGAAGCTTGGGGTGTTACATTCTACCCTCCTTCAAATGATTTTGTCCTAAAAATTTCTAGAATATTACTGTATAAAAAGACTCGGGTGGTTCTTCATCATAAGATCCTTGGGTTCCCACGTTGCCTCTTCCATCTTATGGTTTCTCCATAAAACTTTTACCAGACGAGTCGTCCGATTTCTCAACACTTGTTCTCTGGTATCAATAATCCTGAAAGGCTCTTCTAAATAAGGTATATCAGGTTCTAGTTCTAATTCCTCATAGGTGAGTACATGCGTTGGGTCAGGCATGTATTTTCTCAATAGTGATACGTGGAACACATCGTGAACTTTGGAGAGATTTGGCAGCATTGCCAAATGGTAAGCTACAACCCCAATTCATTATAGAATTTTGAAAGGTCCTATGTACTTGGGACTCAATTTTCCCTTCTTACCGAAATGTATAACTCCCTTCCATGGAGATACCTTCAAGAAAACATGATCTCCTACCTGAAATTACAAATCCTTCCTTCGGTTATTGGCATAGCTCTTCTGCCTACTTTGAGCTGCTTTGATGTGGCTTTGGATTACCTTCACCTTTTCCATCATTTCCTCCACAAGTTCTATTCCTACAAGTTTTCTTTCACCAACATCATCCCAACAGGTTGGTGTGCGACATCTCTTTCCATTTAACGCTTCATATGGTGCCATCCGAATACTTGAATGGAAGATATTGTTATAGGAAAATTCCACTAGAGGTAAATATTTATCCCACATACCCTGAAAGTAAAGTGAGAAAGATCTCAACATGTCTTCTATGGTTTGAATAGTCCGTTCTGATTGTCCATCAGTTTTGGGGTGGTAGGCAGTGCTCAAACGAAGTTTAGTATCCAGGTATTTCTGAAGACTTTTCCAGAATCTTGAAGTAAAACAAGGATCATGATCATAAACAATTGATAGGGGTACTCCATGAAGTCTCACAACTTCATTAATATATAGCCTTGGTAGATGTTCAAGTGGTAGATATTCTCTTATAGCAAGAAAATGTGCTGATTTGGTAAGACGATCAACAATGAACCATATTGTATCGTTACTTCTAGGAGTCTTTGGTAGTCCCATGACAAAGTCTATCGTGATATTATCCCATTTCCACTCAGGTATGGGAATAGGTTGCATGACTCCTCCAGGCTGTTGCCTTCCAGCTTTCACTTGTTGACAAACCATACATCTTAACACAAAATCAGCAATCTCCCTCTTCATGTTGTCCCACCAAAAACGTTCCTTCAAATCTCTATACATTTTGGTGCTCCCAGGGTGTATAGAGAAATTGGAACTATGAGCATCGTCCAACAATTCCCTTTTTAGATCAGGTATATCGGGAACACAAAGTCTCTTCCCAAATTTCAAAATTCCATCTTCATACACAAATTCACTCAATATCCCATCATTCACAGCTTTAATATTATTTTGAAACTCTTCATCATCGGTCTGAGAACTCTTTATCCTTTCTAGTAAAGATGGTTTGACAACCATTTGAAAAAGCATTTATGTTTCACCTTCCATGGTTATTCCCATATCCATCTTCACTAGATCCATGAAAATAGGATCCCTTTCAATTCTCATCTTGTTCAAAACTCCATGATCCTTTATGCTCAAAGCATATACCACCTTATTTTCCTTCCCCGGGTGGTAGTGTATCGTGCATTCATAATCATTGAGTAGTTCAAGCCATCTCCTTTGCCTCATGTTGAGTTATTTTTGTGAGAAAATATACTTTAAACTCTTGTGATCAGTACAAATCTCACATCTTTCACCATAGAGATAGTGTCTCCAAATATTCAAAGCAAAGATCATAGATGCTAACTCAAGATCATCAGTAGGATAGTTTTGCTCATGAATTTTCAATTGTCATGATGCATAAGCAATAACCCTATCATTCTGTATAAGGACACAACCAATTTCTTTCTTCGATGCATCACTATAAATAACGAACTCATCATTACCCGATGATAGAGTCAATATAGAAGCATTGACAAATATTCTCTTTAGTTCTTCAAAATATTCTTCACACTCTTTTGTCCAAAAAAAACTTAACCCCTTTACGTGTGAGCTTTGTTAATGGGTTAGCCAATCGGGCGAAATTCTGGATGAAACGTCGATAATAACCTGCTAAACCAATAAAACTGCCTACCTCGATTATACTCATTGGTGATGGCCATTCTTGGATTGCCTTGGTCTTAGAAGGATCAATAGAGATTCCATACTTAGAGACAATATGGCCAAGAAAAGAAATCTCCTAAATCCAGAATTCACACTTGCTAAACTTCCCATATAATTCACGTCTTCTTAGAGTCTTCAGGATAATGCACAAGTGATTTTCATGATCTTTGTAGCTTTTGGAGTATAACAAGATATCATAAATAAATACCACTACAAAATCATTGAGATATTCTTTGAAAACTATGTTCATTAGATCCATGAAAATAGAGGGTGCATTAGTCAACCCAAAAGGCATTACTATAAACTCGTAATGCCCGTACCTGGTTCGAAATACTGTCTTCAGAATTTCTTCATTATTCACACACAACTGATGGTATCCATATCAAAGGTCAATCTTTGAAAAGTATTGATATCTATGTAGTTGGTCAAATAAATCATCAATGCGAGGTAGGGGATACTTGTTCTTTATTGTTATAGCATTGATCTCCCTATAGTCGGTACATAACCTCATAGATCCATATTTCTTCTTAAAAAAAAGGACAAGGGCTCCCCATGGAGAAACAATGGGGAGAATAAATCCCTTTTTACTCAATTCCTCTAGTTGTTTCTTTAGTTCAACTAATTCCATAGTGGCCATTCTATAAGGGGTCTTCGATATAGGCCTTTAACCAGGAATTAAATCAATGGAAAACTCAATTTATCATTCTGGAGGATGTCCAAGTAAATATTTCGGAAACACATCTACATATTCATTCACAATAGGCACATACTCTATTTGAACATTCCTTTCCTTACCCAAAATTATTTCATTCTCTTCCTCCCCAATAATTGAATTTAGTTGAGCTACTGGGGGTGGATCTAGGTAAGAATCTGGCGGTGATGATTCTACTCTAAAGATAAGGTGTTCTTTATCATCATCATCAAAAATCGTAACCTCCTTCTTCTTACAATAAATTTTCGCATCATGGTCCGAAAGTCAATTCATACCAAGGATTATATCAAATTCAATCATGGGTATGACGATGAGATCAGTAGATAAAGAACATTTATATGCCATAATGGGAATGGATCCACAGAACTTTGTAGTAATGATACTCCCCTTAGGAGTTTTTACTGACAACACCCTTGTTAAATCAAATCGGAAATATCTAATTTTCTTAGCAAACTGGAAAGATATGAAAAAAGGTGATGATCCAGAATCAAATAAAGCATTGTCTAAACTTGAGGAAACTATTAAATTACCTGCCACCACGTCTTTCGAAGCTTCAACCTCAGCAGTAGTGATAGAATAAGCTTGGCCTTGATCCCTTGGCCTTTTACAAGGTAAGTTCTCTTGACGCTTAGGACATTCATTTTCATAATGTACCATCTCCCTGCAGTTGTAGCATTGAACATCAGTAGCTTATTTATTCCCCTTGCAATCATGAGCTTGGTGGCCTTTTTGACCACACTTATAACAGACTCCCATTCCTTTCAAGCAAGTACCAGGGTGTTTCTTCCCACATTTACTGTAGGATGGATATTCAACTTTTCCATTCTTCCCATTATTTCCATTTCCAGAGTGATCAGTAGATCTCTTCTTCTCTTGATTTTCTTTAAAGTCATAAGACTTAGAGAATTCTTTTTCTATCTTGATAGCTCATGAGACAATATCTTCATACAACGAGAAGGTTTGTGAGACTAATGCTTGACATAGAAATGGTTTTAACCCATCAAAGAAATGATCAATATTACTTTTTGGGTTACGTATATAATCTGCAACATACCTCGCTAACCTTGTAAAGTTAGCCTCATACTTTGCGACATTCTCATTCTCTTTTTGCCTCAGATTCAGAAATTTCCTTTCCATATCTGCTTGATGGTCATGAGGAAAGTATTTTTCTAAGAAAATCACTTTGAACTCCCTCTATTCCATATTTGATACTTCATCATCTTCCTTCATGTTTTGAATCAATGACCACCATTGATTAGCATCTCCAGTGAGGCGGTAAACTGCCATGGTAACTTTTTCCCTTTCACTACTCCCCAAGGCATGAAATATTTTCTCTAAGGAATTTATCCATTGCTCAGCTACTAAGGTATTTGTACTCCCATTGAATGTTGGTGGTTGTTGCCTCATGAAGCGATCTAACATTGATCCTCCACGCTGTGGATCAGGGTGCTCCATATGGGTAAGGTTATTATTCATAACCTGAGTGAGTTGTCCCATTATGGTGATAAGATGATCAGCACCAGTTGTATCACTAGCTCCACTATAATTATCTTGAGTAGGAGGGAAATCCCTACATGGAGTGTGTGAATTGATAGGGTTTCCATTCCTTCCACTAGGAACCATTTCTAAACAATGGCATAAACAAGATCAGTTTATGAATCAAATTACATAATTCCATACTTGTAAAAATCTTAACATAAATTGAACTATTTATGGATATAATCCATAATCTTAAAAAAATGTTTTCTTTGAGGAAGTATATACTCATAAACCCTTCATAATGGTTTGTAAATAAAATGAGAATTATCCTAAGCATATCCCCCGGGAGTGTCGTAACCAAGAGTGCAACATGACCCGTTGTTGTGCACCAGTTCCCGTTTGAGTCTAGCTCAAAGCGGTGTTTTCAGGTTTTACCCCTAGGTACATCTGTGCTAGAGCCGCCTCTACTTTCTCATATCCAGACAGGGATGTATTTCTCAGAAAACTCACAAAATATTTACAATACCAAAATTATAGGAAGTTCTTCTATACTAATCCTCAAAGTCTATCTTAGGTCTATGTAATCTAATCAGAGTTTATCTAAATCTAGCTTCTAAGGTTTGTACTAAACTTCCTCTGATACCAACTGTAACACCCCAACCCCAGTTACCCAGATTCAGTGCATTATTACATAACATTGACATGATCACAAAAGATCAAGTCTCGAAAGACCGATTAGTTTAGTAGACATAGAATAACTAGATACATTCATAAAGTTTACATTACATCATAAAGTGAAAACTACAACAACATCTTGTCTCCACACTCATATCCCCTTATACTATCCCTGCAGGTCATTCATAAAATACTTCTTCACATCCTGGAAAAAATAAAACATAGAAAGGGGTGAGCTCAAATGCCCAGTAAGGATAACAATATAGTGGAAAATTTCATAAATAAGCATAAACATTTAAGGCAATGTATAACTAAAACAAAAGACTTTTAAACTTTAACTTCAGAATAATATGGTAGAAATAAAATGAAATAATTCTATTTACTTATTCACATGGATATTCTACTAGTCGAATAATCACATTCAATATCAATAACCACTTTCATAATGATGGAATGCATAATGCCAGACTATCATAACCACATAGTCAAGGCCTTGTGCCAAGACTAAAAATAAGATTTTGTCAAGGCCTTGTTCCAAGACACTAGTTTGTCTCATGAGACCTACTGATGCATTGATGAGCTATAGCGGGCTCCACCCGTCACTTATTAAGTCCAATGCATTCTTCATATGAACATGTTTAAACATAACATAAACATTTGTATTAAAACTAGCATATGAAATGTCAATATTTTCTCCATAAACCATGAATGGTATAAAAATAACACATCCATAGTACAACATATCACAAAACCTTCAATACAATATGGAAGTTTTGTATCATAATAAATCAACTTAAAATAATCTTAAAATCCATCAAAGGATGTTTACATAGATGAAATCAAAACTATTTGAGAGAAATATCTCTTTTTTTTTGAAATCATTTAAAAGTCACATAATTATAAAAGAAAACATTTAATTTGAAAATATTCTTATAAGCTTGTAAGGAAAGCTTCTATGATTTTATAATGGTGGAAAATAGCCGCACCCGCCGTATAAGTTAAAAAAGACATTCTTACCTTAATTTTGTCGAAAAGGTTAAAAATGACATTGTTTGGAAAGCGATGAAAAGATTCCTTTATAAACATATTATAAAAAGTCAACAAGGGTATAAATGAATTTAACCCATAGTCTATAAAATATTAAGAATAATTTGAAATAAATTTTTAAGAAACATGTATGTGTGTGATAAAGAGGTCCTAGTAGATAATTATGTATAAATAACCTAGGATAATGAAGAGATTGTGAAATAACCCCTTACCTTGTACTTTTCCTTGGTCAAGGGTAGGTTAACCTCCTATATAATAGTTAAATAATTGTTATTAAATTATAAAAGAATCATATACATAAATATGATAATATATATGATCTTTTAATATTGCTTTGTTAATAATATTTTAGTATTATCATTGTTTCGGGTGTTAACTGATTCATTTTCCTTTATAAGATTTGTTACATAAGCCATGTTTTTTATGGATAGGTTGTATATTATTCATATCAAGAATGATATCAAGTCCTCAAACATTACTTTTAATCATCAAATGAGAATTATTCTTGAATGGACATGATGGGGAAATGAATATCATCGCGTTCGTGGAGACGGTAATCCGTACATACGCACGAACGCTACTTCCATTTCATTTTTCATTTTAAAAGGAATAAAAACCAAATGATACATAGGTATATTATTATTCCCATATAATATAATATATTATATATGTTACTTAAGTTCATTAACACCATCCTTTATATATTCTATGTATGGTATGAACGAGTCATATCACTTTGAGGGGGAGGTAGTCCGCACTTCCTCAAATGAAATTATCGCATATATATAAAACATGAAACAAATAATGGTATGATATAAAATGGAATTACAGAAGCTTATATATAAAATAAATATCATAAATATCATATTTAATTACATTTCCATCATAATGGCCACCATGAGAGGTGGTAGGAGATAATTAAACAATCATCATTTCGTGAGGCGTTTGGTTTCCATCCACAGAAACATTATGTTCTTCACCCATTAGATGAAGGTGTGTGTAAGTGTAGTTAGAATACTTCTCATAAAAATATCCTAGTATATTTATTATACTGGTGTTGTTACAAAATAAAAGAATAAGAAAATTTTATGGGTTGGAGAACTAAAATAAAATAAAAGAAGCTAAGAGAAATCGTTACCTTTAATTTGGGTAACTCCCTTTGGTTTGAACCAAAAAGGACTCTTGAAGTGCCTTATTCCTAAGGTAAGGCTTATAGGAGGAGTATAGGGATGTAGGGAGCTTAATTGGACAGAGTTTGGACGAGCCAAAAGGCTTTAGAGGTGTGAGTAATTGGTTAGAAGTGGTGTCCTTTTATAAGGGGGAAGGGGGCTCTTTAGGAAGGATTGAAAATATTATTTTATTATATAATGATATTCAGTTTTTAAAGGTCCAAAACTCATTAAAGATGAAGATAAGATGAATCATGATCGAAATGAAATTATCCAATAAAATTGGACAGGTTTTGGGTATTATTTTATTCTTTATAATCTTATTTATTTAAATCATTTATTAATGAGGTAAAAACTACATCATTATTGTGTCATAAATAATTTAGTTTATTAGATGTCTAAAAATTATAAAAAAATACCATGATGTAGGAAATATTTTTATCTTTCTAATGAATATTTATATTTGAAAATATAACATATAAAAACTTATGTAAAAAATGTTTTTCTAAAAGATATATGCTTATGTCATTTTTGTATTTATTTTAACTTAATTAATATAAAGTGTAATTATCACTTACAAGTGGATACATGGGGTCCCAAAATCGACCCAAATATGCCAATGGTCGGACATGTATCAACCAATAGGGTTAGGACATGTTTTAGGGTAATTTATTATTATTATAATATTATTTTTTACCCTTATTTACCGGATTTACCCTTTAACCATCGTAAATAAAATATTTACCGAAATAATTATTCAAAATGTCTAAAAATAAAAGTTTCCTTTTTACACAATTTGGACCTCCTGATTCTAAATATGGAATCCATTTTTCTAAATTCAAAACACAGAAGTGGAATAACTTAATTTAAAATTAATTCTCGCTGTCAAAACAAAAAGCATGTTTTTAAGAAATAATAACTATCAAAAGATTGACACTTTTTTATGTCCGGTTTAAATGTAAAATTACATCCAATGACCAAAATTGTATTTAATGGAAAAAATATATTCGAAATATACTTTAAAACCACTCAAATTCATAATTTATCTTATTAATTATTTTGATTAAAAAAGTTGTTTTTAATTAAAATTTAGTAATTTTCAGTATTCATCAAAATATGAAAGTTATCAGAAATATACAAAAAATTCACCCTAATATAATTTCAATATTCTGAATCCAAAAATGAAGTCCATTTTGAAAGATAAAATGTATAAAATTTCAAAAAGTGGGTATTACTGTTCATAATGGCTAGTTTGATTAGTTGTGGTGTGTGTTAGAACTCGAAGTTACGTACAACACACGCTACTGTATTATTCAAAGAGAACCATACCTTGGAAGCTTGGGGTGTTACAACCTCTATGGAAGTAAATAGAGTTTTGCATTGACTTTTATTCCAGCACCACTTTTATATATTATTCGACATATCAGATGGCCCCTACTAAGAACTAGAATCTATGGTTACAGTTGTAGGACCTTCAAGAGAATATTTTCATTAGACCTAGTGTGTCCCCCTAGGAATCTCTAGTGTTTTTTCAAGAAAAAGGTGAATGGGAGTTTGTGGATTTGTGTGGATTATAGTCTCCTGAACCAGGACACAATAAAGAACAAGTACCACTTTCCAAGTATTTACTACCTCTTTGACTATTTGTGATGTGTGATATGATTCTTAAAGATTTATATCAGTTATGACTACAACTGATTGAGGGTTTAGGAGGCTGGTATTCCAAATTTGTCATTATAATGTCGCTACAGACACTATGAGTTCCTAGTGATACCCTTTGGTGTGATGAATTCCCCTACTGTGTTTATAACTTTGGTGAAATAAGTATTCCAATTGTAGTTGGACTAGTTTTTTGTTTTCTTCATCAAATACATACTCATATACTCTAAATTATAGTAGGATCAAGAAAATCACTTGAGGATGGTCCTAGATTTTCTTCAAGAGCACCAAATTTATAGAAATATCTCGAAGTGTTTGTTATGAATTCATGAGGTTAAATTTTTGGGTTATGTCATTTATGAAGATGTTTTATCCATGGATCTAGTAAAGATAAATGAAGTTATTTATTGGGAGAAACCTAGGAACATTTCATAGGTGTAGAGATTTCTTGGCTTAGTCGAAGGAGATTTATGGTATAATTATCTAGAGTTTCATCCCCTTTGACTGCCTTGATGTGGAAAGGGAATCCATTTACCTGGTCTGAGTATTTCCAGAGGGCCA
Source organism: Viscum album (assembly GCA_963277665.1). Classification (NCBI taxonomy): domain Eukaryota; kingdom Viridiplantae; phylum Streptophyta; class Magnoliopsida; order Santalales; family Viscaceae; genus Viscum; species Viscum album. Next base: position 2,050,350,665 of record OY728153.1, on the reverse strand, counting down.
TTGAGGATTTTTGGATGAGGATGATGAGTGCTCCAATGTTGATACTACCAGAGGAAGGTGTGGAGTTAATATAGTATTATGACGACTCAGGAGTTGCGCTCAAATGCTTGTTGTTTTAGCGGTAGGAAGTTATCACATACAGGTCATGGAAGTTGAGACCTCATGAGTAGAACTATGAAACTCATGACCTAAAGCTGGCATAGGTAGTATTTTCCTTGAGGATGTGATGGCACTACCTTCTGTGGGAGTGTTTTATGGTTTATTCAGACCACCAGAATCTCAGGTACTTCATCACGTTGAGAGACCTAAACTTTAGAAAATGACACTAGTTGGAGTTCCTATAGGACTATGAAATTGAGATAGTCTATAATCCAAGGAATGAAAATTTAGTAGTAGATTACCTTAGTAGGAATTCCTATGCTCACTTAGTACAAGAAGCTTTGGAGTAGTTATCCATCTTGCAGCTGACCCTGGTGGAGCAGGAGGGTATAACTTTTCTATAGTCGATGGTGTTGAATCTTGCACTTCTCGAGCGCGTGAGAGAGTCCCAGGTGGTAGAAATTGACTGTGAGGTCTTATGTGATCAAATATCCATAGGAAACTAACTATATGGATATTATAAAGGCGGTAATCACATCATCGTTTTCTAGAGGTAGACAGCAGTTCTAGTCATGATATGGGAGGAGGTGATGTGAGAGTTCCACACTTCTCCCCTAGCTATACATCATGGTGTGGGGAACCTGTAAAAAGACCTTAAATAGTAGCTTTGGTGGTCCTACATGATGTGAATCATAGATTAGTTCATCTATTTATGTCTCAACTTTCAACAGGTGAAGACTAAGCATTGAGTTTTAGTAGGTTTGTTGTAGCCCCTTGAGATCCTAGAGTAAAAATGGGATAGCATATCCATGGAATTTATGATATGGATTTCACAAAAAATGAAGGGCCATGATTCCATCTAGGTGATAGTTGACTGAATCATGAAGTCAACACACTTCCTTTCCATTAGAGAGAAGATTTAAGTAGATATTTTGGGGCAGCTGTATGTATGGGAGATTTTTCACCTTTATGGGATGACCTTGAAAACTGTCTCTGATAACGATGTGTGGTTAACATCAATAATTTAGAGAGGAATACATGATGAATTCAGGATCCATATGGGTATGAGTATAACCTTTCACCCCCTTATTAATGGTCATATTGAGCACACTATTTTGGTATTGGAGAATATACTGAGGGATTGTGTGTTTGAATTTAGCTAGAGTTGGGAGGATCACCTGACCTTGGTAGAGTTTGCGTACAAAAACAACTAACAATCTACTATCCACATTTCAATTTTTGATTCCCTATATGGGAGACCCTGTAGGTCACCCTTGTGTTGGAAATAGATCAGTGAGACATCTATTGTGGGCCTAGAGTGGGTGTAGGTGATGATGGTGAAAGTCCACGTTATCCATGAGTTAGACTGAATTTTGGATGATTGGTTGTAGATTAATTGAAGGTGGATTATTTGGGATGTTTGGTGGCATGCAGGTTCAAACAAACACGAATGGAATCCACTTTCCATTGAATGATGGTAAAAAACCGCAGTCTATATCCATATATATAAGTTTTGGATGGAGATAGTGCTGGATATAAAGTAATGTGGCATGATTTTAGGCACCAAAAATAAATCTGAAGATATGGAAAAATATCGAAAACCTGACTACACATTCTGTATAAGGATGAAAACATGGTGCGTAGCCCCTCACCAGTGGTAGCTAGGATTTTGAGAAAAGTTAAGGTTGACATGACGTGTATACCTCCTAAACACCATGTACCACTTCTTTAGCTAAACAACCTATATAGAGGATCACATGAGTGAGAACCCATGTGGAAGTACATGGCTCGGTACAGGGCCGTGTACCCGGGTACAAGTACACAAGGTCTGATACATAGACACAACCAACATGACACACTCCAGTCCTGGGTATCTTGGACATGCCATGTAGTCTATCTATAGGGTGTGTACTGCTACACAGACAAGGTTCCATGTGCCATCTAGATACATGGCTAGGTGGTGGAGTGGGACCACATGCCATTTGGGTCCCCTCACATGTTGTGTACCCCTTGACCTCTTTTGATAAAACTTCTTGGTTCCATATCTCTTTTATTTGAACTCATATTTTGGCTTGTGAGTAACCTATCCTAAGTGTTTTTATGCATAGAATGTGGTGGTTCCCTAAGTTGTAGCTTTATAGATATGAATTGAAATATTATTGGCACAAAAATTATTTAGGTGACGGTCGATGATGATTCTGATTAGTTAGAATCACTAGAGACTACTGATTTATACCTTCTACTAGAGCTGGGCAATGGATTCCTCGAACTTTAGAGTGGAACTCCCCCATCAGTGTGGGAATGGGTCCTATAAAACTACCTTTAGAATGAAACACCATAACATAATAGGAATCGGGACCTTGATGAGTAGAGTGGAACCCCCCTGTTGCACCAGGGAATGGGTCCTCGACACAAGAGTGGAACCCCCCATCAGCATGGCCATAGGTCTTCTACAACTACCTTCTAAGTTGAACGCCCTACCAGGTAGGGTGTAGGTCCTTGATGACCATAGTGGAACTCCCTATCACACTAGGGTGTGGGTCCTCAACCTTTAGAATAGAACCCCTCATCTCCATGGGTTTGGGTTCTCTACCTTATCGAGTTGAAACCCCCTATTTGTATAGGTCATGGGTCCTCATGAAACTGGAGTGGAACCCCCCATCAGCATGGGTGTTGGTCCTCTATGGATACTTCATAGTGGAACCCCCTAACATACCAGGGTTAGGGTACTCTACTTAGAGTTTGTGACCCCTAAACTATGTGACATAGTGACGAGGCATGGATGGACTTGAGCGACTACTTCTGAGAAGATGTATGAGATGCTGAGCATCATTGATGGACTTTTGGAACTGTTGGATACTCTTCTTCTTTGGCTAAGCTGTGAGATGGAGACCCCCATACTCTCTCATTTGGGATTATTTTGAATGATCACACACACATACACCCACACACACACACACATATATTATTATATACCCACACCTTTGATTTGGTTACTCTATTTTCATTATAAGTGAAGACACATGGGGTATTCCATGTACTTTATGAGTTTAGATTCTCATGGTAGCATGAGTACACTCTCTTACTATAGATAGAAAAGTCTCAATGTATAGTTCATCTACTCATCATGTTTATCCCCTTGTGTTTTAATGGTGATACTTTCACTCTTGGTTTGAGTTGAGCTATTTTATTTGACTGTATCTTTAATATACAATTTTTCCTTTCCTGTTGTATCTCTTGCTACCCCTTTATATTTTGGTGTGTCCTACTGGGTATGTATATACTCACCCCTGCATGATATTTTTCCGCATGTGTTGTGTATTATGAATATAAAGAACATGTCAATGGTGACTTCATAGGATCTTAGGGATACCTAGTACTTTGTATTGTGTACAATGGTCATATCTTGGAGATATTGAGTAGAGCTCTCTCAGCAGTTTAATTTTCCCATTTTTTCAGGTTGGGATATGTTTCTATTTGGGTGTGTATTTTTCCACTTTACTTTTCAGTTTGTACTAGTGTACTCTTGTACAACCTAGATGTTATGCATGATTGGTTTAATTTATAGTAGTGGTGCATCTTTTTCTCTTTCCCTCTGCAGTTTTTCATCGAGTTGGCTATGTGTGTGCATACATATACTTAGATAAAGGCCTCCCTGAGTTTAGATATGCCTTTGGTGCTAGTTTCCACCCCATAGTCTATGGTGGCAGGCTTGGGGTAGTTGCGGCTCAATCCCCAACTTGGATCAGGTCATGAAATTTGTTCACTACCACCACTACACCCTTAGAGGGAAAATCATTGACTTTTTCCACACCCCACAACTGGTGTGTGTCATTAGGTATATCTGATGATCTACGTTTGATGGCCTTTTACCAAAATTTGTTCATACAAAATCATAATTTCTAATAGAAACTTTGTATGATGGTTCGTCAGATGGATCATCTGATCAAAATATTTAAAAATATTTCTTAACACAATTTATAGTAACTTTTATTTTTCTATTTTACAAAAAAAATGATTTAAAAAAAGTTAGTTTTCAACAAAATACACAACTTTATTAAAAAAACAAAAATGATCTACAATAACCCCTTTGTATTTGTTGAAAAAATTCATTAAAAACTTTTAACACTCATCATTTTTCATCACTCAAAACTTTTTCACAACTCATTTTTGTAACAACTCAAATTTTTAAACTTCTATCAAAACATTTACTTTCTCAAAAGAGAGTTCCCTAACACCACACTACTGGATAAAGTAATTTTTTTTAAAGAATTTCATCCCTTGATGAAAAGAAAATTTGTGGAAATATTAAGAAAAACACTCCTTCACTTTTATTTTCTCCACTTTTGTTATAAATTCTCAAATCACAATTTTTCACTCTCCCTTTTTTAATCCCCCATTTTATAATAACAAAAAAGTCAAATTCATTACAGAAATGTAAAAACTAATTAAAATATTTTATTAAAGCACAGTGGGGGACTTCCTTTATAACTTTAAGAAGTCATTGGTGGAGTATGAACATGAATTTTCAACCTCAAATAAATAAATATTTATGTTTTCATAGCTTTAGTAAAGATATTAGTAATTTGATACTTCATTGAAATATATTCCATCAAAACATCTCCACCAACACCTTTCTCTTTTATGAATTGAAAATTAATATAATATTTCTTTGATATTGAGTGTTAAAAATGATTTTTAGAAAGATAAATTGAACTATAATTATCATAAAGTATATTAATAGTGTAGAGAATTTTACTTTTAAATCTTACAACTAAAATTTCATCCACAAAATTTTAGTACAAGACTGGGTGTCCGAAACATATTTCGATTATAATATGCTCAAAGTTAATAAACTTTGTTTCTTAATTTTCCAATTCATATAAAATTATCCCAAGTAAAATGTTCCTCTAGAAGTTTATTTTTTTCATTAAAATATCCATCCCAATAAGCATCAGTATAACCATGAAAGTTTATATCAAAAATTATTTTTCATAATATCCCATGTGAAGTTTTTTATTTAATGTATCTAAAGATTATCCTCATTGTCAACATATGAGTTTTTTTCAGATCACTTTGATATCTCACACATAATTTTATAGCATAAAAAATATAAGGTCTTGAGGTTTTAAGGTAAATAAAACTTCCCATAAGTTTCCAAAAATATTTCTAATTTATACTTTCTTGCAGTTTCATCTTTACTCAACTATGTGCTCACTAAAATAAGAGTAAAAACTTCTTCAGAATCTTCCATTCCAAAATTTTATAACAACTCTATGATGTAAATTTATTGAGATATAAAAATGTATTTTTTCTTTTGTTGGACTTGTAAACCCAAAAATAAATTCAATTCTCCTAACATTGACATATCAAAATTCTTCTTTATTTCTCCAGAAATATATTTATAACATTTTATATATCCCAATAAAAAATTATATCATCCACATAAATAATTAAAATCTAGGTGCTTTAATCCACTTATTTCATATAAAAGTTTTTTATAACTTTTCCTTTAGAAAAATTCAACTTTTTTAGACAACTATCAATTTTGGAGTACCAGACATGTAGAGATTTTTTTAATCTATATAGTATTTTCATCAATTTATAAACCTTTAAATAATATTTATCTAGTAGAAAAACACACAGTTGATCAATGTAAACTTCTTACTCATTATCCCCATTTAATAAAGATGAATTTACATCCATCTAATAAACTATATAAAATCAATGTTAAACCCCTTATAAGAAAATTATAATAGTTTCTAATCTTGCAATCGGGGGAAAATTTTCTTCAAATTTCACACCTTCCACCAGTGCTTAACCTTTACAAAAAATTATTTATTTGTTTATTGAAACTTCTCCATGTTCATTCAGCTTTTTTATATACACCCATTTGTTCCAATAATATTTTTATCTATTGGATGTGGAACAAGTTCATTTGTTTAATTTTTCTGAATTTTATTACAATATCCATTCATTTCATTCACCCATTATTTGTGATTTACTGTTTCTGAAATAGACTTTGGTTCAATCTGTGAAATGTGTGTTGTTTTATATTCTAATATCAACCTTATTCTAGTCTGAATCATGGCTTTTTTATTTCCAATTATATTTTTAGTTTCAAACTATTTCTATAGGGTAGGAAATTTTATAGTTTATCTTCCAACTTTACTTTCCTCATCACATGACTCCTCTAAGTCTTGATATATCTATTTTGGATCACTTTCAATTTCATTGAAAATATTTAGTTTGTCTTCTTCAACATTTTAAACATCTTTTATTAAGGAATATTTATTTTCAACAACTTTCACATCATAAGAATCCACAAACTTTTATAGATGTTTGTTCCAATATTTGTAACTTCTTAATTTTGGTGAATATCCCATGAAAGTTCCCTACTCATATTTTCTATCAAAATTTCTAATATTTGGATTTTTTATTCTTAGAAAAAAGGGACTTAAAAAAACATTAAAACATTTCATTGAAGGTTTGTTGTTATACCATATTTCAGAGAAATTATTTTTTGATTCAAGCCTTAACAATTTTTTTTCACATGTACAATAGTGCTATTGAATTCTCAACAGTAGAAGTTTTAATTTTTGTAATTTTCCAATATACTTATTCTCATCTCTAATGAAGTTTTATTTTTTACTTTATGATACTACATTTTATTTAGGGGTGTATGAATTACTATATTGATGTTTGATTCCATGCTTCTTTAGAAAATATTCAAAATCATTGCATGAGAATTATATACCATTACCAATTATAAAATTATTTATATAAATCTCAATTTCACTATCAACATTATTATGTATATTTGAAAATTTATAAAACCTATAATATGTTTCATAAACATGATGTTGGTCATCCAAGTGAAATTATCAATAAAAGTGATAAAGTGGAAATTTCATTTTATTGATTGATGTCTCATCAATCCACAAATATCTGAGCGAATAATCTTAGTATGTCTAGTATATTGAATTTATAATTTCTTGTGGATTTTAATAATCATATTTCCTTTTTGAAAAGTTATACACACATCATCCTATTTTTTTCTCAATGCTGGTGGATTTTATATAACATTAACTTTATAAAGTTTGTTCATAATTTTTTCCCAATATGCCCAAGTCTATGATGCCACAACTTGTTCTCATCTTCACCAATCAAGAAATAAGAGTCACCAAATTTACTAATCTAAAAAATATTTATGCGGGGTTTTTATCCTCTTGTAACACATTTTCCATCTTCCACACTTCTGATGATGCAATAATATTTTCAAAATATCATTTATTTTCCATCATCACAAAGTTGATTCAGACTAAGAAGGTTGTTATTAAGTCTATTAACTAATATAAACTCATTAGATTTTAGTTTTTGTGGTTCTATTTCAATAGTTTCTATTTTTATGATTTTTAAGGAACTATCATTTCCAAAATTATCTGATCCTTCTTCATGATCATTAATATTTTTAAATATTTTTGTATCTCCCATAATTTGTAAGGATCAAACACTATTAAGAATCCATGGTTTTTTTATTGATTTTAGAGTTTTCTCAAAAATAAAAGATCTTTGTTCAACTATCTTCTTTCTAGATTTATTTTCTTTTCAAGTATAAAAATTTTTCCTTGGAAGTATATTCATACATTCTTTAGAAAAGTGACTCGATTGATCACATATTATACAAACTTCCTCTAGTTAGTCAGGATTATTTTTCATTGAATATTTTATAACATATTGAGATTTCACATTTCTTAATTCACATGTCTTAGAAAGGTTACTCAATATACTTCAACTATTTATTCCCCTCTATTCATGCCTATTTACTAGAAGTGACATGTTATATAAACAGTTGTAATATCTGGGTCCATAAATTTTACAATACCATCAAAACCTGGTTTTCTATAGAAGTATGATTTCTATCTATAGAAATGTTATTGAGTTTCATAACTTATTTATGTTCTTAATTTCTTTAGTAATGGTCTATATTTCCTAGGGAGGTAATTTTCAACTTTAGTGGATGTGATAGGTTTCTCACATCCCTTCTAAACCAAAGTTTTACCAACGCTTTTCTTAACACCTAAAATGTTAGAAAAATTAGTTGTACTATTACATTTAGTGGGTGAATATTTTACATGATTCTTGGAGTGAGTTTTTTTTAGATTTATATGTTTTCAATTTTACTTATGAAGCCTTTCTGAAATTTTCATTCAAATTTATTAAGTAATTTTCAGACTGAAGGAGTTTTGATTAAATTTTGTTAACTTCATCTTCCTTACCTGCTAAATTCTTACTGTGATCCTCAACCATCTTTCCCTATGCATCAATTCTGAATTTGTAGTTTAAGATTTCCTAGATATACTCTTACTATTTCTTAAGTACATTTTTATTCCTTAAAGAACTCTTCCACCTTCTTTCTTAATCATTTTTATTTCTTTCTTGAGAGTTTTGTTTTGACTAAGACATGGTACAAGTTATGATCGGAGATGATTCTATCTATAATATTATTCAACTCTTTATTATTCTTCACTGTTTAACAATTTTCTTTTTTCTAAAAAATTAAAAAGAAGTTTTTTATTCTTTTTAAACTTTCATCATCTGATGAATCAATATCATCTAAGTCATATATTAATTTCTTACTTAGTATTCTTCTTCTATTTCCAGTGAAAAATTTATTTCCACCAATGTACTTATTTTAACCCTAAGAGATTTTTTTCGGCTTCTTCCATAATTTTTTTCTTCAGGATGATATTTCAATTCACTAAATTTATTCTTAGGTAAATTAATAGAAAAAGTTACCAATTCCACCACACTCAAAAAAATATAAAAATTTTTCCTCCATATTGTCCTCTTACTCTTTAATAATTACTGGAGATAAGAGAAATAATTTTTCCATTTAACTCATCATCCTCTTTTTCTTCAAAATCACAAGGATCAACATAACCAACATCTTGAATTTTGATCTTTCTAATAACTTTAAAAGACATTTCATTTTGATCTTGTTTTTTAATTCTAGATCTTTTCTCATTTTATAGGAAATAAGAAAGTTATGTAATTCATCAAGACATAAATCTACTTTATATTTTAAAGAAGTTATTTTAGAATAAAACCTATATAGAAAGTTTCTCATGAGTTTCTTAAAAATTATATAATCTTCCAAGACATCTCTTAAAACTATGATGTTTCATACAACTTCATTCACTCTAGTGAAATACTCATTAATATATTCTTCATATCTCATTATTATTTCTTAAAAATTGATATTCCATATTTGTAGCTTCGATTAATTTACTTGAGTATTTCCTTCAAAAATACATTCAATATTTTCCCACATTATCATTTCTATTTTTATACCCATCACCTTCATGTAAAAACTTCCTAATAGAGTCATAGGAATTTTATTTATATCCTTTCCATAAAATTAAATTTTTCTCTTGTCATCAAAAGTCATGGGAGCATATTTATCAATTAGTGTAAACCCAATAGTTGATGAATCTAAAACCTCCTAGCCAAGAGATAGACGATAGGTTATCCTTCTATTTTTTCACCCATGATAATTTTTTCCATAAAATGTAGGAATTACTATACTATTAATAGACTTTAGATTTTCTATGAGAACGATTTGACAGGGGAACCTACCATGATACTAATTAAAGTTTTGTAGGAATGTTGAAACACTGAGGGGCTGGGGTTGAATCAGTTGTTGTCTTTTTACAAATTTACAACTTCATAAAATTTAACCCCTTGACTTGTTAGAGTTATATTAATTACCAATTTTTATAACAATATCACAAGAATGAAAATGTAATAAAGTAAACAAGGCACACAAGATTTATAAGGTTCAAACTCAATTTAAGAACCTATATCCTTTCCATGAAAACTCCCATGGGTCCATGTAAATTCACTATTAGAAATAAGTGAATACAAATTTTTATCCAAATCCCATTAGTATCCTTTTATCTTTTGATAGTTATGATTATAATGAATCCTATTAGCTTAAAAAATTTTCTTACAAAACTTGAGCCACATAATAAATGTAACTTTGTGAATTCTTCTCTAGGAAAGTTTGTTTAGAAAGTATGTCCAATTTCTCTATCATATTTATCTATTTGGTGTGTCTATGTATGATAAAATCCATCTAATTATCCTTTTATAAAACTAAACCTGATATAAGCTTATGTTATTTCCTATTTAACAAAACTCATCACCTCACAAACTTTCTTCATAGAAACTCTATCCATTGCACTTTACCTTGTAGAACCCCCAATTTTAGGTAATTGACCCTTTATTTATGTATTTTAAGTATATATAATTATTGGGTTATGTTTAGGGAAATTCATAGGTCTTTTTGAATGTTTTTGAGGCTCTCCTAGAGCTTCACATTTTGATCATGGTTAGTAGAAACCATGCAATACCTCCGAGAAACTATGAAAAGGAAAAAATAGGTCACTGGGAAGGCACCCAATTTAGATAAATTATGAGGATGCAAAAGAGAAACTGTGTGAGACTACTATAATTTTAGATGGTTCCTAATGCATTATTGGCACATGTTTTTTTCTAACCATGCGATCCAATCATGTGAGGGGTTGATTGAGGTAGTAGCTCGTTCATAGTTAATGCTCAGTTTTCCTAACTATGCACTCTAACCATGCACCATTAAATTTCATATAAAAAACTTGTGGATATAACTCAGTTTATCCCCTTAAGAAATAATTTTTCCCATAATCTGATCATAACATGAATTGATTTTTCTCCCAAGGATGGAGATACAATTCATTTAGATCTGAGAGCAGTTCCTAGGTGAATCTAAGTGCATTGGAGTCCAAGATTCATTGGTAAGTTCTCATTATTCATCATTTTCCTTATATATCTTCTTATTACCTCCCTTGGAATCATATATATAGTTATTTGGAGATACATCCGTGTTGTTTGATGTCAATATTGATAAGATAAAATTGTTTTTATTGAATGGAATTAGATCTAAGGATGGATCTAGAATATCTAAGAATGTTTTTTTTGAAGTTGTTGTTCCATTTTTCATTTCCATAAAAGTTTGATAGGTAGGTGTATTCTCTCTCAAATACTCTAGATTAAAACTTGAAGGATTAGTTTCAAATTGACTTAATTTCTTGAAATTTTTGTAAAACCCTTATGTGATTTGTTTAGAAACCTATTTAGTAGTATTTTCTTGGAAATTGTGTAAATTGGTAAGTTTTGTGGAAAGTGATTGTGGTTCATGATTTTAAAATAATGGTTTTATTTTAATTCATATAAAATGGTTCAAAAATGTTTTCAATAAAAGGAATGTTCTATTTAAATGGATTTTTATGGTTTGTTTGGCATGGTATTTTGAATTTAATATTTTCCTGAGCTCATTTTCATTAAACGTGACCCTGTGGAAGGGGCATGTTCCATTGGGGGAACTGGTATCGATTACCTTATTATGACTTGGTAGATAAATGAGATACTTATCAGGATAATGGAACTATAAACTGAGCATGAATGTATGGATGTGTGGAATTGTGGAATGAGTATTCCAAATGGAATTTCACAAATGATTTTAAATATTTGTTTTATTAATCTCCATGGAATTTTTTTCTATCTTGGGAAACTATTTTGGCTTTTATATAAACTAATTTAAATTATTTTAAAATATTTTATATAAATGTGATTATAATTTATCTCCTACTGTCATGATCTGGGAAATCATTGAGGTAATCTTATTGAGTTTTATACTCACCCCCCGCTTGAGTGTAGAGTCCGGTACTTTTGAACTAGACTAAAATCTTAGGGATTTGAAAATTTTCATTTACTGGACATACCTTTTTTAAAACAAAGCTTCAAAAATCAATTCCACAAGTTGGAAAGATTTAAGGTGATTTTTTGGGATTAGGTAAAGGTCCGAGGAGTTTCCAGGGCGGATTGATGGGTTTTGGAAGTGTCAGACTGGGAAAAGTAGGTTTTTAAGAAACTGAAGAAGACACATGGTTTTTATGAAATTGTACAACTCACTACAGGTAACCATGTGGCCTTATTTAAGGGGGGAAGTGATGGTATGCATGAGATTTGCATAGTTTTCCAAACTGTGCTCCTATCCAGCACAATGTGCATTAGGAGGTAGTAACCTCACACTGCACACCACACGGGTTGTCATGATTTGGAAAACCATGTGGGTCAAACCATTTGGTTTAGTCTATTTTAAGAAATTGAATTAAATTAAAATAAAATTAAATTAAAAATTAAAAAAAACACTTAAACTCTCTTTTCCTCTCTTATATGCGACACACCCTAGAGGGGCTCTCCCCTAGCCATACGCTCGACCCCCCATCCCAACTCCCTCTTTGATAACCATTTTCCTCGCATTTCTTCATGATTCATCACCGGATCATCAAGGTACTACCTTATCCTCCATCCCCCTCTTTAGATTCAGACGTTTTTGTCCTCCTCATCACTCGATGTAGTTCAACTGAACCTAGGGTTTGAGGGGTTGACCTAATTTAGATTTTCTTTTGGTTTAGGGTTGTGAAAATGGTCTCCCAAGACTTATTCTTATGGATTCCTTCAACCACAACCATAGGCGAGATAGTTAGACTTGTTTCTGTTCGCCACCACCATCCAAGGTGAGTTTTTATTCTTGTTGTTTGGTTTTGAACCCTCTAATTTAGGGTCTTATAGTGTTTATGAGTTACTGGTAATTAATTTGAGGTCCGTTGGTCCATTCTGCATTAATTTTGAGTTCCTATTAATGTTGTAGCAAGAATTGATCAATCTTGAGGGTCTGTGCTCACATAAATAGGTTTGTATATATATAAATATATATAATACTCCATATACTTATTCCCTCATGGATAGGGGACTAAGTTCATTGGTTTAGGAATATATATATTTATATAAATGTATGTGCGTGCGAGTGTGGGGAAGTTTGAGTGGTCACCCCCAATTCTGTTAAGTTCTGAGTATTATATTGGTTAAAACCTAAGGTAGGATCCGTTTCCAAGTCCTCCAATTTTATAAATGCATTAATTAATTGTTTACTAAACTTTAGTTAGATTTAAATTGATGCAGTGAAGTCGTTCGATTAAATGACTCTTAAATGTGAATTTAGTTTGTTTCATGTTTTAAATGATAAATGTAACAAGTGATTTGTTGATAAACAAATTCATAATTTTATAATAAAACCCCTCCAACGGAGGTGCACTGTCTTCAAGATAAAAAGTAGCGATTAGACTTTTATTCTTGCTTGACTTGTTGTATTGATATTTCTTATGCCTTGATTTTATGTTTGAGATATGGAATGTTTAGAACATGGCCCCTAATGGCATTAGAGAAACTGACTTTCCCTTTTTAAATTATTAAATAACTAAGGCACCATCTAAGTGCTTGGCCAAGTTTTAGATTTTATTTACCCATGTGTGATGTTTTTCCACACTTTTAATTTTAGTGTTTTGAAACATTTGATACATTGTTCAGGTGTTCTTGGATTGAACTTTATATGGGTAAGATTTTCTATATTAAATGGTTTGACTTATCTTGTGGATTTCAAAATGTAAAGTAGCATGTTTTCTCACCACTTGACCTACTTAAGGTAACTTCTTCAATATGGTAATCAAATATGAAATGGAAGTTGGAAAGTATAATAAGTATATGACTTGGAAATATTAAATGTAATTGGATAATAGGTTTCATTTCTATAGCACCCCTTACCATGATAATGGAATGTAGCGGAACGAACCTTGATTTTTTTGAAAATGCCTTAAATGGATTAAATGAATGGTTGCATGCTACTTGGCCTTATCACAACAATGAAAGGAAACACTTGAACCAAATGGAATTATTGATTACTTCTGAATTGATTAAATGGTTGAATATACACTTAGCCTTGTCACATTAATGAAAGGTAATGGATTAAACATTATGAGTTATATATGACATCATTATCAAAATAGGAATGGCCTGACTCGAGCTCGCCTTGGATTCCTGAGGGAATGCCTTGAGCACTCGAGGACCCCATTCTGAATTCATGGAGATGAATTGCTTAGGTTAAGACCCACCTAGAAACTGATCCTTGTTTAACCTTGGATGTAACACCCCAAGCTTCCATGGTATGCTTCTCTTTGAATAATACAATAGCTTTCATTGTATGCAACTTTGAGTTCTAGCACACCACGACCAATCAAACTAGCCATTTAAAAAGAAGTTATGAATAGTAATACCAACTATTTGAAAATTTATAAACTTTATTTTTCAAAATGGACTTAATTTTTGGATTTAGAATATCAAAATTAGCTTAGACTGATTTTTTGGTATTTTTCTAAAAACATTCAATTTTGATGAATTGTGAAAAACACTATGTTATTGTTTAAAACCAACTTTTTATTTAAATATTTTTTTTAAATTAAAATTTATTTTAAAGTCAAAATAGATACAAAATAACTATATTAATCCAATTTAATTAATTGGAGTCATTTTATAATAATATTAGATATATAAAATTTTATTGAATTTTTAACGTCTTTTACCCACCTTCTAGGCACATTTGCAAATTTGTGTAAAACGTAACTTTACCGCTTCTATGAATTGAATTTTAAAAATCTGAGTGACACGGTTGACATCAATAAGTAAAATTTGGTTCAATAGGATAAAAAAAAATATTTTTTGTGAATAGTAACTTTTGAATTTTATTTACCACAGTTAAAAGTAAATAGAGCAATTAAAGGTAAAAATGATATTATAATTACCCTAACACATGTCCTAATTCTATTGGATAAGTTTATTTCGACCAAAATCAACATTAGGACAAAAATATGATTCTTTTTTATCCACTTGGATTAGATTAGTACATTTATTATATTTTATTTAAAGAGTAGTTAAAAGTGTTAAATTCAAATTTTAATAACTAATTTTTTTTAATATAGGGTTATACATACGATAAATCAGAATATAAATATTCATTAGAAATCTAAAAATATTTCCTACATCATAGTATTTTATTTATAACTTTTATACATTAAATAAGTAAATTTATTTATAACATAATGATGATGCAATAATTACCTTATTAATGAAAGATTTAAATAATTGATGTTATAAATATTAAAATAAATGTAAATTGAAACTTTTGATGCCATACAAAAATTTTATAGGTTAATATGACATTTTAGGGTTGATTAAATTTATTTTTTTCTAAGAAATACTATTTTTATGACTTTTACAAAAACCAAATACTAAATAGTGTCAAAATTGACATAAATGAGTTTTAAAAAAAATAATATTTTATTAAATTATATAATAGTAAGGCTAGGCCAAAGGACTTATATAATGATATATATGTTATTAATTAACCACTTGAGGTTCTCTTGGTAGTTTATAGTAAGTTTATTATCCATATAGTGTAAAAATACAAGGATACATGGTAAATGTTAAACTATTTAACCAAGAATTAAATCTAAAGGATAAGGTTAATATGGTAAACTAAACTTGTATAAAACCTATTGGTTGGAAAAATTTAGACCCATACCCAACTTATCATTAAAATAAATCCATTTGGATCTATTAGAAACCAAAAATTATTTTATAATAAATTAATATTTCAATATTTTCCTAAAGTGCCCCTTACCTCTCTTATAAAAACATACTTCCCCTTCTCTAAACTTCACACCTCAAAAGCCATTTTTCTCAGACAAAACCTAATAAAATATCCTCCCAAATACCCTCAATTCAACCTAGAGTCCTTAATTTGATCATAAATACAACCTAAGGAGCCCTTTTGTTCAAATCAAAAGAAAGTACCCGAAAAAGAGGTAATTATTTCATCACCTCTTTCAAAGTTATTTTCTTCTTCCACTTTCTATTTATTTGTTGTTTCTATAAAAAAATAATAACTACAGTACCTTATACATGCTGTGATGTTATTATAAATATTTTATAACCATATTCATTATTCTATCCACCCTATTAATGACAAATTCACCATACGTGCGTACGTACGACTTACCGTCTCCACGTCGTGGTGTAGTTTGTTATTAAACACTTCATTATTTAGATGTGTATAATAATGTGTATAATTGATGTAAATAATAAATATAACATTTTAATGATTCTTTATATATAATATACCATAAAATTAAATACTATTTCACCACTAATATAATGATATTGTCGCTTGTTCATACGTATGACTTACCGTCTCCACGGCACAGTGAGATTTCATTCCCCATCATAACCATTCAAGAATAATTTTCATTTAATGATTAAAAATAATGTTTAAGAACTTAATATCATTATGGATATGAATCTAATTCATTCTATCCATAAAAAACACGACTTAATTAAAAAAATATAAAGTAAAATGAATCAGTTAACACCCGAAACAATGATACTACTGAAATATTATTAACAAACAATATTAAAGGATCATATATGGTATTATATTTATGTATGTGGTTCTTGTATAATTAATAAAAATTATTTAACCATTATATATGAATTTAAAGTACCCTCTTATAAGTAAAAGTACAGGGTAAGTGTTAATTTTACAATCTATTTATTATCCGAGATTGTTCATATGTGAGTATCTACTAGGACCTCTTTATCATCCACATCCTTGTTTCTTAAAAATGTATTTAAATTTTTTTAACTATTTACTGGACTAGGGGTTAAAGTCATTTATACCCTTTTTTTACTTTTTATAAAATGGTTTGAATGGAATCTTTCCGTCACTTTCCAAGAAAGTTACTTTATGGCCTTTTCGACAAATTAAGGAAATAATGTTTTTTTAACTTATACGGCAGGTGTGACTATTTTCCGCTGTTATAAACCTTAAAAGCTTCCCTTAAAATCTTATAATAATTTTTTCAAAATAACTGTTTTCGTATACAATTATGTTACTTTTAAATGATTTCAAAATAGAAAGAAATATTTCTCACAAATAGTTTTAATTTCATCTATGTCAACATCCTTTGTTGGATTTTAGGCTTGTTTGAAGTTGATTTATTATAATACAATCTTCCTTATTGTATTGAAGATTTTGTGATATGTTTGACTTTGGATGTGCTATTTTTATACCATTCATGGTTTATGGTTAAAGTATTAACATTTTGTATGCTAGTTTTAATACAAATGTTTATGTTATGTTTCAAACTTTTTATATGAGGAATGCATTGGATGTAGTAAGTGACAGGCGTGGACCGCTATAGCCCCTCAATGCAGTGATAGGTCTCATTAGACAAAATAGTGTCTTGGAACAAGGCCTTGAAAAAATTATTATTTTTATTCTTGGCACAAGGCCTTGAATATATGGTTATGATGTCCGACATTATACATTCCATCATTATGAAATTAGCTATTGATATTACATGTGATTATTCGAATAGTAGAATATCCATGTGAATAAGTAAATGACATTATTTGATTCATCATTTCCATATTACGCTAAATTTTAAAAGGCATGTGTTTTATTCTTATACTTTTTCTTAAATGTTTATTCTTATTTATGATAGATTCTGCTATATTTTGATCCTTACTGAGCATCTGAGCTCACCCCTTTCTTATGTTTTATTTTCCCAGGATTCCAAGTGTATTAGGATTGACCTATAGGGATAGGATAAGGGATATGAGTGTGTCCAAAGGAGACACAATGCTGTTTTTTTTTCATTTCATAATGTAATGTAAAACTTATTTATGTATCTAGTAATTCAAACGCTACTAAACTAATCGGTCTTTAGAGATTTGATCTCTTGTGATCATGCCCATGTTATATAATAATGCACCGAATCTGGGTAACTAGTGTGAGAGAATTATAGTTGGTATCATAGTAAGTTTAGTAAAAACCTTGGAAACTATATTTAGAAAAACTCTGATTAAATAAAATTACCCTAAGATATACTTTGAGTATTAGTTTATAAGAACATCCAATTTTTTTGGTAATGTAGATATTATTTGGGTTTTCCAAGAAATACATCCCTGGTTGGATTCTACAAGTGGACGTGGTTCTGGAACAGATGTACCTAAGAGTGAAAACTCTGACAAGAAGTTTCAAGCTTGACCTGGGGTATCCTGGTACATGACAAAAATCCTTACTACACACCTGGCTTGACACTCCTAATGGATATGATTAGGATAATTCACATTTTATTTACAAATCATTATGAAGGATTTGAGTAAATACTTCCTCAAAGAATTTTTTATTATTATTATATATTATATGCATAAATTTTTCAATTTATATTAAGTATTTTACTAGTTTGTAATTATGTATTTAGATTCATAAACTAATCTAGTGTATGCCATTGTTTAGAAATAGCACCTAGTGGAAGGAACAAAAAACGTATCAACTCATGTAATCCATGTGGGGATTTTCATCCTATTCAAGTTAATTATAGTGGAGCTGGTGATGCAATTGGTTCTGAACAGCTTATAACCGTACTGGGGAAACTCACTCAGGTTATGAATAATAACCTTACCCGTATAAAGCACCCTGATCCACATTACGAAGGTTCAATGTTAGACCGCTTCATGAGGAAAGAACCACCAACATTAAATGGGAATAAAAATATATTTGTATCTGAGCAATGGATAAGTTCCTTAGAGAAAATATTTCATGATTTGGGAGTTGCGAAAGGTAAAAAGTTTTCATGGCAGTTTATCGCCTTACAGGAGATGCAGATCAATGGTGGTCATTAGTTCAAAACATAAAGGAGGATGAACAAGTATCAAATATGGAATGAAGATAGTTTAAAGATATTTTCTTATAAAATTACATTCCTCGTGAACATTGAGCAGATATGGAAAGACAATTTTTGAGTCTCAGGAAAAAGGAGGATGAGAATGTCGCAAAGTATGAGGCGAACTTTACAAGGTTACCAAGACATGATGTAGATTATATACCTAACCCAAGGAGTAAGATTGATAAATTATTTTATGGGTTAAAACTATTTCTCCATTGAGAATTAGTATCACAATCCTTCTCATCATACGAAGATATAGTCTCATGTGCTATCAAGAAAGAAAAATAATTTTCTAAGTATTGTGACTTTAAATCAAAGTAAGAGAAGAAGAGATCTTCTGAACACTCTGGAAATGTAAATAAGGGGAAGAAGGGAAAATTTGTATTTCCATCCTATAGTAAATATGGAAAGAAACACCTTGGCACTTACCTGAAGGGAATGAGAGTCTATTACAAGTGTGGAGAAAAAGTCCACCAAGATTGTGATTAAAAGGGGAAGAAAGAGGCTGTCAATGTTGAATGTTACAGTTGTAAAGAAATGGGGCATTATGCAAATGAATGTACTAAGAATCAGGAAAACTTATCTTAGAAAAGGAAAAGTGATAAAGGTCAATATTATGTGACCAAAACTATAGAGGTTGAAGTTACTAATGATGTGGTGGTAGGCACATTAACTATTTCCTCAAATTCATCCAATGATTTACTTGATTTTGGATCATCACATTCTTTCATATCTTCCCAGTTTTCAAAGAAATTAAATATTTCTAATTTTATTTAACAAGGGAGTTTTTAGTCAAAACTCATAAGGAAAGTATCATTACAAAAAAAAATTTGTGAATCAGTTACCGTTATGGCATAAAAATGTGCTTTATCTGCTGATATCATTGTCATACCCATGATTGAATTTGATATAATCATCAGTATAGATTGGATTTCATACCATGATGTGAAAATTTATTGTAAGAATAAGGAGGTTACAATTTTTTATGATGATAAGGAATCCTTTATCTTTAGAGCAGAAACATAACCATCTGATTCTCATCTACATCCACCCCCAGTAGCTCTACTAAATTCAATTATTGGGGAGGAAGAGAGTGAAATAACTATGGATGAGTAAAGGAATGTTCAAATATAGTATGTACTTATTGTGAAAGAATATTTTGATGTGTTTCCAAAGGATTTACTTGGAAATCCTCCAAAATGAGAAATTGAGTTTTCTATTGACTTAATTCTTGGTTTAAGGCCCATATTGAATACCCCTTAGATAATGACCATTGTGGAATTAGTGGAACTAAAGAAACAACTAGAGGAATTGAGTAATAAAGGATTTATTCTCCCTAGTGTTTCTCCGTGGGGATCCCCTGTTCTTTTTGTTAAGAAGAAATATGGATCTATGAGGTTGTGCATTGACTACAGGGAGATCAAAGATATAACAATAAAGAACAATTATCCCCTACCAAGCATTGATGATTTATTTGATCAACTTCATAGTGATCAATATTTTTTCAAATATTGACCTTTGATCTAGATATCATCAGTTATGTGTAAAGAAGGCAGATATTCCAAAGACAACATTTCATACCAGGTATGGGCATTACGAGTTTACAGTAATTTATTTTGGATTGACTAATGAACCATATATCTTCATGGATCTAATGAATAGATTTTTCAAGGAATATCTTGATGAATTTGTAGTGGTATTTATTGATGATATCTTGGTATACTCCAAAATATATGAAGATTATGAAAATCACTTGCACACTATTCAAAAAACTCTTAGAAGAAATGAATTATATGGTAAGTTTAGCAAGTGTGAATTCTGGCTTTAGGAGATTTATTTTCTTGGCCATATTGTCTCTAAGGATGGAATCTCTATTGATCCTTCAAAGATAAGGGTAATCTAAGAATGGCCAGCACAGATGAGTATAATTGAGGTACATAGTTTTATTGGTTTAGTTGGTTATTATCGGTGTTTCTTCTAGAATTTTGCCCGATTGGATAACCCATTTACCAAGCTCACACATAAAGGGTTACATTTTTTTGGACAAAAGAGTGTGAAGAATGTTTTGAATAATTGAAGAAAATATTAGTTAATGCTCTTATATTGACTCTACCATCAGGGAATGATGGGTTTTTTATTTATAGTGATGCTTCAAAGAAAGGACTTGGTTTTGTCCTTATGAATAATGATAGTGTTATTTACTATGCGTCATAGAAGCTAAAAATTCATGAAAAAAACTATCCTACTCAAGATCTTGAGTTAGCAGCTGTAATATTTTATCTAAAGATATGGAGACACTATCTATATGGTAAAAATGTGAGATATATACTGATAACAAGAGTTTGAAGTATATTTTCTCATAGAAATAACTCAACAAGAGGCAAAGGAGATGGCTTGAACTACTCAAGGATTATGATTGCACTATACACTACCACCTGGGGAAGGAAAATAAGGTGGCAGATGCTTTTAGTAGAAAATATCATGGAGTTATGAACAAGATGAGAGTTGAAAGGGATCCTTTGTTCATGGATCTATTAAAGATGGATATGGGAATAATCATGGAAGGTGAAACATTGATACTTTTTCAAATGGTTTCCAAACCATATTTACTAGAAAGGATAAAATTTTTTCAGTCTAATGATGAGGATTTTCAAAAGAAAATTAAAGTTGTGAATGATGAGAGATTGATTGACTTCATATATGAAGATAGAATTTTGAAATTTGGGAAGAGTCTTTGTGTTCCCGTTATACCTGATCTAAAAAGGGAATTGTTGGAAGATGCTCATAGCTCCAATTTCTCTACACACCCTAGTAGCACTATGATGTATAGCGATTTGAGGGAACATTTTTGGTGGGATAACATGAAGAGGGAGATTACTGATTATGTGTCAAGATGTATAGTTTGTCAACAGGTGAAGGCTGTAAGACAACATCTTGGATGAGTCATGCAACCTATTCCCATACGTGAGTGTAAATGGGATGATATTACTATGGACTTTGTCATGGGGATACTAAAGACTCCTAGAAGGAAAGATGCAATATGGGTTATTGTTGATCGTCTTACCAAGTCAGCACATTTTATTACTATAAGAGAAGATTTACCACTTGAAAATTTAGTAAGACTATATATTAATTAAGTTTTAAGACTTAATGGTGTACCCATATCAATTATTTTTGATTGTGATCCCTATTTTACATCAAGATTCTGAAAAAGTCTTCAAAAAACCCCAGATACTGAACTTTGTTTGAGAACTGCCTACCACCCTCAAACTAATGGAAAATCAGAACGAACTATTCAAACATTAGAAGAGATGTTGAGATCTTTCTCACTTGACTTTCAAGGTATGTGAGAATATTATTTACCTCTGGTAGAATTTTCCTATAACAATAGATTACATTCAAGTATTCAGATGGCACCATATGAAGCATTATATAGAAAGAGATGTTGGACACAAACCTTTTGGGATGATGTTGGCGAAAGAAAACTCGTAGGCCCAAAACTTGTTGAGGAAATAATAGAAAAAGTAAAGATTATCCAAACCCACATCAAAGTAGCTCAAAGTAGGAAAAAGAGCTATACCAATAACTTAAAGAAGTATTTATAATTACAAATTGGTGATTATGGTTTCATGAAGGTATCTCCATGTAAGGGTGTTATACGATTTGGTAAAAAGAGAAAATTAAGTCCTAGGTACATTAGAGCTTTTGAAATTTTAGAATGAATTGGAGTTGTAGCTTACTATATGATAATGCTTCCAAATCTCTACAAAGTTCATGATGTGTTCTACATATCATTGTTGAGAAAATACATTCAAAATAGACTTCATTTTTGGATTTAGAATATCAAAATTATCTTAGGGTTAATTTTTTGTATTTTCCTGAAAACTTTCAATTTTTGATGAATAGTGAGAAAAACTCTATTATTGTTTAAAACTGACTTTTTATTTAAATAATTATTTTTAAATTTAAATTTATTTTAAAGTAAAAATATATACATAATACCAATATTAATCCAATTTAATTCATTGGAGTCATTTTATAATAAGATTAGATATATAAAATTTTATTGAATTTTTTAATGTCTTTTACCCACCTTCTAGGCACATTTTCAAATTTGCATAAAACATAATTTTACCAGTCTTGTGAATTGAATTTCAAAAATCTAAGAGACATGGTTGAAATCAGTAAGTAAAATGTGGTTTAATAGGATGAATATAATTTTTAGTGAATAGTAACTTTTGAATTTTATTTACCATGGTTAAAAGTAAATAGGGTAATTAAAGGTAAACATGATATTATAATTAACCTAACACATGTCATAATTCTATTGGATAAGTGTATTTCAACCAAAATAAACCTTAAGAAAAAAATATGATTCTTTTTTATCCACTTGGATTAAATTAAGACATTTATTATATTTTATTTAAAGAAGAGTTAAAAGTGTTAAATTCAAATTTTAATAACTATTTTTTTGATATAGGGTTATACATAAAAAAATCGACTATAAATATTGATTAGGAAGATAAAAATATTTCCCTCATCATAGTATTTTATTTATAATTTTAGACACTAAATAATTAAATTTATTTATGAAACAATGATGATGCAATAATTACCTTATTAATGAAAGATTAAAATAATTGATGTTATAAATATTAGAATAAATGAAAATTGAAACTTTTGATACCATAAATGAATTTTATATGTTAATATGACATGTTAGGGTTGATTCAATTTGTTTTTTTGAAGAAATCAGATTGTTATGACTTTCAAAAAAACCAAATACTAAATTGTGTCAAAAATTGACACAAACAAGTTTTTACAACAAATACCATTTTATTAAATTATATAATAGTCCTAAAAATATAAGGTTAGTCCAAATGACTTATATAATTATAGATATGTTATTAATGAACCACTTGAGGTTCTCTTGATAGTTTATAGTAAGTTTATTAACCATATAGTGTAAAAATACAAGGCACATGAGCCTCAGCCCAGTTGGTGAGGACTCCTTAAGTGCATCCACGAGACCTGGGATCAAATCCAGGTGGAGGATAATTTACGGGGTACTGTAGCAGTACTATATCAGGGATTGTAGTAGTACTATAGCAGGGACTGTAGTAGTACTATAGCAGGTACTGTAGCAGGAACTGTGCAGAACTATAGTAGGTACTGTAGCGGGAACTGTAGTAGGCACTGTAGCAGCCGGGAATATTCCCCCGTTTGGGCCTTCGGGCAACCGATTTGGCCCCTCAAGTCATTTAAGGCCTTCGGGCCACCTAGGAATTCAGGTCAGTAAGGCTTTTGGGCCACCTCAAGGCCTTCGGGCCATCTTAAGTGCAGATGAAAACCAGACAACCTACAAGGAACAAACTTCAGAGGAGGAGCAAGAAGCTTTCACCATAGCAGAAGCTAAACGGATTGCAAGAATGAGAGGGTATGTCTCCTGCCATCGGGACAAGCCTATTAATGTATGGTAAAGCCTATCCAAACAGTCATGCGAAGGTGGAGAGCTGATTTCACAATGAATATGTTGGGGAGAAGCTGTTCCAAGTAGTTAGTCTGGGTTGTATGTAATGTTTGAAGCCTACAGGCATTGAATTCCTCCAAGGCCTATGGGCCATGTAATACTTACACCTACGGGCCTTTTAAGGGTTCCACATCACCCCTTGAAAGGTGGATTATCAAAATCAATAAAAAATGAAGGCTTTTGGGCCATTGGAGGAGGAGTGTAAAAATACAAGGAGACATGGTAAATGATAAACTGTTTTACCAAGAATTAAAAATAAAAAATAAGGTTAATATTTTGACATAAACTTGTCTAAAACCTATTGGTTGAAAGGATTTAGAACCATCCTCACCTTATCCTAGAAATAAATCCATTTGTAGATATTAGAAACCGAAAATTATCTTATAATAAATTAATATTTCAGGCTTTTCCTAAAGTGCCCCTCACATCTCTTATAAAAGGGTACTTACCCTTCTCTTAACTTCACACATCCAAAGCAATTTGTCTTAGCCAAAACCTAATCAAATAGACTCCCAACTACCCTCAATTCAACCTAGATGCCTTACTTTGATCATAAATCCAACCTAAGGATCCATTTTGTTCAAATCAAAAGGAAGCACCCAAAGAAGATGTAATTATTTCATCACCTCTTCAAAGTTCTTTTCTTCTTCCACTTCCTTTTTATTTGTTGTTTACATACCAAAATAATAAATCTAGTACCTTCTACATACTGTTATGTTATTATAAATATGGTACAACCATATTCATTATTCTATACATCCTATGAATGACAAAGTCACTAAACGTGCGTACGTATGACTTACCATCTCCACGTCATGGTGTAGTTTATTATTCAACAATTAGTTATTTAGATGGGTATAATAATGAGTATAATTAATTTAAATAATAAATATAACATGTTAATTATTCTTTATATATAATATACCATCCAATTACATACAATTTCACTAATAATATAATGATATTGTCACTCGTGCGTACGTACCACTTACCGTCTCCACGACGCGATAAGATTTCGTTACCCATCGTAACCATTCAAGAATAATTTTCATTTGATGATTTAAAATAATGTTTAATAAATTAATATCATTCTGTATATGAATCAAATACATCCTATCCATAACAAACAAGACTTACATAACAAAATATATAAAGGAAAATGAATCAGTTAACACCTGAAACAATGATACTTCTTAAATATTATTAACAAGCAATATTAAATGATCATATATGATATCATATTTATGTATTCAGTTATTTTATAATTTAATAAAAATTATTTAACCATTATACAAGAAGTTAACATACCCTTGGCTAAGGAAAATTACAAGGTAAAGGTTAATTTTACAATCTCTTTATTATCCGAGGTTGTTTATATGTGAGTATCTACTGGGACCTCTTTATCATCCACATCCATATTTATTAAAAATGTATTTCAAAACATTTTTAATATCTATTGGACTATGGGTTAAATTCATTTATACCCTTGTTTTACTTTTTATAAAATGTTTTTAATGGAATCTTTTAGTCTATTTCCAAAGAAGGTACTTTATGACTTTTTCGACAAATTAAGGAAAGAATGTTTTTTAACTTATACGGTGGGTGTGGCTATTTTTTGATGTTATAAACCTTCAAATATTACCTTAAAAGTTTATAATAATATTTTTAAAATAAATGTTTTATTTTATAATTACATCACTTTTAAATGATTTCATAAAAGAAAGAGATATTTCTCTAAAATAGTTTTGATTTCATCTATGTCAACATCCTTTGTTTGATTTTATGCCTGTTTGAAGTTGATTTATTATTATACAATCTTCCATATTATATTGAAGGTTTTGTGATATGTTTGACTATGGATGTGCTATTTTTATACCATTCATAGTTTATATTTGAAGTATTAACATTGCGTATGCTAGTTTTAATACGAATGTTTATGTTATGTTTCAGCCTTTTCATATGAGGAACTAATTGGACATAGTAAGTCATAGGTGGGACCCACTATATCCCCTCGATGCATCTGTTGGTCTCATGAGAAAAACTAGTGTCTTGGAACAAGGCCTTGAAAAAATTATTATTATTAGTTTTGGCATGATGCCTTGAATATGTGGTTATGATGTATGGCATTATGTATTCCATCATTATGAAATTAGCTATTGATATTACATGTGATTTTTTGACTACTAGAATATCCATGTGAATAAGTAAATGGAATTATTTGATTTATCTTTGCCATATTATTCTGAATTTTAAGTTTAAAAGACTTGTGTTTTAGTCTTATAATTTTCCATAAATGTTTATGCTTATTTCTGATAGATTCTTCTATATTGTTATCCTTACTGAGCATCTGAGGTCACCCCTTTCTTATGTTTTATTTTTCCAAGATGCCAAGAAGTGTATTATGATTGACCTATAGGGATAGTCTAAGGGATATGAGTGTGTCCAAATGATTCACAATGTTGTTTTTTTTCATTTTATAATGTAATGTAAAACTTATGTATGTATCCAATACTTATAAGGCTACTAAACTAATCGGTATTTTGAGACTTGATCTCTTGTGATCATGAAAATTTTATGTAATAATGCACCACCTTTAGGTGACTAAGGTCGGGGAATTACATTGGATTCCTAGTATGTAACCGTAGGATCCCCCATGTAGTGCTATAGGATGCCTTGAATATAGTCCTTGGATCCAACATTGATAAGTAGGTTCCATAGTTAAATCCCATCAAGCCCAATCATTGCTTAGCCCCATTTTACCTTGAATGAACTCCTTGGACTCAGTAAAAATATTATTGTGGAATTACTTGGACGATTCTCCTTGGATCACACTCGTACCCCACTCTAGGAGGTCTTGGATACACTCCTTAGATCCATCAATGACAAGTAAGATCCAAGGTTAAAGCCCATCAGGCCTACTCATTGATTAGCCCCATTTTACCTTGGACGAACTCCTTGGACTTGGTAGGTGTCTGATTTTGGAATGTCTTAGATTATTATCCTTGGATTACACTCTTACCCTTAGATAAACTATAGTTATTATTGAGTTGGAGACCCTTGAGGTCTATGTTTCCTTGGTTATTACCTTGGAACTTCATTATTAAATATCATCACAGGTTGCCTTATTACATCTTGGAAACCTCATTATTGTTAACACGTGACTTATTTATAAACTGTTAATAATAAAACAATGAATTGGTTACATGTTCAGACACCAGTTGGGGGATGGAGCAGGTACTTTGTTATTTAGTCACATTGTACTACTTTACTTTGTATATACATGTTTGCACACTATTTAATTTACATTGCACTATAGGGATTGGGATAGACACTGTGGGTTCCAGTCTATTGAGATTATTATCTCACATTCTGCTTGGGTACCCGTGGTATCTGATTAGACCTTATAATTTCATGATCTAGGTTGTTTGCTACATTGCTTATACCTAGGAGTTGGGAGAAAAGGACCGAGATGAAGCTTGAGATGCTCATGGAGATCACCCATGGGGATTTTTTGTCCTTTATTTATTATTGTAATATATTTTAAATATTGTTTTATTTCATACTACTTTCCATCATGAATCTTTACCATGTCATGCATTCATCTGTTGTACAAATTGGCATTGGGAACTTTTGTTCAGTTATATAAGAATCTGTCTTTAGTTGCTTTGTCAATTATTTATTACTGCTTCTATTATTGATTTTTATTTAATCTATAATACCACTATTCATATCTGATAAGAATATATATTCTCTATTATATCACCTCCTGAGACCCTTTCTTCTATTTAGAAGCCTCTAGCATACGAGGAGACACACTTAAAGCCATGTGACCCACCAGTCCAGCTATTGGTTTGATGGTAAGATAGGCTAGGTTGTTACAAAGTGGTATCAGAGAAAGGTTAAAACTTTTCATTTTCCTTACTATTTTGGATTGGTATATAGGATAGTAGGAATATGTTAGTTCTTGGTTAATAAGTGTGCTTGGGACTAATCACCCAATGTACGGGAAATGACCAAGTGGCCATGGATGGGAATTTTTGTTCATGATGTTTTCTATTACATTTGATATGATTTCACCTTAAGTGACAATTTTAATTTTATCTAATTATTATTTCATGAGTTTATGGTGTTTTTATCATTTTCCTGATTCAAAAAGGAAATTTCATTGCATGCATCCTGCTAGGCACATAGAAATTCACAAGCCATGCATTGTACCGTGCCATGTAGTTTCATTTTTTTTCCTGTTGATTAGAACTATGTGTTTTGAATGTATGACACAACTTTGTTTTTAGTATCATGATTTTATAGGCTATGTTAAGTATCCTAGTAACATTATTAGTTTGTACCTTCTAAGGTAATTATTAATCATGTTTTTTGGTGAGTGTAACATGTCTAGTTGATTATATTCCATGCTTCTGTGTTTATTTCTTGGGATAACATGATTATTCTATTTTGATATATGTAAACTGGTTGAGATTAAAATGATATCCAATTTTTAATTGTAACGTGTATGGTTTTCTTAAAATTTGGAAAAGGTAACCCGTATACTTTAGCAATTGATTAAATGAAAAGGGTGCTAATAGTGAATTGGTTTGATTAAATGGGAGCCAAAATGCCAAGATGTAAAGTGTATGTGAACTTTATATATTGGTATATGACCACCCATGTGACTAAAACTTTATGAGTTTGAGCATGTTATAATTTTAAATAGATTGGTTAGGTACTTAAATGAACAACTAGGCCCAATTATACTAGTTGATGCATGTTCCTTATGAGATAACCTAGTATGGGTATTGAGACTCTTAATAATTAAGCAACAACTTTTGGGTTGCATTCTGATGAACTCAGTTTGGCTTAATGGGACCCTTGTAGGTCACCTTAACTGTTAAAAAGGAATTGTTTTGTAAAATTTCCTAATAAAGATAAAATGTTATTAAATGTTTAATGGTTAAAAAGGGGGTTTTATAAAACTTGACTGTTTTTTCCTGGGGCGTCGGTTAAAATCAAGTACCTTGTGATTTTTTTTTGAAAAATGGTACTTGATATTTTTATTAAATATTTTTTTATTAAATATTAAATGTCATTAAATATAAAGAGATTATAAAGGGAACTTGTATTCGTTTCCTTAGTTTAAACCCTCGTGTAAGGGTAATTTGAGTTTATCCTTTGAGTTTCCTTGGAATGGAACCATGTACATTTTTTGTAGGTGGTATTTTCTTTATAAATGGATTAATGACCGGATTTTGAGCCTAGTGATTTCAGTTGGAATAAACCAATGATAGTATTGGCACTTTTTTTTTGTAAGGGGCTAGCCTGTGGTAGGTATAACCTTTAGATTTGAATGCCTTGCTAGTTCCATGAGGTTTCCTGACATTTTCTGCCATTCGAGGGCCATTTTCCCTAGTAGGACTTTCAGTTTCCAATGAAATCCTTGTTCGGATGGGGGTTCATGGTTTATTTAGCCTTTTTATGGGTGTGAGAAATGAGTGATACTTGTTTTCAGTAGGTTTGACATGCCTGAGGCATGGTCATCTGCTTTGTAGGTCATTTAACCCTTTCTTCTTCTTGGTAATGGAAGAATTGGTATGGAATCATCTAGAGAAATGGTAATATGATGCCATAAGAATCTAAAATAAACCTCTTGTGTTGTTTTATATGGTCTTGGGTTATCTCTATAGTAGAGTGTCCTGGCATTAAAGAGTTAGTTTCATCGCAATGACTGGGATGGCTTTCAGAAGAATCGGGAATTTCAACACACCAGTCTCATTTTTTTGTCTTTATTTAAATGTTTTAACATTATGATCATGTATTAGAGGAGTTTCCCATTAGTTTTAGTGGTCACACGTCCTTCCAAGTGTAAGGAACACCTAATAGGACCATTGAAAATGGTCGCTTCTACTTAAAATCCCTTGGGGCTGTTCAGGTTTGTGAATGTTTGTGCTTGCTTGGCAGCATGATTTTGATTTGGTTTGTGGTGTATGAAACCTTGGGAAAACACCTATAGTCTTGGAGGACTTTAGTGGTTAAATATAGAGTGATCACGGAATACCTTGGGTAGTAAAGGAATGTGTTTGGTTAAATGTTGGTGCATCCGCAAGTGAAGCCAAGCTTCTTCCTTGAAGTCGACCAGCTGTGGTTCGACTGTTTTTTCTTCCATTAGTTGGGTGTATTTGACTGGAAACCATTCCAACCCTATTAGTTTATTCTACTAAGTGATGAGCATGTCCCCTATCTTGACATCATCCTAGATGCACTAAGAGAGCTTCAGTATTACGCTGTGTTAAAACTTTAAGCTATTGAGCTTCTTGGGTGATCTTTATCAGTGCTACACACTAACATGTGGTTCTTATCGAGGCTTGATAAGTTATGAGTGATTACTGGGTTCCCAAGTAGTAACTCCTTGGTCATAATCATGGTTTCTAACCGTTTCTTTTGAATTATGCTGTCCTCTAAATCCGGACACCTCCAAGATAAGTTATCCAAGTGGATCCACTCGTTCTCTCTCTCTTTTTCAATGTTTACGATCATAAGGTACTATTTTAAAGAATGTTTCCAAGTGAAGGCAAGTGTGGTTTCAAGGTCAGAAGTGTCTTATGAGAAAGATTTAATGATCAGTTTCTGCTAGGTCGATAGGGATCCAAACGTTCCTTTTTAATGAAATAACACAAGGAGTGGTGTTCAGATGCTTAGAGGCATGATTTGTAAAAAAATTCAAATAGTGGAGGTACTGTGACTTTTATTTTTTCATTTTTTAGGTTAAAGACCAAAGATGGAGAGCACATTAGGCTTGATGTTTAAGGATACAATGACATGATCATGTCTTTATCTAAATGGGCACGTGAAATCTCCATTTTGGTGTTTTAGTTGGAAAATGAGTGTTGGCTCGGGTTGTAAAGGCTTGAGTGGAGAATGCATAAAAAGTGCTCAAAGGTTCATTGGGTGTTGGAAACACAATGCAACCATTTGAAGGAAACTTCATGACCCTTGTAGGTTGGGTAATGTTTTCGTTATTTCTGAAGGCTTCTTGAAGACAAAAAGTTTTAAGGTGGGGATATTGTAGAGTCCTGCGCTTTTCAACCAGACTAAAATCTGATGGATTTTGAATTTTTTCATTTACTAGCATGCCTTTTTTTTAAACCAAGATCAAGAACTCAATTTTGCGGATTAGAGTTATTTAAGGTGATATTTTTGGGCATGGGTAAAGGCTCGAGGAGTTTCCCGGGTGGTTCTATTGGTTTTAGAAGTGCTAGACTGGGAAAAGTAAGTTTTTAAGAACCTGCGGAAGGAACAGAGTTTTTATAAAACAACGTGTCCCACTATAGGTAACCATAAGGCCTTATTTAAGGGGGAAAGTGGCAGTATGCATGGTCTTCCAAACCATACACCTAGCCCGCACGATGTGCGTTATGAGGAAGTATCCTCACAATTTACACTACACGATTTTCACACAGTTTGGAAAACCACATGGCTCAAACCATGCAGTTGGGTCTATTTTAAGAAAATGAATTAAATTAAATTAAAATAAAATTTAAAATAAAAACAAAACACTTAAACTCTCCCTTCCTCGCTCATACGCGATGCACCCTTGAGGGTCTCTCCCCTAGTCGTGTGCTCAACCCCCATCCTGATTCCATCTTCAACCACCATTTTTATTCCCTTTATTTACAATTATTCACTAGATCATCAAGTTATGGCCTTCTATTCCATCCTCCTACTTCTCTTAGGACATTTTTGGCCTCATCGTTGCTCTGTGCGGTTCGGCCAAACCTAGGGGTTGAGGGGTTGACCCGATTTCAGTTTTCTTTTGGTTTAGGGTTGTATGAATGGTCCCCCGAGATCTATTTTTTTAGATTCTATCAATCACTGATGAAGGTGAGGCGGTTCAGCTTGTTTCGGTTTGCTTCCACCATATGAGGTGAGGTTTTATTCTTACTTTTTGGTTTCTCACCCTCTAATTTAGGGTCTTGTGGTGTTTATGAGTTCATGGGGATTAATTTGAGGTGCGTTGGTCCTTGCTGCATAAATTTTGAGTTCATATTAATGTTTTAGTGATATTTGATCAATCTTGAGGGTTTGTTCTCACATACATAGGTATGTATATATATATATAATCCTCCATGTATTTATTCCCTCATGGCATGGGTGTTGGAACCATGGTCTTCTATGTATGATTTGGAGTGTGGTTTGTGTTTGTTGTTAATGGAAGTTCGGATCGTGTACCAGCAAAGCGATCATACCGTTCAAGCACACAACAGTATTGAAGGTGGTGCCATTTCCCAGTGTTTGCCAAATTTTTGGGGTCCAAAAGTTGGAGGTTGGTGAGCATCGTGAAAAGTGGATTTCCAGGAAGATCATAATTTAATATGGAAAAGACATGAGTTTCGCGAAGATGGGATGCATGGACTAGGTTTCGCGAAGACCAGAAGAATGGAGGCGGTGAGTCTTTGCGATTACGTCAAGCTTCGCGAACGGCAGAGGATGGAGAGCTTCGCGGCGATGCAGGGCTTTGAAAGGGAGCTTCGTGGCAAAGGCGCGAAGGAATGATGACGGTGATTCTTCATGATTACGTTAAGCTCCGCGAACGGAAAATTGCCGTGGTGCTTCGCGATTTGGACAGAATTCTGGCAAGATCTTTGGAGCTTCGCGATTTGAGCTGACGTGGCGCTAACTTCGCGCGGAAGGGTCGAGGGTCGGTGGAATCACCTATAAATAGAGGCCGACCCCCTCAAGAAAAGTATAGATAATTTCAGAAAAAGTCCTTTGCTCTCGGTTTGCAAAGGTCTCTCGCGAAGGCAGTGTACTTCGCGAAAGAGGAGCTTCGCGGCGGCTATTCTAGCTCCGCGAAAGACGTGCGCCCCGCGTTGGCTCAGAAAGCTTCGCGAAGAGGCAGGAGCTTCGCGATAGCCAAGAATTTCGAAGGCTGGATCATCGCGAGAGTGCTTCGCGATCGAGCTTCGCGAAATGGCAGGGGCTCTGCGAAGTCTTATTTGAGCTTTGCAAAATTGGGAGCCTTGCGAAGTAGGGTACTTTGCGAAGGCCTCTTCCAAAGGTTGTTTGCCCTGTGGAGAAGGGAAAAGGGGGTATTCATCAGTGGTTGGAATTTGGATTTTAACAGAGCATTAACTCAGGACTCTGATGCAATCAAAGTCTCATGCTGAACATGGGACAATGAAATTCATGACTATTAATTGAAGAGACCTTCACGTCTATAAACTGAGTGTGACTTCACCAACGGTAGTGAGCCAGGGGGAGTCAACGGGAGTGACCCGAGGGAAGCAGTGATATATTCCTGAACTTTTGTAAAGGTAGTGATCCTGGGACAGAGTGACTGTACCCAAAATTTTGTAATATACATCTAGTGAAGTATAGTGGATTTTGGTATGACCGACAACCTGTCGGCGTATTCTCCTTGGACGTAGCCCTTAGTGGTGAACCAAGTAAAAATGGCTGTGTCTTCTCTGTGCATGTGAATGTTTGCTTTCTAATCATAATCATCATACAGGTTCAACAAGTTCCTACCAATGTGGGAACAAGATCCATCACATTAAAAGAAAAATTGGTCACCCTGATTCACCCCTCCCCTCTCAGGGTGTCCCGGGGTCCTTCAAGTGGTATCAGAGGCAGGTTGCTGGTGTTGAATCTGACCTTTTTCGTCATGGAAAACGCGGTCAATGTCAGGGGAGTCCCTCACTTCGATGGAAGCAATTTACAGATCTGGAAGAACAGAATGAGATCTCATCTAAGATCTCTTGGGATGGAAGTTCTCTTTTCTACTGTGCAAGGAATACAAGTCACTGATCCAACAGGCCTAGCTATGAATGAAACAAACATGAAACTTCTTGATGCAGATTCTAAAGCACAGAATGCACTCACTGCAACCCTTTCTGATTAGATATACCTAAAGGTGATGAATTGCACGTCAGTAAAATCCATGTGGGATAAACTTGAGAATATTTATGAAGGAGATAGCAAAGTGAAGGAGGCGAAAATAAAAGTGCTGCACAATCAGTTTGATGATATGAAGATGCATCCAGATGAGAATGCAAACTCATTCTTCAATTGAATTACTGAATTAGTTGGAGCAATTCGGGGTCTAGGTGAATAAATCAAAGACATTGATATTGTAAAGAAAATATTGAGAAGACTTACACCTCTGTATAATGCGAAGGTGTCATCCCTTGAGGAAAGAGATCTTTCCAAACTTTTTTCTAGATGATCTACTGAGCAGCTTGGTAGCATATAAAATGAGAGTCAAACCAGAAGATGCTACGACTCGGGTGAGCAAGGAAATGGCATTCAAGTCCATGGATAAACTGAAAATCTCAAAGGATAGTAGTGGTGAAGATGACGAAGAAAAAGAAATTCTTTCTCTCATTGCAAAGAAGTTTCAGAATGGGAAAGGGAAATTCAAAGGGAAGTTACCTCTCGCGTGTTTCCGTTGTGGAAAAGTCAGGCACATTGCCTCTCAGTGCTTAAAAATGATCAATGATGAAGACATTGAGGATGAAATCCTCAAGAAGCCTTAGAGAAGGTTCTTCAAAAAGGGAGACTTCAAATCTGGTAAGAAAATGCAAAGGAAGAGTTTTGTCTGTGAAGAGGAAGAAGATGATAATGAATTCTGTGATTAAGAAGAACCATAATTCAAAACTGGGAACCATGCTTCTATGATGGACACTGTTGAAAAGCCAAAAGATACTGAAGGAGAAAAACAACTGAGAACTTGTGTAGATCCTGAGATACAACTTAAGGATGCGTTTAGTAAGCTTAAGATTAAATGTAAGATCTGCAATAAGTGGAAATCAATTGTAGAAGAATAAACTGAATACGTTGATCAACTTGAAGCTGAAATTGAACGACTGGAAGAATTTGTGAAGGTACAGTCTAAAATAATTGAAAGCAATGATGATGTAGTAGATCTAAAGCTGAGAATTGAAGAGCAGGCAAAGGTCATCAATGACCTCACATCCAGACTGGATGAAAAATCCAAGACTACTGAGGGTCTTGAGGAGGAAATAGTTACTCTAAGGAGTAAACTGGGGACTGAATCAGTTCCAAAAGAATCGAGGAAGAAAATACAGTTCGGAAGATTCTCAAATGAAGAATTACTAGCAAGATCCAAGTGTGGTTCAGATGGGGTTGGTAAAATCTTGAGTGATCAAAGACCCGCTTGCATGGGAAAGAGTGGAATTGGCTGTGAGGTTGAGACATCAACTGCTGAAAGTGAAAAGACCCAAAAGAAAGATAAGATGAAAGTTGAACATGTTGAAACGTTGCCTAGAGTTCCGAAAAAGGAACCCTCAATCCAAACTAAAAGGGGACCTAAAAATTATCCTCAAACATTCAGAAATGACAGACAATATTACTTTTCTCCCAAGGAAGAAGGTATGAGAAGAAATTCAACTGAGAAGTCATTTCCTCTCATGAAGTGTCAGTTCTGTGGCTATCTAGGCCATACCATGTCATATTGTGAAGAGGCAAGAATCTATCTGAATGGAGAAGATATAGAATCTCAACAAAGGAGAACAATTTCATATCCTAATTCTTATAGAAGAAATAATTTTTATGGATATTGTTTTTGTTGTTCTAACTTTGGTCATAAGGCCGCTAATTGCAGGCAGAGAAGGGACATGGACACCTCATACCGAAGTTCAAGATAAGTCAAGTCTCGTTAGCAAGACAGTGTTGCTCTTTCAAACAGGTTTTCACCTCTCAAAGAAGACTTTGACTATGAAGAACCTGGGTATGCGGAAGAGATAATTGAAAGACCATCAGTTCTCTTTACTCGATCTAATGTCTCATGGAAGGAAAGGAAGAAGATTGAGAAATCCAACCTTGCAGAGGTGGCCCTCAAAGCTAGAAAGAACAACAGTACCTGGATTCTGGATAGCGGTTGTTCATCTCATATGACAGGTAATGCCGGCCTACTAACGAATATCATAAAGAATGTTGATGGTACAGTAAGATTTGGTAATGATGGGGCTCTAAAAATAAAAGGGAATGGAAGTACCAAATTAGCTAATGGAGAACTAAAGAAGACTGAAGTCCTTTACGTAGATGTCCTACGTCATAATCTCCTCAGCGTGAGTCAACTCTGTGACTCAGGACTTGTAGTTAATTTTAATCAGAAAGGCTGCACTATCAAGGGAAAAACCGACAATTCACTTATGAAGGGATGCAGAATAGAAGGCAACTTGTATCAGGTTGACAGTGAAGAAAATGTATGTCACATGACTGTTGAAGAAGAAGACAATTTGTGGCATCGGAGATTGGGACACATCAATCAACAAGACATGGAGAAAATATCAAAATTGAGGATTGTCATGGACATCCCCAACCTGAAGCGTGAGCCTAAAAAATCTCGTGATGCTTGTATTCGTGGGAAGCTGGTCTGCAGTTCATATCGGCCAAAGATGAAAAAGGCGTCTCACCTTCTTGATCTGATTCATACAGATGTTTTTGGTCCAATAAATGTTGCCGGAACACATGGAGAAAGGTACTTTGTCCTTTTCATAGATGATTACAGTAGAATGGAATGTGTGATGGTCATTCACAGGAAACAACAAGTCCTTGACTGCATGAAAACATATCGGCGAATCGCCGAGAATGATACTGGACGAAAAATCAAAGTGTTGAGATCTGACAATGGAGGAGAATACACGTCCATTGAATTTGAGAATTATCTATAGAAGCATGTGATACAACATGAGGTAGCTGCTGTAAGAACTCCACAACAAAATGGAGTTGTTGAACGTAGGAATCGACAGGTGAACAACATGGCACGAACTATGCTGATTGAGAGTTGTATTCCACGACATTACTGGAAAGAGGTTGTTCAAGCTGCAGTGTACATTCAGAATCGAACAGGACTTTATATGGGTGAGACGAAGACACCATATGAATTGTGGCCTGGACGGAAGCCTTCTCTAAAATACTTTCCTGTATTTGTAAGTAAACGCTTCATCAGGAACAAAGAAGGAAATCAAGGGAAATATGGCGACAATGCAGATGAAGGAATTTTCCTTGGTTACTCAATGAACAGGAAAGCCTACAAATGTTTCAACAAGCGTTTGGGAAGAATTGTGGAAAGCAGTGATGTTAAGATAATTGAAGAGAAAACCACAAATTCTTCAAGGACGTCATATGCTGATGTGATAGAAAGTCAGGAAGAATGTGAACGTGAAGAAAATACAAGTGCAGAAATTGATGAAGTTGTTCAAAACACTCAGCAGTCACATCATGATGTTGACTCAGAAGAAGAATCTGAAGAAGACACTATAGCTGAAGAAAATGCTACTGAACCATGCAGGAGAAATCGAAGAGCTGAGATTGATCCATCCAACATAATTGGGGACAAAAGTGCACCCACTCAAACAAGGAGGATGAGGAATAACACGCAGTCTGTATTTCTATCAGTTTTAGAGCCATCCTCATTTGAAGAAGCTGCAAATGATGAATCTTGGGTGAAATCCATGAATGATGAATTAGATCAGATTGACAAGAATCAGACATGGGATCTTGTACAGAGACCCGAAGGTCAGAATGTGATTGGTACCAAATGGATCTTCAAATATAAGTTTGATGAGCATGGAAATGTCATCAGAAACAAGGCACGACTGGTATGTAAAGGATACTCTTATATTGAAGGCATTGATGTTGAAGAAACCCTTGCTCCAGTGGCTAGACTGGAGTCAATCAGGCTTTTCCTTGCCATGGCACTCCAAAGAGGATATAAAGTATATCAAATGGAAGTTAAGACAGCATTCTTGAATGGTTTACTCGAAGAAGAAGTCTACATTGAACAACCAGTGGGCTTTGTCTTGGGTACCGACGAAACAAATGTCTGCAAACTGAAGAAAGCTCTATATGGTTTGAAGCAGGCACCACGGGCGTGGTACTCATGGCTAGATTCATATCTCAAGAAGTTGGAATTCAAAAGAGGAGGAGTTGATCACAATATCTATGTGAAGAATTCTCCAAAATATCAATTCATGGTACTTGTCTACGTTGATGACATCATATTTGGTGGCAGTAGGCAGAAATCAGTGGATGAATTTGCCAACCACATGAAATCAGAATTTGAAATGTCTATGATTGGGGAGCTCACATATTTCTTGGGGCTACAAGTGATTCAAAAGAAGGAATACACTTTCATTTATCAGAAAAAATATGCAAGATAGTTGCTGAAGAAGTTCAATATGCAAGACTCCAAACCAATGTCAACTCCGATTGCAGTTGGAACTAAACTTGGAAAGCATGAGGATGGGAACTCTGTTGATCCCACCATGTACAGGAGGATCATTGGAAGCCTACTGTACCTGACAGCGACAAGGCCAGATATTGTCTTTGCAATATGCCTTGCGGCCCGTTTTTAGAGTAATCCAAAGGAGGAACATATGGCAGCAGTAAAAAAGAATCATGAGGTACATTCAAGGTACACATAACTTCGGGTTATTTTTTGCTGCAGGCAGGGACAGTGAATTATCAGCGTTTTCTGATGCTGACTGGGCTGGTGATGTAGTAGACAGAAAGTCCACTAGTGGTGGAGCTTTCTATATTGGGCAGAAATGTGTTGGCTGGTTGAGCAAGAAACAAGAAAGTACTTCTCTTAGTACTACTGAAGCTGAGTATATCTCTGCGACAAAGGCATGCACTCAACTACTATGGATGAAGCAGCAATTAGCTGATATTGGGGATGAGGTGACGCAACCAATGGTGATTTACTGTGACAATAAGAGCGCAATTGATCTTACGAAGAATCCTGTTCAGCATTCTCGTACAAAACACATTGAAATCAGGTATCACTTTATCAAAGAGAAAGTTGAGAAAAGCGTGATTAGATTGGATCATGTGAGAACACATGAGCAAGTGACTGATATCCTGATAAAGCCACTGTCAGCAGCTGTGTTTGAGAAGCATCGGTTGAACCTCGGTGTTCGACCACCTCCCAGTGCATAACGAGGATACAGAATACCCCTATCCCCATTTGTTTTAAATGTTTTAATCTGTTTATGGATATGATGCAGGTTTATGGGGGAGATACTATCCAGGGGGAGTATGGTTTGAGCTGAACGTGAAAAATTTTCTGGTCTTTGGATTTATTGTCAATGGGGGAGAAAGGAGAAGGAATAAATTGAGGCAACTTCTGTGATGAGAAGCGAAGGAATAAATTCAGGCAACTTCTGTGATGAGAAGAATGAGAAGGAAAACAGTGGAACCCAATTCAATCCTCCTATCTTGTTTTCTACACCGAGCATTGCTCACGTAGACTTAGAGTGTTGGCTAGAGTGTTGGCTGGGTTGATTCGCGTTTTTTGGTTTTCACATAGATGGAGATCTATTGAATTTTTCTTCTGATTGCCAAAAAACCCAAAGGGGAGATTGTTGGAACCATGGTCTTCTATGCATGATTTGGAGTGTGGTTTGTGTTTTTTGTCAATGGAAGTTCGGATCGTGTACCAGCAAAGAGATCATACCGTTCAAGCACACAATAGTATTGAAGGTGGCGCCATTTCCCAGTGTTTGCCAAATTTTTGGGGTCCAAAAGTTGGAGGTTGGTGAGCATCGCGAAAAGTGGATTTCCAGGAAGATCATAATTTAATATGGCAAAGGCATAAGTTTCGCGAAGATGGGATGCATGGACTGGGTTTTGCGAAGACCAGAAGAATGGAGGCGGTGAGTCTTTGCGATTACGTCAAGCTTCGCGAACGGCAGAGGCTGGAGAGCTTCGCGACGATTCAGGGCTTTGCAAGGGAGCTTCGTGGCGAAGGCGCGAAGGAATGATGATGGTGATTCTTCGCGATTACGTTAAGCTCCGCGAACGGAAAATTGCCATGGTGCTTTGCGATTTGGACAGAATTCCGGCGGGATCTTCGGAGCTTCGCGATTTGAGCTGACGTGGCGCTGACTTCACGTGGAAGGGTCAAGGGTCGGTGGAATCGCCTATAAATAGAGGCCGACCCCCTCAAGAAAAGTATAGAGAATTTCAGAAAAAGTCCTTTGCTCTCGGTTCGCAAAGGTCTCTCCCAAAGGCAGTGTGCTTCACGAAAGAGGAGCTTCGCGGCGGCTATTCTAGCTCCGCGAAAGACGTGCGCCCCGCATTGGATCAGTGATCTTCGTGAAGAGGCAGGAGCTTCACGATAGCCAAGCATTGCGAAGGCTGGATCATCGCGAGAGTGCTTCGCGATTGAGCTTTGCGAAATGGCAGGGGCTCTGCGAATTCTTATTTGAGCTTTGCAAAATTGGGAGCCTTGCGAAGTAGGGTACTTTTCGAAGGCCTCTTCCAAAGGTTGTTTGCCCTATGGACAAGGGAAAATGGGGTATTCATCAGTGGTTGGAATTTGGATTTTAACAGAGAATTAACTCCAGACTCTGATGCAAGCAAAGTCTCATGCTGAACAGGGGACAATGAACTTCATGACTATTAATTGAAGAGACCTTCACGTCTATAAACTGATTGTGACTTCACCAACAGTAGTGAGCCAGGGGGAGTCAACGGGAGTGACCCGAGGGAAGCAGTGAGCTATCCCTGAACCTTTGTAAAGGCAGTGAGTCTGGGATAGAGTAACTGTACCCGAACTTTTGTAATCTACAGCTAGTGAAGCATAGTGAATTTTGGTACGACCGACAACCTGTCAGCGTATGCTCCTTGGACGTAGCCCTTAGTGGTGAACCAAGTAAAAATGGTTGTGTCTTCTCTGTTCATGTGAATGTTTGATTTCTAATCATAATCATCATATAGGTTCAACAAGTTCCTACCAACGTGGGAACAAGATCCATCACATTAAAAGAAAAAGTGGTCACCCTGATTCACCCCTCCCCTCTCAGGGTGTCCCGGGGTCCTTCAATGGGGAATACATGAATTAGGTTAGGGGTATATATATTTATATAAATGTATGTGTGTGCAAGTGTGAGGTGGTTTGAGTGGTCACAGCCAAATCTGTAAAGCACTAAGTATTAAATTGGTTCTATCCTGAGTTAGGGTCCCTTTAAAAGTGCTCCAATTTTACAAATGCATTAATTAATTGTTTACTGCACTTTTGTAAGATTTAAATTGATGTAGTGAAGTCGTTAGATTTAATGCCTCTTAAATGTGAATTTAGTAGGTTTCATGTTTTAAATGCTAAATGTAATAAGTGATTTGTTGATAAAAAAGTAAAAATTTTATAATAAAACCCCTCCAATAGAGGCGTGATGTCTTCAAGATAAAATGCAGTGATTAGATATTTATTATTTCTTGAATTTTTGTATTGATATTTCTTATGACTTGATGTTACATTTGAGATATGGAATGTTTAGGACATGATCCCTAATGGCATTAGAAAAACTGAGTTTCCATTTTTAAATGATTAAAGAACCAAGGCACTGTTATTTCTGATGCTCTCGCCGGGGCGCGGGCATCTGTCCGTCCGCGGAGGAGGACGCGCTGCGCTATTGCCCCACATTCCTGCTTTCCAAAGGTGGGCCGCATTCGCTCCTTATTTAGGGACGTCTGATCCTTGATCGAAACGGGATGATGGGATGTCGGTTCTTCCTTCTGTGGATTCCTCCCCAGAACTCGTCACCTAGTCCGGGTCTCCCTCATAGATTTAATACGTTGTTCGTGAAAATATTCCCAGTTCCATGTTTCCATGGACGCCGGTTAATTACACTACTTCTTTCGGGACATTCCAAAGGGTCCGGTCAGGGCAGCAACTTTCAGTCAGGGGAGTAGTCACGTTGAGGCATCAGTAGCGTGTCTGGATACTGGGGACCTGGCATGTCTGTCTATTATCCCTGGTCACAGGGCTTCTCGAGGGCGTGGAAGCCCGAGGCATCCCACATCGAGCGTGGGGAATTATATGTCATAGACATATGACTGAGGTTTTCCTTAGCTTCCTGTGTTTAACACAGGGTATTCTGTGAGTTTAACATCCAGTGGAGACGGATCAGCCCGATCAGAGCCTTAACTAGAATGGATCAGATTGAGGGATTTCCCTTGAAGGGGTGCCGATACCAGGACTAGCCTATGGACGGCTGTGAAGAGGAGTGGATGGATGGATGGATGAAGTGGATAGGGGAATGGAAAGGGACC
This sequence comes from Viscum album, assembly GCA_963277665.1. Classification (NCBI taxonomy): domain Eukaryota; kingdom Viridiplantae; phylum Streptophyta; class Magnoliopsida; order Santalales; family Viscaceae; genus Viscum; species Viscum album. Next base: position 2,050,308,242 of record OY728153.1, on the reverse strand, counting down.
ATCGCAAAGGTGACGGTGAAGTTAGGCTTGAGCCTTGAAGAGACCTCCTACGTATCCCCGTAGCGGGGAATCAAAGTCCACGTCGTTTAGAATGGTTCTGGTGAGCCGACATGAAGGTGGACCTTGGTCCGATGAGAGAGGGGCTTGAACCTCGGGAAGGCTTCCTACGTACCATGCCTTGACATGGATCAAATTCCTCGTAGTTCAAAGGGTTTCATCGGTGAACCGACGTGAAATTAGACCTAGGGGTCCACTAGTGGTGGGCTTGAACCTCGTGAAGGCTTCCTACGTACCATGCCTTGACATGGATCAAAGTCCTCGTAGATTGGAATGGTCGATGGAATACAGTTTAACGTCACGCGGGATGGTGATGAACCCTGACGTGAATGAACGACGGTCGATGGGCTTGAACCTCATGGAGGCTTCCTACATACCGTGCCTTGACATGGATCAAAGTTCCCGTAGTTCGGGATGGCGGTGGGTGTCGGAGAACCGATGTAAATGAGGGACCTTGGTCTAATAGGAGATGGGCTTGAACCTCTGGGAGGCTTCCTACGTACCACGCCTTGACATGGATCAAAGTCCTTGTAGTTCGGGAAGGGCTTCGTCGGCGAACTGACGTGAAGGTGAACCTAGGGGTCCACTTGTGGTGGGTTTGAACCTCGTGAAGGCTTCCTACGTACTATGCCTTGACATGGATCAAAGTCCTCATAGTTTGGGAGAAAATGGAGGCTTGCCACACCGATAAGGAAATTGTTTGGGCCAATAATTGTTGGGCTTGAACCTCAGGGAGGCTTCCTTCGTACCATGCCTTGACATGGATCAAAGTCCTTGTAGTTCGGGTGGCGACAACGGCTTGCCGTCGAACTGGAATGCAGTTTAACGTCATGCTGGATGAAGGTAGAAATCGACGTGAATTGTATGACGGGTGGGCTTGAACCTCATGGAGGCTTCCTACGTACCATGCCTTGACATGGATCAAAGACCTCATAGTTCAAATGGGTGTGCAGTTTAATGTCATGTGGGACAAGGGAATATAGTTTAACATCATGCTAGACGAGGGCATGCAGTTTAACGTCATGCTGGATGAGGGTGGAACTTGACGTGAATAAATGACCGAGTGGTGGGCTTGAACCTCATGGAGGCTTCCTACGTACCATGCCTTGACATGGATCAAAGTCCTCATAGTTCGCTATGGTGGGAGTCAGGGTCGGTGCTCACTCTAAGCCCACGTGAGTCATGCTCGGTGTGAGAAACAAGAGGTTGTAGGGACCTGGCGATCATGTCGCGAAGGATGCGTCCATGAGAAGCGAAGAGGGGATTACACATTAGGCGGCCCATGGTGTTGGGACTTACTCCAGGATAGAGGCCCCGAAGTGCGACAGAGCGCAACGAAAGAGGGATTTGGGACCAAAGATGGGAGGTGCCTCGTTCCCTATCACGCCCTCCACTGACCTTGGTAGTGGGGAAGTACAGAGATGTAGGGGTGCAGCCATCCGTTGGGGAACTAGGGTCGCCCTTCTCCTGAGAACATACGCCGCTCCAATAAGGAGGATGTCATCCCTTGTGGATGGGTGATTCCACTTCCGTGGAGATGAGTGGCGTAAAAAATGTTCGAGCTGGGGGCACCCTTCGTGCGAGGCACGAGGTTGGGTCATAGTTTAACGTCATGTGTCGAGGATGTGATGCTTGTAAGTTTAACGTCACGCGGCTCGGACAAGGTGGGTTCACTCCACACCCCTAGGACTTACATAACCGGTACCCTCTGGTCCTTGGGGGAGGGAAGGTACTGGCAAGGCCATGGTCAAGGGGGGTTGTGGAGCGAACCATCGAGGGGTCCACGTTAGCGTGGCTATGCGAAGAAGCAATATCCATTAGCGTGCCTATGCGAAGAAGCATTAGGAGAAGCAACTCTACGAGTGGTATTGTCCGTGGGACTTTGAAATCACATCGTGCATACCTGGAGGGTCACACGGGAAGCGAAATTGCCAAGAAAAGGAGTGTTCTTTGCGAAGCGGAGTGCCTTAGACTTAGAATAGGGCATAGGTGTGAGTGGAGGGTGCTTCGTGAAGTGGAACAGTATTCGCGGAGCACTGCCTCGCGAAGCAGAGGTGCCACGTGAAGCAGGGTGCTGCGAAGCAGTGTGCTTCGCGATGTGTAGTGATCCTGCCTTAGCATAGGGATCACTAGTACAGGTTGGGTGTTTCGTGAAGCATAAACGCTCCGCGGCAGCCCGGGTTCCCTTGGGAATCCCCCTCCTTCGCGAATGCCTTTGAGCTTCGTGAAGGGCATCCCTCTCGGAAGAGGGGCTCAAAAAGAGTCAAAGAGAAGGCGTCACACAAAGTAGAAGTACCTCGCGGAGCTCATGCTTCCCTGGAGAAAAGAGTGCTTCGAGATTCAGGAGAGGAGAATCCGAAAGGTTGGATTGTCCGTCCTTGGGACTCAGGGGAGCCCAATATTCATAAGAAAGGGGCACCGCGAAGCCGAACTCACGCGCCGCCTCAGGTGCTTCGCGGCGCGCTCGCGAACGTCACCGTCATTCGCAGAGAGGTACCGCCTCCGGAGCTTCACGGCAGGCTCACGAATGTCAAACTCATTCGCGGAGAGTTACCGCCTCTGGATCTTTGCAGCAGGCTCACGAACGTCAAACTTGTTCGCGGAGAGTTATCGCCTCCGGAGCTTCGTGACCCGCGATGCCCGGGGTGCTTCGCGTCAGTGCTTCGCGAGGCAGCGTTGGGCCGTCTTTTTCGTCCCTTTCATTCATGCAATATTTTGGCGCCAAAAAATGCCCCCCCTCAGACTTGGAGCCGCAGAGGGTGAAGGGTCGAAGTCTGAGGGAAAATTGCCAAAATTGTCAACGGTTCGCGATGCGACTTCGCGAAAAGGGCCCGCGGTGCTGACAGGGGCCACGGATCCGGACGCGCCGTAATGCTATGCGCGGGTGGGGCACGCCGCGATGCTCCAAGGTCGCCACCTATAAATAGGGGGGTCGACCTTTTTTGTCTTCACGTGACTTCCTTGTATTTTTGTGCTCTCGATTTCGCGAAGCTCCACGTACTCCGTGCCTGCTCTCCGCGAATCGGGCTTCACGGCGAACCGCGGGTCTCTGACTCTGCTACCACGCGAATTGAACTCATGTTTACCGGCCTAGGCTAGACTCCGCGGCTTGGTTTCACGACCGACCTTCGCAATCCGTCTTTGCGATCCAGATTCGCGATCCGTTCTGAAAAAAAAAATCTTTTCGAGTGCCGGAACTGAAATGGCCCATCGAGAAGCTATATTGGGGGTGCTTGCAGACGCCACCCATCGGGATGATATGGCCAACTTTCCAGGCCTTGGGGAGATGGTATGAAACCATTCGGACCACACTTCTTTGACAGATTTGCTATTGGAGGGTCAGAAGAATTATCCACAGTGTAAGAAGCTTCCATTGTACGACTTCGGGTTGAGGGATGACGTCTTCATCCCTGAGGCGAGTAGGGACGAACCAGCTTGCTGGTTCAGGAGCACACCATGTTAGCACCAATGGTTTAGGGAGGCCGATGGTCATGCACAGGAGGACTTCACACCCATCACCGCTGACTACCTCTACAACCATGTGAACGATATTGACGGGAAGCCGCTACAACCAGAGACGTCCCCTCCTCTCTACCGTACCATGCTGAAGGCGGCTCTGCAGGATTCGAATAAGGGATGGTTCGATGAGTGGGACCTGCTCCAGGGCGGAAACTTTACTGATGACTGGGCCTGGGACTACTGGGTAGGCACCTCATGCGAGGAGTTTGGGGCCAAGCTAAGGAGAGTGGGGTTATATGAGGCGGCATGGTCCTCCCAATTCCACATTTACCAACCGAAACAACTGATGCCAGAATTGCTGAGAAGATGGTCATCTAGGACCAATACCTTTCACCTGCATCACGGGGAGGTGGGCATCAGCCTGTGGGATGTCCACCAGATTTCTGGGGTTCCGATCATGGGGGCCATGTATGATGAGTTCCTCCCCGTCATGAGCGTGTGGGAGGATATATAGCAAATGCCGCGACTGGCGTTAGTGCTGATGGCACTCGTCCCTGGAGAGGACACGAAGGTAGTGAGGGATGTTAACTTTACTAGATGGTTCAAGTGCTTCCTGAATTTCCCAGAGAATCGAGAGTTCCCTCCGAGGCCTTGAACTTGTCCGAGGGCGGCCCAACGGGGTAAGGGGCACTTGTATTGGCGGGTCTTGGAGGACACCCAATGGAAGACTTGGGATTTCAGTGTCAGCACTGAACAACAGCCGATAGTCAGGCTGGCGGCGTTCATCGCGGCTCTCATCTGCGGTTGGATTCTACCGGTGAGGGATACAAGCATGGGGGTGCGGCCCAGCTCATTTATCATGGCATCCATGTTGGCCATGGGGCAGCGGATCAATCTAGGGATTCCAATGCTCGCCAAACTGTACAGAATTATGCGGCACATTAGCGAGGGAAAGAAGCCGCCAAGGATATGCGGGCCCTTCCACCTCCTGTATGGGTGGATCGCAGCGCACATCAGGGAGATTTATGAGTATCCAAACCCTATTTCGCCACCGGGATCAAACTTCCGCCCCTCCATCCTGAATGCGGTCGGGAGATTCCTGTTCAAACTAACCGTGACGATGGTGCTGAATTGGGTGTGGAGGGCGGATGAGTTTAATTTCCACCCCTTCCCATTGCCGACAGGGGTACTTAATGATGACAGGAAGGGAACGGAGGAACATCGGGCTTACCTCCTGGACTTTCGAGGTGGAGTTTTGGTGGCACAAGTGGATCGTGAGCCACTCTGCAAACCGTACACCCCACATCGGTTTGCGAGGCAGTTCTGGTGCCTCCAGCGGCTGACCCCGTAGGTCTACTGGGAGGTGCGTCATGAGGAACACCCGTGTGTGATGAGGCAGCTGTGGCTCATGTTCACACAGGAAGATAGGAAGATGCGAATTGCATTGCCTCCATCCATCACCGCTTTTGGGTTGGTGAGGGAGTATGCCATTAGTTGGGAAGATGCTTACCCAGGGGAGATGCTGAAGCAGCCAACTATTTGGGTCGGTGACGGTGGGCCTCCTCTATCTCGAGGTCGGGGTCAGAGGGCAGCTAGGGCCTCTCACGGTAGCGGGGCTACCATGGCGGCGAGACCCTTACCAGCCGAGGGTGCGACAGCAGTGGTGGATCCGGTGATTCCGGAAGAGCAGGGCCATCCGAAGGGGCAGCCACCGAGGGGATTTCGTAGGATATCCACTCAGGCCCCGGGGAAGCGGCTGCGTCATATCGACATGGCAGAGGATGCCGTCTTCCTGGAAGCCTGGGACATTTGGGATGTCGACCGGCAATTCCTCAGCCCACCCGAGATATGATCCCACCAGAATCGCCTCAGGATGGAATTACCAGGTATAGGCCCAGTCCGGGCCGGCTTCATGGTGTCTCCGGCAAAGGCAGAGCAATACCTGGATGAGCTGGAGGATTACGTTCACTCTAGTGGTGTCCCTCGCCCAATGACAAACCGGGTGAGGGTACTGCTGAATCGAACGGTCCCCCCACAATTATCGGCTACCGATCTGAGGGAGTGCTTCCCTCTACTAGAAGAATCAGAGGACTCCTCTCGGGAGGATGAGGTTGGAGGAGGGAGCCCGTTGGAGGAGGGTGAGGTCGGAGATCAAGGCTCATATTCCGACGATTTCACAAAGGCTCTCGAGGTAGCATTCCAAATTTCTTATGGTCCGTTCTCGGGCCACTATGAACTTCTCACCAATGTTTGAGCCACGCAGGAGGAACTTGTTTGTCGGCCTCGTTCTCGCCCCTCGGTGGGTGATGATGCAGGACCTTCAGAACCCGCGCCTATGGCTACGTCCGGTTCCGCGTCTGGTGGGACTAGAGCACCCGAGGTGGATCCTCTGGAATCTCCAGACCTTCCAACAGTATACGGAGGGACTCACCTCGGGGTCCCATCAGTATCGGCTCGAGATCAGCACCAAGAGGTCAATCTCCGTAAGTTTCCTCTACCGGTTTCCTTGTCGTCATGTGTAGACTATGCCAACTAACTTTTATGTCCCTCTCTGTCGTACAGTTCTCCGACTGGCATGGGCTGCTGCGACAAGGAAAGTAGGGATGTCTGGTGGTGTCCCCCCTAGGGGAATTCCGGTGATGGTGGCGATAATCCCCCCATCTCCTCAAGCTGCAACACACATCATCACCGGTGGGACCACCAGTAGGGTCGTGCCTGAGGTCATTGATGTGGACTCTGATGAAGAGGATTGGCCGACCGACCCTACTCTTGTTGCGCCTGTTTTGGCGCCATACGTCGCGCCGAATCCAACGCCAAATGCAGATCCCTCTGAGGACTTCCTGTAGGCGTATCCTGCATAGGAGCCTGCCAATCGCGCAAACTGGGATGAAACGGACTCCAACGAGGAAGACAACAGCATAGTCCGCCGCCGGTCATGGAAGCTAATCACGTGCTTCATCAAGGACACCCCCAAGCGCTGTGGCTGGATGAAATGGACAGAATTCGCTCGCGGATGCACGAACTGTGCGCTGGGGGAGTGGATTCCCAACATCCTCACGCGCTCATCCGAGATCTCATGGTTGAGAAGATCCAGGAGCATGATCGTGGGCTTAGCGTGGGCTGGCAGCGGAGGAAGGCGACAAACATCACGAAGCTCCAGGGGGATGAAAGCGAGGTCCAACAGCTGCAGACTCGGGCGGATGAGCACTTAGCCTCTCTGAATGCGCAATCTGAGCTGATCTCCCAGTTGAAGGCACAGCTGGCGGATGCAAAGGATCTTATGAGGTAGGCCTCCAGAAAGATGGCTGCCATTCAGGCTAAGGTAGAGAGGGCTAGAGCCAAGGCTGACGAACTGCGCCCCACCGCTGCTGAGGAGGAGCGGGAGCTGAGTCAGTGACAACAAGCCTTAGACGCCACAAGCCAACGGGTGGCGGAGCTGCAATGCTCTTTTGACGGGGTCAACCCATCCATGGGGGGAGTCAACCCCCGGGTATTGTAACATACCAAAAAACCTTTTATTGGTACTTTCGTGCTTCAATTTCTTCCTTCTTTGTTTTGAATGCCGTAGCACGCATGATTTCCACTGTTTAATTTCCTCGTTACATCCCTACAATGTCTGCGGGACATTCAGAGATAATTCCCCAAGCCCACGTGGGTCGAGCCCGATGTGAGAAACAGGAGATAGTTTCCTTCTCATCCCACCTAACATAGGAGTGGAGACCATGCTATGGGCATCCGGGATTTGGATTACCAGTCCGGATTTCCGAAAGATGGGAGAGGCTTGACCGGAGAAGGAACTTTTTAGAACAGCCAAATTACCATTTCTTCGGCGTGCCCTCATGTACGAACGGTGCAACACCAGGGGCACTGGAATCATTTCGAACAGACGGAAATGGGAAGCGTGAATTACGATGCCCAAGATTCGGAGCACTGTGGGGATGGCGTGACAATAAGGGACAACCGTTAACCATGGAGGAGAAGCGGTATCCTTACTGTGTTAGCCTATAATGGGGACAAAAATGAGGGTCAACTGTTGACCATGTTCGAAACACGGGATCATGTGACAAATATTGTCGGTCAATCTTTCGGGACGTTGACCCAGGACAGCTGGCGGACCATAGGTCGAACAACCATACTGTTAGGGGGTCCTTCCAAACATGACCAGCCTTCCGGAACATTGGCCCAGGACGGTAGGTGAGCCGATGCGGCATGAGACCAGGCCGTTAGGGGGTCCCATCAGACATGAAAGGGGACGAGGTTCCGAATAAGGGGCACACAAAGCATGGAATATGGAGTTATGGTTTGTCCGAACAGAATCCAACACTTAGGTAGTTACACCAGCATAGTGGGAGTACACCATATGGGCGCATTGGTTTGATCATGGATCATTCCTTCTTTCAGACAGTGCCTCTCTGGAGAGGGGATTTACCGCTTCCCAATGTAATCTTGGGGCATTCTGAACTTGTTCAGGGCAGATTCATAGTTACACGGTCCCCTATGAGGGGTCCGACCAGGGGGCGGAACATGATTTTATGATTCCTGGGGCTGGAACCTAGGTGAAATGCCTAGGTGTCCCTACGTATCTCATGAGGATGGGAATCAAGCCATACGTAGTTCTGGAAGAGCAGTTTAACGTCATGCGGGACGATGAGAAGCCTGGTCGTGTTGGTACACATCCCACCAAAACTACTAAGCCCACGTGAGCCATGCTCGGTGTGGGAAACAAGAAGTAGTGGTGGGAATTTCCTGACACAGAAAGGGGCAGGTTAGGGCAAAGGGACGCTTGGTAAATACCAGCCCGATGACACTAACACGATCATTTAGCGCACCTAGATGCGTGAAGAGAAAGAACCGAGTATGATGGAATTCCACTTGAACATGATGAAGTGGAAATGTGTGAATCATGGCGCTCGAGATTCAGATCATGATGATGGTGGCGTAACGATGGAGGATAACTGTTGACCGTGGCAGAAACCCAGCATCCATATCGTGTTAGCCTAGAATGGGGACAGACAAATGAGGGTCGACCGTTGACTATGTTCGAGACACGGGACCATGTCAAAAATATTGTCAGATATCCATAAGGACGTTGGCCCGAAACAATTGGAGGGCCCTTAGGTCCAACATTCATGGAGAGCCCTTAATCCTAGTATCCATGTCGTCCTAGGGTCCTTTTGGATGTGGAAGATGATGAGGATCCAAATAGAGAGCTCACGAAGCTTGGTCATGGGACGAGAGGAATGTTCGTATGAAAATCCCACACTTCGGGCTCTTTGTCGAAACACATATGAATACGACAACGAGACGTATTAGATAGAGGGTGAGAACATAAGAGGCACATGGTGGAGTAACTCAAACACCTGGCGTGAATGGGGATAGGGGGTGTGTATGGTACGATGAACAAACCGATGTGAATGAGGACATAATCCCATGTCACACCGCACGACCCCCTTGGGAGAGGTTTTGGGTCAAGGGACCAAAAGTGAAAGTTAGGCTGGGCCCGCGGGGAAGTGCCCAGGCGCTCCTACATATCTCATAAGGATGAGAATCAAGCCTCACATATTTCTTGATGGATATTAGTTTATGGTCTTAGAGCTCGGACCATGAATGGGTAAAGGGAGCAGGGGATGCATGGCAAGGCGGTTACAAAACCCGACGTGAATGAGGACCTAAGCCCTACTTACCATGCGTTCTCTAGGGAAATGCTCAAGTCGAGGGGCCGAACACGAAGGTTAGGCTGGGCCCGTGAGGAAGTGCCCGGGCACTCCTACGTATCTCATGAGGATGAAAATCAATCCATACGTAGTTCTGAAAGACGACATGGTAAGATACCAATGCCTGGGGAAAAGGGGAGTGCGGGTGTGGCCCTTGCACTAAAAGAAGCGGGATTTGATAAATCTTGTTTGTTCTTTAAGGTGAGTGGTTTTTTTTTGCGAAGCGACAGGCCTAAAGTAGTAGGCCGTGGTGTCGCCACAAGAATCAAGCCGTGATAGGCATTGAAAAATGGCATGGCACATGACCAATAAACAACGTGATGTCCTCTATAACGAGGTCATCACAACGCAGTTCCGTTTTTCATCGTGCGGCCAGGACGATAATGTCACAGTTTAGGGTCGTGTGACAGGACCGAGCGTGCATTTTATCGTCATGCAGCGCAGACGTAGCAGAGGCGATGCTAGGTGGGGAATGTGTGCAGTGTTATAAAACACAATTTATGGAGACATGATCCCACACCACATTGTACGCCACTCGGAGAAGGAGACCTTAGGCTGAGGGGCCTATATAGAGGTAAGAGGTGAAACAGGGGGGAGAGACTAGCTCCCTAAATGGGTTGGACCCGAAGAAAGGGCATCCGGGCGGTCCTACGTATCCCATGAGGATGGGAATCAAACTGAACTTAGTTCTATATGGATCTTAGTTTATGGTCTTAGAGCTCGGACCATGAATGGTAACAACTTCCCAAGTTAGCGCAGACGTCAACCCAATCCCTAAGACCACATGAGTTAAACTCGGTGTGGGAAACAAGGGGGGCATCCTTATCACAATACCTAGGGCGCCCATCAGAGGGGAGTTGGTAGAGAGCTTCGAAGGACACCTTTGATGTGACTTGTTTCCCCAACATGCAGACGTGCACGGAGGAAAAGTACCAAGAGTTCCGAGACTCTACTTGGACACGATGAAGTGATGAAGGGTGTGAATTATGTACCCGACATTTTGGGCTTAATGGGTTGGCGTGGCGATAGAGGAAAACTGTTAACCATGGTGGAAACGTAGCGTCCATATCGCGTTAGCCTGAGGTGGGAACAACAAACGAGCATCGACCGCTGACCATATTCGCAACGTGGGATTTTATCGATTTGTTGTCCAAAACCCTCGGGGTAGTTGGCCCATAACGGTAGGAGAGCCTTTGGGCGTAGTATCCAGGCCATTCTTGGGGGTCCCTCTGGGTGTGAAAGATGATAGAAGCCCTGATGCAGGGATACAAAAATCCTGGAAAGTGGGTGCGGACGTGTCCGAGTAAAGTTTGGCATTCCAGGTAATAAACCAGAGTCCCCTTGGGCACATTGGTGAACTGCCGAAAAGGGGTCGACGAAACATAACAGGAGGGAGAGGTACATGGCGTGGTCATTACGAGACCAATGAGAATGAGGACATAATCCCACACCACACCATATAATCCTCCCATGGAGGAAGGGTAGACCAAGGGGCCAAGGTGGGACGAAGATTCCCGAGAGATGGGGCCGGACCTGAATCCTAGACATTCAGGTGGTCCTACGTATCCCATGAGGATGGGAATCAAGCCACACGTAGTCCTCTAAATGTATTTTAACGTCATACGAGATGAGGAGGGGAGTAATATACCCCCCAAACAAGGGAGGTTTACGGTACGGTGGATAAACCGACGTGAATGGGGAAATAATCTCACACCACACCATACACTCCTATAAGAGAGGACCTGGGCCGGGGCCCGGAAAGGCCAAGGGGCCTGATGGTTAGGCATTGGTCAGGAAGGCCTGACCTGCTTGTAGTTTAACGTCTTGCAGTGAGGACGAGGGCCAGGGGCCCAAGGAGGCCAAGGGGACTGAGGCTGGGACTCGTAAGGGAAGGCGTACGACATGGTACATGATCCCGACGTGAATGATGACGTAGTCCCACACCACACCGTAAAACCTGGGTAAGAGGTTGGGCAGAGGGGCCTGAGAAGGCCAAGGGGCCTAAGGTCAGGCATCAGTTAGGAAGGCCTGAATGGTTTGCAGTTTAATGTCTTACATGAGGACGGGGGCCAGGGGCCCGAGGAGGCCAAGGGGCCTGAGGCTGGGCCTCATGAGGGAAGGCGTACGGCAGGTACATGATCCCAACGTGAATGAGGACATAGTCCCACACCACACCGTACACCCCTTATAGGGGAATCGGGGCCGTGGGCCCGACCGCTAGCACCACCCGGGGGGAAGTTTATCACTTCGGGATGGGGTAGAACGAATCACTGCACTCGATGTTTGGGACATCTCGGGGCAGACCCGAAGATCCAGTACACTGTTGACCATGTTCGAAACACAGTTTTCCTATGGTGACCTGATATGGGAGCAACAAATGAGCATCGACTGTTGACCATATTCGCAACGCGGGACCTGTATCAGCTTGTTGCTTGAAAACCCTCGGGGGCGTTGGCCCATATCGGTAGGAGAGACCTTGGACGTAGTATCCAGGCCATTCTTGGGGGTCCCTCTGGGTGTGCAAGAATGATGGAATCCCAGTCAAGGAGTGGGTGAAGCATAGCTGTATCTATCCACAAAAGAGGCGAACGTCTCCAGGGGGGACGTGCAGCCGGGTCGGGGCTTGCTCTATGTGAGTCAGGGCAAAAGTGTGCACCCTTCCATATGTCTTGAACCGAGGGGAAGATTTTGGCTTTTGTGCTGGGCCAACAGACAAAATTTCCGAGCATTCCTACGTATCCCATTAGGATGGGAATCAAGCCATATGTAGTTCTTGAAGGCCATGCAGTTTAGCGTCATGCGGTGAGGACATGGAAGGATAGAAGAACGGGAGTGGGCACATGGTGCAACCCTTACAATCCTTGTATGAGCGGAGTTGTATGAGCGGGGCTAAGAAAGCCTACTCCTCGCTATACAAAGATCCTCCAAGGAAACTATTCCCAGGGGGGATAGTGGAAGAGAAAATCTTGGGGCTGGGCTCAAGACGAGGCGTCCGAGCGTTCCTACGTATCCCATTAAGAGTGAGAATCAAGCCACACGTAGTTCTTGAGATGCAGTTTAACGTCATGCGGGACGAGGATGCATCTCATTTGGGGATATGTAAGGTACGACAAGTAATCCAACATGAATGAGGACGTAGTCCCACACCATACCGTACAATCCCACAAGAGGGTAAGTCGGGGAGAACCAAGGGGCCTGAGGCCGGGCCACGGTCAGGGAGACCTGACCAGCTTGCAGTTTAACGTCTCGCAGTGAAGACGGGGGCCATGGGCCCGAGTAGGCCAAGGGGCCTGAGGTTGAGGCTTGGTCAGGAAGGCCTGACTGACTTGCAGTTTAACGTCTTGCAGTAAGGACGTGGGGAGATCTTAGTTTAAGGCCATAGAGCTCAGACCATTTTGCAGTTTATCGTTTTGCAGGACGAAGATGTAGTTTAAGGTCGTGAAGGACCATACCATGCAGTTTAAGGTCATGCGGGACCATAACATGTAGTTTAAGGTCGTGCGGGACCCTACTATGCAGTTTAAGGTCATTCGGGACCATAACGTGCAGTTTAAGGTCATGCGGGACCATAACATGCAGTTTAAGGTCGTGCGGGACCCTCTAGGATCATGCGAAGTACTGCTTGAAGAACCTGGCATTGGTGGGAGGGGTTATGTGCTCTCCATCCGTGGTCACCAAGGAGTATGCTCCATTGGTGTAAACCTTATGGATGATATAAGGCCCTTCCCATTTGGGTTCTAACTTGGGCGGTTTCCTATCGGGAATCATTGGCGCTCGAAGGGCCAGTACTGGGTCGCCCTGTAGAAAAGAACGGATACGAACCTTCTTGTTGAAGGCCCTCACTATCTTGTCCTGATGCCTTCCCATATTGTGCAGGGCACGAAGCCGGTTCTTGTCCGGTGCTTCTAATTCAGCTAGATGGATTTTGTATACCTCATCTGATGTCTGGTGATCATAGACTGCAGTGCGTAACGATGGAAGCTGGATCTCAATGGGTAGGACGGCCTCAGCTCCATACACCAGGGAATATGGGTTCACCTAGGTAGAGTTACGACTCGTCGTCCGATAAGACCAGAGGGCGTTGGAGAGCTTGTCCGGCCAACTTTTCTTGTTCTGACCAACCATCTTCTGCAGGATGTTAGAGAAGGTTTTGTTGAATGCCTCGATCTGTCCGTTTGCCTGCGCGTGGTAGCGGGAGGTATGGTTCGAATGGATGTCGTACTTGGCGTACAATTTCTTCAGTTCAGCCGCTCGGAATTTGGTGCCATTATTGGTGAGGACGGCGTGAGGGACCCTAAACCGGTGGATGATATTGGAGCTCAAAAAGTTGACGATGGAATGGGCCTTGACCTCTTTGAGTGGAACTACCTATGGCCACTTGGAGAATAAGTCTGTAGCAGTCAGGATGAACCTACACTGGCGGGCTGTTGCTGATGGATATGGTCCCACTACATCAAGTCCCCATACCGCAAATGGCCAAGAGTACTTAGTGGGATTGAGGGGCTCCGACGACTGATGCAGGAAGTTGGCGTGAACTTGGCACGCGTGGAATCTCTTGGCATAATCAATACAATCATGGATCATAGAGGGCTAGAAGTACCCCAACCTCCGGATTTGATGGGACAGCTTCGGCCCAGCTTGATGGGTGCCACAGGAACCGGCGTGAACCTCTTGCATAACTTGAGGAATCTCTACTCCTTGAATGCAACGGAGGAGGACGCCATCGAAGCTCCGCTTATAAGGGATCTGTTCAAGACTGGGGCTGCTCTGGAGGGTAAATTGCAGCGCGCGGCATCAGACTCGCTCGCGCTCGGCCCGGTCGTCCTGGAGGCGACCATTTTGGAGATACTCGACAAAAGGTTCCCTCCAGTCGGGAGTGGCTTCAACCACTATGTCTGACGAACCTGGGACCCTTGACGTAGAGGGTTCGACAGTGAGATGACTTACCCGCAGGCCATCATTGTCCTCTTGGGTGACGGGGGCAATGAATCTCCGGTGTGCCACATGTATGATTAAATCATCTTGCTCGGGTTCTGCGAGCGACGCGGCTAAGCCAGCCAAGGCGTCTGCTTGACCGTTCTGTGACCGTGGGACATGGGTAATCTCTGGTCGAGAAGAGAAATGGGCCATTAAGCGGAGGGTGTACTCCAACAATGGTACAAGCTCCGGATTCCTGATGACATAGTCGCCATTAACCTGTTTGATTACCAGCTCAGAATCTCCTTTCACATGTAGATGGGGCACATGGATCTCAAGGGCCAACTTGAGGTCGGTGATGAGAGACTGGTACTCTTCTTAATTGTTCGTACAACCTTCTGACAATAGTAACGAGTATGGAAGGATGTATTGCACCGAGGTAATGAAGACAATACCCAGGACCACTCTGTTGAGCTTAGGATCGTTGAGCCTCCTACGGGTGGGGCTCCGGGAGGCACCGTCAAAATGTACTTGCCAACACGGGACGACATGATCGAATGAGAGGATCGTCTCATCAGGAAAATCTAGGTCCAGGGATTGATCCGCGGAGGTTGTATAGGCATCTAAAAATTCTACCAACGCCTATCCCTTAATGGACTTTTGGGGTACGAACCTGATATCAAACTGTTGGAGAATCACTGCCCACCGTGCCAGTCGGCCAGTCAGCATGGGGCGGTTCAGGATGTACTTTAGTGGGTCTACCCTGGAGACCAATTGCACCTCATGGTGCTACAGGTAATGTCGTAACTTCTTCACGGCAAAGACGAGCGCAAGGAAGCTCTTTTCGATAGGGGAGTATCTGACCTCCGTATCGAGAAGCATGCAGCTGAGATAGTAGAGACTGTTCTCGGTACCCTTGTTATTATTCTGGGTGAGAAATGCATCGAGGGATCTTTCCAGGGCGGTCACGTAAAGGACCAGCGGCTTTTCGGAGACGGGTGGCATCAAAACCGGAGGTTGGAGCAGATACTACTTGATTTCCTCGAAGGCGGTCTGACACTCCTCATCCTATTCATAGGTGGCACCCTTTTTCATGAGCCGGGAAAAGGGCTTACACTTGCCGGCCAGATTCGCGATGAATCGGCGTACATAGGCTAAGTGTCCTTGGAGGCCTCGAAGTTCCCGAATGTTGCTCGGGGGTGGCATTTGGCTGATGGCCTTGATCTTCTCTAGGTCGATCTCAATGCCTCAGTATCTAACAACAAAGCCCAGAAACTTCCCAAAGGTGACCCCGAAGGCACACTTCAACGGGTTCATCTTCAGGTGATGGGAACGGAAAAAACTGAACACCTTCTCGAGGTCTTTGAGATGGTCCTGGTGCTGACATGATTTGACCACTAGGTCATCTATGTATCATTCCACCAGCATCCCGAGAATCGGCTTGAATATGCGGTGCATGGCCCTCTGATAAGTGGCACCTGCATTTTTCAAGCTGAATGGAATAACCTGGTAGAAAAAGGTACCTTGGGGAGCCCTGAAGGCAGTAGACTCCTCGTCCTCGGGGGCCATCCGAATCTGGTTGTACCCAGAATACCCATCCATGAAAGAGAGATCTTGGAACCCGGCCGTGGCATCAATCAATAACTCCGTCACCGGGAGTGGGAAGTCATCCTTTGGGCAGTGGCAATTAAGGTCGTGGAAGTCGATGCAGACTCTAATCTGCCCATTCTTCTTCCTGACTGGCACAATGTTGGCAAGCCACTTGGGGTACTAGACTTCCTTAACGAAGTTGGCTTTGATAATCTTGTCAACTTCAGACTCAACCATAATACCATGAGAAGGGTGAATCTTCCTAGGAGGTTGCTTAAATCCACGATGGTTTTCCAGGAGGCCCAGATGGTGAACGACTACCTGGGGATCTAGTCCTGGCATATCATTGTAACTCTAGGAAAACGCATCACGGTGATGTTTGAGGAAGTCTACGTACTGCTGCCACTCCTCGGGGGACATGGCTGCACTGATCAATGTGGGTTTCGGATCTGCCTCACTACCAAGGTTCACCTGTACCAGTTCATCAACCGTGGTAGAGACACCTTCCTCAAAGGCGGGGGGAGCATCCTCTAGGTCTTCCTCTCCACCCGTGGGGGGATTTCCCGCGACGGGAGACACTTCTGGGCTATCAAAGTCTGAGGGGCAGCTGGTGCCGGCTTGGGCAGTAGTGGTCATCCTATCAGGAGACTCACTCGCCATTGAGACCATAGCAATGAAGGCAGTCGACCCTATCCCATCTGGCCTTCGACCCAAGGGACCACGTTTGATGATATCAAAGCAGTGGTGACGTATCGACCTGAGTCGGTTGATTCCAGCCCGACGGAAGAGACACGTATGGCGCACCGCCGTTGTCATAAGCTTGACATCCCGGTACCGTACAGGGGTAGGAGGTTTTGGGATCACCTGAGCCTAGTTGGTGTAGGAGTACGAGGTGATTTTTCTCCATCGCTTGGACACAGGAACATGCCTTCCTTGTGTACCCGAAACAACAAAGCATTGCCCCATGTCGGGGGTCGTTGCCTCCAATCGGTGGATCGAGAGGATGTAGGCGTCATCCATGCTTGCCCAGGGATCACTTGTGACCGGGGAAGGTTCGTCCTCACTTACTAGGATTTGCTTATCCTTACTCTTGTAATAATCAGCATCCAGATAGCGGGCCTCACAAGAGGCTAAAGGAGACGCATCTCCTTGGAGCACGCCTACTCGACCGTTGAGTGAGTATTTGAGGCACTGGTGATACGACGAAGGGACCGCTGCATGCAGATGGAGCCATGGCCTACCCATCAACGCATTGTAGGAAGTGTCCTGAGAGATGACCATGAACTCAGTGCTGGCAATTAAGCCACAAAACTGAGTCTTCAGGCGGATCTTGCCGACTGGGGTTTGCTCGGTCCTGTCGTACCCCTGGATTATGAGGTCAGAGGGAGTTAAATCACCTTTAGACAGACCCAGCTTTTGCAATGTCCGAGTCGGAATTAGGCTTATTCTGGAACCCGTGTCAACGAGGCAGCGGCGGACTTCCACACCATTGAAGTGGCCAGTGATGTACAGCGGGCGAATATGCCCTTGTATAGAAGGGTCCTCATCTTCACTGGAGAACGAGATAACCGCCTGACATTCAGCGTTCTCAATTGTCTCGGTATGGAAGGCTTCTGCAGCTGCTACCTCCGTCTCAAACTGGAGGGGGATCCTTAGGGCATCGACAATTGCCTCACGCATTTCATATGATAGGCGAAGGGCCTCAAGGATAGAAAGCCTTGTCGAAATTCTGGCCAGATGCTTCAAGACTTCATACTTTCGTGCCAAACGCAAACCTCTGCCTACAGGAGGTCGTTTGGCATTTGGAGGCATAGCGGGTCCTGCCGGTTGAACCGGCGATTGGCTAGTACTGGGTACATTCTGCTGCCTACTAGTTGAAGCCTGGAGGGTAGTCGTCGGACTAGGATCGGACAGCGAAGGCTGGCCTGTAGCCGGGCAAGACTGACTATGATATGAACGAGGCATCTCTCCCTGATCTATTAGCACAAACAGCGGTGGAGGTAGAGCTGAAGGTGTTAGATGGGGTTTGCGTGCTGAGCTCTGTGCTGAGCCTGCTGTCTGGTCTTAGTAGCGTGCACAGCTTGGCTGAAAGTGCCTGCTGACGTACCTCGATGACCAGTGCGGTTGCGATTCCGTTGACGTTGACGTCGGCTAGAAACGTTGGGTAGGTTCACCTGTCGTTCCCCCTCATCGGGAGTCATATAGGGCTTTACCAGCTCCACGGTGTTAACCGAAGCATACCCCTGGCTGTCACTCGAGGAGTCATCCACCACCGGGTGGATTCTGGGAGGAATCCCCATTTCAGGGGGCATAAAGTCGCCGAGAGTGTGAGATGACGACGACACCGGCGGAGCGCGTTGCTTATTCTTGCGTCGTCGATGATTGACCTTTTGGGAAGAGGTCGACTGTGAAGATGATTCAGAGGTACTGGCTACTTCTTCTGAAGGTTCTGGCTGCTTCAGTCATGCCCGGATGATACTATGGGAACAGACGGCGGTTTTTCGAGTCATCCAGTCATCATATTTCCGGGATCTGCAGCTGGGAACCTGTTGCCACTTGCCTTCGCCGTCGCTGCCGATCTCTGACCCTTCAAAGACACCCACTATGACAACCCTGCTTTTTATTACAACTTAAACATGCTTTATTACATAAAACTTCACTTGATACAATAAAGAAGATCGAGAGGTTTAGTGTCTTTGGGGCTTAGGATCATTACATAAAAACTTTAAACTTGAAATACAACATCCTTATTGAAAACTTCCTTTACATGACCACTACATTCCTTCGTACTTAGCATTGCATGGGATAACCTGAGGACATGCATAAGAAAAGGGTGAGCTATAAAGCCCAGTAAGGGAGTACACAATGAATAACATGAGGAGTACAATACATGTTAGGAAATAGGCATATCAATAGAGCATAAGAGAGGCATGAACATAAAGGCATGATAAAGCATGATAATCATAACATGGAAATGTGGCAACAACACTTAACATTGAATTAGCATGAGCCAAGGCTCATTGCACATGGAGAATGAGTAAACCCTCATTGCACTTGAAGCACGAGTAAACCCTCGTTGCACTTGAATTAGCATGAGTCAACACTCATTGCACATGACGTATCATGATACTATACTTTACCCAATGCATTGGAGCGCTATAAAGGGCGTACCCTTCTTAAACATTTCATTTCATGCATAAGTGTGCCACATGGATCATAAAACATGGATTCATAAAACATAATCATTTATTCCACGATAAAGGAATGTGGAATTAATACATGAAACTTTACAATCAATAAGTAAATGTGCATAATGGTGAATACCCTTGATGGAGAAATGGGCATGGTATTCAATACACAATGTTATTGGCTTAGAAAATCGGTGTGATTTCGGCAGCGTAACGGCGTGACATAAGAACTCATAAAAAAGGTTGATGAGAGAGAAAGGGGTTCCTCATCATATTTACATGTAATGGAAAGTAATGAGATCATATATATACCTGTCCCAACAATAGAAATGGAATTTAGATTCATGATACAAAAGTATTGCTTGAATGTAAAAGAAGAGAGAGAAGTTCCTTTCGGAATTTCGGCATAGTAACGGGTGTACATGGGAGGCATTTAATGAGAGAGAAAGGGTTCTCCCATAATTAAAACAATAAGAGGGCAGTATGGGGGAGGTGCGAAACCATACCCCAACATTCATAAATGAAATTAAAAGGGCAATACAACTTAAAGAAAATTGACAAAAAAATGAGAAAGGAAGAAAAACCCTTACTTGGAAGTGTGCTTCCAAAGGCTAGAGAGAGGCTTGTGAGAGGCTTCTTGGGAGCTTGGGGCACCTTGAGAGGATTCTAGAGAGAGTAGGGCAGAGGTTGGACGAACTTCAAGGGCTTTGAGTGAGGAGGAAGTGGGAGCTTGGGTGGGTTTATATAGGAAAGGTGAGAGAATTCTTTATTATTTAGGTTTGGGACCCCTTATATTAAAATAATCCAAACCACAAACCATCCCATGGTATTTGCCCATGGTTTCTGGAAAAAGGAAAGAGGAAAACAATATTTTACAAGTCCAAGGTCCGAACTTATTAAAAAATTAGGGTTGCTTATGTGGAGGTGAGTCACACTCCCATGGAAATTAATTTAAAAAGGCAAAGTGTTGAATAAGTCTTGAGGGCTCCATTAATGCTTTGAAAAGTGAGTCAAAAAAACCCAAAACCTCATTATTTTAATGATAAAACATATATTGGCCGAACATAAGGATTATGGTATTTTATTACATCACCATTGGGTCATTATGATGTCATAAAACACATTATATATTTAAATGGTATTTAATTTTTACCCAAAAATTTGACTGTCTCAGAAAATTATGAAAAATTCACCGTTGGATAATTTCGACGTCCTGATTCCAAAAATAATATTTATTTTATCTAAATAATTTTCTAAATATGTGAATTTTCACTTTTAAAATAAAAACCGGCATTTATAAAAATTCACGGGTTTTGACAGAAATGGCTTTCAAACCTTAATAAAAATTTTAATTGCATTCATAAAATTATAAGATCATTTATATTTAATAAAAATTAATTTAATATTAATAATAATATTTTATTAAAATATTATTTAATTCAAAAATCCTTTAATTTAATAAAATATAATTCTTAATTAAAAAAATAACTAAAAACACCGTTTGTACTTTAAAAACTAATTATAATGTATCAAAAATGACTAGAAATTATATTCATTATTATATACAAAAATAATGTACATGAACATGGTGCTACTTATTTGTTACATAACCCCTTAAAATACCCGCATAAGACCTAAGGGTAAGGTGCGTGATGGTGACAGACTCTTGGGGTTGCTCAGATAACATCGCTCGAGTGGTAATCTCTATCAACTTCCATTTTTCCCGTAGAGGATCACGTTCAAGCTTGACTTGGTGAAGCTCAGCTTGGGTTTGGTTGAGGGCAAAGCCCAAAGACGCCACCTCTTTTCCGAGCTCCGACAAATGGGCTTCGTAAGGGGCAATTCTACTGGATGAGGCCATTGCTTCCTTTGTCTAAGTAGAAAATTGGTTCGTTAAAGCCTTATATTTAAACTACCCAGATGATCACTGTTCAACGGCTATAAAAGTAACGGTCAAAAATCTTAAAGTAAAACTAAAAAAGTTGATATCTTATAAAAACATTTTTCATAAAGTAACATTTAACTAGATCAAGAGGGATTTTCCATTAATGAAATTTTGGGTCGTTACAACATTCCCCCCTTAAGAAATTTCGCCCTCGAAATTTTCCTTTTCCCACACTAAAACAAATGTGGGTAACTTAGCTTCATCATATCCTCCGACTCCCAAGTTGCTTCTTCAAACTTGTGGTTTCTCCACAACACCTTGACGAGGGGCAATGTCTTATTTCGTAGAACTTTTTCTCTACGATCTAAGATCTTCACTGGTTGCTCCTCATAAGAAAGATCGTCTTCTAATTGTACCACCTCGGAAGAGAGTACATGTGAAGGGTCTGGTATGTAATTCCTTAAGAGGGATACATGGAAGACATCATGCATCTTGGCCATAGTAGGTGGAAGTGCTAGTCGATAGGCCACAACCCCAACACGATCAAGAATCTCGAAGGGGCCGATGTACCTTGGACTTAACTTCCCTTTCTTTCCAAACCTCATGACCTTCTTCCACGGAGATATGCGTAAAAACACCATGTCTCCGACTTTAAACTCAAGGTCTCATCGACGATTATCTGCATAACTCTTCTGTCGACTTTGGGCTGCCTTGATGTGCTGCTGAATGGTTTTCACCTTCTCCACCATTTCTTTGACCATCTCTGGTCCAAGCAGCTTATGTTCACCGACCTCATCCCAACATGCCGGTGTTCTACACCTTTTCCCATACAGGGCTTCATATGGTGCCATTTGGATGCTTGAGTGGAAACTATTATTATAAGAGAACTCAACCAGAGGAAGATGTTGATCCCATCCTCCTTTAAAGTCCATTGAGCACGCTCTCAACATATCCTCAAGTGTTTGGATAGTCCGCTCGGATTGGCCATATGTTTGAGGATGATAGGCCGTACTGAAGTTCAGTTCAGTATTCAGAGCATGTTGAAGACTCTTCCAAAACTTAGAGGTAAATCTTGGATCTCGGTCAGACACAATAGATAGTGGTACTCCATGCAACCATACCACTTCCCTGATATATATCCGTTCCAGTTGATCCAAAGAGAAATCCTCTCTAATAGCAATGAAGTGTGCAGTCTTTGTAAGATGATCCACAACAACCCAGATTGCATTGCTACCTTTGGATGTCCTTGGAAGTCCGGTGACAAAGTCCATGGTGATGTTCTCCCATTTCCATTCTGGTATGGGCAATGGTTGCATCATCCCCTTAGACTTATGCCTCTCTGCCTTCACTTGCTGACACACAAGGCACTTTGATGTATATTCGGCGATCTCCTTCTTCATATTATCCCACCAAAAGTTTTCTCGGAGATCTCAATACATCTTTGTGCTCCCTGGGTGAATAGAGAAATTTGAACTATGTGCATCATCCAAAAGTTCCTTCTTCAGCTCCGAACTTGATGGGACACATAGTCTTTTCCCAAACCGCACAATTCCTTCTTCATTAACATTAAACTCTGAGGATTTTCCCTTTTTGATAGCTTCCACTTTTTCTTGGATTCTCACATCATCCTTTTGAGAATCCTTTAACCTTTCCAAAAGAGATGGTTGAGCAATCATTTGTGAAAGGATTGATGATGTTCCCTTCTTTATGATTCCCACGTCCATCTTCATCAAGTCTAAGAAGATTGGATCCTTCTCAATTCTCATCATTGATAGAATTGCTGGATCCTTTCTACTTAGGGCATTTGCCACCTTGTTCGCCTTCCCAGGGTGGTAATGTATTGAACAGTCATAATCCTTTATGAGCTCTATCCATCTTCTCTGGCGCATATTAAGCTCTTTCTGTGTGAATATATATTTAAGACTCTTGTGGTCAGTATATATCTCACATTTCTCTCCATAGAGATAATGCCGCCAGATTTTCAAGGCAAAGATCACCGCCGCCAACTCCAGATCATGCGTTGGATAGTTTCTCTCATGGATTTTCAACTGCCTTGAGGCATAGGATATCACTTTATCATTCTGCATCAGCACACATCCTAATCCCTTCTTCGAAGCATCACTGAATACCACAAAAATCTCCCCACTTGTGGGTAAAGTGAGCACGGGTGTAGTGATAAGCCTCCTTTTCAACTCCTTGAAGCTTTCTTCGCATTCATCACTCCAAGCAAACTTTACTCCCTTTCGAGTTAGCTTGGTAAGAGGGTTGGACAATCGTGAGAAATTCCTCACAAATCGTCGATAATATCCAGCTAACCCCAAGAAGCTACGGATATCAGTTACCGATGTTGGCCTCGGCCATCCCTCAATTGCATCTGTTTTGGAGGGGTCCACAGATATCCCATTGCTTGTGATGATATGGCCCAAGAATGAGACCTCCTTCAACCAGAACTCACACTTGCTGTACTTGGCATAGAGCTTTTCCTTGCGCAAAGTCTCCAGTACAGTTCTTAAATGCTCCTCATGGTCCTCCTTGGTTTTGGAGTATATTAGAATATCATCTATAAAGACTACCACAAATTTATCTAGGTAATCTCTAAAGACTCTATTCATCAAGTCCATGAATATTGCTGGAGCATTGGTGAGTCCGAAAGGCATTACTATGAATTCACAGTGCCCGTACCTTGTACGAAAAGCAGTCTTGGGGATATCTTCCTTCTTCACCCTTACTTGATAATATCCCGACTGCAAGTCGACCTTGGAGAAGTATTGTGCTCCACGCAGCTGATCAAACAAGTCATCGATTCTTGGGAGAGGATACTTGTTCTTTATCGTGATTTTGTTAAGTTCACGATAATCGATGCAAAGCCGCATTGACCCATCCTTCTTCTTGACGAAGAGGACTGGTGCACCCCATGGTGATGCACTTGGGCGTATAAACCCTTTATCCAGATTCTCCTGTAGTTGTTTCTTCAGTTCTTCAAGCTCAACCATAGTCATTCTATATGGAGTCTTGGATATTGGTAGCGCCCCAGGTATAAGTTCAATTGAGAACTCAACATCTCTTCTTGGAGGAAGACCAGGAAGTTCCTTGGGAAATACTTCAGCGAATTCCCTCACAATAGGCATTTCTTCAAGGGTGGTTTCTTCCTTGGACTTAATCATCTGAGCCAGATATGCGTGCTCATAAGGCAGTAATATCCATGCTTGAGATGATGGAGCTAAAGGAGATTCATCTTCCTCCTGACACTTGTAAAGAATCGGGGTTCGATTCTCCATATGGAGTGTGATTTCCCTCTCCCGACAATTTATGTTGGCTCTATATAAGGAAAGCCAATCCATGCCAAGAATTGCATCAAATTCCACCAAAGGGAGTATGACGAGGTTCGTCGGGAAATTCAACCCACAGATTATAACAGGGGAGGACTTATACTCATGGGATGCAATGATTGCCCCATTTGCCGTACTCACCGACATCTTTACTTCCATGATTTGTGGTGGTGCAGGGATTGTTCTACTAAACTTTTGAGATATAAAAGAATGCGTAGAACCTGAATCAAAAAGTACGTTCGCTATTCTTGAATGAATAACTAGCGTACCTGTCACCACTTCGTTGTCGGGGTTCACTTCGGCAGAAGTGATGGCAAAAGCTCTTCCTTGCTGTCTTGGAGGTTGTTGATTGCCTCCGATAACCCTTGGATTAGGGCACTGATTCGCAAAATGACCCGGTTCTTTGCATTTGAAGCATTGAACAACGCGTTGAGGTTCGAACGGAGCGTTCCTCTCCTCTGTCGCAGCTGCGGGTCCTTCTTGCTGACAGTTAATAGCTAGGTGCCCTTCTCTTCCACACTTGAAGCATTTTCTTGTCCCCCTAAGGCAATTTCCAGGGTGCTTCTTTCCACACTTTTGGCAAGTGGGGTGCTGGAATTTCTTAGCGCCGTTGGATTTATCCATCGGACCACCAGCATTGAAGTCCACCTTCCGCTTCTTGTCCCCATGATACCCCTGTGATTCTCCGATCTCCATTTCAACCTTAAGGGCACATCGGACAATCTCCTCATAGCTGTCAAAGTCACGGATCGCTAATGCTTTCCGCAAGCTAGGCTTCCGCCCACCAAAGAAGCGGTCAACCTTGCATTCGGGGGTAACGACAAAGCCGAAAGCGTATCGTGCAAGCCTTGTGAAGTTTTCCTCGTACGCTCCCACAGATTCCTCATCTTTCTGCTTGAGGGAAAGGAAGTCCCTTTCCATCTTAAGACGGAGGGTGCGTGGAAAATATTTATCGAAAAACATCTTCCGGAATACCTTCCATTCCAAAGCCTCGATCTCCTCCTCAGGCTTCGTATTTTTGATCAACGTCCACCATTGATCAGCTTCACCCTCCATACGATAAGCCGCCAGGAGAACCTTCTCTTTTTCAGAGCATTGGAGGATGGAGAATATCTTTTCAATGGAGTTGATCCATTGTTCAGCAATCGTGGGATCGGATGATCCACTAAAAGTAGGAGGCCTTTGTCTCATGAAGCTTTCAATAGCGACTTGTTCTTTCTTAGGGGGGGTTGAACGTTCCTCTTGACCAGTGTTTCTATTCAAAACTTGAGTTAGCTGAGAGAGAAGCGTGACAAAGTTCGCGATTCCCGCTCCCATCGGATTGGGCATCTCATTAGTACAATCATCACACTGATCTTCACAACGGTTGTTAGCCCGAGTTCTCCTATTACCGGCCATTGGCTGGAATAAAAGGAAAGTTAGGGGTAACACATAAAGGGTAATCCAAAGACAAAAGTTGATGACTTATAAATAAACTTTAATCTCTTTAACTCATGAGTCTATAGGATTCAATCCAGGCTTTTCATGATCTTCCTTCTAACATATATTCTTAGGGGCATTTTTTCCCTTAATAAGGGTTCATACTAAGATTGTGAATTTATCAAAACATATCCCCCGGGAGTGTCGTAACCAAGAGTGCAGCAAGGCCCGTTGTCGTGCACCAGTTCCCGTTCGAGTCTAGCTCAAAGCGGTGTTTTCGGGTTTTACCCCTAGGATACATCTGTGCCAGAGCCACCTCTACCTGCTCGTATCCAGACAGGGATGTATTTGTTTGATAAACCACTTACTTAGTATTTACCAAAACTTAGGGATGTTTTTATTATGCTTAGTCTTGTATCTAAGGCTTTACTAGGGTTTCCTAATCCCAAAAATAACTAAACCTATCCTTTGATACCAACTATGACAACCCTTCTTTTTATTACAACTTAAACATGCTTTATTACATAAAACTTCACTTGATACAACAAAGAAGATTGAGAGGTTTAGTGTCTTTGGGGCTTAGGATCATTACATAAAAACTTTAAACTTGAAATACAAAATCCTTATTGAAAACTTCCTTTACATGACCACTACATTCCTTCGTACTTAGTATTGCATGGGATAACCTGAGGACATGCATAAGAAAAGGGTGAGCTATAAAGCCCAGTAAGGGAGTACACAATGAATAACATGAGGAGTACAATACATGTTAGGAAATAGGCATATCAATAGAGCATAAGAGAGGCATGAACATAAAGGCATGATAAAGCATGATAATCATAACATGGAAATGTGGCAACAACACTTAACATTGAATTAGCATGAGCCAAGGCTCATTGCACATGGAGCATGAGTAAACCCTCATTGCACTTGAAGCACGAGTAAACCCTCGTTGCACTTGAATTATCATGAGTCAACACTCATTGCACATGACGTACCATGATACTATACTTTACCCAATGCATTGGAGCGCTATAAAGGGCGCACCCTTCTTAAACATTTCATTTCATGCATAAGTGTGCCACATGGATCATAAAACATGGATTCATAAAACATAATCATTTATTCCACGATAAAGGAATGTGGAATTAATACATGAAACTTTACAATCAATAAGTAAATGTGCATAATGGTGAATACCCTTGATGGAGAAATGGGCATGGTATTCACTACACAATGATATTGGCTTAGAAAATCGGTGTGATTTCGGCAGCGTAACGGCGTGACATAAGAACTCATAAAAAAGGTTGATGAGAGAGAAAGGGGTTACTCATCATATTTACATGTAATGGACAGTAATTAGATCATATATATACCTGTCCCAACAATAGAAATGGAATTTAGATTCATGATACAAAAGTATTGCTTGAATGTAAAAGAAGAGAGAGAAGTTCCTTTCGGAATTTCGGCATAGTAACGGGTGTACATGGGAGGCATTTAATGAGAGAGAAAGGGTTCTCCCATAATTCAAACAATAAGAGGGAAGTATGGGGGAGGTGCGAAACCATACCCCAACATTCATAAATGAAATTAAAAGGGCAATACAACTTAAAGAAAATTGACAAAAAAATGAGAAAGGAAGAAAAACCCTTACTTGGAAGTGTGCTTCCAAAGGCTAGAGAGAGGCTTGTGAGAGGCTTCTTGGGAGCTTGGGGCACCTTGAGAGGATTCTAGAGAGAGTAGGGCAGAGGTTGGACGAACTTCAAGGGCTTTGAGTGAGGAGGAAGTGGGAGCTTGGGTGGGTTTATATAGGAAAGGTGAGAGAATTCTTTATTATTTAGGTTTGGGACCCCTTATATTAAAATAATCCAAACCACAAACCATCCCATGGTATTTGCCCATGGTTTCTGGAAAAAGGAAAGAGGAAAACAATATTTTACAAGTCCAAGGTCCGAACTTATTAAAAAATTAGGGTTGCTTATGTGGAGGTGAGTCACACTCCCATGGAAATTAATTTAAAAAGGCAAAGTGTTGAATAAGTCTTGAGGGCTCCATTAATGCTTTGAAAAGTGAGTCAAAAAAACCCAAAACCTCATTATTTTAATGATAAAACATATATTGGCCGAACATAAGGATTATGGTATTTTATTACATCACCATTGGGTCATTATGATGTCATAAAACACATTATATATTTAAATGGTATTTAATTTTTACCCAAAAATTTGACTGTCTCAGAAAATTATGAAAAATTCACCGTTGGATAATTTCGACGTCCTGATTCCAAAAATAATATTTATTTTATCTAAATAATTTTCTAAATATGTGAATTTTCACTTTTAAAATAAAAACCGGCATTTATAAAAATTCACGGGTTTTGACAGAAATGGCTTTCAAACCTTAATAAAAATTTTAATTGCATTCATAAAATTATAAGATCATTTATATTTAATAAAAATTAATTTAATATTAATAATAATATTTTATTAAAATATTATTTAATTCAAAAATCCTTTAATTTAATAAAATATAATTCTTAATTAAAAAAATAACTAAAAACACCGTTTGTACTTTAAAAACTAATTACAATGTATCAAAAATGACTAGAAATTATATTCATTATTATATACAAAAATAATGTACATGAACATGGTGCTACTTATTTGTTACATAACCCCTTAAAATAGCCGCATAAGACCTAAGGGTAAGGTGCGCGATGGTGACAGACTCTTGGGGTTGCTCAGATAACATCGCTCGAGTGGTAATCTCTATCAACTTCCATTTTTCCCGTAGACGATCACGTTCAAGCTTGACTTGGTGAAGCTCAGCTTGGGTTTGGTCGAGGGCAAAGCCCAAAGACTCCACCTCTTTTCCGAGCTCCGACAAATGGTCTTCGTAAGGGGAAATTCTACTGGATGAGGCCATTGCTTCCTTTGTCTGAGTAGAAAATTGGTTTGTTAAAGCCTTATATTTAAACTACCCAGATGATCACTGTTCAACGGCTATAAAAGTAACGGTCAAAAATCTTAAAGTAAAACTAAAAAAGTCGATATCTTATAAAAACATTTTTCATAAAGAAACATTTAACTGGATCAAGAGGGATTTTCCATTAATGAAATTTTGGGTCGTTACACCCACCACTTATGCTGGTGCCGGGCTCAACTTGACCATGTTGTTGTTGACCTGGTCTTAAAGCCAGTCTTTAAACACAAAGCATTGCTTGAGGGTGTGCCCCAGAATCTGATGATAAGGATAGTAGTTGGGGTGGTCGGTGAGGTTCGCCTTTGCCGGCCTTCTGCACTCGGGCAGGCGCACAATCCCTTGCTCTAGAGCACTTCAGAAGTAGTCAGGGACCTGATTTTCGTTGAACAAATAAGTCTGGTGCCTTCTTTCCGGATAGGGGGCCCTG
This sequence comes from Viscum album, assembly GCA_963277665.1. NCBI lineage: Eukaryota > Viridiplantae > Streptophyta > Magnoliopsida > Santalales > Viscaceae > Viscum > Viscum album. The sequence continues at coordinate 2,050,279,275 of OY728153.1, read as the reverse complement.
GGGGCCTGGCCCTGACAAGGGGTCGGAGGGGCCTGCCGAGGAGGCGGTGCCTGATTGTCTCGCCTAGGTGGAGGTGGCACATTGTGCGGGGGAACCTGTCGATTCTGAGGCAGTCGCTGCTGGGCGGGAGCCTGCGCTTGAGGTGGAGGACCTCTGCGGGGTTGTGGGGATAGTGCTGCTGGCAGTAATTCCAGCTGCCTAGGGGCTTCTATTTGGGCCACTGTGGTGGGTTCGGCTCTGGCGGTCCTCCTGGCTGGGATCATAGGGGGCAACGAACGTGCCTGACTAGCCTGTTGCAGAGCCTCCTCAAGGCGCTGAGCCTTATCTGAGAAATCTCTGAACCCTCCAGGGTAGTTCTGGGTAATTAGGGAGGGACCAACTCTATTTTGATGTTCCCCACACACATCATCAGTAATTGCTCCTGAGTCAGTGGAATATCGAGGGAATACGTAAGTCCCTTCCACCGGGTGATGAAATCCGCGACTCGCTCATCAGGCCTTTGCTTGCACTTGAAGAGGTCTGCAATGCTGGTCTTCCGCGTGGTGGAGCTGAACTGGTATAGAAACTTCCGGTGGAGATCCTCCCAACCGGTCATCGATTCGATAGGGAGCTGGTTGTACCAGATGAATACGGGACCTTCCAATGTCTGTATGAAACATCGAAGCTTGGCGGCTTCTTGCTGGGCCAGGGTCCCCAGCATGGGGCCACACCTGGAAGAAAAATGAGCCAAGTGCTGCGGTGGGTCCCCAGTCCCGTTGAAGGGAGAGAAAGTGGGGTTCCCGAAACCCAGGGGCGCAGGTATATCATCCACCCACGCGGGATACGGCTTGCCGTCCGGTGGGACCACCACCTGCCGCATTTCCAATGCTTCAAGGCAGGCTGTGAGTGCCGCTATCAGATCATCCGGGTGGGGGTCCCTGTCTTGATGGGGATCCCTAATCACAAGTGCGTTGCCAGGTTCTTCAACACGGTAGATGGCATCGGCAGCTCGTGGATCGACTGGCGGAATGACCTATGGGGCGACTGGGGGAACCCGGATTGGATTCTTAAGACTGCCCCGTCATTCGGGGGGGGGGGGTTAGTGAGACGTATCGCGCCCTCTTGCTGTAAGTTCCGGCTTCTGCCCTGTCTGCGAAAGTAGCATGATCAGGGTTACCCGGAGGCATCTCACCGGGGGGACATTGTTCCTACCCCTACTGCCCTGGCCTGGGATTACCATAGTCGGGTCGCCGCTCTGCAGCGCGCTCATCCAATAGTTCTTCAACCAGCCTCTTCTGCTCAGCAAGCTGCTGGCGTAACGTGGCCTTCTCGGGATCTTCGTCCGTTTTCTGCACAGAGGCAGACGGGTCGGAGTGCTTGACATTTCCGACGTGCTCCTTACCCTTGTCGGTATTTCGACCGAGTACCAGAAACTCGGTGGTACAGGGAGGCCTAGCAGGTTCCTCTGCTGACGGGTAACCCTCCATGATGGGTCCAGCAGTGGTGATACGCCCTCGGGGGGTAAGTCTCCATCAAGAAATTCAAGCTCGTCTTCCCTGTCCACTACGTCAGCTATGTGGACCACGACCCTCTCGAGGGCATATCCTCGATGTCGCATAGGAAATCAGGCTGCCGTCGGATAGGGTCGAAGAGGAGAGCGGCATAGTGTCCCCAACCACAGACTTGCACATGGGGGTAGCCTCCCTGATGACTCTGCGGAGCACTTTGAAATTCTGAACACATTTACGTTGAAGGGTGCTCTGACAGCCTGGCGACTCAGGGTGCTGGGCCACAAGGAGTGCGGCCAAATCGATCAGGCGACATTGCTCACCGATTTCTTCAAAGTGATCTCGACTTCTGTGGTACACCACCCGCTCGTAACGAAGGCGGAAGTGTGTCGCCCATAGGGTTCGACAAAAGCACCCCACTTCTTCAGGGGTAAGGGACTCTGGTACGCGAAATTTCAGCGCCTCCGTCGGCCAGAACTTCTCCGGGAAGTAATCCGCTGCGAGAATGCTTCGGAAGCTCCTGGGTTCGGACTCGGGGTCTGGCCCTATATTGCCCCACTTGTCAACCGGGGGCGGCTGAGGGACCAGTAGCGGTACCGAGGCGGACCTCTGGGATATTAAACTCGGTGGCGGAGAATATGGTGAACGAGCTGACTGGCTGCCGAATTCTGGGCCATCCTCTGAAGAGTGAGGTAACCTGGCCACGATGTCACGATACGATGGGCTGATAGCCACAGCTTCCGGCACAGGAGTCGCGGCTGCCGACGATGGGTCATGTCATCGCTGTACCACCTTTGGCCCCCAAAATAGCTCTCTGTGATCTCTGGTAGAGGTAGAGGGCGCTTCTGGTGACAATGGTGGTGATTTCACGGTCGAGACCTGTGGAATTTCCACGATTTCTTCCTCCTGGATGTACCTGCGGAGAGAGGTGGGAATCTGGTGGACCTCGCATTCCAGGAGAATGAGGCTAATGCGTATGGTTACTACCTCAGTCCTTGATACGGAGGAGCGGGGATAAGGTTCCATCGCTGAGTCGCATTCTGCTTCAGATTCCGAGAAGCGGGCAGGTTTGATCTCCACCCGGGCCTTCCCAGGACTCTTCTTGTGGCGGTGACGACCCGCTCTCCTGCCCCGGGGTGGCTCTTCGGGACAAGGTTGATTCTCATCATGTATTCTTAGGGCGACGATGGCGCCGTGGCGGAGAGGGCCCCCGCTCGAGATAGCCGAGGTACGAGGGGCATCGGGGAAAATGTCGAAGGGTACATGGGGAGAAACTCCATGGTTGATGCGGGCGGATCGAGGCTGACCTTCACTCCTCGAGTTGCTGGGGCGAGGAGGACCTTCGCCCGTTGCAGATAGGACGTAGGGAGGGCCCCCGCGTTGGAGAAGGATTGGATGGACAGTGCCTTCCGATCGGCGGTCAGGGGCAGGAGGATGGACTCCATACCCTGTATAGTGGCTGCGGGAAAGGTTTCCGTGCCGAGCGTCACTGCCGTGGGTAAGGTCTTCCTTCGGGATGGAGGTAGCACGAGGCATACCTCCATGACGAGATTCAGAGTGGGGAAGGCCCACGCTCCGTGGAGTAGTGGTACGGGGAGGGCCTCCGTATGGGGTGACATCACCGCGGGTTAGTTCGCGGCGATCACCACTCAGGCCTGTGACCCGGAGAGTCAACCTAGCCTGCCTGTGGGGCGGTTGGGGTCTCGATCCTGGTTGGGTGAAGGATTTTCCCTGCTCAGTGTATGCAGGGACTCCGTGATGCACATCGGCGGTGGATCGGGCCACTGTAGCTGTTGACGTCGACACATCTGGGCGAGCGTCCTCAGCCCGGGCCCGGCGCTGACGTCGGGTTAGACGAGCTGGCATAGGTGGTGCAGGGGCATGGCCTTCTTGCTCTTCCTGCAGAGTCAGACGGCGGTGCTGACGCGGATGGACAGGAGCCCTTTCCTGGAGCCCTTGGGTCGGGAACCTGAGCAGGCCGAGCCAGACGGCGCCCGCCTCATTAGCGTAAGGCGAGGAGTTGTCGAGGCGTTCTGGGGACAGGCTCCCGAAACGGTTGAACGTTGGGGTGGGGAGCAGGGGCTCCCTGTGCGGCCTGTTAGGGAGGCATTGACGGCGGGGCCTGGATGCCTCCAGGTCCAGGCGAGCCATATCCTTAGTTGGGATGAACCCTTCCTCCTCGTACCTGCGTACGAGGTTGTTGATCACCCTTTGATGGATGACTTCTGATGGGGAAAGGGGATGTGGGCGCCCCGTATTCCGCGATGTGGCAGTCATCGTGGCGGTAGTGGCGCCATGCGGGGTGGCTGTGGCGGTGTTGCCCCTGCCCCTGTGTAGGCGAGCGGGCGGTGATCGTGTCTCTGTAACATCAACCTGGTTCCTGGGAAACGAAGGGATCAACTCATCATCATTGTGAGAAAAAGGATTGACAACCAGTGCCCCAATGTCCTTCCATTCTCTATGTCTGTAAGAAGGATCCATGCCAACACGCTGCAGAACGGAGTGCCCCACGTTCTACTGCCCCGACTTCTGGTGAGTTTCACGACAGGCCCGCTATTTGCTCGGCGGGACCAGGTGACAGATATCTGGATCCGGTGACACGTCAATCTACTGGTGTCTCGAACGCTACTAATCTCCACATTGAGGAGAAGAATTTCACATCGGGTTCACCATTTCTGTTTCCGACGCTCTCGCCGGGGTGCACGCATCCGTCCTTCTGCGGAGGAGGACGTGCTGCGCTGTTGCCCCGCATTCCCGCTTTCCAAAGGCGGGCGACATTCTCTCCTTATTAAGGGACGTCTTCTCCTTGATCGAAATGAGATGATGGGATGTCGGTTCTTCCTTCTGTGGATTCCTCCTCAGAACTCATCACCTAGTCCGGGTCTCCCTCATAGATTTAATACGTTGTTCGTGAAACTCTTCCCAGTGCCATGTTTCCATGGACGCCGGTTAATTACACTGCTTCTTTCGGGACATTCCAAAGGGTCCGGTCAGGGCAGCAACCTTCAGTCGGGGGAGTAGTCACGTTGAGGCATCAGTAGCGTGTCTGGATACTGGGGACTTGGCATGTCTGTCTATTATCCCTGGTCACAGGGCATCTCGAGGGCGTGGAAGCCCGAGGCATCCCACATCGAGCGTGGGGAATTATATGTCATAGACATATGTCTGAAGTTTTCCTCATCTTCCTATGTTTAACATAGGGTATGCCGTGAGTTTAACGTCCAGTGGAGACGGATCATCCCGATCAGAGCCTTAGCTAGAATGGATCGGATTGAGGGATTTCCCTTGAAGGGGTGCCGATACCAGGACCAGCCTATGGATGGATGTGAAGAGGAGTGGATGGATGGATGAATGAAGTGGAGAGGGGAATGGCAAGGGACCATCGCAAAGGCGACGGTGAAGTTGGGCTTGAGCCTCGAAGAGACCTCCTACGTATCCCCATGGCGGGGAATCAAAGTCCACATAGTTTAGAATGGTGCTGGCAAGCCAACATGAAGGTGGACCATGGTCCGATGATAGACGGGCTTGAACCTCGGGAAGGCTTCCAAAGTACCATGCCTTGACATGGATCAAAGACCTCGTAGTTCAAAGGGTTTCATCAGTGAACCGACGTGAAAGTAGACCCAGGGGTCCACTAGTGGTGGGCTTGAATCTCGTGAAGGCTTCCTACGTACCATGCCTTGACATGGATCAAAGTCCTTGTAGTTTGGAATGGCCGATGGAATACAGTTTAACATCACGCGGGACGGTGATGAACCCTGACGTGAATGAACGACGGGTGATGGGATTAAACCTCGTGGAGGCTTCCTACATACCGTGCCTTGACATGGATCAAAGTCCCCATAGTTCGGGATGGCGGTGGGTGTCAGCGAACCGACGTAAATGAGGGACCTTGGTCCGATGGGAGATGGGATTGAACCTCCGGGAGGCTTCCTACGTACCACGCCTTGACATGGATCAAAGTCCTCGTAGTTCGGGAGGGGCTTAATCGGAGAAACGACGTGAAGGTGAACCCGGGGGTCCACTTGTAGTGGGCTTGAACCTCGTGAAGGCTTCCTACGTACCATGCCTTGACATGGATCAAAGTCCTCATAGTTCAGGAGAAAATGGAGGCTTGGAACACCGATAAGGAGACGGTTTGGGCCAATGATTGTTGGGATTTAACCTCAGGGAGGCTTCCTATATACCATGCCTTGACATGGATCAAAGTCCTCATAGTTCGGGTGGCGACAACGGCTTGCCGTCGAACTGGAATGCAGTTTAACGTCATGCTGGACGAAGGTAGAAATTGACGTGAATTGTATGATGGGTGGGCTTGAACGTCGGGGAGGCTTCCTACGTACCATGCCTTGACATGGATCAAAGACCTCATAGTTCAAATGGGTGTGCAGTTTAATGTCATGCGGGAAAAGGGCATACAGTTTAACGTCATGCTGGACGAGGGCATGCAGTTTAACGTCATGCTGGACGAGGGTGGAACTCGATGTGAATAAATGACTGAGTGGTGGGCTTGAACCTCGTGGAGGCTTCCTACGTACCATGCCTTGACATGGATCAAAGTCCTCGTAGTTCTCTATGGTGGGAGTCAGGGTCGGTGCTCACTCTAAGCCCACGTGAGTCATGCTCGGTGTGAGAAACAAGAGGTTGCAGGGACCTGACGATCACGTCGCGATGGATGCGTCTGTGAGAAGCGAAGAGGGGCTTATGCATTAAGCAGCCCATGGTGTTGGGACTTACTCCAGGATAGAGGTCTGAAGTGCGACAGAGCGCAGCGAAAGAGGGATTTGGGACCAAAGATGGGAGGTGCCTCGTTCCCTATCACGCCCTCCACTGACCTTGGTAGTGGGGAAGTACGGAGATGCAGGGGTGCAGCCATCCGTTGGGGAACTAGGGTCGCCCTTCTACTGAGAACATACGCCACTCCAATAAGGAGGATATCATCCCTTGTGGATGGGTGATTCCACTCCTATGGAGACGAGTGGCGTAAAAAATGTTTGAGCTGGGGGGACCCTTCGTGCAAGGCACGAGGTCGGGTCACAGTTTAACGTCATGTGTCGAGGATGTGATGCTTGGCAGTTTAACGTCCTGCGGCTCGGACGAGGTGGGTTTACTCCACACCCCTAGGAATTACATAACCGGTACCCTCTGGTCCTTGGGGGAGGGAAGGTACTGGCAAGGCCATGGTCAAGGGGGGTTGTGGAGTGAACCATCGAGGGGTCCACGTTAGCGTGGCTATGCGAAGAAGCAATAGCCGTTAGCGTGCCTATGCAAAGAAGCATTAGGCGAAGCAACGCTACTAGTGGTGTTGTCCGTGGGTCTTTGAAATCACATCGTACATACCTGGAGGGTCGCACGGGAAGCGGAATTGCCAAGCAAAGGAGTGTGCTTCGTGAAGAGGAGTGCCTTAGCCTTAGCATAGGGAATAATTGTGAGTGGAGGATTCTTCGCGAAGTGGAACAGTATTCACGGAGCACTGACTCACGAAGCAGAGGTGCCACGCGAATCAGGGTGCTGCGATGCAGTGTGCTTCGCGATATGTAGCGATCCTGCCTTAGCATAGGGATCACTAGTACAGGTTGGGTGTTTCGTGAAGCATAAACGCTCTGCGGCTGCCCGAGTTCCCTTGGGAATCCCCCTCCTTCGCGAATGCCTTTGAGCTTCGCGAAGGGAATCCCTCTCAGAAGAGGGGCTCAAAACGAGTCAAAGCGAAGGCGTCACGCGAAGTAGAAGTACCTCGCGGAGCTCATGATTCCCGGGGGCAAAGAGTGCTTCACGATTCGGGAGAGGAGAAGTCAAAAGGTCGGATTGTCCATCCTTGGGACTCAGGGGGAGCCTAGTATTTATAGGCAAGGGGCACCATGAAGCTGAACTCGCACGCCGCTTCAGGTGCTTCGCGGTGCGCTCGCGAACGTCACCGTCGTTCGTGGAGAGGTACCGCCTCCGGAACTTCACGGCGGGCTCGCGAACGTCAAACTCGTTCGTGGAGAGTTACCGCCTCCGGAGCTTCGCAGCGGGCTCGCGAATGTCAAACTCGTTCCCGGAGAGTTACTACCTCCAGAGCTTCGTGACCTGTGATGCCCGGGGTGCTTCGCGTCGGTGCTTCATGAGGTAGCGTCCGGGCCGTCTTTTTCATCCCTTTAGTTCATGCAATATTTTGGCACCAACAACTATCTAAGTGATTGGCCCAGTTTTAGATTGGATTTACCCATGTGTGATGTTTTTCCATACTTGTCATTTTATTGTTTTGACATATTTGATATGTAGTTTCGGTGTGATTGTCTTGACCTTTATAAGGGTAATATTTTCTATATTAAATGGTTTGAGTTATCTTGTGAATTACATAATGGAGAGTACCATGTATGCTCACCACTTGACCCACCTAAGGTAAGTGCTTCAATATGTAAATTAAATGTGAAATGGAAGTTGGAAAGTGTACTAAGTATATGACTTGGTCGTATTAAATGTAATTAGATAATAGGTTTCATGTCTGTAGCACCCCTTACTTTGATAGTGGAAGGTAGAATAACGATCCTTTATTTTTTTTTGAAAATCCCTTAAATGGATTAAATGAATGGTTGCATGCTACTTGGAATTATCACACTAATGAAAGGAAAGGATTGAACCAAATGGACTTACTGATTACTTATTACTTGATTAAATGGTTGCATGATCACTTAGCCTTGTCACACTAATGAAAGGTAATGTATTAAACCTTATAAATTATACATGACTTAATTATCAAAATAGGAATGGCCTAACTTGAGCTCAGCTTGGATTCTTGAGGGAATGCCTTGACCACTCGAGGACCCCATTCCAAATTCAAGGATATGAAACGCTTAGGTTGAGACCCACCTAGAACCCAATCCTTGTCTAACCTTGTATACCCATTATGAAATTTTATGATACCTCATGTAGTACTACAGGATTACTTGGATACACTCCTTGGATCTAGCATTGACAAGTAAGTGCCATGGTTAAAGCCCTTTAGGCCCAGTAATTACTTAGCCCCATTTTAACTTGGATGAACTCCTTGGACTTAGTAAGAATATTAAGGTGGAATTACTAGGATTATTATCCTTGTATTACACTCTTGACCCACTAAAGCATGCCTTGGATACACTACTTGGATCCAGAATTTACATGTAGGTGTCGTGGTTAAAGCCCATTGGGCCAAATCATTGCTTAGCCCCATTTTACCTTGGATGAACTCCTTGGACTTGGTAGGTGTGTAGTTGTAAAATTCCTTGGAATATTATCCTTTTATTACACTCTTACCCTTAGCCAGACTAAAATTATTACTGAGTTGGTGACCCTTGATGTATACGTTGCATTGGTTATTACCTTGGAACTTCATTATTAAATATCATCACAAGTTTCCTTATTACATCTTGGAAGCTTCATTATTGTTAAGATGAGACTTATTTATAAACTGGTAATAAAAAAACAATAAACTTGTTACATATTCAGAAACCATCCAAGGGATGAAGCAGGTACTTGGGTATTTAGTTATATTGTACTTCTTTACTTTGTATATACATGTCTTCACACTATTTAATATATATTTCACTGTCGGGATTGGGCTAGACACCATGGGTGCCTACCTACTATAATTTTTATCTTATACCCTGCTCAGGTACCCTTGGTACCTGATTAGACCTTATAATTTGTAAAGAACCGTAAAATTCAAGGAAATTTTTTTTCTTAATTTTATTTGGAATTTTAGAAGAACGCAGTTTCTGACAGCACCTGATTCCGAGGCCCGGTGTGCCGGGAATCATTTTCCAAAGTTTGGATCGGGTACGTTCAGTGAACGAACGAGCGAGTTTTTCTAACTTTTGAACCGGTGCTCGGAATCGAATTCTGAGAGCACCGATGGAATCACAGCACTGGTATTTACTTAGAAACACCTTTTCCAGAGTTGCGTTTTCTCTGGTGTGGTTTTTAATTTTTGGGGTTAAGTTAAGAAATAAAATAAAAGTGGTGCAACACATTATTTTATCTCACTTAAATCCACTTAAAGCCACTTAAGATAAGTTAAGCAGATAGGGTGGAACCCAAAATATCCTACCCACTTGGTAGGATATTTTTGGGGTGGGGCCCGCACGATCCCCACCGTTTCTTCCCCTCTAAGTAACGCACTCGTGAAAACCTCTTTTAAATAAAGTCAGCCGGTGCGTTTACTTAAATTCTAAACGCCCCTATTAATTGGGCAGTTAAGTCGTTACCATTAATTCATCGAATTAATGGTTAGTTTCTTAACTTTGAATTTCTAATTGTTGGCTTGAGAATAAAATAAGACCAATACTTGTTTCACTTGAGGGTTGCTTGTTGAGAGGATTGGGAGAAGATCTCAAGCTTTAAGATCTTCATCCTTCTTCGGGCAGAATGCGAAGAACGCGAAGAACGCCGACCTTCGATGAAGGGCGATGAAGAACGCCGAACCTTCGGAGATCGACGATGCAATGCCGTGTACCGCGACGCCAACGATTCTCCTTCCGCGATGTTCTTCCGCAACTTTCCTTCCCCGCGACAACCTTCGATCAACAACCGATTGAGGTAGGGATTGTGGTTCTTTTAATTCTTTGTGAATTATAACCTCGACATGGTTTCTTTTGGTGCATCTTAAATCTGTGTGTTTTTAATCCTCGGAGTTTTTCTACGCAACGCCGTGTACCGCGACGATAGTGGCACCCCCCCTTCCGCGACGCGACGATCCTCTTCTTCCGCGACGGTTAATTCCGCGACGAACTCACGTTCGACGACAACGTTGAGGTAGGGGTTGATTCATCTAAATCTTTGTGATTTATACCTACGGTGTTTGATTAAATATTTGTTGTGAGACTTTTAAAACTGCTAACGCGGTGGGTGTGGACCAACGAACAAGTCCGAACCCACCGCTTTAACGACCCAAAATTTTGAATAAATCTTATTTCCTAATTTTATGTGTCATTTTATTTTATTTTTTATACTCAAAAAAATGTTTCATTTGATAACATGATTATAATTAAAATGAGACCATTGGGTTTTGACTGTTATATGACCATTGGTCAATATGACCATTGGAAACTAAACGTGTCGATTATTGTCTCTAAATACAAGTAATCTTGGTTAATTTTTATAGAAAGAAGATTTGATGGCCTCACCCAGTAGTCTTGGACTGATCGAAGCCCATCTAACATAACTTGGGAAAGAGGTAGCACCACTGGGCTTTGCTCTGGACCAAACCCAAGCCGAACTTCATCGTGTGAAACTAGAACGGAATCGCCTTTGGGAGAAGTTCAAACTAATAGAAATTACTACTCGTGCGATGTTGGCCGAGCCTCCCTCAGATTCTCTCACCTTAGCACACCTTACACTTAGGTCCTATGCTGGTGTGATAAGGGGCTATGTAAGGAGACCATAACTGCCTTGTGTAATCCTTTGTTTTAAATAAAAATTGGGATTTCTTCGTATAAAGTTTATGAATTTTCAAATGTCCGGATAAATATAGTATGCATATTTTTGGTGAATTTTAGAGAAAGGATATTTTAAAAAAATATTTATGTAAACCTTAAATAATTAAAAATGTGTAATGATTTTCAAAAAATGGTCTTCTATAATTATGTTCAGTACGAAATTTAGAGTCTAATAAGATCAACATGATTTTTGATGAATAGTAAATTATGAATAGTGATTTTACGCTTAGGATTAGTAATGTGACCAAATGGATTAGTAATCTCACTTAAAGAAAGTTTTAAAATAATCTAGGCACCTTGATTAAGTAATGTGATTCAATAAAATGGTTAAATAACGGTTTCATAAATTATTATTCAAGTATTAGTTTTTTTGGGTGAATAGTTTTTTTTAATTAAAAATTAAATTAAAAATATTTAGAAAATTATTTTTATAAAATGGATTTCATTTTTGAACTAAGAGCATCGATATTATGTTAAGGTAATTTTTGGGGTTTTTTCTGAAAAAAATGAATTTTTGGTGAATAGTGTATTTATTTAAAAATAAAATTAATAATATTTAGAAAATTATTTTTATAAAATGGATTTCATTTTTGAAATCAGAGTATTTATATTTGGTTAATGTGAAATTTTGGGATTTTTCTGAGAAAGTTGAATTTTCGGTGAATAGTAAAAATACAGTTTTAGGGTTTCGGATGTTTAGTGACATCATAACTGTGTCATGGTGATGTCATGAGATATTTTAAGGGTTGTCTGACCTAAGGTGATGGATATTTGTATTGGGGGCCCCATGTGGCCAAACTTAATGGGAAATATCATGGGAGAGCACATGGTTTTGAGAAAAGCACATGTGAGGTGTCCCTTGGCCATTAATGGCTTATCCCCTCACTTTTCCTATAAATACCAAGCCCCCTCTCATCTTTTCGACTCCAAAACCATCCTCAACGAAGTTCTGGTCTCCTTACCTCCCAAGGAGTCCTCCCAAGGTGCCCCCAAGCCCTCAAGGTCCAAACCTTTGAGTTTTAAGAGTTATGTTTTAAGGTAAGGGATCTGATCTTTCTCTTTCTTTCAAGAAATCTCTTTTATGTAATTTATTTTATGTTCAATGTTCTTATGTTAAAGGGTGTTATTTTATACTCCTCTTACTTCCCTTTTCATGTTCACATAATGAGAGATCCCTCCTTACTCTCATTATTTCGTTTTATGAAGTTTTAAGTGGCGCCGTTAGGCTGCCAAAATGTTTGTAATGGATTCTTTCTCCCCTCTCATTTTTCAAGATCTATTTTCATGTAAAGTATTTCAAGTTCCTTTTTATTATGTTGGGGTATGATCTCTAAATTTATCATACTGATCTTTTATGATCATATGATGAGAGACCCCATTTGATCTCTTCAATTCAGTATTTTGAAGTTTTAATTGGTGCCGTTAGGCTGTCGAATTTTTAGGTGGTTCTTCACACCCTTCTCATTTTGAAGTTCTACTTTCAGGTCAATTCTTCCAAGTTCCTTTTTGTTATGTTGGGGTATGATCTATATATCTATCATACTGATATTTTATGATCATATGATGAGATACCCCATTTGATATCTTCAATTCATTATTTTGAAGTTTTAAGTGGCGCCGTTAGGCTGCCGAATTTTTAAGTGGTTCTTCACCCTTCTCGTTTTGAAGTTCTACTTTCTTGTAAATTCACTAAAGTTCCTTTTTGTTATGTTGGGGTATGATCTCTATATCTATCATACTGATATTTTATGATCATATGATGAGAGACACCATTTGATCTCTTCAATTCAGTATTTTGATGTTTAAGTGGCGTCCTTAGGCTGCTGAATTTTTAAGTGGTCCTTGCACCTTTCTCCCTTTTCAATGTTCTAATTCCATGTCAAGTCTTGAAAGTTCCTTTTTATTATGTTGGGTATGATATCTATATCTATCATACTTATCTTTTATGTTCATATTATTAGAGACCCTATTTGATCTCATCAATTCATTTTTGGTTGAAGTTTATGTAACGCTGTTAGGCTGCCGAATTTTCATAAGAGAAATCTTATTTTTTGTCTTCCTTTCAGGTTCTTCATTTAATATGGTATATCTTTCAAATTTAATTACCATGTTATTAAATCCATTATATTATATTCCCCTACTATTTTATGTATCATTTTTGAGTGGGTGACCCATGTCCCCTCCCTTTTCAATGTTTTCTAAAACCATGTATCATAGACGTTATGCTGCATAGTTTTCGTCTCAAAATGCCTCCCTCTTTATCTCAAAATTATTTTATGTTATTAAGTGAATACTCAAAGCTCTTATTTCTACAGGTGTATTCACATAGATACCAAAATTTTCTATTTTAAATTCTGGGATTTACATACATGAAACCCGCTCCCCCCTTCTGTGGGTTTAAAGTGATGTAAAGATCATGTCTTTAAAGCAGTTTTTAAAATGTTATGATTATGAAATGAAACCCATTTATTTTATGCTATATGGGTTATTTATGAAATGTTTGATGATGATATATGTGGATCACATGATAATAAAGGCAAATTTAAGGGTGCGCCCTGATAGCACTCCAATGCATTGGGTAATGATGTAACCACTAGAGATTACAATTTTCACGATATCTTGGTGAATAACCTTGGTAATTTTCAAATGACACCTTGGGGATGGACATTGGTGATATGTTCATGATTGTGTATATTAAATGTTGCAGCCACATCTTCAAGTTATGAAAAATTTTATTTTTATTATGATATGCCTCATGATTTCTTTCTCATGCCTTAATGTTCTTTTCATGACCTTATTTAAGTATCCCAAGTTCACATGTAAAATGTTTCTCTTATTTCCCTTACTGGGCCTTCTGCTCACCCTTTCTTTTGATGTATGTCCCCAGGTTATGAGATGCAGTAATGAACCTAGGATGAACATGAGGAGAATCCTTTCAAGTGTTTAAGAATAATCTTTAATGTTTTCATGTTTAAAGTTCCTGGTTTCCAAGACACTAAACCTTAAAGATCCTTGGTTTTGTAAAATGCAATGAAAGTTTATGTGATAAAAAGGTGGGATTCTATAGTTGGTATCAAAGGATGGTTTAGTTATTTGTGGAAATTAGGATATGAAAACTCTAGGAAGAACCCTATATAAAAGTTTAAATATAGGAAATCTTCCTGGTATTTTGGTGAGTATTGAGTAAGGGGTTGCCAAGCAAATACATCCCTGTCTGGATATGAGTAGGTAGAGGTGGCTCTGGCACAGATGTACATAGGGGTAAAACCCGAAAACACCGCTTTGAGCTAGACTCGAACGGGAACTGGTACAAGACAACGGGACTTGCTGCACTCTTGGTTACGACACTCCCAGGGGATATGCTTTGGTAAATTCATAAGCTTAGTATGGAACATTATTAAAGGAACAAAGATAAAATAAAATAAATATTCACATAAGAATATATGATCATGGATAACCTAGATGGGAACCTAGGGGATCACAAGTTAGGGTATAATTTTATTCTACAAGTTATCCTTATATGCTTTCAGTTCCTTTTCATGATTATTGGCTAAGTACTTAAGCCCCTAATTATGCTTTCTCTTCTTAGTTAATGGTGGGAAATGGAAGAACATGTCCCAACAACCAATGTGATAGGAAATGTGACGATTGTTGTATTAATATGACAGGGATGATTAGGGGATTAAAATATGATTATTATTTTTGAAGACTTTCACTATTTTGGGGACCCTATATGATCGAGGTAAATAGATTACTACGGTATTTTCATTGAGGAGTAAGGTTGACTTATATTTTGAATAATCGATGAATTTAAGGTGGACTTATAGTAATTTAGGTTACTTATGGGAATGATTAACCTATCTTGGGTAAAATATGTTTAGGTTAGATACTTTTGTTATAAGATGTTAGGAGTGGTTGATGTTGTTTGGAGATGAACAATGAAGTTTATTTTGGAAGACTATGTTAACAAATCCTTCTTGTATTTGGGTTTCAATCTTAGTTTGGTTTATTTTGAGGAATTTTAAGGACTATTATTTATGGAATGGACTGTGATGAACTTTGGGTAGTACCATGGAACTTTGAATATTTAAAAGTAGTTTCCATTCTTATGGGATTATTTCTTTTTGAAGAGTTGTTTTACATTACCGTTTCTGTTTTGGGATAATGTTTAAAGATAGAAGAAATAGATAGTTAATCTTTTGTGGATTATGGGATTCTCTAGAAGATGATTCTTGTGTTTTGATGAGACCAAGTAGTTTTGAATGCTCATAGTTTGGAGAAAAGATTAGTTTAGGTAGAAACTTATTAAAGGATGAAACTTTACATGAAGGTAGGTATATTTTCTTATGTTTGGTTCTATGTAGTAAACGAATTCCTTAAAATTATGAAAAAGAACGTAAAACAAAAACGTTATTGGTTTACGTTTCCTACTAGGTAATCAAAGACCGTTTACACACATCATAAGTTTGGGATTTTCTTATGGTTAACTTTCTCCTAATCATGTTTTCTATCACTCTCCCCCAGAACTTGACCCTTTGTTTTTTCTTCCATGTCCATGTTTTCCTACATGGAATCCTAGTATGGGTTAACTCGGGTGACCTTTTTACTTCCCTTTATTTCTTTTAAAGTAATAGTTTTACTGAGTCCTTTTCCAGTGTGGGACTTTCAAAGAAATTTCAAAACCCAGTTTTAAAAATTGCGAGGACGCAATTTCTTAAGGGGGGAAGATTGTAACAACCCGAAATTTTGAATAAATCTTATTTCCTAATTTTATGTGTCATTTTATTTTATTTTTTATACTCAACAAAAATGTTTCATTTGATAACATGATTATAATTAAAATGAGACCGTTGGGTTTTGACTGTTATATGACCATTGGTCAATATGACCGCTGGAAACTAAACGTGTCAATTATTGTCTCTAAATACAAGTAATCTTGGTTAATTGTTATAGAAAGAAGATTTGATGGCCTCACCCAGTAGTCTTAGACTGATCGAAGCCCATCTAACAGAACTTGGGAAAGAGGTAGCACCACTGGGCTTTGCTCTGGACCAAACCCAAGCCGAACTTCATCGTGTGAAACTAGAACGGAATCGCCTTTGTGAGAAGTTCAAACTAATAGAAATTACTACTCGTGCGATGTTGGCCGAGCCTACATCAGATTATCTCACCTTAGCACACCTTACACTTAGGTCCTATGCTGGTGTGATAAGGGGCTATGTAAGGAGACCATAACTGCCTTGTGTAATCCTTTGTTTTAAATAAAAATTGGGATTTATTCTTATGAAGTTTATGAATTTTCAAATTTCCGGATAAATATAGTATGCATATTTTTGGTGAATTTTAGAGAAAGGATATTTTAAAAAAATGTTTATGTAAACCTTAAATAATTAAAAATGTGTAATGATTTTCAAAAAATGGTCTTCTATAATTATGTTCAGTACGAAATTTAGAGTCTAATAAGATCAACTTGATTTTTGATGAATAGTAAATTATGAATAGTGATTTTACGCTTAGGATTAGTAATGTGACCAAATGGATTAGTAATCTCACGTAAAGAAAGTTTTAAAATAATCTAGGCACCTTGATTATGTAATGTGATTCAATAAAATGGTTAAATAACAGTTTCATAAATTATTATTCAAGTATTAGTTTTTTTGGGTGAATAGTGTTTTTTAATTAAAAATTAAATTAAAAATATTTAGAAAATTATTTTTATAAAATGGATTTCATTTTTGAACTCAGAGCATCGATATTATGTTAAGGTAATTTTTGGGGGTTTTTTCTGAAAAAAATGAATTTTCGGTGAATAGTGTATTATTTAAAAATAAAAATAAAAATATTTATAAAAATATTTTTATAAAATGGAGTTCATTTTTGAAATCAGAGTATTGATATTTGGTTAATGTGAAATTTTGGGATTTTTCTGAGAAAGTTGAATTTTCAGTGAATAGTAAAAATACAGTTTTAGGGTTTCAGATGTTTAGTGACATCATAACTGTGTCATGGTGATGTCATGAGATATTTTAAGGGTTGGACGACCTAAGGTGATGGATATTTTTATTGGGGGCCCCATGTGGCCAAACTAAATGGGAAATGTCATGGGAGAGCACATGGTTTTGAGAAAAGCACATGTGAGGTGTCCCTTGGCCATTAATGCCTTGTCCCCTCACTTTCCCTATAAATACCGAGCCCTCCTCCCATCTTTTTGACTCCAAAACAGTCCTCAACGACGTTATGGTCTCCTTACCTCCCAAGGAGTCCTCCCAAGGTGCCCCCAAGCCCTCAAGGTCCAAACCTTTGAGTTTTAAGAGTTACGTTTTAAGGTAAGGGATCCGATCTTTCTCTTTCTTTCAAGAAATCTCTTTTATGTAATTTATTTTAGGCTCCATGTTCTTATGTTTATACTCCTCTTACTGAACTTTTCATTTTCACATAATGAGAGATCCCCCCTTACTCTCATTATTTCATTTTATGAAGTTTTAAGTGGCGCCGTTAGGCTGCCGAAATTTTTGTAATGGATTCTTTCTCCCTTCTCATTTTTCAAGATCTATTTTCATGTAAAGTATTTCAAGTTCCTTTTTATTATGTCGGGGTATGATCTATAAATTTATCATACTGATCTTTTATTATCATATGATGAGAGACCCCATTTGACCTCTTCATTTCAGTATTTTGAAGTTTTAAGTGGCGCCGTTTGGCTGCCGAATTTTTAGGTGGTTCTTCACCCTTCTCGTTTTGAAGTTCTACTTTCATGTCAATTCTTCCAAGTTACTTTTTGTTATGTTGGGGTATGATATCTATATCTATCATACTGATCTTTTATTATCATATGATGAGAGACCCCATTTTATCTCTTCAATTCAGTATTTTGAAATTTTAAGTGGCGCCGTTAGGCTGCCGAATTTTTAAGTGGTTCTTCACCCTTCTTGTTTTGAAGTTCTACTTTCATGTCAATTCACTAGAGTTCCTTTTTGTTATGTTGGGGTATGATATCTATATATATCATACTGATATTTTATGATCATATGATGAGAAACCCCATTTGATCTCTTCAATTCATTATTTTGATGTTTAAGTGGCGTCGTTAGGCTGCTGAATTTTTAAGTGGTCCTTGCACCTTTCTCCCTTTTCAATGTTCTAATTCCATGTCAAGTCTTGAAAGTTCCTTTTTATTATGTTGGGGTATGATCTCTATATCTATCATACTGATCTTTTATGTTCATATGATGAGAGACCCTATTTGATCTCATCAATTCATTTTTGGTTGAAGTTTATGTAACGCTGTTAGGCTGCCGAATTTTCATAAGAGAAATCTTATTTTTTGTCTTCCTTTCATGTTCTTCATTTCATATGGTATATCTTTAAAATTTCATTACCATGTTATTAAATCCATTATATTCTATTCCCCTACTGTTTTATTTATCATTTTTGAGTGGGTTACCCATGTCCCCTCCCTTTTCAATGTTCTCTAAAACCATGTATCATAGACGTTATGCTGCATAGTTTTCGTCTCAAAATGCCTCCCTCTTTATCTAAAAATTATTTTATGTTATTAAGTGAATACTCAAAGCTCTTATTTCTACAGGTGTATTCACATAGATACCAAAATTTTCTATTTTAAATTCTGGGATTTACATACATGATACCCGCTCCCCCCTTCTGTGGGTTTAGAGTGACGTAAAGATCATGTCTTTAAAGCAGTTTTTAAAACGTTATGATTATGAAATGAAACCAATTTATTTTATGCTATATGGGTTATTTATGAAATGTTTGATGATGATATATGTGGATCACATGATAATAAAGGCAAATTTAAGGGTGCACCCTGATAGCGCTCCAATGCATTGGGTAATGATGTAACCACTAGAGATTACAATTTTCACGATATCTTGGTGAATAACCTTGATAATTTTCAAATGACACCTTGGGGATGGACCTTGGTGATATGTTCATGATTGTATATATTAAATGTTGCAGTCACATCTTCAAGTTATGAAAAATGTTATTTTTATTATGATATGCCTCATCATTTCTTTCTCATGCCTTAATGTTCTTTTCATGACCTTATTGAAGTATCCCAAGTTCACATGTAAAATGTTTCTCTTATTTCCCTTACTGGGCCTTCTGCTCACCCTTTCTTTTGATGTATGTCCCCAGGTTATGAGATGCAGTAATGAACATAGGATGAACATGAGGAGAAGCCTTTCAAGTGTTTAAGAAGAATATTTTATGTTTTCATGTTTAAAGTTCCTGGTTTCCAAGACACTAAACCTTAAAGATCCTCGGTTTTGTAAAATGTAATGGAAGTTTATGTGATAAAAAGGCAGGATGCTATAACCTCCCTTTTTGGTCTTGGTGTGCAGAATAGAGGACGATGACAAAGTAAGCCGCACGGGTGATGTGAGGGCCTTGCAGTGAAGGACGGGCCCCGGGAGGGCCATTGGCGCAGACGGCGTGTTTTTCCGACCACCGGAACTCGTCCAGTGGTCCGCAGAGCAGCCTGCCGGCGCTCGGCGCGCCGTCGGGAAGAGCCGCCGCGGCTAAAGCCGCGGTGGCAAGGCGCGGTCCCATGAAAACGTGGGACCGGAGGGGGGATGGGATACAGCCGGCTGTCGCGTCCGCTGGAAAGGGTGGCCCCACGCGGGGTCGCGGCTCCTTCACGCGGGGGCAGCGCACCCCCCGCCCGCGGCTCGGCCGTAACGGCCGACCCGACCCGCTGGCCACCCGGCCAGCGCCAGCTGGGTCATGCCCAGGCCGGGCCGAGTCGCGCCCAGCCAGGTCGGACCCGGACCCGGGTCGGGGCAACCCGATTCGGGCCGATCCAGGGGGGGTTGGGCCAGGTCGGTCCGGGCCCAGACCCCCCATTTCCAGACCCTTTTCGGTCTTTTGCCCATATCTTGGGCTACGGACGTTCGATTGACGTGCCGTCGACTTTGATGGTTTCCTCTAAGTGAGACGGATCTTTTGACTTACTCATCCCGATGTTTGTACGTAGGTGGAGTACATTCGGGTTGGTTTTGACTTAAAAACCAACCAGGCCCCTGGGACGAAAAAACCAATAACTCTCAGACCGGGCGTCCGATTGACGCGCCATCTGCGACGTTGAGTTCCTATTGACGATACAGAACTTTTGGATACATCAACTCTGGACTATCTGTCTGTTGATGTATCAGCCTCTCGGCTCGTGGAGCGGACCCTCCCGAATGAGCTTGCTGTGTGCGGGAACCCTAGTGCTGGCTGCGACTACGACGACGACGACGACTGTGCAGAGATCCTCAGTGGATTCGACGGTGACGAATACAAAACTCAGTGATCCTACGTGGATCAGTGCTACAGATCCTATGTGGGTCCGATCCTGTGTGGGTCAGCGCTCAGTGGTCCTGTGTGGGTCAGCGCCTACAGATCCTGTGTGGGTCCGATCCTGTGTGGGTCATTACGGGGGTTAGTTACCTATCGATCCTGTGTGGGTCAGATCCTTTATGGGTCATTGAGGGGGTTAGTACCTATCGATCCTTTGTGGGTCCGACGACATAGATGAGTCAGTGGATATATCTGATCATCTCTATCATCATATGAAGAAGTTTACCTGTGTGAGCTGAATCCTGTTTTGCTTTCCTTTGTGGATTGTGTTGTGCTATCCTGTGTGGATTTCGTTTTGCTTTCCTGTGTGGGATGGGTTGTACTTGGGCAGGGATGTTGGAGCCGAACCTGGAATTGACGACTTAGGTATATGTATGGGTATATACCTAAGTAGAGTCGAATGTTACTTTGTGATTGTATCTTTCCTTTGTGGATTATCCTTTGTGGATTCTGGGAGACCTTCGGGGGTCTCGGGGTCCCTACTGAGTAGCTTATAATCACCCCTGCACGGGCTATAACTGCACTACGTTGTGTTGGTTGCAGATGACAGACAACGCTGATCGTGGTGGAGGCTTGCGGAGCAGGACGATACCTGGAGGTGGACCACTGGGAAAGACGTACTTGGAGCAGACGGATGGACCCGAGGAGCTGTGGAGGCTATCTGTACTCACCCTTCAGGTGGGACTTCCAGTGGACGGCTTGACGCTACGGCTTTACTTTTCAGTTGCTGTTTTCCCTTTCCAGTTGTACTTTACTTTCAGTTTGGTTTTGTATTCTGGCCCACTTACTTTTCCGCACTCATTGTTGTACTCAGTTTTTACTTAGTGTTTACTTATACTGCTTGCTTGCTCTGTGGTGTTTGTTTACTTTACAAAGGCAATGCCTTCCCTTTTTTACCGGTATTTATGCCTTGGTGCTAGTCGCCAGCCCCTGGCCTATGGAAGGCGGGCTTGGGGTAGTCACGGCACGGGCCCCGAGGACGGGTGGTGACAAGTTGGTATCAGAGGAGTTCGGTTCTACTGCAGAACTCAGGACTCTGATCTTTTCTATGTGAAGCAATAATGTTAAGAGTATTGAGTGTGGTTATCAGTCCAGGGATCCCAATGTTGGTGCGGCGGCCGACGTATCCGTACACCAGGACCCTGACTTCTGATTTCCGACTTAATGCACGAAAACATTGATTGCTTGTGTGTTTCATGTTTTCTTTGTGATTACTTTATGTCAGCTCACCAGGTATATTGTTCTGAATGTGGAACACCTGTTTCTTTTCAGGATGGCCCCACGATGGCATCCAGCTAGGGTTCCGAGAGTTGAGCGTGATGACAGCCCACCGAGCGATGAGGCCTCGGTGCAGGGCCCTTTGACAGCAGAGGCACCAGCGGTACCTCTACCCGCCGAGCCACTGATGCTACCAGCCCCAGCCGCTGATGATGCACGTCACCTTAGCGCACTGCACGAGTTTCAGCGCTAGAGACCAC
The DNA here is from genome assembly GCA_963277665.1 of Viscum album. Taxonomy (NCBI): domain Eukaryota; kingdom Viridiplantae; phylum Streptophyta; class Magnoliopsida; order Santalales; family Viscaceae; genus Viscum; species Viscum album. The sequence goes on along the minus strand of OY728153.1, from coordinate 2,050,257,492 downwards.
CCAGGTTCCGTGGGGAGACGGACCCCCAGGCATCCGAGGACTGGCTGGAGGTAGTTGTACGGGTTTTCAAGTTAGTGAGGACACCAGCAGACCTCATGGTGATCCTCGCAGCGAGCCTACTGGACGCGGCAACGGGCCGATGGTGGAGCTTGATGATCCAGGTCCACGATGAGACATCTCTTTTTTGGTTGGACCTTGAGAGCCTCTTCCACTCGGAGTTCGACCCAGCCACCCTCCGTGCGGTGCGCATCCAGGAGCTTCTTCAGCTGCGGCAGGGCAGGTTGACGGTCGCCCAGTACTTGGCGAGATTTACCGATCTCTCACGCTACTCGACAGACATGTTACTGGACCCATTCTTCCAGGCCCGAACCTTTGAGCAGGGATTGAGGCATGAGATCAAGGCATCGCTGATCTCCCTCAGCATTCTGACCCAGGAAGGAGTACTGGAGTGAGCCCTTTTGATCGAGATCTTTCTTGTTGAGCCTTTATCAGTGCCGAGACCCACCGCAGGGCGACATGTAGTAGAGTCTTCTGCAGCAGGCAGTCAACGGATGACTCATGGGTCCAGGAAGAATAGACCCTCAGGCAGACGACCTCAGGACACCGGCTCAGCTGTGCAGGGCACACAACGTGGGGCCAGTCTTTTGAGAGGCAGGCAGTGCTACGCATGTGGCGGGAAGGGCCACATGGCTCGTGACTGCCTGACCCGCCGTGCCGAGGAGCAGCAGACGGTTGTGGGGCCACCGAGGCATAGGCAGAGGGTCGACCGTGGCGGTTCGCAGGGAGCAGGAGGTCGAGGCAGAGGAGCTGGCTGAGCAGCAGGTGGTGGGCGACGCTTTGAGGCTCTACCACCACCACCACCAGGAGGTCCACCCCGACCACAGGGAGCTGGCGGGCAGAGATAGGCACAACACCAGGCAGCGGAGGCCTACGAAAACGGTGCACCTGAGATGATTTGGGGTACTATCTGTGTCTATTCTACCCTTATTGCAGTTCTTATAGACATAAGAGTGAATCATTCTTTAATAGCCGCTGCCCTTGTTCGGAGCTTAGAGATTCCGACAGAGGCGTTGGCTCGATCCTTACGGCTAGAGATTCCTACGGGAGCAGACTCGACGATTACGAACTGGTGCCGGCAATGTGAGCTTACTCTAGGAGGCGAGAATTTCGGTTGGGATCTTCTTATAGCGACGTCGAGGCCTTACGACTTTATCTTGGGCATGGATTGGTTATCCACAGTCCATGCTCAGATTGACTGTTTTAGGCGCAAGGTGCTATGTGTACGCACCGACGGGAGCAGGTTTAACTTCACCGGAGAGAAGGGAGCCTTCGCAGCACAGGATGGACTCTCGCAGAGGAGAGGACAGCCCATCACTCATTATTTGGCTAGCCTCATCCTATGAGCAGTTGACATGCAGAGTCCCAGTTTTCCTGCAGTGGTGGATCAGTATGCGGACGTCTTTCCCGACGACGTTCCAGGACTACCTCCTCATATAGAGGTAGAATTTTATATTGATTTGTACCCCAGGACAACCCCGATATCCACTCTAGCATATCGGATGGCTCCCTCTGAGTTTCGAGAGCTACGGGTATAGTTGTAGGACTTGCAGGGCAAGAGATTCATCGGACCCAGTGTTTCACCCTGGGCTTCCCCGATTTTGTTCGCCAAGAAGGCGGACGGGAGCTTGCGACTTTGTGTCGACTATCGTCGCCTGAACCAGGTGACAGTGAGGAACAAGTATCCGCTACTAAGGATTGATGACCTCTTCGATCAGCTCAAGGGAGCACGGTTGTTCTCAAAGATAGACCTCACGTCAGGCTATCATCAGCTCAGAGTTCGGGACGAGGACGTGCAGAAGATGGCCTTCAGATGTTGGTATGGCCACTATGAGTTCTTGGTTATGCCCTTTGGTGTAACCAATGCTCCAGCGGTGTTCATGGGCCTCATGAACAGGATCTTTCAGCCACACCTCGGTCGATTTGTCGTATTCTTCATCAACGACATTTTGATTTACTCGACGACTGAGGAGGAGCACGCCTACCACTTACGGGTTGTACTAGACACACTCTGAGAGCACCAACTTTATGGAAAGCTCTCGAAGTGTCAGTTCTGGTTACGTGAGGTCCACTTCTTGGGGCACGTCATCTCTGAGGTGGGAGTTGCAGTGGATCCTGCGAAGATCAAGGCAGTGCTAGCTTGGGAGCCACCCAGGAGCGTGACGGAGGTGCGGAGTTTCTTGGGACTAGCTGGATACTATCAGAGATTTGTTCCAAACTTCTCCAGAGTTGCAGTACCACTCTCAGCTTTGACAAAGAAGGGGAAACCCTTTGTGTGTTCAGACAGATTCCAGCAGAGCTTCCAGGAGCTGAGATAGAGATTGACCAGCGCACTTATCTTGAGGTTTCCGGAGGAAGGAGTAGGGTACTTAGTCTACTGCGATGCATCAGGGACCGGACTCGGATGTGTCCTGATGCAGGAGCGGGCAGTGATCGCCTATGGATCACATCAGTTGAGGCAGCATGAGCAAAACTATTCCACCCATTACCTGGAGTTAGCAGCAGTGGTCTTCACTCTGAAGACATGGCGACACTATCTGATGGGCAAGTGCTTTATAGTCTTTTCTGACCATCAGAGTCTCAGGTACATCTTCTCTCAGAAGGAACTGAACATGAGACAGTGACGATGGCTCGAGTTCCTCCAGGACTATGACTTTGAGATATTCTATACTCCTGGGAAGGGGAACGTAGTAGCCGATGCTCTCAGCAGGAGGACGAGCATTCAGCTGCTTGAGGAGGCGACAGAGCAGCTAACCGCTTTGTAGATATCCTTCGTGGATAGAGATGGAGCAGCCTTCCTTCAGTAACTCACAGTCACTCCTCCACTACTGCAGTGGGTCAGAGAGGCATAGCGTGGGGACGCCGACTGTGAGACACGGCGTGCGCATATATCCTTAGGACAGGAACCTGATGGTTTCTCCTTTGGAGAAGAGCACGACATCCTTTTCAGAGGACATACCTTGGTACCGGTTTCTTTACGGGAGGAAGTGCTGAGAGAGTTCCACACTTCTCCTTTGGCGGTAAATCCTGGAGTTGCGAAGATGTACCAGGATCTCAGACGACAACACTGGTGGCCGGGCATAAAGAAGGTTGTGGCAGAGTTCGTTTCTCGATGCCTCACTTGCCAGCAGGTGAAGGCAGAGCATCAGGTACCAGCAGGCTTGGTATATCCCTTGGAGGTCCCGGAGTGGAAGTGGGATGGGATATCTACGGACTTCGTGACTGGACTTCCGCGCACTTCCAGAGGTCACGACTCCATTTGGGTGATTGTCGACCGACTCACCAAGTCGGCTCACTTCTTACCCATCAGAGATTAGGGATCAGTGGAGAGCTTGGGGCGTCTCTACGTTCAGGAGATTGTACAGATTCACGGTGTGCCATCATCTATCGTCTCCGATTGAGATGATCGCTTTACTTCCTGACTTTAGAAGGGGTTGCAGGAGGCGTTCGGGACGCAGCTACGTCTGAGCACCGCCTTTCACCCTCAGACGGATGGTCAGACGGAGAGGACCATTCAGACTCTCGAGGACATGCTCCGCGCATGTGTCCTCGACTTTGGTTGCAGTTGGGAGGACCACTTACCCTTGGTAGAGTTCGCGTACAACAACAGCTACCACTCCACCATCGGGATGGTACCATACGAGGTGTTGTACGGCCGACCTTACAGATCTCCTTTGTGCTGGACAGACCCTGGGGAGTCAGCACTCATGGGACCGGAGATGGTCCAGGCCACGACAGAGAAGGTCCAGGTCATCCAGGAGCGGATGAGGACAGCTCAAAGCTGGCAGAAGTCTTATGCTGATAGGAGGCAGAGGCCACTAGAGTTCGAGGATGGCGACCATATCTTCTTGCGGGTCTCACCTCGACGTGGATTATGGAGATTTGGCTGAGGCAACAAGTTATCTCCGCGCTTCATCGGACCCTTCCATGTCCTCAGCAGGATTGGCGAGGTGGCTTATCACCTGGCTCTACCACCTCAGTTGCACCGGGTGCACGACGTCTTCCATGTATCTCAGCTGAGGAGATACGTGCACGACCTGATGCATATCATTGACCATGGGGAGATGGACGTTGATGATGGGGCGACTTTTGTGGAGGTTCCAATGGAGATCGAGGATCGAAAGGAGTGGGTCCTACGTGGGCGATCGATCCCTCTAGTGCGCATTATATGGCAGCACGGGAATCTCCAGGAGAGCACTTGGGAGCGGGAGGCTCAGATGCATGCTCAGTACCCACATTGGTTTCCCTAGTTTATGATGTATCTTTACGGGGACGTAAATCCCTGAGGTGGGAGTGATGTAAAGACCCGTAAAATTCAAGGAAATTTTTTTTCTTAATTTTCTTTGGAATTTTACAAAAACGCAGTTTCTGACGGCACCTGATTCTGAGGCCCGGTGTTCCCAGAATCATTTTCCGAAGTTTGGCTCGGGTACGTTCAATGAACGAATGAGCGAGTTTTTCTAACTTTTTAACCGGTGCTTGGAATCGAATTCCGAGGGTACCAATGGAATCGCATCACTGTTATTTTCTTATAAACACCTTTTCCAGAGTTGCGTTTGCTCAGGTGTGGTTTTTAATTTTTGGGGTTAAGTTAAGAAATAAAATAAAAGTGGTGCAACACTTTATTTTATCTCACTTAAAGCCACTTAAGATAAGTTAACCGGATAGGGTGGAACCCAAAATATCCTACCCACTTTGTAGGATATTTGTGGGGTGGGGCCCACATGATCCCCACCGTTTCTTCCCCTCTAAGTAACGCACCTGCGAAAACCTCTTTTAAATAAAGTCAACCGGTGCATTTACTTAAATTCTAAACGCCCCTATTAATTGGGCAGTTAAGTCGTTACCATTAATTCATCGAATTAATGGTTCGTTTCTTAACTTTGAATTTCTAATTGTTGGCTTGAGAATAAAATAAGACCAATACTTGTTTCACTTGAGGGTTGCTTGTTGAGAGGATTGGGAGAAGCTCTCAAGCTTGAAGATCTTCATCCTTCTTCGTGAAGAACGCGAAGAACGCGAAGAATGCGAAGAACGCGAAGAACGCGAAGAACGCCGACCTTCGACGAAGGGAGGTGAAGAACGCCGAACCTTCGGAGATCGACGACGTAACATCGTGTACCGCGATGCCAACGATTCTCCTTCCGTGACGTTCTTCCGCGATGTTCCTTCCCCGCGACAACCTTCGAATAACAACCGACTGAGGTAGGGATTGCGGTTCTTTTAATTCTTTGTGAATTATATCCTCGACATGGTTTCTTTTGGTGCATCTTAAATCTGTGTGTCTTTAATCCTCGGAGTTTTTCTACGCAACTCCGTGTACCACGACGACAACGGCACCCCCCCTTCTGCGACACAACGATCCTCTTCTTCCGTGACGATTAATTCCTCGACGAACTCACGTTCGACGAAAACATTGAGGTATTGATTCATCTAAATATTTGTGATTTATACCCGCGGTGTTTGATTAAATATTTTTTGTGAGACTTTTAAAACCAATAACGCGGTGGGTGCGGACCAACGAACAAGTCCGAACCCACCGCCCTTTTCGTTCTTGGTGTGCGAAACGGCGGACGATGACAAAGTAAGCCGCACGGGCGATGTGAGGTCCTCGTAGGGAAGGACGGGCCCCGGGAGGTCCATTGGCGAAGACGACGCATTTTTTCAACCACCGGAACTCGTCCGGTGGTCTGTGGAGCAGCCCGCCGGCGCGCCGCCGGGAGGAGCCGCCGCGACTAAAGACGTGGCGGCAAGGCGCGGTCCCACGACCACGTAGGACTGGAGGGGGGACGATACGTGGATGGCTGATGCGTTCACTGGCAAGGGCAGCCCCACGCGGGTCCGGGGCTCCTTCACGCGGGGGCAGCGCGCCCCCCGCCCGCGGCTCGGCCGTAACGGCCGAGCCGACCCGCTGGCCACCCGGCCAGCGCCAGCCGGGTCGCGCCCAGGCAGGGCCGGGCTGCGCAGGCCGGGCCGGGTCGCGCCAAACCGGGTCGGACCTGGACTCGGGTCGGGTCGACCCGGTTCGGGCCGACCCAGGGGGGGTTTGGCCGGGTCGGTCCGGGCCCAGACCCCCCGTTTCCGGACCCTTTTCGGTCTTTTCCCCATATCTTGGGATACGGACCTCCGATCGACGCACCATCAACGATGATGTGATCCTTGGATCGAGACGGTCGTTTTGACATATCGAACTCAAGGTTTTGGAGTAATTTGGGTTCGACCGGGTTGGTTCGTACACGAAACCAACCGGGCCCTCGGAGCGGAAACGCTCATAACTTAAGCTCCGGACGTCCGATTGACGTGTCGTCGACTTTGATGGTTTCCTCTAAGTGATATGGATATTTTGGCTTACTCCGTCTGAGGTTTGGATGTAGGTGGAGTATGGTCGGGTTGGTTTTGACTTAAAAACCAACCGGGCCCCTGGGACGAAAAAGCCAATAACTCTCAGACTGGGCGTCCGATTGACGCGCCGTCTGCGACGTTGAGTTCCTGTTGACGATAAGGAACTTTTGGATACATCAACTCTGGACTATGTGTCAGTTGATTTACTAGACTCTCGGCTCGTGGAGCGGAACCTCTCGAACGAGCTTGCTGTGTGCGGGAACCCTTGTGCTGGCTGCGACTGCGACGACAACGACGACTGTGCAGAGATCCTCAGTGGATTCAATGGCGACGACTACAACACCTAGCGTTCCTACGTGGATCAGTGCTACAGATCCTGTGTGGGTCCGATCCTATGTGGGTCAGCACTCAGCGGTCCTGTGTGGGCCAGCGCCTACAGATCCTATGTGGGTCCGATCCTGTGTGGGTCATTGCGGGGGTTAGTTACCTATCGATCTTGTGTGGGTCAGATCCTTTGTGGGTCATTGCGGGGGTTAGTACCTATCGATCCTTTGTGGGTCCGACGACATAGATGAATCAGTGGATATATTTGATCATCTCTATTGTCATATGATGAAGTATACCTGTGTGAGCTGAATCCTGTTTTTCTTTCCTTTGTGGATTGTGTTGTGCTATCCTGTGTGGATTTCGTTTTGCTTTCCTATGTGGACTGGGTTGTACTTGGGCTTGGATGTTGGAGCCGAACCTGGAATTGATGACTTAGGTATATGTATGGGCATATACCTAAGTAGAGTCGGATGTTAATTTGTGATTATATCTTTCCTTTGTGGATTATCCTTTGTGGATTTTGGGAGACCTTCGGGGGTCTCGGGGTCCCTACTGAGTAGCTTATACTCACCCCTGCACGGGCTATGCCCGCACTACGTTGTGTTGGTTGCAGATGAAGGACAACGCTGATCGTGGTGGAGGCTTGCGGATCAGGACGATACCTGGAGGTGGACCACTGGGCGAGACGTACTCGGAGTGGATGGCTGGACCTGAGGAGCTGTGGAGGCTATCTGTACTCGCCCTTCAGGTGGGACTTCTAGTGGACGTCTTGACGCTGCGACTTTACTTTTCAGTTGATGTTTTCCCTTTCCAGTTGTACTTTACTTTCAATTTGGGTTTTTATTCTGGCCCACTTACTTTTCCGCACTCATTGTTGTACTCAGTTTTTACTTAGTGTTTACTTCTACTGCTTGCTTGCTCTGTGGTGTTTGTTTACTTTACAAAGGCCATGCCTTCCCTTTTTTACCGAGATTTACACCTTGGTGCTAGTCGCCAGCCCCTGGCCTATGGAAGGTGGGCTTAGGGTAGTCACGACATAGGCCACGAGGATGGGTCATGACATAATTTCAAGATCTAGGTTGTTTATTGTATTGATTTTATCTGAGAGTTGGGAGAAAAAGACTGAGATGAAGCTCAGGGTGCTCATGGAGATCACCCGTGGGGATTTTATATCCTTTATTTATTACTGTACTATATTGTAAATAATATTTTATTACTTAATACTTTCCATCATGTATCTTTACCATGTCATGAGTTCATTTATTGTACAAACTATCATTGGATACTTTTGTTCCGTTAAATAAGAATATGTCTTTCACTATTTTTTCAATTATTTATTACTGCTTCCGTTGTTGATTTTGATTTACTCTATAATATTGCTATGCATATCTGATAAGAGGATATAGTCTCTCCTATATAATCTCTTGATATCCTCACTGCTAGTTGGCAACCTATAACATACAGGGAGATGTGTTTGAGGCCATTTGACCCACCGATCTGGCTACTGGTTTGATGGTGAGTCGGGTCGGGAAATTACATTGGGCACTATAGTATGTTTGTAGATTATATATATATTGAAAAATAGGTAAAGTCAAAGTATCCCAGTTATTTAGTAAAGCTTCTTGATACATTGGGCTGGGCATGTTGATTTTGAGCTTGGAGCAGATTGGGTGTTTTTGTTGGTGTATTTGACATCTTTGGGTTTTTCTAGCTTTTGTTTTTTTGGTTATGTCACTTTGATTATTCTTGTATTTTGATATTATATTTTGTTTTGGTTTTATTTTGGATTTTATTTATGTACTCATGAATCATATAGAGGTTTGGTTGTTATGATTACCACATCTTGGTTGTTTTATATTTAAAGGGATAATCATCCCCCAATTGTTTATTAATCCCTTGGTATTTATTTTTAGCCTTTGGTGTCTTGTTATGTCACTTAAGGCTAGTAACACCCACCACCTCTTCCCAATCCAATGGGTGAGGGGTAGGATGTTACACATTTTATCATTTGTTTGATCCTTGGGTATCAATTGTGTTCAGTCTTTGAGTTGGGATGGTAGTAATTAGTAGTAATTTCTGAACTCGAAATGTAGAGTATACAAAGGCGTAGTTAACCTATTTTTCTGAACATCAAGTTACCAATGAATTTGGGTACATGATTGTTTTTGGGAACTTCTAGGAGTTCTCACCTCATCATCTTGGGTTTAGATAATGAGAATAAAATGACATGAATTGATAGTAATGACTTACCAATAGGAGTGCATAATTAATTTTGAGTATTGATTTATGATTTGGTGAAAAAGTGTTGACCTTTGAAAATAGTAGAAAATGCTTTGATTTTCAAAAATCACGGTGGAATTTTTAAAAATTGTTTGAAAGTAGAAATTATTGAATTTTGGAAATACTTATTGTGATATATGTGATGTGGTAAATTTGAAATTTCAAAAACTTTAGTTGATAGAGTGCATGAATAAATGGATTTATCTTTTAGTTATAGTGAATGGCACTAGGTAGGCACCATAGAAACCAATTGGAAGAGGATGCTAAGAATGTGGTTTCACCTCATCCACAAGTGAACCAATAATTGGTTTAGAGTATTATCCAGGATTTTCCAACCATTGATAGAGGGCAAAAAAGGGATAAACCATGGAAAGTGGATCATTATATTCAGTTCCAGAAGCATAACTTGACCACCTTTTGAGGGTATTTTGAACCCAAAAAGTATAATTCTGGTTGAATAGGACGAATCAAATATTTTATTTCCTTGGGACACTAGTATAGATGAAAGAAATGTTGGAAACCTATATTCTAGAGGATCTGTGACACCAATGGTGGGATTTAGTAGTTCAGGATAAATTGGACCAAGGAATTGCATGTGATGATTTGGAATATTTTTTCAACAAACAATTATATCCTCACACTTTTAGAATTTTCAGAACAACATAATTATTCAGTTTGAAGTAGGATAGTCTCTTAGTAACAAAGCAAGTGGCTAAATTTATTAATTTAGCATGATTTTCACTAGAAGTTACTGCAAGTGAATCCTTGAAGGCACACATTTTTAAATGAGGTTTGAAACCATAAATTAGCTTAAATATTTACATTCTTAGTATAATAGAATATACAGAGATGGTCAATAGAGAGATGATGGGAGAAATAGACATCTTAGAAAACATAGTGGGATAAATCATGGTTATTTTTATGGGAATTGGGATGAAATACAATGACGAGAACAAGTAGAGGAGGGAAAACTATTCTCAAGGAGGAGGAATATCTCAAAATCAGACTATGGGATCAGTAAACTTACCTCCCTGACTAAATAGTAAACCAATATGTTTTAGTGTGGTTATTTTGAGCATATAAATAAAGATTGTACAACAACACCTAGATCATGTCTTAATTTCAACTAGATGAGACATCTTCAGTGCTATTGTCATAGTTCTCTAAGGCCGAGTGATAGAGAAAAATCTCATGCTTCTCAGGCATCATATGCTTTGATGGGACAAGTGCAGTATAATAGCTCTCATCAGTAGAAATGAGTAATCCATGATGATTCTAGGAATACCCTGACTCTTCAACTAGTGAAATATCAACAAGGTAATAAATATTAAGGTGTATTGAGTAAGAAATTGTATGGAGATGAGAAAGTGATCATGTATGATTAATCAGTACCTTCAATAGTGAGAGGTATGATTTTTTTGAATTATACCTTTATGCATGATGTTAGATCCACTAGGTCAAATACCCTAAGATGTGGGAGGGTGAATCAGGGTATGATAGATTAAAATTATTTCCCCTTTGGATCTTTTTTCATTGTTAAACAAAACACACTTCTTTCTTTCTCCCATAGAAATGTATGAACATAAATTAAATCATGCACAAGATAGAATAATTTTACTTAGTTCACCCTCACTGGGATACATTAAAAGCATACAATAGAAATGTTATGATGTACGAAATCCACTAAAGCTCACTTTCAATTATAAGGTTTGGTATAGATCACTTCTATTACTGAGCTCACTGCCTTTACAATGTTTAGCGTCTTCTCACCACATTCCTAAGGGTCACTCCCTATATCTATTTCTTTGGATCACTGCCGGTGGAAAGGATCCCTATCTTTCTCTTCCTTTTCTCACTACTATTATAAGGGATCCAATCATAGTTTATGGAAGTGTAAGTCCCTTCATTTTTATGAATTCTAGCATCCTCAAATGTAGATAGATTCTCATTTGAAGTTCCAGTTTCATCCACTGATGAATACCACTTTACCACAAATGTACTGGGTAACTTCCAACTTTCACACAACTTAGGGTTTAATTGCATGAAAATTTAATGCATTTAAAACAAGTTTCACCTTTTTCACAAAAAAACAACTTTTTCACTACTCAATACTTGCACGACACACCCTTTTTACACCCAACTCACTATTAGCGCACAAATCCCTTATGGTACACAACTTCTGCGCAACTCCTCTATTTTCGTGCCAATTTCTACCACTTGTGCGAACAAAGATCTTATTTTCTCTAAGTGTTGATATTCAACATAAATTAGTGGGGTATCTGCCTATTTATAGTAATTTTTTTGACCTTACACGCATGGAGGGAAACTTCTCCCCAAACACGTAAGTCTCACATTCACGCAACCTCACCTTTCACACAAATCCATAAATTGCATACCCTTCCTTCCTTTTCCATATTTTTATGTATATATCTTGAAAAATTGATGGCACAAAAACCTTACAAACCTCCTTTACACTGGAACACAACCACCTTTTCCAAAAACACTTATCTTTATTCTCCAATTTTTGGACCCAAAAATTTGGAAAAAACTGGGAAACAATACCACCTTGTATATGATATTTTTGTACCACCTTAAGATCATCCATTACTTTTTATTGGTTCTTTGTCAACATATTTTTCCAACAATATCTCTAGAACTCCATAAATTACCATGTAAGCCTTCTTTATCAACAAACATAATCAACCTAAAAATACATCAATGTTACCTTGAGGGATTTTTTCCCAACACAAGATTTGTTTGATATGGGAATGTACCATTTGTTTATTACATATACTGTTTTTAATATTATGGGTTTAAATGTTGAGATTATTCATTATAGTTTGAAAATCCAAACACATTTAGGACAATAATAGTGTCCATCCATGAAATGTTCAGCATGACTAATAAAAATCAATGAGATTGAGTTAGTATGGGATTTCTCTATGATAGATATGGATGCATATAAATTCATCCTGGGAATATATTGGATGATGAGATTTAATTCCCATATCAATTTTTATACATGCAAAGTGACTTTGATATTTTCTAATGTTGTTAGACACATATTTAAATGATAATGGGAAAATGATGTAAGTAAAGGATGACTCTTGATACCATTAGTTGGAACTATATCTTAACAGTTGATAGAATTTTCTTTGAAATTGGTAGATGAGATTGGGAGTATAGATTTTACAACCATAGTGGATCAGTTTCCTAACATTTTCCCAAAAAACATTCAGGGTTTCCAGCCAAAAGAGAAGTGGATTTTACTATCGATCTTCTACTGGGGACCAATCCTATTTATCTTCCATCACATCGAATAGAACCAAAATAATTGATGGAATTAAAGGATCATTTGGAAGAGTTAGAAATTAAATGTTTTATCTAACTGATCATTTCTCTATGACCAGCACATGTTCTCTTCATGAAGAAATCACATGCTCTTTGAATTTGTGTAGATTATCACAAGCTTAACCATGTTATGATAAAGAATTTTTATCCTCTTACATGAATTGATAATATATTTGATCAATTGAGGCAAACATAGTGGATATCTAAAATTGAATTACATTTAAGATACCACTGATTGTGGGTTTCAAAGGAGGATATTTTAAAAATATCTTTCAGAAGAATACATGACCATTATGATTTTTTTGTTATGCATTTTGGTCTTACGAATGAACCAAACATATTTTTATAATTGATGAATCAAATATTTCAATGGTATTTAGATTTATTTGTGGTGGAATTTTTGGATGATATACTGGTGTATTCAAGGAAAAAGGAGGATCATTAGAAACACTTTTCTATAGTGTTGGGTATCTTACGAGCGCATCATTTGTATGTCAAGTTATGAAAGTGCGATTTCTAGATACAAGAGGTATGTTTCCTCAGCCATGTCATTTCAGAAAAAGGAATTTCTATAGATCCAAAAAACATAGAAGATGTTATCTATTATAAATTTCCAAATAATGTATTTTATATACATAATTTCTTGGTATTAGTGGGATACTATATATGTTTTGTACGTGATTTTTCATGTTTGGAATCACCGATGACTGCGTTGATAAGGAAAGTCATTCCTTTACTATGTAATAAGGAATGTCATAAATCTGTTCATGAGATTAATATTAAACTTGAATCAGCACCCATTCTGATGTTTCAAGTGTTTTCATAGGGCTATGTAGTCTATTGAGATGCATCAGGATCAGGTTTGGGGTGTGTCCTCATGTATGGAGATCATGTTTTTGCTTATGACTCACGATAGCTATAGTTTCATGAGAATAACTACCCAAAAATGTTTTGGAATTAGATGTGGTAGTGCATGATATGAAGAACTATCATCATTATATTTTTTGTGATAAATTTATAGTGTTTAAGAATCATAATAGTTTGAGACACATTTTATCACAAAGAGACTTGAATCTAAGGCAATAAAGATGGATGAAATACCTTCAAATGTTTGACTTAGACTTGATGTATACACTGAGTAATGAAAATTCAGTGGTGAATGTATTAAACATAAAGTATTATAATCATTTGACTAAAGAATCTTTGAATCAGTGGAAGTTGATTTCAATTATTACAAATGTGAACTTGGATTGTACCAACTAGGGTGATGTTACAGTTTTATTCTCAGTTTCTTTTGTTCCTAATTTGGTTAAACATGTGAAAGAGGCTCAAATATCCAATCTTGAATTTGTTTCCATGAGGTAAAAAATCAATTATGGGGAGGCTATTAATGTATGGAATCCATATGGGAGTTTGGTTTTGAGGTTTAGAGATCAGATCATGGTACCTTTGGTTTATCCAGAAAAAATTATGAATACGTACCACCATTTGAAATTGGATGTTCATCCAAGAATTCAAAAGATTTTTAGAGCGATGAAAGCATAGTTTTTGTGGGATTGAATGGAAAGGATAATGATATAGTATGTTTAGATATGATTTACTTATCAGCAAGTAAAGTAGGAATATCAAAAACTAGTGGGAATGTTGCAGTATTTACCAATTCCTATGTGGAAGTGAGAGCAAATATCTTTTGATTTTTTGAAAAGTTTACCAAGGATTGTTAGAAAAAATGATTCCATATGGGTAATTGTGGATTAGCTCATGAAGTTGGATAATTTTATCCCTATTCATGAATCCCATACAATGGAGGAATTGTCTAAAATATATATCTGATAAGTTGTAAAGTGGAATGGCATTACCATATCGATTGTATCAAATAGAGACCCCAGGTTTATGTCTCATTTTTTAAAGTATTTAATGAAATTCCTTGGGACTCAGTTGACTATGATCCTAGTGTATCATCCTAAAATAGATGAAAAATCCAAAAGTAAAATTCAAACTTTTTAGTACATTATTAGTGGTTGTGTATGGGATTTTGGTGGCTCATGGGAGGATCAAATACCACCAGTGGAGTTTGCGTACAAAAACTGTTATTAGGACTTGATACATATAGATTATTTTGAAGAATTTTATGGGAATACTTTTCATTCTCCACTTTTATGGGTGAAAAAAGAGATACTTCAGTAATTGGACCAAGACTTTTTTCAAGAGATAATAGATAAGATTTAGCTGATCCAAAAGAGGATGGATATGGATCAAAGTCATTAGAAATTTTATGCAGATCATCATAGATGGTTGTTGTTGTTTGAGGTGAGTTATTATTTGTTCTTGAGAATATATCAAAGTCTTGGGAATAATCTCTTTGGTAAGAAAGGAAAGTTATACCCTTGATACATAGTCACTTTTGAGATACGTGAAAAGGTTAGTGAGGTGGCACATCTGTTGGATTTGAAACCAAGGTTCAGTTCAGTACATAATGTGTTTCTTGTATCTCAGTAGAATAAGTGTCAATGTGATCCTAACCATGTGATTTTATGGGATCAAATTGACCTAAATCTATATGCTACATTGGTTCATTTATCGATACATATTTTGGATAGGAAAGAGAAATTATTGAGTGGGAAAATCATCAGTCTAGTGTAGGTTTTATGGAAAAATGGTTGGTTTCAAGAAGAAATATGGGAGTATAAAAGGAAATTTTGGAGTAATGGCTATATATATTCATGGAAAACTATGGTTTTTAACATTACAGGGATATAAATCCAATGGTGTGGAGAATTTATCACCCTTGGTTTTAGGTACTTGACCCTTTATTTATGTATTTTAAGTATATATAATGATTGGGATAGGTTTTGGGAAGTTTAGAGATGTTTTTATCATATTTTGGAGTCTTTAATGGAGTTGAAAAGTTTGAGCATGGTTAGTAGAAACTATAAAACACATAAATAAATTGTGAAAAGGAAAAAAAAAGGTCACTGGATAGGTAAACGGCTGGCGCATGGTTTGGAAAAACCATGTAGATTCCCAGGAGAAACCATGTGAGCCTACCATTATTTGAGATAGTGAATAACACATGGTTGGCACACTATTTTTCTAATCATGTGAGAAAACCATGAGAGGGTTTTCTTGAGGAAGTATATTATGCACAGTTAGCACATGGTTTTCCTAACTATGTTCCCTAACCATGCACTGTTAAATTTTAGATCCGAGAATTGTAGATCTATCTTGGTTTAGCCCCTTAAGCACTAGTTTCTCCACTAATCTTTCCATAACACAAATTAATTTTTCTCCCAAGTATGTAGAGAAAATTCATTTTGATCTGGGAGTGATTACTAGGCAAATAAAAGTTTATTGGAAGCCCATATTCATCGGTAAGTGATTATTCTTCATTTTTTTCCTTATATCTCTTATTCATACCTCTCTTTAAATAAATGATCTAGTCTGTTGGGGATATATCCATGTTATGTGATGTTAATATTTATGAGATGAAAATTTTATGATTTAGGATAATGATATCTAATGTTGTATCTAGAATATATAAGATAAGTTTTTGAATTTATTGTGTTGTTCGTCATTTTCATCAAATTTTGAGAGGTAGGTGTCTTCTCTATCAACTCTTATTGATTAGAACTTGAAGAATTGGTTTCAAATTGATTTAATTTCTTGAAATTGTTGTAAAATCAGTGTGTGTTTTTATGGAAACCTATTTAGTGATGTTTTCTTGAAATTTTTTCAAATTGGTTGCTTTTTTGGAAAGTGATTTTGGTTTATGATTTTAAAATGTCGATTTTAAAATAAAATTTCTATTTTTATTCATGGAAAAAGGTTTGTTGAAATGTTTTCAATAAAAGGAATGTTTTGTTGAAATTTATTGGCATGATATTTTTCATACATGGTTGGCATGATTTTATTTACATTAAACACGAACCTCAGGAAGGGGAGTGTGATAATGGTTCACTAGGTATTGGTTACTTTGTGATGACTTGGTAGATTGATGAGTGACAACTCATGAGTGTGGAACTATCACCTGGGTATGCATGTGTAGATGTGAAAAATCATGGAATGAGTATTCCAAATGAAAATTTAGAAGTGGTTTTAAAGACTTGTTTTATTTATTTCCATGTAAAACTGTTTTTTCTTGGAAGAATATTCTAGATTTGATATAAACCACTTTAAATTGTTTTAAACTATTTAATATAAATGTGATAACAAGTTCTGTCCTAGTGGAATGAGTTGGAAATTCATCGTGGAAATCCTAATGAGTTTTATACTCACTCCATTCTTGGGCACTATAGTGCTTTTGAAGATGATATATATCGATACACTGGTAAAGGGAAGGTATACCAGTTCTTTAGTGAATCTTCTTTATACCTTGGGCTGGGTATGTGGATTTTAATCATGGAGGATATTGGGATTTGTTGTTGATGTATTTGGAATCTTTGGAATTTTTCTCATTTTTGGTTCTTTCAGTTATGTCACTTTGGATCCACTTGTACTCTGATATTGTCTTTTTTTTTTGTTTTATATTGGATTTTATTTCTATACACATACATCACATAGAGGTCTATTTGTTATAATTACCTCATCTTGGTTGATTTATATTTAAATAAAAAATCATCCATTAATTGTTTTTAAAGAACTTGGTATTTATTTCTAGTATTTGGAGCCTTGGGTATGCCACCTAAGGCTAGTAACAACCACCACCTATTCCCAATAAAATGGATGAGGGTTGGGATGTTACAGTCTGGTAAACTAAACTAACCTCTATCTAGTTCCTCTTATCAAAAAATTATGTCTAAAACCATTCTTCAACATGAAACTAAACTTCAGTTGGAAACTATTTCTGAAACAAACACTGCAACACTTTAACTTTTCTCATGCATGAACTATGTCAATCACGTACAATGTACTTTGTCTCCTATTTATAGGTGCTCCATAAAAAACAAAGTCAGGAAACCAACTTCATTGTCCTTATCACTGAAATTCATAAATCCTAATTTCATGATCATTTTAATTTTTATGGTATTATTCTCAACTCTTCTAAAATATTAATTAATCTTCTTTAATTATCCATCATGTACAATGTTCTTTTAATTTCATTATACTCAACATTTAAGAAACTCATCAATCTTTGTAACAATAGTTTTTGGGCGTAGCAGAAGCATCATATAGAGAATGAACAACATTACTATTTTTTCATAATAAATGATTAATCCATGATCTAAATGATGATAAATTCCATGATCAATATAATTGAATCAAATAACATTGAAAATGGATAAATTCTTGAACCAAATCACATGATTGTTACATATTATTTATAATTAATTTAAGTAATTAAAGAATTACCTTGTGATAATTTTTTTATTCATTGATAGATCTGGAAATGCCTCTAGGTTATACCATCATTGGATTATATGAATCAAGAGTATATTCCCTCCAGTTTTGATCTATATTTTCTCTATGAACCTTCAAACATCACTGTAGGAATCTCTAATTTATATACTGACAGATCATAATGCTTGCATTGTTTTCCTTTTTTTACCTTGATAAATGCTTCAAGGAAGCATTCTCTTCAGTCTCTCTAGACTTAAGAGTGGTGGTGGAGGATGATCACTCTCTATTCCTAAGATAATTCTTGTAGAGGGATATATCTTGGTCTTTGAGAGGATTCTCTACGGATCTCATTGTGCACAACACAAATGAATTAGCTCTCTTAAAAAATATAATTGGGTTTATATACCACTAGGGTTATAAAATAATAATTGCACATGTGTACTATATTATTTTCAAAATCCCTATGGAACCTCATTTCTATAATAATAATATTATTATTATTTATTGACATTATCTCAACTCAAAAATTAAATTAAATATTATTTATTCAAATAATATTCAATATATATTATTTCTCACCAGACCATTAAAACCAGTCCACCATTCCTCTATAATATTTATTAGGCCTTGAATAATAACTATTTATTTAATAAATAAATATCACTACATTATTTACTAATAAATAAATAAACATTTTTATTCACTAAATAACAAATAAATATTTATTAAATATCCTGCTCACATAATATTATCTTGAATAACTACTGAAGGAATATATGCGATCAAGAAAACATGAATAATTATTTAACCACATGAGGGAATAATATTTATTCAACTTTTTAAGTAATAATTAATAATATATTATTTAATTGAGATTCTGGATAGACAAGTGTGACCCTCTAGGCCTCTTTCTTAGTGGCATTAGGAGAAGTAGCCTAAATTACAACGTTAGCTTATACCAACACACCAAGACACCCATAAAGAAAGATGTTAATGCCAAAATGGAATAATACCTTATAAAGATGCTTACTTTGTAATACAATCCCTTTATTGCGATATATATAATCAAGCAGGTTTTATGCTGGCACCATAAACCTATGCGATTGATGTATCTTTATTTGAATATTTGGAAATTAAAATTTCCTATAGAGCACCGTGGACATAGATTTATTTTGGATATATTGTTTCCATCAAAGGGATTAAGATATCAACTTGTATTAAAGAATAGAAAGGAAAACTCCTTTTTCTCATTATTTATTAATGAAACATTACTTGTGACACATCCAACGCATCCTACCTCACCGTGGAAATGTGTCATCTTGGTTTTCAGAAATACATCAAAGTAAGTGGCTTATAATACTCATTAATAATAACATTAAAGTATAAGAATAAATACACACACTCTTAGATATGTACATCTAATGACTTATATAAATTTGCATTTCCTACTGGCATGTCTTGTTCTCATAATATCCTACACTGAATATTACCAAGGGTGTACATTATGAGAAGGTGACACTAAGTCCTATGAGTCTCCACCCCTGACAGCCTAGATCATTTTTGTCCATCAAATTATTTCATCTAGCTATAAAACATATATTTAAGAATACTATTGTGGAACTTATGGGTTCTTATCATAGTAGGGAACTGTTATAACCTTTCAGTACAATAGCTACTCTTAGAAAATTATCATATACTATATCATGCATAAGAGAAATCATTATATGAGTTTATTAATATTAAAAACAATGAATAAAAGTTATCATAAAGTATAAAATAATTGGATCTAGGGAACCAACTCCAATGGACTCCCACTTTCACTAAATCCAACTATTAACAACCTTCAGTCCACTAGATCCAACATGATATCCATGCTTCTATTGTGATAAGCCTTTAGTTAAGGATTTATACAAATTTTATTCAATGGAAACTATGATTACTAAAAATTCACCCCTCTAAGAAAAATACCTAAAGAGGTGATACTTCCAGATTATGTGCTTTGTTCATTGGTGTGACCTTGGATCTTTTGAAAGAGCCACCATTGCAGTATTATCACAATAAAATGTGATAGGGTATTTCCTACTTGGAACCACATAAAGATCCTAGAAAAAGTTTCATATCCAAATGAATTCCTTAGCTATATTAGAAGCCTCTATATTCATAGACTGCACTGTAGAATCAACAAAACCTGGTTGTTTTTGAACTCTTCCATATCATAGATCCTCCATTGAGATAGAAAACATATCCTGGCTACATCTTTAGATTATTATTATCTATTTTAAAACTAGCATCAGTATAACCCCTAATGACCAGCTCCTCATATCCTCCATACACCAGGATCATATACTTATTTCTTATAATATATTTAAGGATAGCCTTAATATCAAACTAATACTATTCTCCTAGGTCATCTTGATATCTACCTACCATGATCAACACATATGAAACATAAATTCTAGCACCTAACATGGCATAAATGGTTTATTCTACCACTGAATCATATGATATTTTACTCATTCTCTATCTCTATTGTTTTTTCCAAGGACACATTTTCTTAGCAAGCTGTATACCATATGACACTAGAACCAATCCCCTCTTGGATTATTCCATACTAAATCTCAGTAGTATATGGTCAATTTATGTACTTTGAATTAGTCTAAGTAGCCTATTATATCTATCATGAATGATCTTGATTTCTAGAATATAAGCTACTTAACCTAAGTCCTTCATGTAAAAATACGTGTTTAACCAGTTCTTAACAGACTGTAAGATTGGTTTGTCATTTATAATAAGTAATATGTCATCAATATATACTACTAGTATAACAATAACATTCCCACTAAACATATTATAAACATGTGACACATATTAATTCTTAATGAAACCAGATTCTTTTTTATATTCATCAAATTAAATGTTCTATGACTTGTATTCTTACTTCAGTCCATAAATGGATTAATAAAACTTGAAAATCATTCTAGCATTACTTAGAGTTAGAAATACTTATGGTTGTTTCATGTAGACATCTTTATGAAGGTTCCCATTAAGGAAAGCTATTTTGAAATTTATCTACCAAATTTCATAGTCATAAAACAATGCAATAACAAGTATAATTACGATGGATTTAAACATTTCAACTGGTGAAAATGTTTCATCATAGTCAATTCCTTGACACTTATTAAACCCTTTATCTTATATACTTTCTTTATAGGTATTTACCTTTCCTTCCATGTCCAATTTTATTCTTAATACCCATTTTCAACCTACAAGATTTACATAAACTGGTGCATTGACTGGAACCTAAACCTGGTTCTGATACATAGAATCCATTTCAGAATTCAAGAACTCCTTATATCTTATAGCTTTTAAGATCTATAATACCTCTTTTTGAAGAGAGATTATCATCATTTTAAACCAAAAATGAGTCTCCATATTTAGTGACTAGAAAACCATATATCTCTAGCTCTCTTAACTCTCTAGTGTTCCTATATTGTACTTGTGTTTCAGGAACTACTTCTTCCATGGGGACCTGGGGAATCTGTTCTTGTATCTTGAGTATCAAATTCATCAAATTCAATATTTCATATATTATCATTTTTTTGTATGTTCTCCCTCTCAAGAAATATAGCTTGTTTGGTGATGGCCACTTTCTTGTATGATGGATTTTATAGGTATTATCCATTTGTTTCATTAGGATTCCCTATAACGTTACACTTTGTGCCCTGGGGTGCTAGTTTTTTGCTTAAAAACACCTTAAAAATTTCCTCAAACCCCATAAACGTGTATGTTACAAAACAACTTTCTTTCCACTCCATAACTCAATGGTAATTACATTTTACACTTTAGTTGGTACTCAGTTTAGTGGGTTTTCTACAATCTATAAGCATATCCCCAAAAGGATATTGGAAGATTTGTATGACTCATCATCGACCTTACCATGTATAACAAGGTATAGTTCCTCCTTTCACTAATTATAATCCACTATGGTGTGTATGGTGGATTGAGTTGATATAGAATCCTAAAATCCTATAGAAATTTGATAAACTCTTGGTTAAGATATTCACCACCTTGACCTGATCAATGCCTCTCTATCTTATTTCCAATTTTATTCTATACTTCATTTTTTAATTCTTTGAATTTCTCAAAGGACTCAAACTTATACCTAATTAAGTAAACCTAGCCATATCTACTCAAGTCATTAGTAAAATTATGAAGTAATAATACCCACCTCTAGCTTCTATTGGAAATGGTCTACACACATCAGCATGTATCAAACTTAAAAGCTCTATAGACCTTTCACCCTATCCATAGAATAATGGTTTGGTAATTTTTCCTTGTAAAAAAGAATGACATCATTTTAGTGGTTTTATCTTAAAATATTCTAAATAACCATCTTGATAGAGCTTTGCAAAATTCTTCTCGTTTATATGAATAAGATGGTGATGCCATAGTTGGGTTTTATATGAGTCATGTGAATATGATTCTTTATCTATTTCCAATACTTGGTTTTCATAATTTAATAGATAAAGAAAATTATTTAAATATTTTATACTATAACATATGTTAAGTTTATAAAAAAAATTTATTTCCAAACATGAAAATAAAACCATATGCATCTAATCATGATACATAAATTATGTTCTTAGTAATAGTTGGTACATAATAAAAATCTCTTAAAACCAATATCATTCCTATTGTCAATGAAATGTGGCATTAAAAAATGGATATAATAGCTTTCCTCACACCATTATCTGCTCGTAAATCCACCTCTTCTCTAGAAATATTTCTTAACTTACTTGGTTCATGTATTTGAATATAGATATGAGCACCACAAGTTGTATCTAATAATTTATGTGAAGATATTGAAAGATCACACTCGATAACAAATTCACCTTTAGCTTCCCCTTGCTTCTGGGTGTAGTTCCTCTTCCAGTGGCCTTTCTTTCCACATGCAAAACATACTTCATCCTTTTACTGACCCTACCTCTAGATATTACTATTCTTGGAAGGATGGAGATTGATAGATTTAGACTGTTTATGAGTCTCGTGACCCTTTTACTTTTATTACTTTTCTTATTCACCATAAGGACCATTGTTTTTTCACACCCCATGTACTTATCCACTTAGAAAATCAAATTAAGAAGTTATAAAAGACTCTTCTCAATATTTTTTATATTATAATTAATAATAAAACCAGAGAAGGACTTTGGTAGTGAAGAAAGTATGAGATATGTGTGCAACTCATCTTGGAATTTAATTTCTAATATGTCTAAGAATTCAATGTAGCAAATAATATTGACTACATGAGGCCCAGATGGCACATAATCTTCAAGATTATTTATAAAAAGAGCATTAAAGATCTCATATCTCTATTTTCTCGCCTTCTGTTGATAGAGATCTTAAAGGTGATACATCATGCTATATGCATCCATGTCCTCATGTTTCTTCAGAATCTCATTATTCATGGATGATAGCATGAAATGCTGAACATCTATAGAATCATTCAAATGTTTCTCATAGAGAGATAACTCTTCCTCATTATCCTCATTACCAAGCTCATTAGGAATTGGTTCTTCTGGTACATACAATTTTTTATGGCGTAGTATAACTCATAAACGCATTTTCCACTCTTGTAAATTTGTGACATTGAGAAGGTTATTCTTATCATGTATGGATCAAAGTGATATGTTTGAAATCATTTTTATTGATGTTTCTACAAGTGAGATAATCAGAGTTTTATTTTTTTCTAATAAAATTTTGAAAAATAAATAAATATTGTATTTATTAATCTCCAACTATTTTATTTAAACCCAATAGACCTCACCATTGGCTTCAAAATATCATATTTATTGGACATTCTAGTGTAAAGGATTCATATTCTCCTTATCATCACCCAAAATTTGGCCTGTCAAGAAATTTGAAGGGTTTTAGGTAGGCATTCCAAATGACAACTACATTATCCCACATTTCCTTGATCTGTTGAGTGGACTCCCTAATCCTTAAATCCTTAAATTGTATTTTCTCAAAATTTATGTCTCGGTTAAATTGGGTCTTGATATGGAAATCAACCCTTGATGCGAACTAAGTTAAGTCAACCCAAAACTTTAAGTTGGAATTCCTTGATAATTGAAAGCACCCCAACTTTGGTTGGTTAGGAACTTTGAACTATGGTTCTATTTTAACTAAAGTAGTGGAAGACTATACCAACTTAATATATATAATTTAGGGATTTTATCTTTATACATAAATTTCCAATTATAATATTTATTACATAGTTCTTAATATTAAATGGATTTTCTTATGTGATTAACCACATCTTAGATAATATTTACAAATAAGTTAATTTATTTTAGTTCTATCCTAAATGTTTTTTAATTCGTTAATTCATGTGATCGCAACAAGACATCCCTAATGAAATAACTATGAATATTGATAGAAATAAAATTATAAAGTGATATGATCATGTTATTTTACTAATGATTAGTTTATATAGTGGATGATAAACTAACCATCGACCTAGGGGAAAAACCCTTTGAACCATTTATGGTTCATGTCGGAGCTTTCCACCTATCCACCTATGTATCTCTCTTGGATTGGTTTCTCCTCAGCTCCAAACTTGAACCACCTCCACTAGCTTGGGATCTTCATTACATATTATTTTTCTCATACATAGGTGAGGGGAACCAAAATATTTATTAAGGGCTTTACATAAAATAAACCATGAGCATGCAGACCCTACAAAATGAGAGGAGAGATGACACACATGCTAAATTTTTAATTTAATAAAAAATTGAATGAAACTAATCACATACAAAGGTCTTGTCTAGTTTTATGATCATACACATGCATGAAATGTCACGACCCGTCCTTGGGGCCTGTGCCGTGACTACCCCAAGCCCGCATTCCATAGGCCAGGGGCTGGAGACTAGCACCAAGGCATAAATCCCGGTAAAAAGGGAAGGCATTGCCTTTGTAAAGTAAACAAGCACCACATAGTAAGCAAGCAGAAGAAGTAAACACTAAGTAAAAGCTGGTATAACAGTAAGTGCAGAAAAGTAAAGGGGGCCGGAAATACAAGCCCAACTGTAAAGTACAACTGAAAGGGGAAAAATAGCAACTGAAAGGAAAAGCCGCCGCGTCGAGCCGTCCTCTGGAAGTCCCACCTGAATTGTGAGTACAGATAGACCCCACAGCTCCTCGGTCCAGCCGTCCCCTCCGAGTACACCCCGCCCAGTGGTCCACCTCCAGGTACCGTCCTGCTCCGCAAGCCTCCACCACGATCAGCGCTGTCCGTCGTCTGCAACCAACACAACGTAGTGCGGGCATAGCCCGTGCAAGGGTGAGTATAAGCTACTCAGTAGGGACCGCGAGACCCCCAAAGGTCTCCCAGAATCCACAAGGATAAACCAAAAAGGAAAGTTACAATCACGAAGTAACATCCGACACTACTTAGGTATATGCCTATACATATACCTAAGTCATCAATTCCCGCTCGGCTCCAACATCAGAGCTCAAGTACAACCAAGACCACACAGAAAAGCAAAACGTAAAATCCACAAAGGATAGCTCAATGCAATCCACAAAGGAAAGTAAAACGTAAATCCACACAGGATAGCTCAACACAATCCACAAAGGAAAGTAAAACGTAAATCCACACAGGATAGCTCAACACAATCCACAAAGGAAAGTAAAACAGGGTTTCAGCTCACAAAGGTACACATCATTTGCAAAGCAAGAGAGATGGTCAGATGTATTCACTGATTCATCTTACTGGGACCCACGTAGGATACAAGCACTGTTGACATCGTCGTCGAACACACAGAGGATTCCGATACAATTTTCTTCATCGTCGAACCCACACAGGATTCCAGTATGATAGTATTCATCGTCGAACCCACATAGGATTCCAGTACGATTGTCTTCATCGTCGAACCCACATAGGATTCCAGTACGATTGTCTTCATCGTCGAACCCACATAGGA
Organism: Viscum album; assembly: GCA_963277665.1. Lineage (NCBI taxonomy): Eukaryota > Viridiplantae > Streptophyta > Magnoliopsida > Santalales > Viscaceae > Viscum > Viscum album. Next base: position 2,050,231,816 of record OY728153.1, on the reverse strand, counting down.
TTCCAGTACGATTGTCTTCATCGTCGAACCCACATAGGATTCCAGTACGATAGTCTTCATCGTCGAACCCACATAGGATTCCAGTACGATAGTCTTCATCGTCGAACCCACATAGGATTCCAGTACGATTGTCTTCATCATCGAACCCACATAGGATTCCAGTACGATTGTCTTCATCTTCGAACCCACATGGGATTCCAGTACGATTGTCTTCATTGTCGAACCCACATCAGATTCCAGTACGATTGTCTTCATCGTCGTCGATGTAGCAGTCGCAGCCAGCTCTAGGGTTCCCACACACAGCAAGCTCGCTCGGGAGGGTCCAGTCCACGAGCCGCAAGGCTGATACATCAACTGACACCTAGTCCAGAGTTGATGTATCCAAAAGTTCCGTATCGTCAACAGGAACTCAACATCGTAGACTGCGCGTCAATCAGACGCCCGGTCTGAGAGTTATTGGCTTTTTTGTCCCAGGGGCCCGGTTGGTTTTTAAGGCAAAACCAACCCGACCATACTCCACCTATATCCAAACCTCTGGTGGAGTATGCCAAAGGATCCGTCTCACATAGAGGAATTCAGCAAAATCGACGGCACGTCGTTCGGACGTCCGAAGCTCAAGATATGAGCATTTCCACTCCAAGGGCCCAGTTGGTTTCTTGTACGAACCAACCCGGATGAACCCAAAGTAATCTGAAACCTTGAGTGCGATACACCAAAACGACCGTTTCAATCCAAGGATCGCATCACCGCTGACGGCGCGTCGTTCGGAGGCCCGTAGCTCAAGTTACGGGAAAAAGACCGAAAAGGTCCGAAAACGGGGGTCTGGGCCCGGTCCGACCCGGCCCAACCCCCCCACCCCCGGGTCGGCCCGAACCTGGTCGACCCGATCCGGGTCGGGGTCCGACCCATTTTGGCACGACCCGGCCCGGCCTGGGCGCGACCCGGCTGGTCGGGTCGGCTCGGCCCAGCTCGGCTCGGCCGAGTGGGCGGAGCCCGGGGCGGGGGGCGCGCTGCCCCCATGTATCATCACCGCGGCCCTCGTGGGGGGCCGCCCTGCGGTCAGCAGACGCGGCAATGCCGCGTCCCGTGTGCGCCGGACCCGCGAGGCCGCGAGTCCGCTGGCACCGCCGCCGCCGCAGCTTCAGCCGCGACGGCCCTGTCCGGCGGCGTGCCGGGGCGCCGCCGCCTCCGGCTGCTGGCGCCGCCGCCGGTGGCTTCCACGGGCCACCAGAGTTGCTCCAGTGGTCCGATTTCCTTCCCGTCTACGCTGAAGCTCCTCCCGGGTCGTGTTCTTCACTGCAGAAACAACGGATCGTCCCTGCGGCAAGTTTTGTCGTCGCCTGCCAATCCGTGCATCAACGAAGAACTGTGGAGGGTTTTTGGGCCGTGTTTGTTTGGCCCGCACCCTCCACGTTAGATGATAACAGTCGGGAGAAATAATCAATACATAGAAAACATAACAAAAAAACTATTTTAATAAATTAAAATTGTTCTTATGAAACCGGTTTCTTTGTTTTGAACGGAAACATCCACGGAGTAAAATCATTCCCAATAAAACCCTTACCTCGTCAAGTCGTCGCACGCGTATTCTTCGCGGAATTGATCGTCACAGAAGGAGGGGATCGTCACGTCATCACGGAAGAGCGTTGCGTCGTCGCGGAAGGGCGTCGCGTCGACGAACTCTGAGGTTCAAGAACATGTAGATTTAATAATATTAATTAAATCCATGATGTTGTTATAACCCACAAAGATATTTAAAAGAAGAAACCCGAAATCTCCTACCTCAAGCAGTTGGTGATCGGAGATCGTTGCGGGGAATAACGTCTCGGAAGAAGCATCGTCAATCTCCGAGGGTGACGCCGTTCTTCGCGTTCTTCGCGTTCTTCGTGTTCTTCGCTTTCTTCGCGAAAGAGGATGAAGGCACAAAATTTGTCAAAACCTCTTAATGATCAATTCTCCAGAAGTCGTGCGTTGGTCTTATTTTATTATTATGACAATGGATTGTAAACAGGTTAAGAAACGATTAAATTAATTCATAGAATTAATTTAACGAAGAAAACTGCCCAATTAATTGGTGCGTTAAGAATTTAAGAAAACGCGTCAGTTGACTTTCATAATGACGGATTTTCGCGGGTGCGTTACTTAGTGGAAAAAAACGGGGGGGCTCATGCGGGCCCCACCTCACAAATATCCTACCAAGAGTGTAGGATGTTTTTGGATAGCCCCCTATCCGCTTTAACTTAGCTTAAGCAGCCTTAAGTGGCTTAAGTGAAATAAAAATAAAGTTGTCGCACCACTTTATTTTATTTTTAACTTAAAGCCCAAAAATTAAAAACCACACCCGAGCAAACGCAACTCCGGAAGAGCCGTTTCTAAGCAAGTACCAGAGCTGCGATATCATCGGTGCCCTCAGAATTCGATTCCGAGCACCGGTTCAAAAGTTAGAAAAACCCGCTCGTTCGTTCACTGAACGTACCCGAGCCAAATTTTAGAAAATGATTTCGGGCACACCGGGCCTCGGAATCTGGTGCCGTCTGAAACTGCATTCTTGTAAAATTCCAAAGAAAATTAAGAAAAAAATTTCCTTGAAATTTACGGGTCTTTACATTACTCCCAGCTCAGGGCTTTACGTCCTCGTAAAGATACATCATAAACTAGGGAAACAAATGTGGGTACTGAGCACGCATCTGAGCCTCCCGCTCTCAAGTACTTTCCTGGAGGTTCCCGTGCTGCCATCTGATGCGCACTAGAGGAATTGACTGTCCACATAGGACCCGCTCCTGTCGATACTCGATCTCCACCGGGACCTCTGCAAAAGTCACCCCATCATCAACGTCCAGCTCCCCATGGTCAATGATGTGCGTCGGGTCGTGCACGTATCTCCTCAGCTGAGATACGTGGAAGACGTCGTGCACCCGGTGCAACTGAGGTGGTAGAGCCAGGAGATAAGCCACCTCGCCAATCCTGTTGAGGACCTAGAAAGGTCCGATGAAGTGTGGAGACAACTTGCCACCTCGGCCAAATCTCCGTAACTCACGTCAAGGTGAGACCCGTAGGAAGACGTGGTCGCCATCCGCGAACTCCAGTGGCCTCCGCCTCCTATCAGCATAACACTTTTTCCAGCTCTGAGTTTTCCTCATCTGCTCCTGGATGATCTGGACCTTCTCTGGTCCTACAAGAGCTGATGTGGTTTCTCCTTTGCCGATAAGAGAAATCTGGTCTCATCCCATGGATGAACCACTTTCTTTGCCTAATACAGTCAATCCCGACATGGATGATACTAACCCATACCAAGGAGGACGTCGTAAGGCCTCGACGCTACTACCAAGAGATCCAACTGTTACTCTCTCCTCCATGGGTTGAGTCACACTGTCGGCATCAGTGTGTGGTAACTGGGTCTCCTCTAGTAGGTATCTCTCAAGTGAGGGTCAAGTCAACAGTCTAAACTGGAACCTCTTAGTAACAACACAAGAGAGGAAAGGAAAGTAAATGCCACAAAAAAAGGTGTCTTTTATTACTGCAGCTCAAGTACAAAGACACAAAGCATCTACAAACATAAAACAACAAAACTAAAAGCAACACGAACAAAAGTCTCTAGGTCTGGAGCTAGTCCCACTCCTGTCCACCTGCTCCTAGAGCTCTATGATCGTAGGCCTCAGCTGCCTGAAGCTGAGCTCTCCCATGTCCTCCTGTCCCCTGCGGTCGGGGTGGACCTCCTGGTGGTGGTGGTGGCAACACCCCAAAGCGTCGTCCACCTCCAACTGCACGGCCAGCTCCTCTGCCTCGCCTGCCTACTCCCTGCGGACCGTCATGGTCGAACCTCTGCCTGGGAGGTCCCTCTACCGCCTGTTGTTCATCAGCAGGACGAGTCGGGCAGTCTCGAGCCATGTGACCTTGCCTGCTGCATGCGTAACATTGCCTGCTCCTCGAGTAGCTGGCTCTCCTTCGTGTGCCCCGCACAACCGAATCATCACCCTGAGATTTCCCATCTGAAGGTCTGGCCCGCTTGGACCTCTGCGTCACCTGTCGACTGCCAGCTAAAGAAGACTCCGCTATGGGTCGTCCTGCGGAGGGTCCTGCCGCTGGTGCCTTCTTGGCGAGGAAACTATCTACTAAAAGGGCTCTCTCCACCACCTCTGCCTGCGTCGGAATGTTGAGGGAGATCATCGAGGCCCTGATCTCATGCCTCAGTTCCTGCTCGAAGGTCTGGGCCCAGAAGAATGGATCCCGTACCATATCGGTGGAGTAGCGCGAGAGATCTGTAAATCTCGCCGAGTACTGGGCAACTGTCATGCTGCCCTACCGCAGCTGTAGTAGCTCCTGGATGCGCACCGCACGGAGGGTGGCTGGGACGAACTCCGAGCAGAAGATGCTCTCAAAGTCCGTCCAGGTGAGAGATGCCTCATCGTGCACCTGGAGCATCAAGCTCCACCATCTATCTGCCGCTGCGTGCAGGAGGCTCGCTGCGAGGATCACCATGAGGTCTGTCGGTGTCCTCACTAATCTGAAAACCCGTACAACTGGCTCCAGCCAGTCCTCGGTGGCCTAAGGGTCCGTCTCCCCGTGGAACCTGGGCGGTCGCTGGCGCTGGAACTCATGCAGTGCACTAAGGTGACGTTCATCGTCAGCGGCTGGGGCTGGTAGCATCGGTGGCTCGGCGGGTATAGGTACCGCAGGTGCCTCAGCTGTCAAAGGGCCATGTACCGAGTCCTCGTCGTTCGGTGGGCTCTCGCCACGCACAATGCTTGGAACCCTAGATGGCTGCCGTAGTGGGGCCATCCTGAAAAGAAACAGGTGCACCACGGTCAGAACAGTATACCTGGTGAGCTGATACAAGTAATCACAAAGAAAACTTGAAACACACATGCAATCAATGTTTTCGTGCATTAAGTCGGAAATCAGAAGTCAGGGTCCTGGTGTATGGATATGTCGGCCGCCGCACCAACACTGGGCTCCCTGGACTGATAACCACACTCAATACGCTTAACACTATTGCTTCACATAGAAGAAAGATCAGAGTCTGCGGTAGCACCGAACTCCTCTGATACCAATTTCTCACGACCCGTCCTCGGGGCCCGTGCCATGACTACCCCAAGCCCGCCTTCCATAGGCCAGGGGCTGGCGAATAGCACCAAGGCATAAATTCCAGTAAAAAGGGAAGGCATTACCTTTGTAAAGTAAACAAGCACCACAGAGTAGGCAAGTGGAAGAAGTAAACACTAAGTAAAATCTGGTATAATAGTAAGTGCAGAAAAGTAAAGGGGGCCGGAAATACAAGCCCAACTGTAAAGTACAACTGAAAGGGGAAAAACAACAACTGAAAGGAAAATCCACCACGTCGAGCTGTCCTCTGGAAGTCCCACCTGAAGGGTGAGTACAGATAGCCTCCACAGCTCCTCGGTCCAGCCGTCCGCTCCGAGTACACCCCGCCCAGTGGTCCACCTCCAGGTACCGTCCTGCTCCGCAAGCCTCCACCACGATCAGCGCTGTCCGTCGTCTGCAACCAACACAATGTAGTGCAGACATAGCCCGTGCAGGGGTGAGTATAAGCTAGTCAGTAGGGACCCTGAGACCCCCGAAGGTCTCCCAGAGTCCACAAGGATAAACCACAAAGGAAAGTTACAATCACGAAGTAACATCCGACACTGCTTAGGTATATGCCCAAACATATACCTAAGTCATCAATTCTCGCTCGGCTCCAACATCCGAGCTCAAGTACAACCCAGACCACATAGGAAAGCAAAATGTAAAATCCACACAGGATAGCTCAACGCAATCCACAAAGGAAAGTAAAACATAAATCCACAGAGTATAGCTCAACACAATACACAAAGGAAAGTAAAACGTAAATCCACACAGGATATCTCAACACAATCCACAAAGGAAAGTAAAAGAGGGTTTCATCTCACACAGGTACACATCATTTGCAAAGCAAGAGAGATGATCAGATGTAGTCACTGATTCATCTTACTGGGACCCACGTAGGATAGAAGCACAGTTGACATCATCGTCGAACCCACAGAGGATTCTGATACAATTTTCTTCATCGTCGAACCCACATAGGATTCCAGTACGATAGTCTTCATCGTCGAACCCACATAGGATTCCAGTACGATAGTCTTCATCGTCGAACCCACATAGGATTCCAGTATGATTGTCTTCATCGTCGAACCCACATAGGATTCCAGTACGATTGTCTTCATCGTCGAACCCACATAGGATTCCAGTACGATTGTCTTCATCGTCGAACCCACATAGGATTCCAGTACGATAGTCTTCATCATCGAACCCACATAGGATTCCAGTACGATAGTCTTCATCGTCGAACCCACATAGGATTCCAGTACGATTGTCTTCATCGTCGAACCCACATAGGATTCCAGTACGATTGTCTTCATCGTCGAACCCACATGGGATTCCAGTATGATTGTCTTCATCGTTGAACCCACATAGGATTCCAGTACGATTGTCTTCATCGTCGTCGATGTAGCAGTCGCAGCCAGCTCTAGGGTTCCCGCCACAGCAAACTCGCTCGGGAGGGTCCACTCCACGAGCCGAGAGGCTGATACATCAACTGACACCTAGTCCAGAGTTGATATATCCAAAAGTTCTGTATTGTCAACAGGAACTCAACGTCGCAGACGGCGCGTCAATCGGACGCCCGGTCTGAGAGTTATTGGCTTTTTCGTCCCAGGGGCCCGGTTGGTTTTTAAGGCAAAACCAACCCGAACATACTCCACCTGCATCCAAACCTCGGGAGGAGTATACCAAAAGATCCGTCTCACATAGAGGAATTCAACAAAATCGACGGCACGTCGTTCGGACGTCCGAAGCTCAAGATATGAGCGTTTCCGCTCCAAGGGCCCAGTTGGTTTCATGTACGAACCAACCTGGCCAAAACCAAAGTAATCCGAAACCTTGAGTGCGATACACCGAAACGACCATCTCGATCCAAGGATCGCATCGCCGCTAACGGCGCGTCGTTCGGAGGCCCGTAGCTCAAGTTACGGGTAAAAGACCGAAAAGGTCCGAAAACGGGGGTATGAGCCCGGTCCGACCCGGCCCAAACCCCCCCCCCCCCCCCCCCCCGGGTCGGCCCGAACCGGGTCGACCCGGCCGGTCGGGTCAGCTCGACCCGGCTCGGCTCGGCCGAGCGGGCGGAGCCCGGGGCGGCGGGTGCGCTGCCCCTGCGTATCATCACCGCGGCCCCCGCGAGGGGCCGCCCTGCGGTCAGCGGACGCGGCAATGCCACGTCCCATGTGCGCCGAACCCGCGCGACCACGGGTCCGCTGGCGCCGTCGCCGCCACGGCTTCAGCCATGGCGGCCTTGTCCGGTGGCGCGCCAGGGCGACGCCGCCTCCGGCTGCCGGCGACCCGCGCCGCCGGTGGCTTCCGCGGGCCACCGGAGTTGCTCCGATGGTCCGATTTCCTTCCCGTCTGCGCCGAAGCTCCTCCCGGGTCCTGTTCTTTACTGCAGAAACAACGAATCGTCCCTGCGGCAAGTTTTGTCATCGCCCACCAATCCGCGCATCAACGAAGAACTGCGGAGGGTTGTCAGGCCATATTTGTTTGGCCCAGACCCTCCGCGTTAGATGATAACAGTCGGGAGAAATAATCAATACATAGAAAACATAACAAAAAAAAAACAATTTTAATAAATTAAAAATCTTCTTATGAAACCGGTTTCTTTGTTTTGAACGGAAACATACAAGGATTAAAATCATTCCCAATAAAACTCCTACCTCGTCAAGTCGTCGCACGCGTGTTCTTCGCGAAATTGATCGTCGCAGAAGGAGGGGATCGTCGCGTCATCGCGGAAGAGCGTTGTATAGTCGTGGAAGGGCGTCGCGTCGACGAACTCCGAGGTTCAAGAACATGTAGATTTAATTATATTAATTAAATCCATGATGTTGTTATAACCCACAAAGATATTTAAAAGAAGAAACCTGAAATCTCCTACCTCAAGCAGTTGGTGATCAGAGATCGTTGCGGGGAAGAACGTCTCAGAAGAAGCGTCGTCAATCTTCAAGGGTGACAATGTTCTTCGCGTTCTTCGCGTTCTTCGCATTCTTCGCGAAGGAGGATGAAGACACAAAATTTGTCAAAACCTCTCAACGAGCAATTCTCCAGAAGTCGTGTGTTGGTCTTATTTTATTATTACGCCAATGGATTGTAAACAGGTTAAGAAATGATTAAATTAATTCATAGAATTAATTTAATGAAGAAAACCGCCCAATTAATTGGTGCGTTAAGAATTTAAGAAAACGCGTCAGTTGACTTTCATAATGACGGGTTTTCACGGGTGTGTTACTTAGCAGAAAAAAACGGTGGGGCTCGTGCAGGCCCCACCTCACAAATATCCTACCAAGAGGGTAGGATATTTTTGGATAGCACCCTATCCTCTTTAACTTATCTTAAGTAGCCTTAAGTGGCTTTTAAGTGGCTTAAGCGAAATAAAAATAAAGTTGTCGCACCACTTTATTTTATTTCTTAACTTAAAGCCCAAAAATTAAAAACCACACCCGAGCAAACGCAACTCCGGAAGAGGCATTTCTAAGCAAGTACCGCCACTGCGATATCATCAGTGCCCTCATAATTCGATTCCGAGCACCGGTTCAAAATTTAGAAAAACCCGCTCGTTCGTTCACTGAACGTACCCAAGCCAAACTTCGTAAAATGATTTCGGGCACACCGGGCCTCGGAATCAGGTCCTGTCTGAAACTGCGTTCTTGTAAAATTCTAAAGAAAATTAAGAAAAAAATTTCCTTGAAATTTACGGGTCTTTACATGAAATGTGTTATGTTTTTAATAAAACTAGTATTCAATTCTAATCATTATTATTTAAGATAAGTCACACTCAAATAAATTAATTATCTTCTATAATTAATCAATTATTTTATCTTAATTCTCATCAAATTTTTCTTGATATTCTCATGCATCATAATTTTAAAAAATTAAATAAATTTATTTAAAATTAACTATGTTCAAAAATATACCGTGGAGAAAACACGGTGAGTACCTATCTAAACAAACCAATGTGTATTATACTCTTATACTGTTTACTTTTTTGAAACATGACATCCATGAATTATCACATAATTTCATGGAATTTGATAATAAATTAATGAACACACAAAACACATGGTATTTATTTAGCATGTTATTATTATTTGTGTGTATATTAATAACTATAATACGAATTATACATGATATGGAGATCTGAATATTATGCATAAATTAATTAGACATTTATATATAAAAACCCATTACATGGAATGTATTATCAACTTATTGAACACATGTAATACATGTTGATAAAGTTTGAATTGTATAATAAATTAATTTTTAATTTTGTGTAATTTGGTAAAATCACACGATGTGTACATTATAGTTTACATGACATGTATTTTTATCACCATATATCTATGAAACATGCCTAGGAACTAGACATGTAACCATGCTAGGGAGAATATTAGAGTACACGGTGTATACATGGGCTACACGGTGTCACTTATCTGAGTTACATGGTTATCAGTCATATAGGCCATGTAAGAGGATACACAACCTGTCTTTGACTAAAGGACTACACATAATGTACAGAAGTTACATATCATGTACTCTAAATGACAATGCACCAGGTTGGTTCGGTCAACACATAGTGTGTAATTAAATTCACCACATGTAATAAATCTACATAGACTGAATTAATTCTAAATTAGTTCACCATTCATTAAACACTAGTACATGATGTGTACCTCTGAGTTACACAGTGTGTACTCTTGTGTTGTATATAGATACCCCATGACAACTCCAGATGAGATCTTCAAATTTATTTTGTTCATAAAATTAATCGATTTGATTATATTTTTAAGAAGTGAAGAGGTAGAAAGAATATCTCTCAATTTTGATTAAAGAATGATTAAAATGGAATTGAAAACTAATGAAAATTCCTAAATCAGTCAATGATCTTTAAATAATTATAAATAATTATGCAACCTACTCTGACACCACTTGTAGGTTCCAATAACAATGGAAGCATCAGACAGGGCATGCCCAACATTGTTTTTTTATGATCTATGGTCAATACAATATTTATACAATGATAAATTCCATGACCAATAGAATAAAATAAAATAATATAGACAATGCATAAAAAATGAAACCAATGTACAAGATCATCACATATTATTTATAATTAATTTAAATAATTAAATAATTACCTTGCAAGAAATTATATCTCCACTGATGGATCTAACAACGTATCTATGTCGTACCATCATTACATTGTAGGAATCAAGAATGGATTCCCTCCAGTGGTGATCCACATGTGCTTCATGAACCTATGAACATCTTTTTATAAATCACTGAGTGCTAGCACAATAGATCATAACACATGCATCATTCACCTTTGATCTCCCTGAGAACCTCTGTAAGGAAGGGTTCTATTCAATCTCTATAGACTTGAGAGTGGTGGTGTAGGAGGATCACTCTCCATTCTGGATAACATCATTGGAGAGGTACCACTCTAGTAATTTGAGAGGATTCTATTTGGATCTTATTGTGCACAGTAGGAATGAATCAGATCTTTTAAGAAAATAATATAATTGGGTTTATATATCACTATGGTTAGAAAATAATAATTACATATTCACCATTTATTATTTCCATAATCCTTGAGATAACCCATGTCTATAATAATAATAATAATAATAATAATAATAATACTATTATTATTATTTATTTACATGCACTAAACTCACGAATTAAATTAAATATTATTTATTCAAATAATATTCAATATATATTATTTTTCACCAGACCATTAAACTCAGTCATCCATTCCTCCGTAATATTTATCAAGACTTGAATAATAACTATTTATTTAATAAATAAATATTAATTCATTATTCACCAATAACTAAATAAATAAAAAATTTTATTCACTAAATAAAAAATAAATATTTATTGATTATTCAGCTCACATAATATTCTCTTAAATAACCGGTGATGGAATATATGTGATCAAAAAAACATGAATAATGATTAAACCATGTGTGGGAATAATAGTTATTCAAATTTTTAAATAATAAATAATAATATATTATTTAACTGAGATTTTGGATATACTTAATGTGTGACCCTATAGGCATTTTTATTAATAGAATTAGGTGAAACTACCTAATGTCCAAGGTTATCATCTAGAAACATGCCAAGGAACCCATAGAGAAAGAATTTAATGTTTTAATGATATGATACCTCATAAAGATGCTTAATGTGTAATATAATCACTTTATCATGATATCTATAATCAAGAAGATTGTATACGAGTTCCATCGACCTATGTGCTCGATGTCTCTTTCTTTGACTTTCCTAAAATTGAGCTTGGATATTGAACACATTGGTCATGGATTTATTTAGGATATTTTATTTATATAAAAGGGACTGAGATATCAACGTTTTTAAAGAATATAAGGGAAAAATCCTTTCTCACATTATTCATTGATGAAGCATTACTCGTGATTCACCCAATGTATCCTACCTCACCACAAATATATGTCATCTTAGTTTTCATGAATACATCAAAGTACACAACTTATAATAATAATTAATAATAATATTAAAGTCTAAGGATTAATAAACACTTCCACATATAGGACCATCCAATAACACATATAAATGTAGATTTTCTACCGGTGGATGTCGCTCTCATAATATTCCACACTAGATATTAATAAGGGAGTACACCATGAGAAGGTATCTAAAATTATTATGAGTATTCACCTAGAATATCGCATATCATTTTTCACTTAAATGATTTCATCCAGCTATATGAAATATATTTAAGAATACTATCATGTCACTTGTTGTTTCTCATCATAGCAGAGAACTGCTATGATCTTGTAGTGTTACATATAATTATACGAAATTATCACATAATATGTCATGATAATACAATTATTATGTGATAATAAGTTTATTAATGTTAAAAATAATTAATATAGGTTTTCATACAGTACACAAAAGTAGGTTTTAGGGAATCGACTCCAATAGTAACATCAACTTTGTATAATTCTATATAGTCTTCAACTTAGTAACTTTATAAAACTTGAAATTTGTAACTCTGTACAAACATCAACTTTGTAAATTTAAAAAACATAAACTATGTAACTTTGTACAAACTTTAACATTGTAACTTCGAGAAACTTCAACTTTGCAACTCTATACAATCTTCAACTTTTTAACTTCATGAAACTGAAATTTTGTAACTCTATATAAACTTTAAATTTACAACTTCATAAAAATTCAACATTGTAAATCTATGAAACTTCAAAATTTTAAATGATAAAAACATTCTCTATCTTATAATACTATTCATATAATCATACTATTCTTCCATTGGACAAAAGTTTGTCTGATTACAAAATTCCATCTGATTAAAAAAGTATATATTACAAAAGTCCTTCTGATCCGCACTTTGTAAAACTTGAAATACTATAATTTATTATAACTAATTTCTTAGAATTTTTTTCCAGAAAATTTCTATCCTATTCACTATTCATATGATGAATAAGTACAAAATTTCTAATAAATTTTTTTCTGGAAACTTGAACTTTAGAAACTACACAAATTTTCTCTTCTCATTTATTCTACTAACTTCAACTCATATCATGGCTCCTTTATGATGTTTTAGGAACTTGATAGAATAAAATAGAATCTTATAACTTTTTAAGAAAGTTTTATAATAAAGTAAACTTTAAAAATTCATGAATTTCTTAATTTCTTCATCTTAACCACTTTATTAACTCCAATAATTTCTACCTTTCTTCATCTTAGAAAATTTCTTCATCTAATAATTTTTTTTTGGTGAAGTAACTTAAAAATTCTTCATATTTCTATTTGATATAAAATATGATATCCCCCAAGTATTTTATTAAATATTCAAATATTCATTCTTGAGCCACTTTACGTTTTTCAAAACCAGAAAAAACTAAGGAACTATAACTTTAATAATTATTATAATATCTATGTTTGATGATCTTCCACCTATGATTCTTCTCTATTCCATTTAATATCCATCATCTGATCCAGTCTATCCAAGGATATACATCTGATGCATTTTTACAAAAATTTCTTTTTAAAAACTCATACTTTCTAATAGAAACTTTTCATAATGGTTTTTTTGATAGATCATCTGATCAACAACTTTAAAAATATTTCTTAACATGATTTCTAGTAATTTTTATTTTATTATTTTACAAAAACATACTTTAAAATTATTTGTTAATAAAATAAAAAAATTTATTAAAACAAACATGAAGGATCTTCAATATTACCCTTGGTATTTGTTGATAAAATTCATTAACAACTTTTAACACTCATCATTTTTCAACACTCATCTATTTTCACAACTCATTTATGTAACAGCTTAATGTTTTTAAATTTTACCAAAACACAACCTTTCTTAAAAAAGAGTATCCTAACACCAAAATATTAGATAAATTAATGTTTTTGAAGGAATTGTATACCTCTATGATAAGAATATTTGTGTTCATGTTAAGATAAACCCTCTCACTTCTATCTTCTCCACTTTTATTACAAATTATCAGTTCACATATTTTACTCTTTTTTTCTTATTTAACCCCCATTTTATAATATCCATTGTTTTAGATTCAATAAAAAATGTAAAAACTTCATAAAAAATATTAATTTCACCCCCTTTGTCAATATAATTTGAATCGCGGTAGGGGAATTCATTTAGAACTTTAAGAAGTAATTGGTGGATGATGAACATAAATTTGCAACCTCAAATCTACAAATATTTATTTTGTTATAGATTTGGTAAGGATATAATAAATTTGATACTCCAAAAAATATATTTCAACAAAACATATCCACCAGTGAATTTCTCTTTTATAAAGTGAAACTTAATATCAATGTGTTTTGATATTAAGTGTTGGAAAATATTTTTAGAAATAACAATTACAATATGATTATCACAAAGTAACTTTAATGATGTAGAAACCTTTAATTTTAAATATTCCAACTTATCTTTAAACCAAAATATTTGAGTACAATACTAGGTACCTATATCATATTATGGTTATTATATTTTAAAATTAATTAAACCATGTTTTTTACTATGAAAACTCAAAACATTATTCCAAGTAAAATGTTCCTCTAGATGTTTACTTTCTATCCCTGAAATCTCCAGACCAATCTACATCAGTATAACCATGAAAGTTCACATCATAACATCTTTTGTATAACACCTCATGTGAAGTTGTTCCTTTAACATATATTAGAATTCTATTTTCTTCCAACATATGAGATTCTTTAAGATCAATCTGATATCTACAACATAAAGTAACTATATAAACAATATCAGATCTTGAGGTTACAAGGTAAATAAAATTTTCTATTATCTTTTAAAAATATTTTTTATTTAAACTTTTTTGGGTTAATCTTTACTCAAATCTGCGATCACTGAAATTAGAGTAGAAATTTATTTAGAATAATCCATGTCAACCTTTTTTAACAACTCTCTGACATACTTATCTTGAGATAAGAAAATATATTTGCCCATTTTTTGAACTTTTAAACCCAGGAAGAAAGTTAATTCTCCTAACATTAACATCTTAAAATTATTCTTCATTTCTTCATAAAATTATGTAAAAATATTTATCTATCCCTAAAAAAAAATATATCATCCATATAAACAATTAACATCAGGGTGTATGAATTTAATTCTTTCACCTATAAGTTTATATCAACTTTTACTTTAGAAAAATTAAAAATTTTCAGACAACTATCAAGTTTGGAGTACCAGGAATGTGGAAATTATTTTAACACATAAAATTATTTCTTCAATTTAAAAACCTTGATTTCATCATTATCAAGTAGTAAACCACACGGTTTATCAATCTACACTTTTTCTTTAATATCCCCATTTTTATAAATCCAACTTTACAACCATATGATAAAATTTATAACATATATGTGAAGCCACTACAAAGATCATTATGGTAGTTTCTAATCTTGTAACCAATGGAAAAGTTTCTTTAAAGTCCACACCATATACCTATTCATGACCTTTATAAACAATTTTTTCTTTGTTTCTTAAAACTTCTCCATATTCATTCAACTTGTTTTTGTACACCCATTTTTTTCCAATATCATTTTTATCTATTGAATGTGGATTAAGTTCCCATGATTCATTTTTCTCAAATTTCTCCAACTATTTATTCATTTAATTCACCTATTATTTGTGTTTTACTACTTTGGAAACCGAATGTGGTTCAATCTGTGAAATGAGGTATGATTTTCTAATCTCAACCTTTTTCTAGTATGAATTATAGATTTCTAATTTCCAAGTATATTTTCAGTTTCAACCTATTTCTATAGTGTATGAAATTTTAATGTTTCTATTCCATATTTACTTTACTCATCACATGATTACTCTGAGTCTTGATATATATCTTTTAGTTTACTTTCACTTTCATTGGAAATATCTAGTTTGTATCCCTCAACATTTTCAACATCATTTTTTAAGGAAATTTGAAATTCAATAACTTTAATATCCTTGAAATCCACCAAATTTTTTAGATTTTTTCCAACATTTATAACTTCTTGCATTGTGTTAATATCCCATGAATGTTCCTTCCTCATATAATTCATCAAATTTCCCAAGATTGTTTTTTGATTTTTAGTGAATAGGGTCTTCCAAAAACCTTGAAATATTTTACCAAAGGTTTTTTTTCCATACCACATTTTCTATGATGTATTATTTTATTCCACCCTTAACAAACTTTTGTTTTACACATGTACAACAATGCTAATGGATTATCTCCAGTAAAATATTGAAAGTTTGTAATCTTCTAACATGCTTATTCAAATCTCAACCAAAGTTATATTTTTTTCTTTATGATACTCTATTTTGTTAAGGGGTGTATAGAGAACTATATTGATGTTTGATTATATGCTTCTTTAGATAAGATCCAAAATAATTACATGTGAATTCTATACTATTATCCGTTCCTATATTTTTTATAAACCCCCATTTCCATATCAACATCTTTTCTGAAAGATTTTAACATTTCTACTACCTTTGATTTATGTTGCATATATATTATGTTGGTAATTTAAGTGAAATAATCAATAAAAGGGACAAAGTAAAAATCTACCTTTGTTGATTAATGTCCCATTGGTCTAAAAATATATGAGTGAATAAGCTCTAGAGGTATAGTAGATTGAATTTATACTTTCTTGGGGATTTTAATAATCATATTTATTTTCTAAAAGGTTATAAAAAATAAAATTATTTTCTTCTTAATGTTGGTATATTTCATACTACAATAACTTGATAACATTTGTTTATACTTTTATGCACAATGTAACCGTGTACATGATTCTACAACTTGTTGTCATCTTCATCACTTAGGTATCATGAGTTACCAATTTCCCTAATATAAAAAATATTTTCACTCATTATTCTCCTCTTGTATCAATTTTTATATTTTACACACTTTTTAGGATGTAAGAATATTTTCTGAATATCAATTATTTTCCATCACAACAAACTTAAATCACACTATTAAGTTCGTTCTTGAGTCTGTTAACAAATAGAGATTCTTAAGATTTTAGTTTTTGAGGTTCTATCTTAGCAGTTACTATTCCTATAATTTTCATGCAACTATAATTTCCAAAAGTAACTGATCCTTTATCCCAATCTTCAACATCTTTCAATATTTTTATAATTCCCATCATGTGTGAAGAACAAACACTATCAAGAATCCATGATTTTTTCTTTTTCATTGATTTTAGACCCATATCAAAAAATATATTTTTTCAACTTTCTTTTTACAAACTCCTTTTCATTTATAGCATAAGAAGTATGGCCTATAAGTGTAGTCATATATTCTTCAATAAATTGACCTGATCGATCAAATCTTCTACAAAATTCCTCTAGGTAGTCAAACTATTTTTTCTTTAAAGATTTTTTAACATCTTGATATTTTAATTTTCTTACTTCATGTAGCTTAGTAAAGTTACTCATTCTACTTCCACCACTACTTCCAACCTATTCATGATTCTTTCTTACAAGTGAAATGTTATTCTAATTGGTGTAAGATCTCTGCCAATACATTCCACAACACAAAAAAACACCGTCAAATCTTGTTTTTCTATAGAAGTATGATTTATCTCTATTGAAATTTTGTTTATGTTCATAAATTATTTATGTTCATAATTTCTATGGACATGGTCCATCTTAGATATGGATGGATTTTTCAAATTTCATGGATGTGATAGTTTTCTCACATATCTTCTTAACCCAATTTTCCCTATGATTTTCTTAACACATGAAGAGTTAGAAAAATTAGACTAACTTTTCCATTTAGTGGGTGAAGATTTCACCTGATTATGGGAGAGTTTTTTCTACAGTATTAGATGATTCATATTTTACTTTTGAGGCCTTGATTAAATTTTCATTCAACTTTATTATGGTACTTTCAACATCAAGGAGTTTTGATTAAATTTTTTTAACTTTATATTCTTTAGAGGCTGAATTCTTACTAAGGTATTCAACCATATTTCCCTATTTAGTAATTATTAGTTTATTTTTTAATATTTCCTATACATACTCGTATTCTTGATTAATTACATATTTTCTTCCTTCAATAAATTTTCCACCTTCTTTCTCTATCATTATAATTTATTTCTTGAGAGTTAAATTTTGATCAGGACATTATATAAGTTCCAATATTATATATTACTCTCTATAAGATTCTTTACCCCTTCTTATTATTTACTATTTGATGAGTATTCCTTTTTCTCAACATTTGAAAAGAATTTTATTATTCTTAATGAACTTTCATGTAAAGAACTGACCCCAGTTTCCCAGAGCTGGTGCCCTATTTTATTACATTAGAATATAATCAATGAATATTCATCCCAAAGGAACAAGTATTTTAGTATCTTTGGAAACACGATATATACATAAATTCATCATTTCAACTTGGAATGAAATACAACACATAAGTTTTATTGGTAACGTCCACAACAATAAGTTTATCCCTGCAAGTCATTTATAATAAACTTCTTCATGTCCTGAGAAAATTAAACATAAGAAAGGGGTGATCTCAAATTCTTGGTAAGGGTAAGAAATATTGCGGAAGATATTATAAACATAAACATGAGGCATGGAAAATAAGTTAAAACACATTACTTTAAAAAATAACATTGAACATAATATTGAAGGATTCAGAGCTGAAAAAATAATTCCATAATAAAACATAATCATGAGTATTCTACTAGTCGAATAACCACATAAACTATCAAACTAGTTTGATAATGAGAGAATTTATAATGTGGTACATCATAACCATACCTTCAAGGCCTCGTGCTAAGACCATAAATATCTATCTTGTCGAGGCCTCATGCCAAGACCGCTGTTTGTCTCATGAGACCTACCGATGCACCGAGGGGCTATAGCGGGCCCCACACAACACTTAATAAGTCAAATTAATTCCTCATATTAATGGGAATAAACATAAACAACACATAAATTCATATTGAAACTAATATATGAAATGTTAATAACTTTCCCCTAACATTAAGCATAAACGCTAACCATTCAGATTAAATTGGTGAATGGTTTTAAGATAGGACATCCACAGTAAAACTAATTATAAAACATTCAATTAAATATGGTATATTATATCATAAAATATTAATACCAATAATACATAATAATCAAAAAGAGTTTTGAAACAGATGAAGAAACTCTTATAAAATCATCGAGTAATTCTTGAGATAAATACCATTTTACTTTGAAAAGAAGAGTTCTATTGGAAAAGTATTTGCATAAAACCATAATTTAAGTAAAATATTATTTTTATAATAAAATGAGTAATTTTATAAATAAAATAGTTTCTAAAAACAGATTAAAAAGTTCCCTTGAAAATAGGTAAGAATTTGAGAAATTCCTTTGAATCGGGCTTGTATTTTGGATAGAATTTTGAAAGTTCCTTTTAAAACGTGTATCTCTCCATAAAATAAAGAAGTATTCTTGTTGTTAAACATATATAGAACACACAAAAAAATTTATGAGGATTAAATAATAATACATAATAACTTCATTGAGGTAATTAGGCAATAAAAGTAGCCCGAATGAAAATGATACATTTAATAATAATGCAGGTTCGGGCGGAAAACCCTTACAAATTTGTAATCAATTGAATCATATGTACCAAAATTAATAATAATTAAATGATAAATTTAATATAATTAAAATAAATATATTAATGATATGAAACATCGTTGGGAATTATACATACACCATACCCAAGTAATAGTAGTGAATATGGAATATCTCACAAAAATGGAAGTGAGATGAAGAAACTCTTACCTTAAGTCCGAAGGTCTTACTCACTTGATATTAATGACCTGAATAATCAAATTTAGGTTCATAAATTAATGATTACAGAATATTAAAAAAGTTATAATAAATATATTTTAGTCTTTTTCAATCATCAAAATGGTTTCAGGACCAGAATTGAAGACGATAATAGAAATTGAAAACCCCTCATCCTTGAATGTGATAAATTAACCCATCTCGGATGGTGTTTTCATTTTTTGTATAAAATAATGGGAAAGGAGAGATAATGGTGAATAATTAAATTATCAGAAAATATCCCAGTACATGTAAGGTAATAAAGTTACCATAACATTTGAACTAAAGGAGGCGAGGAAAGAAAAAATAAAAGAAATGAAATGAACTCAAAATAAAAGAAAAGTTGAGAAATACCTTATGAAAATTAAGCAGCCTAATGGTTTTGGTGAAAAACTCATAAAATATTTTGATAAGACAAAATTTGTATCTCATAATTCTTACATAATATGGATATTAATGGGGATATTTAATGACATAGTCCAAAATAAATTAAAATAGAATAACATTAAAAGTGTGCTTGAATAAGAGAAGGGTGGTAGATTCCCTTACCTTGTAGAATAACTAATAAAACATGAAGGTTGGGACCTTGGGGGATTGAGGAAACCTTGGGAGGACTCCTAGGGAGTTAAACCTACCAGATATTCTAGGATGATGAGTTTTTAATGAAAGAAAACAAAGGAATGGGTGGGTATTTATAGTAAAATATTGGGAGTTTTTTATTAATTTCAATGGACAACTCATTAGTAGTTTTTGAAAAACCATGGGATTTACCATGGTATTTTCCCATGGTATTGTCCACTTGGGACACCTCATATAATATTTTAATGTACATAATTATAAATGAATTTTTATATTAATTATTACATCATTATGATGTCATTAAGAATATTAAAAACTCAAAACTGTATTTTTTAATATTCACAAAAAATACAAGTATTTTGGCAAAATACCAAAAATCTACCCCAACCATTTTTTGATGTGTAGAATTAAAAAATTAAATCCATTTTTTGAAAATAATTTTATAAATAATTTTAATTTAATTTTTAGATAAAATCAATCTTTTTTTGGAAAAACAACTGTAAATCTATAACTCATTTTATAACACCTTGAGAAATTAATCAAGGTACCCTAAAATTATCTTATAACCATAATAAAATAAATTAAAAATTTATGATTAAATTTTATGAAAATAAATTTCCATTTTAAATTATTAAATTAATCATAAAATTGTAATTAAAATATTTATAAGATACAGAAATACCAATACTTATACAATGATCATTTTTTCACTTATAAGATGTCTAAATTGTATTTATACATTCATGGGTGAAGTTTCTATTTTTTTGGATTATTTAATATTTATTACTATTCATAAGAATAACATTACTATTCATAAGGGTATGATACTATTCATAAGGCTATGCTATTGTTCATTAAAAATTATGTTTTTATTATCAGACTTTAAGTATCTTACTCAACACAACCTTGTATGTCAGTTTTTCAAAATTCAAATCACAGAGGTGGAAAAAATACTTTTACTAGATAGGTTATAAAAAATTGGTGTTTTTTAGAGAATTAGTGTTTCATGCATTAAATATTAAATTTATGTGCAGAATCTTGGGGTATTACATTTCATCTTCTTATAAATCAATCTCATCTAATTCTGATTTGAATTTCTTACTCAACATTCTTCTTATGTTTCTACAGAAAATTTTGTTTCCACTAGTGTACTTATTTTCTTCCTTAGACAAAATTTTCAGATTCTTCCATTAAGTATTTTCTTTAGTATTTTCTATAAATTCACTAATTTATTCTTAGGGAAATTCATTGTAAAGTTCCCAATTCCACCACACTCAAAAAATTTGAGTGGATGTTTTCCTCCACACTTTCCTCTTTCTATTTGATAATTATTAGAGATAATATATATGACTTTTTCATTTAAATCATCATTCTACTTTTCTTTAGAATCAAAAGGATTGATATCTACAGTATCTTGAATTTTCATATCTCTCATAGATTCAAAATCCATTTCATGTTTGGTCTTCTTTTTGAATGCTAATGATTTTCTCATTTAGTAGGAAATAAGAATGTTATCCAATTCATCAAGTGATAAATATTATTTATCTTATAAAGAATAGATTTTAGGATCAAACATGTCTGGAATGTTTCTCATGAGTTTCATAAAAATTATAGAATCTTCAAAGATATCTCTGAAATCTATGATGTTACATATAACTTCATTCACTTTGGTGAAGTACTCATCAATGGTTTCTTCATCTCTCGTTCTTATGTCTTCAAACCTTCTACACTAGATTTGTATCTTTTATTCTCTTACTTTAGTATTTCCTTCAAAATAATTCCAATCTTGTCCCACATTATCATTTATGTTTTAAGGCCCATCACCTTCATGTAAACACTTTCTGACAGAGACATAAGAATAAAATTTCTAGCCTTTCAATCAAAATAAATATTTATATGGTTAGAAAAATTAATGGGATAATCTTTCTTAATGGGTGGAAACCAAATAGTTACTAAATCTACAACCTCCAATCCAAGTTATGGAAGATAGGGTATCATTATATTTTTCCATCCATGATTTTTTTACTATCAAATGTAGGAATCCCTCTGTTGTTGATGGAATTGATATTTTCTATAATAGGAATTTTATAGAGTAACCTATTCTTATACCAATTAATGTTTTGTAGGATCAATGTACCACTAAGAGGGGGGGGGGGGGTGGGTGGGTTGAATCTGTGGTATTATTTTTAAAAATTTCGAACTATATAAAATTTAACCCTTGAAACTTGATAGAGTTATCTTCCTTAAATTTTGTTTAAAAATATCACAATCATGAAAATTTAAGAAAGTATACATGGAATGAAAGATTTATAAGGTTTGTTTATAGTGTGAGAACCTATATCCTTACCATGGAAATCACTATTATAAATAAGAGAACACAACATTTGATCCAACTACCATTTTTATCCTTCAATATCACAATAGGTATGATTATATTAACCCCCTCCAGTTTATGAATTTTTCTTACAAAACTTGATCCATAAAAAATGTAACTTTGTGAATTTTTATTTTGTAAAGTTCATTCAGAAAGTCCATCTGATTCCTCTGTTTGATTCCTTCATCTGGTGTGCCTACATCTAATAAAATTCTTCCAATGAACCTTTTCTAAAACATAACCTAATACAAAAGTATGTTATGACTGATTTAATAAAATTCAACACCTCACAAAATTTCTTCATGGAAAAACTATATGTTTCACTCTATCTGGTAAACTAAACTAACCTACCTCTGATTCCTCTAATCAAAACATTCTATCCAGAACTCTTTTTCAACAAGAAACTCAACTTTGGTTGAAAACTCTCTCTGACACAAGCTCTGCAGTACTTAATTTTTTTTCATGCATAAACTATGTCAGTCATATACAATTTACTTTACATCTCAAATTTATAGGTGCTCTAGAAAAAAAATCTCGAAAACCAAATCTATTTTCACACTCACTAAAATTCATAAATATTAATTTCATACTCATTTCATTTTTTTGGTAGTATTATCAAATATTTTATTAAATTCATGAATATTCTTGAATTCTCTATTATTTCTAACTTTCTTTGAATTTCCTTAAAATTTATGTTTAAACAACTCATTAATATTTTTAACATTAACTTTTTAAAACTCTGTACATTCATCAACAATGTAGCTTCATGAAACTTAAACTTTATAACTTTGTAAAAAATTCAACTTTTTAACTTTGAGAAACCTCAACTTTGTAACTCTTTACAAGCTTCATCTTTGTAACTTTGAGAAACTTTAACTTTGTAACTCTATGAAATCTTCAACTTTGTAACTTCATGAAACTTAAACTTTGTAAATTTTTACAAACTTAAACTTTGTAACTTCAAGAAACTTCAACATTGTAAATCTATAAATGTTTAAATTTTTAAATCTAGAAAATATTCTCCATCTGATCATACTCTTTATCTATTGGAAAAAATTTCGTCTGATTAAAAAAGTCCATCTAATTATAAAATTCCATCCAATTGAAAAATTCCATCTGATCTACACTTTATAAAACTTAAAATTCCATAATTTATTGAAAATCAATATTTGGAATGTTTGTTTTGAAAATGTCTATCTGATTCACTATTTATTTGATTATTATGTGCAAAATTTCTAAAAAAAAGTTCATCTGGAAACTTGAACTTTGTAAACTCTAGAAATTTTCACTTATCTTTTCTTCTACTAACTTTATTTTGTATAATAAATTCTTTATGATGTTTTAGGAACCTGAAATAACAACATAACACCATCTAAATTTATAAGAAAGTTTTATAAAAAATTAAAATTTAAAAATTCATGAATTTTTTACTTTATTCATCTTAAAAACTTTCTTAACTCCTAAACTTTCTAACTTTATTCATCTTAGAAACTTTCTTCATCAAATAAACTTCTTTCTGGTGAAAAAAATTCAAATTTCCTTATATTTATATTCAATAAAAAATATTATCCTTTTCTTTTTATTTGCTCAAATATTAAATTTTTTACTTCTTTATCCACTTCATATTTTTCCAAACCATAAAAAACTCAGAAACAACAACTTCATAAATTCTTAAAATATCTATGTCTGATGATCTATATATTGTGCTCCTTATTTATTCCATATGATAGAAATCGTTTAGTTAGGTCTATCCGATGATCTACTTCTGATGCCTTTGTACAAAAATTCCTTCATACAAACTCATACTTATTAATAGAAACTTTTTTCGGTGACTCGTATTGTAGAGACTTGGGTTTTGGCCCTGTCAAACTTTGGAATATTCCTTCGAATAAATCCAGAGCTAGGTACGAAGACGGCGTGCGATTCCGAGGCTCGGTGTGCCCGAAATTAATTTTATAAAAATAAAAGTATTTTTATACTATGCACATGGCGGGGGTGTGATATCTCCTAAATGGTAGCTCGGAACGGGAATCTGAGGGTATGGTTGCGTCCAGAACATGATGTTTACCCTAGGGGGGTGTAAACTTTGCGAGCGCGGGCCTGCGGTGGAAAGCACCACCAGGGGTGTTTTCGTAAATTAGTGGACAAGTTTAATTACGAGCATCAGCTCAAATAACTTCTGAACAGAGTCTCGGATGGTAATTCTGAGTCTGTCGTTGCGTTCAGAACGGTGCGTTTACCCTATGGGCAACCTTAACTTTGTCTGCATCGGGCATTGGCAGAGGCGAGTCGGGAGCCGGAGATATTTTAACAAAAATAAATATCTGCCCCTCCCCCCCTTTGAACGTGTGGCGCAGCAGAGGAAGAACTCCTCCTCCTTCCTCCTTCTCCTCCCCTTCTGACGGCGAATCAACGACCAAATCGCGCGATAAAGGTGTCGTTGGACTCAGATATTGACGGTGGGCAATCCTGGATCGTGCAGCGGAAGCTTTGGAGTGCGGATTGTCGGCGTTTCGCCCACGAGGTAGGCGATTTGAGTTTTACAATCCCGGATCCTGTTTTTGTGTTGTTTTTTCTTCAAATTTTTGTAAGGGTTGTGTAGTTCGGGTCCTGAGGTTTCTGAATTTTTTTTCGAATTTGAATTTGGAGCACCGGGGTGCTCCCAGAAGTTTTCCGGTGAAATCCCGATTTTCCGGTGGCATCAATGGTGGAATCCGGTGAGGCGCAGCGGCGGCACGGTGGTGGCGTGGCGGAATCCGGCGGTGGCGCGGTGGTTTGTGGTGAGGCCGGCAGGGGTCCAACCAAGATTTTCTGGGGGTTCTTTAAACCCCCGTAACTCACAAACCATAACTCCGATTTGCGAGCCGTTTATGGCGACACATTCCTTGCGTCGAGGCGGACCTTTTAAACACACTTTTAGAATTTTGTGAGTCAGGATTTTGGCCGGGGGGCTTGAAATGTCCAATAAAATAATAATATTTTATTATTATTCGACGTCGGGAAGTTGTATCTTCTACCCGGAGCGTCCGATTGACACGCCATCAGTGGAGTTGAGGCCTTTATGGTATGGAGGACTTTTCTTGTTGGTTTTCTGGTGTTAGGGCTGAGAACTTGGTGCAGGCCCCACGAGGCCGGGTTTTGGCATTTTCAGAGAAACTCAACTTTTCTACTGGGTGTCCGTTTTGGATGAGCGATTAGTCAATCCTGCGTGTTTTTACGAGAGGATATCAATGGTGTGATCCGTTCAATGTGTATTAGAATCATGGTGTGGGCCCCACCCAGGATGGATTCGGTGAATAATGCCTTTTTCACCAGGTGTCTGTTTAGGACAAACGAGTAGTCGATTCCGTGTGTTTTACTGAGGGGGTCACCGTGGTATGATCCGCTTGATGAGTTTCAGGATCGTTGTGTGGGCTCCGCACGGGAAAGCTATAGTGAATAGTGCCTTTTTCACCATTTGTCTATTTAGGGCGAGTAAACAGCCTATCCTACGTGTTTTTCCATGTGGATCACGATGGTGGCCTCAGTATCGGCCCTAGTGCTACGCAGGGTGGCGTTGTTGCGGGTCACTTAGGTTAGCATTGTTTGGACCAGTAGTGGTTGAGGGTACTCCCTTGGTTCATTCCTATGATGGTTCGTGCGACATTACAACCCTAGTATAGGCTTGTGATCCTCTCGACGGGATGTTTAATCTTTAATAGTTGTGGCATCCCTTCGGTAGTCCTGGAGTGGGATCCTCTAGCATCGTTTCCCTAGATCGGGTTCTTGGTATCGCTGTTACCGCTTATCCATGAGCGACGGTACCCTATCTAGCAGGTTAACCCTGTAGGATTTGTGACATCATCAGGAATATGATCCCCTACGCAGGGGTCGTGCTCAGTAGGGTTGTGGCATCCTCAGGTATATGATCCCCTACTCAGCATGAGGATTATGGTAGGGTTGCGGTATCGTTGACTATACGATCCCCTACTCAGCGTGTGGTTTCAGTGGGGTTGCGGTATTGTTGGTTATATGATACCCTACTCAGTGCATGGTTTTAGTAGGGTTGTGACATCGTCGGTTTGATCCCCTACATCGCAAGTTATACCAGATAGGGTTCCAAGATCGTTGTGACCACCTTTACGTGGGCGATGATCCTCTATTTGAGTGATGAGTTCCTGTCGAATGCCAGATCGAGTTGTGGTATTCCCCAGGGGACCCTGGGAGTGATCCTCTATATCTGAGATCTTCTTATACCGATGTGGGTTCTGGTATCCCCTAGCGGACCCTAGGTGCGATCCCCTATCTGAGGAGTTTGTTGTTCTTTCCGTTTCAGTGTGGTTTTCCTCCATGATACTATCCGACGAGCAGGATCTCTAGGGTGAGCATCTGAGATGTTTGTATGAAACTTGATGGAGTGTATCTCTCGGACGAGTGTCATCTAGGATGACAGTGATCGTGGAGGGTGCTCTCCTGGTTGTGGATAGTGTTTGGTGATGAGGTCAGTACCTTTTGTGGCTTGGTGCATGAACTGAGTGTATCTAGATTGTTCAAGGTGTATGTATGGGCATACAACTGAGATGAGTTGACTAGTTGTGTTTAGCCAAGGATGGTACCGAGATGGAGTTTCTCTCTCGTCTGGGTTCCCTCTGGCTGGGATAAGCAGACTGTTTCCTTTCAACTGCTCTCTTTTGTTTTGGGTTTTTGGGGTGCCTACTGAGTATGTTTATACTCACCCCTGCATGGGATTTTCCCGCACATGTTTGTGTCTTGTGCAGACCACAGGCCTTTCGATGGAGTCCCAAGAGGACTCAGAGCAAGCCGAGCTGAGTGAGCTAAACAGATCGGGTTGTTTACTGGTTTGGTGCTGAGGGAGCTTTCCAGCGGGTGTTTGTGGCAGTGTTTCCCACTTCTTCAGAGCAGGTTGGATGCACTTTGTAGTTTTCTTTTGGTGGGCCCTGTTTATCCCTTTTTGTATTGCTGTTGCACTCTGGTTGGGATAGTTGTATGCATGCATTTTACTTTTCAGTTTTACTTATCTCTGCACTATTGTATGGAGATGTTTGTGGGTGTGTGTGTACAGGTACTCTAGGCTAATGTGTCCCATATGTGTGATAGCCTACTCGGTGCTAGACGCAAGCCCCTGGCCTATTGGAGGTGGGCTTGGGGTGTCGCAGCTTGAGCCCCATTGGGTCGGGTCGTGACAGAGTGGTATCAGAGGAGGTTCCACCTTTGGGATCTTAGAGCGTAGCTGATCTATCTATGAGTTTGGTTTGGGGTTGCATAGCGGCAGTGTTAGGATGTTTCAAGTTCGGCTTTCAGGATAGGGACTCCAGTGTTGGTACAACGACTGACATATCCATACACTAGGACTCTGATAACCTTCCTTTCGACTCGGGACATTTATACATTGGTCTCAGGGACATAACGGTACATGCATCATATAGGACTGAGTTTTGGGTTTCTTCTTGTCCTTATTGAGATAGCTCTCTAGATGTATTCTTTGACTGTGGTGTGTCTTGAATGTATTTTAGGATGCCTCCACGACGACAACCAGTGAGGGTTCCATAGCAGGATTGTGCTGACGATCCGCCCCGTGTAGAGGCTGTGGACCAGGGCACAGGTTCTGAGGCAGGACCTCCAGGTGGTCCGCCAGTTGAGCCACCACCTGTCAAGCAGTTGGTTGTGCCGACATTGCAGGACAAGGTTGAATGTAGGCTGAGTGAACTACATGAGTTCCATAGGTAGTGAACTATGAGGTTCTGGGGTGATCCAGACCCCCAGGCAGCTGATGACTGGCTTGAGGCAGCCACCAGAGTTTTCGTCCTAGTGAGGACACCTCCAGATCAGATGGTTGTCCTAGAAGCGATCCTTCTGCATGGTTTAGCTAGGCAATGGTGGATTTTGGTGATGCAGTACCACGATGAAGAGACGCTCACATGGGAAGAGTTTGAGCGTCTCTTTAGGGAGTAGTTATATCTATTGACACTGAGATCAGTGCGGATCCAGGAGCTTCTACAACTTTGGAAGGAGGGCATGACCGTGTTGGAGTACTCCGCGAGGTTTACAGACCTGTCACGCTACTCCCTATATATGGTTTGAGACCCGTTCTTTAGGGCTTGAACCTTCGAGCAGAGCTTACGTAGGGACATCCAAGCAGGTGTGGTTTCCTTATGCCTGCCCACCTATACTGGAGTGCTGGAGCGAGCATTGGTGGTAGAGATATTTCTCGTTGAGAAGATCCCCCCTATTAGTGCTGGGCACGCGAGAGAGGAGACGTCGACATCTGGTAGCCGATGGAAGACACAGGGGATTGGGCGTGGGCGACGTTTCAGGAGGCGACCGAAGGATGGAGGATCTGAGGCCCAGGGCTCACAGGGCTCGCAGGCCAGTTTTGGTCAGCCGCAGGAGAGGCTGTGTTATGCTTGCGATGGTCGGGACATCTTTCTAGAGAATGTCCAACCCGTTGTGCTGCTAAGAGGGAGCTTGTTGACAGAGCACCCTGACAGAGGCAGCATCTCGAGCAAGGAGGTCTGCAGGGCAGCAGACATGGTGACAGAGTTGGTGCAGTAGCAAGAGGTGGTATGCGGTATCAGTTTCCACTGCCCCCACCCCCAGGTGGTCTATGCCAAATTTAGGGAGCTGGTGGCTGAGGGCAAGGTCAACTGCATGCCCTAGAGACTGTTGACCCAGAGGCTCCATAGATGGATAGAGGTAAGCCTTGTGTCCTTTCTACTTTCTGCAGTAGCTTGTTAGACACTGTTTAGTGGTACTCTTTCCTTTCTGTTGCTTGCTCGAGTTTTGTTTAGGGCGTTGGTAAGACCTTGTGTGAGGGTTTTGTTTGACGTGCTTCGAATGCGTAAGGAAGAGGGATCCTTCCCCCACTGAGACACATTTTTGTGACGTGATTAAAACCGTGAAGGCAAGTTAGTTCCACCCAAAGAGGATAGTGTTGAGGTGTGGAGGATGAGTCCCTCTGACTTATGTGTTCGGGCATGGGTGTTTGTTGGTGAACATGATGGCATGGGAGACCCAGCTGAGAGTCCAGTCACCTTCCTTATGCTTATGGATTTTCGGGGATGAAAAGTTCTAATGGGGTGAGGATGTAGCTGTCACTAATTGAATTTGTTCACCATCAAAAACAGCACCAAACCCAGCCCGTGGCAAGGCCCAAAGGGCGTTCCTAATCCCCACGGGCTGGAACAAGTGCTCGGGTAACAGAAAATGAAATTTGGGAACGATTTACTCGAGTTTATAAACATAAAACAACAAATGAATCCAATAAAATAAATCTGGATTTTTCAAACAAAACCATCTTTTAAAAAATTTCAGAACTGAATTACATAAATTTAAACAATTATAGAAGACTATAACAACTAAATAAACCATCAATGGATATCCCAGGAACCTCCACATGGTGAGAGGCACCGCCCTCAAGCCATATCCACAAAACAGTAACATGATGGACCGCTAAAAACCTGAACTGTTGGCACAAAAGTTGTACCCAAACTTACAACAACAAAAATAACCAAGTCTACTTAAACCCAAGGGTGTAAGTAGAGTTTGATCTAATTCCCAGTAGGATACCACCACTAAGAGATTCCATGTGATAAAAATTCAAAGACAAAAAGCATGCAAGTTTTCAAAAACATGTAATTTCTAGTTACAATTTCTAAAAGATGCAACTAAAAAAATCTAGTTTTCAAGTGGGACAATTTAAAGAATCAACACTTTTAAAATAAATTCAAAAGCTACTGAATTTTTCTATCCAAATATACTATATGGTGACGGTAAGTATAAAGTATCTAATGAGCACAAGAAATAGGAAATAACCCCTAGGAACTAGCTAGCTGTGGGTCCCAGGTACCTCGTATCTTAGTGAGAGTAACCACAAAAAAATATGTTCTCGTGCACGAGCCACTAGTAGGGAACATAACCATAACCTAGTGGTCACCAATCATCATCATCATAGTTTAGTTAGAGTTGTAAGCGTCAATCTTGCTAATTGAAACTGAGGCCAAACCCCACGGATTCACTAGCATACTAGTACACATCCACCCACCTAGATACTCAGGTTTTCCCTTTGTGCTCAAACAAGTTCAACCAGAAAAGAAATATAGTTTTCACATGAAAATATCACTTCCAAATCACACATTAACCAAATAGCCCCATGTACATCACACAATTCACAAATTCCACTTTTCATTCAAATGCGTTTTGAAATAAAACTCACACCAAAATAGCCCACAACACTTTTTGCATAACTTTCACAATCCAACACATCCTTTAACAATTTTATAAAGTCCCTAAAAATATTCTAAAAATCACATAACAGCCCACTCACATGTTTCATAAAACCCTTTTTATAAACAAAATCCATTTTTCACATCGCACTCACACAAACAGCCCACATCACATTCACACCTCTTTCAAATTTCAGTAAATCCATTAAACATTTTTATAAAACATTTCCAAGAGGATACACATCATATGACAGACCTATTCACATTTAAAATGGTCCATTTGAAAGTATAAACAATCCAAAACATTTTTCCAATATGGTTTCACCCCTTACATAAATCATTAAACCATTCAAAACTTTTATAAAACAATTCTAAAGAGTGTACCAAATATTTTCTCATAAAACCCATTTCAAAAACATATTTAAAGTAAAAAATCACACCAATACAAATTTAAAACATAATTGGCAGCCCCAAAAACATTTATTAAACTACCCCCAACTGTTATACAAACACCTCAAATAATACCACAAAAGATCCACATGAAAAGCACACGTTTTCAAAATCACTTTCAAGAAGTACAATAAGGTTTTACACCTTAAACCCATAAAAAAACCTATTTAAAACCTAATGGAACACAAATACCCTACCAAATAAGAATTTTCATCCCAAAAAAGATTTATTGAACCAATTTCATACGTTATAAAACACACCCAAACAATACCCAAAGGGTTACACATGAAAAACACACAATTTTAAGCTAAAATGAAACTATAAAAATAAATGCTTAACCAAATCCAACATAAACAATTTTCACACCACACAAAACATATTAGTAACATGCATAATAATTAATTCATGCAAACTAACTCATCTAGAAATGATTACACATGGAATCACCTACCTTTTATTTCGAAACCCTCAAAACATGGTGTGAAACATCAACTGCACCACCGCCACACCTCAATGAAGATAAATCTAGATCTAGACCACAATATTTGACAAACAATACACCAAATCAAACCCTAGTTTTGAAACTCAACTTCTGGACATGAGGAACTTCAAGAAAGGGTGAAAGAAACCCAAAGGAAGGGGAAGAAATCAAGGAAAGAAACACTTACTTGAAACATCTTCAATCAAACGAACCAAATACACCAAACTTTGAATCTCCAAGAGACTAAAAATGATATGGAGGCTCTAATGGGGATTATAAGGTCATGTGTGGACTGAAATGGGGGAAAAAGAGTAGAAATTTAAGGAGTTATGAAAGAAACAATTTACCTCTTCAAATTTGGACGATTTGAGAAATACAGAGAAGTTTCGCCCAAATTTGTGAAACACATGAGCTCAGAAGCGGTGAAATAGATAATGGGGGTTCTCCTTATGTTTTTGGATTCGAGTGGGAGGTGGAATCAACGAAATATAGTAAATATTGAATGAGATATTAAAAATAAAACTTAAAGCAGGAAATGGGATTTCGGGCTGGCCCAAAACATTAATAAAAAACCCAAATCCATCATGATTATGGATTTTTTATGAGACCCAAATGGATATGGTAGTTTTTATATATTAGGTTATGACAATTGAGAAGTGGAATTTTTGTAAAATCTTGAAAAATTAATGAGTTATAAAATAAACAAAATTGGTTTTTAAATCTAGAAATGGGCTCACGATTTGGTCCAAATTTTGAAAACCCACCATTCACACCGAAATGCTTGCGAAACCCCCCAAACAGAGAAATAATGTAAATTAAATGACAAAATAACTTTAAAATAAGTCATGTATGTGACAATTCTCCCCACTATAAAACTTTCCACCCTCAGAAAGCCACAGTAATGCCAAATACAAAAACCAAACCCAACTGATAAACCAAAAAGTAATTCTTTGTCAAGATTAACCCCTAAAGGCCAAAACATCTCCAGTGATCATTTAAGGAAGGATTAATCTCACAAAAAAAACTTACACCGCTTTTCTGAAACAATCAAGCACATTCAAGCTTTATCCCAAATGAAAACTCCTCAAACACAGTCTGAACAATACTCAATCAATTTACCTAAACAAACAACAACATCGAACAAAGTTACACTTACCCTACTATAACTAAACCATTGGGAACTCTCCAATATAAATGTTTACCCAAGGAAGATATAGGTAGTTATATATCTCCTAATGATAATACCTACTTCCAAGACAAGACCATGGAAAAAATCTAAGTTACTCATATAAAGAGACACAAATAGGCTCCCCACCGTAAGAGACATCTTAAATTTTTTTCCCAAGACAGAATCAGGACACTAATAGGAGAGGCCTGAATAGACTCCCTAGTACAAGGGGTATACATCCATTATAAATTTCCAAAATAATATGCATGATACCCATGGTGGTTCTCCCCACCACAAGAACCAACCATCTTAACTGACCGGCGTGGGCTGACACGAAAAGACCCCCAAAATTTAATGATTTGGGAAAGCTTAAAAGTTAGCCCACACGGTTTGGGAAACCATGCACTAACTATTCAGATCATTCTTTCCACATGGCTTGCTGGCACATGGTCACTACTAATCGTGCACAAACCTCATGCTCAGCCCGTCTAGCCAAATTTCAATCCATTCTCCAAAGACTCAATGGATACCAAGGGGGGGGGGGATATTGGGTGATGACATGGGTACAAGGCCCTCCACCTATTTACACCGAACGAGAACAATAGAAGAAATATGATGACACCATAGTTTTAAACTCTTCCTATCTTTCATACTGAGGATAAGACTTTGTACAAGGTTTTAAATGACACTGGGGTTTCCCCTGACTACGTGCCAACTTCTCTCAAGGACCTATGGATGGAGCTCAAAATATTGAAGCATCTTCGGCCTCACAGTTAGACTGTGGAAACCCCTATGTGGTACTTCTTCTTTCAGTTCCACAAACAACTACACCGCATACCCTGATGGGTTCACCAAGATGTAACACACTCCATAACTCACTTTACCGAAACCTGACATTTCACTGAAACAAGGGATTAGAAGATGCAAAAACATCACACCTTGTTTCTTTGGGTGAGAAATAATAGAATGGAAGGACACACATAAACACCTTCCTCTAAGATAGAGGATTTGATGTTTTTCCCAAGGGAGACATACTCCCAACAAAATAGATAACCTTAGAGGATTGCACGACCTTCACCTTTACAGTCAAATGAGCACACAACATCACAATGCATCACCGAACATGACCTTTGCGATTGATAGAAACAATAAATGGAACGAGACCTTATGAAAAGTCCCTAAAAAACAGAAAAGTTCAAAAAGTGAACGTAATAGCCTCTCATGACCAAAATCCCAAAATTGGTGGTTTAACAAGAACTCTTTCTTCAAAGAAACTATGAAGAACCCAGAGGCCTTCTTAGACACCATCGAGACACTCATCCACATGAACAACCCCAGAACACTTCCACCTTCGATGAATCAGGAAACTTAAGAAACTAAGGTCTCTTTAAACCTTCCACAAGCACTATCCCACTACAAGAGGATCCAAAAATCAATGAAATGAATGGGTTTAGACTCAATCAACAAAGATTGATAAAATATTCCTTATATTAATCAACTAGAGGATTTTCCAATGGCGAAACAATACGGGTTGCACTTCAGTTGTGTATTAACCCTTAATGGGGGAATACCTTAACCAATGAGAGAACCCAGAGACCCAACCAAGCTGGTCCATTGGTCAAAACCTGCCACAAACCAGATCCAAACACATGAAGGTAACCACCATAAAGGTGTCCCGAAACATATCTCAGAAGAGACTACTAACCGATCCTTCTACCCAACTTTCCGTCCAAACAAAAAACCAAAACACGGTTCGAACAAGAGGGGTTCTTGAACTCAAAACATCCCACAACATCAAAATTTAAAAAAAAAACTCCTAATTCACACCATACCAAACCAGTCATCAAGACATCATATTTTACTTTAAAAACAATTCTTTGAAAACAAACGGTTCAACGAATAGTGTATCCACCAATGGTACCCCATGGGCCTTACACATCCATGTTTTTGTACCACACGAGGAACCCTCCTCATATCCATCCAAGAACTCATCCAGTCATTCCATTAACCATCCATCATCCCTTATAACCCCATGCATGTGGTCGTTCATGGAAATACCAAAGGTTAAAACAAAAAATCCTTTCCGCTTTTCAAAACCAAAACAATAAACCAATACTTCCTTTTTCTCAAGACTGCTAACCATGGAATAAAAATCCAAATCCTTCAAATGAATACTCACTTTAAATTCATATACATAAATTTCAAAACATCTCATCCCATTAAAACACCCTTTGATTGTTTAGAAAACTCTATTGGAAATACTTTTTCAAAACCAAATTCAATATAGTTCCTGCTTTCAAAAGAGGTGTAAGAACACCATTTTCCATTTCAAAACATTTATGAAAATTCAATTCCATCATTTCATAAATCAATCCATTCCTTATTTATTTGAAAATCATTTCACAAAAACTTTATGCTTCTTAAAACCAAGTCACTTTAAAAAAAAAGTTCCAAGACTGTAAAACTAAAGCACAAAACAATGCGAGAGTAAACTAGTTTCAGTGGGTGACTTGGAAATATGGTTGGCGGCCATATCCCAATCACTTCAATATCATAAATAGTGTTCTAGGGAATATCCCCGACTCCACATGGATTTCCAGGCCCTGCGAGCTCACTGAGACAATTAACCCAACTCTCTTTTCATTTCCCCTAATCATCATCAAACCAAGAAAACTAAAGGACTTAGATAAATCCCAACTTCCCATGGAAAATTGAATCCCATAATGAGGTGTGGTGATCAGGCACACTACCCATAACTAGAATATCAAGTCTCGACAATCCTAACTCCAGACTATCCCAACGCTTTCCCAAATAACATGACCCAAAGAGTTAACCAGGACCACCTCTGATACCATTTTGTCACAAACCGAATTTGGTCACCATCAAAAATAGCACCAAACCCAGCCCGTGGAAAGGCCCGAAGGGCGTTCCTGATCCCCATGGGCTGGAACAAGTTCCCGGGTAACAGAAAATGAAATTTCGGAACGATTTACCTAAGTTTATAAACATAAAACAACAAATGAATCCTATAAAACAAAGTTGGATTTTTCAAACAAAACTGTCTTTTATAAAATTTCAGAACTAAATTACATAATTTAAAACAATTATAGAAGACTATAACAACTGAAGAAACCCACAATGGATATCCCAAGAACCTCCACATGGTGAGAGGCACTACCCTCAATCCATATCCACAACACCGTATCATGATGGATTGCTAAAAACCCAAACTGTTGGCACAAAAGTTGTAACCAAACTAGAGACAACAAAAATAACCAAGTCTACTTACACCCAAGGGTGTAAGTAGGGTGTGAGATAATGCCCAGTAGGATACCACCACTAAGATATTCCATGAGATAAACATTCAAATACTAAAATCATGCAAGTTTTCAAAAACATGTAATTTCTAGTTACAATTTCTAAAAGATGCAACTAAAAAAACCAGTTTTCAAGTGGGAAAATTTAAAGAATCAACACTTTTAAAATAAATTCGAAAGATACTGAATTTTTGTAGCCAAATATACCGTATGCCGATGATAAGTATAAAGGATCTAATGAGCACAAGCAATAGGAAATAACCCCTAGGAACTAGCTAGCTATGGGACCTAGGTACCTCGTATCTCGGTGAGAGTAACCACAAAAAATATATATGTTCTCTTGCACGGGCCACTGTAGGGAATATAACCATAACCTAGTGGTCCCCAATCATCATCATCATAGTTTACTTAGAGTTCTAAGTGTCAATCTTGCTAAGTGAAACTGAGTCCAAACCCCACAGATTCACTATGACAACCCTGCTTTTTATTACAACTTATCAAATTCTTCTTGACATTCTTCAGTCCACTGGTAAGTGACTCCCTTCTTCATAAATTTGGTGAAGGGTAAACTTTTTCCTACCAAATTGGCGATGAAACGCCGAATATAGGCTAAGTTTCCCTGAAGTCCTCTTAATTCTTTCAAATTTTGAGGAGGTGACATACCAAGGATTGACTTGGTCTTCTCAGGATCGACTTCAATACCACGATGGCGTACAACAAAGCTGAAAAAGTTTCCTGAGGTTACCCCAAAAGAACATTTTAAGGGGTTCATCTTCAAATTATTTTGTCAAAGCTTGCAGAATATGACTTCCAAATCAGCCAAGTGATTAGAACGTTGTTTGGGTTTAACTACCAAATCATCTACATAGCATTCAACAAACTTCCCTAAGAAGGGTTTGAAGATACGATGCATGGCACGCTGATAAGTTGCACCTGCATTCTTTAAGCCAAAGGGAATTACCTGGTAGAAAAACACGCCCTGAGGGGCTCTTAAGGCTGTAGATTCCTCGTCCTCTGGGGCCATTCAGATCTAATTATATCCGGAATATCCATCCATGAAGGAAAGTGCTTCATAGCCAGCTGTTACATCAATTAGAAGTTCTGTAATCGGAACCGAGAAATCATCCTTAGGACAATGCCGATTAAGATCTCTGAAATCGATGCAAACTCTAATTTGTCTGTTCTTTTTCTTTACAGGGACAATATTAGCCAACCATTTGGGATATTGAACTTCTATGATGAAGTTAGCTTTGATAAGCTTATCCACTTCAGCTTCAATTTTGTAAGCTTAAGTTGGGTGTGTTCTTCTCGCGGCTTGCTTAAATCCTCAATGTTCTTCTAGTAAACCCAAATGATGAGTAGAAACATTAGGATCAAGCCCGGGCATTTCTGTATAGTTCCAAGAAAATATATCTCTATTTTTCTTTAGAAAAGAAATATACATCTCTTTCTCTTCAAGAGTCATGGCCGCACTGATTAAAGTGAGGCGTGGATCTTCTTTTGTACCCAGATTTATTTCTCTGAGTTCATCCACAGTGGTAGAGATACCCTCTTCAAATGCTGGAGGAGCATCTCTGGCATCTTCCTATTCTTCTTCATCATGTGTTATTTCTTCCTTTTCTACTTGCATAGTAGATGATAAAGTATAATTCTCATGATCCTAAGAGATGCCAAAATTTGCATATCTTGAAGAAGAAGCTTCCATTTCCGACCCGATTGATGATGAAGGGTCTTCTTTGGGTAATAAAGAGGAGATGATGGATTGAGAATCGACATCATTGTTCAACTCCGATGTTTCTATTACTTCTTCTGGCCTAATTGGCGAAGCATAGACTTGATGGATTTCAGCAGATGAAATGAAGACGTCACCATTTGTACTTTCATCACTACTTGGTAGATTACCAATTTCTCCCATGTTGTCTGGATCGATTACCGTAATTGAAATTATGGATCTTTCCATAAGAGAATTTTGATTTGGGTCTATCTTTTCAATTTGACTGATAGGAAACACATAATCTGTACTCACATGTGTAAATGGATTTACTGGAATTTTTTCCAAACCATATGAAGCATTAACCTTGGTAATCTCATTTGTTATGGATTTCCCCCTTTGCTTCATGTGATAGAATTCCGCCTTAATGTATTGAGACTCACATGTATTGAACGGGGCCTTATCACCATACAATGTCCCAACTTGACCATCGAAACAATATTTGAGACATTGATGGTATGATTAAGTGATAGCCGCATGTTGATATAGCCAGGGTCGTCCAAGCAAGATGTTGAAGGCTGAGTCTTGATCAACAACCATGAAATCTGAAATGGATACAAGATCTCCAAACTGAGTTCTGAGTGTAACCTCACCCAGTGGTTCTTGTTCATTTTTATCATATCCTTGTAACATCATGGTAGAAAGAGATAAATCAGATTCTGTGAGGCCCAATCGACGAAGTGTACAAATGGGCATGAGGTTGACTCCTAAACCATTGTCAATGAAAACTATTCAAACATCCACGCCATTGACCTTTCCAGAAAAGTACAATGGTCTAATATGTCCATTCACAACATCATATTCATCTTCATCAGTAAAAGATATTATTTCATGGCATTATATAGGATTATTCTTTATGTGATAGACTTCAGCTGCAGCAATTTCAGTTTCAAACTCCTGAGGGCTTGACAAAGCCTCGATGAGTACTTCCCGAAGATCTTTTGACAGATTTAGAGCATCCAGAGTTGATAACGTGGCTGGAACTTGGTCCAAGTGTTTCAATATATCATACTTTTGATCTAGAGGTCTGCGTTTCCCAATAGTAATATGTGGTTTAGCAGGTACCTTGGAAGCAGATGCTTTAGAAGTTGATTCATCTTGTATTGGGATAGAAGTTGGAAATATTCCTGGTTTTGGAAAATTAGACCGATTAGATCCATTTATTTGCTGAGATGAAGAAGATAGAACCTTCAACCGGTCTTCCAAAATAACTATGCCAGGACTGAATTTTCTATTGGCAGAAGAACTTGTTTGTTCTGTTGAGCTCGCTGAAGGGCTCTACCACGAGTTTCTGCCGCGTACACAGTTCTACCAGGGGTATAATTGGAATAGTGGATTCTGAAAGATCCACGTCTTCCCCTGTATCCTGAGCCCCTGGAACTTCCTCTGATTCCTCTGTTTGATACAGGGAATTTGGGCTCATTGAAATCGAAACTGCGACTGGCATATGGATCTGTTAATTGAATCATATTAACAGAACCAAAGATTAACTCTTCGTTTGACGAAGACTCTGCCTGATTAGCCTATTTAGGTTGTGCCGTTTGGTGGGGAGGTGCCTGTGGGTTTGAAGTAGATGGCATGAATTCCGCCAAAGTCAAAGACAACTTAGGCTTTGACACATACTCATCTTCTTCTGATTCTTTTTCTTTCTTTGAATCGTGCTGTTTATTTGAGGACTTTCCCTCTGACGAAGAGGGTTTTGCCACAAAATTCATGGCAGAAGACGCAATTAGTTTCTTTAATTGTGTTCTCAAAATAGCATGAGTTCGATTTATTGTCTTTCTGACCATCCAATCATCATACTTCTGTGCATTTTTGCTTTTTAATTCTTGCCATTCACCTTCCTCCTCTGGAACTGTAGCAGTGGCACATGCTACTTGGGCTGAGGAGCCTTTCAATGTGACTTTTCCCAAGTCGACCATCGTTTTCAAGAGGTCTTTGAATACGAAACACTCCTGGATGGGATGCCGAAACATTTGATGAAAAGGGAAATAATTAGGACGATCTTCATATCCTTTCTTGTTTGGCCTCTTGGGTATTGGCAATTGAACCGAATTGTTTTCCAGAGCCAAAATGAAATAACCAGGAACTTTTTCATTTCGGAAAGAGTATGTTTTGATCTTTAGATCCTCAAATTGTTTTCGACTTTGATCTTTTTGATCATCTGGACGAAAAGGCCTTTGTTGTTGGCGCTCAGAAGGTGGAGCCCTTCGAGAAGATGAAGGTTTTGAGGTAGAAACAGGTACAGGTGCTTGTTTAAGCATAGCTGTAGCAGTTTCTGCTTTACCCATTCTCCTTCCTGGAGATGATGGAATTACACGAGATTTATCCTTAGCCTGTATAAGGTAATCTTCAATCTACTGAGCGATTGAAGTAAGGTATTGAAACCCTCCTATGTATTTCACAGGGATTAATGATGTGCGTAATTCGTCACGCAGATTTTCCACACAGATTGGCAACAATTCTTCTTGAGGGAGTGCTAAACTCAAGGAATATGTTAATCCCTTCTATTGAGCAATGAAATCAGAGACCCTTTCATTCTCCCTTTTCTTACAGTTTGTAAGATAGAAAACTGTTGTCTTTGGCAAAGTTGAGCTGAACTGAAGGAGGAATTTTTTGTGAAGATCCTCCCATCTGGTAATTGACCGAGATTGCAAGCTTGTATACCAAACAAAAGCTGGTCCTTGCAAGGTTCT
Organism: Viscum album; assembly: GCA_963277665.1. Taxonomy (NCBI): domain Eukaryota; kingdom Viridiplantae; phylum Streptophyta; class Magnoliopsida; order Santalales; family Viscaceae; genus Viscum; species Viscum album. The sequence continues at coordinate 2,050,191,308 of OY728153.1, read as the reverse complement.
CACAAAGCATCTGAGTTTCACTGCTTCTTGCTGCTTCGGAGTTCCCATCATAGGACCACAAAAAGACACGTAATGTGTCAAATGCTATTCAGGATCGCCTGATCCATTGAAAATAGGGAATACAGGGTTCCCAAAACTGGATGGAGGATAAATTGAATCTACCCATTCAGGGTAAACTTTCTTTTCTGGTTGAACCTGCGCAGGTTTCCCTTCCATAGTTTCTAACCGAGCTGTTAATGACTCAATAGCAGTTATTAACTTTTGAGAAACATCCGGTTAAACTTGGACTTGGGTAGGTGCAATGACTAGAGATTGGAAAGATGTGGCGATTGGTGCTATGACTGATGGTAGCACTGCCAACTGTTGTTGCACTTGACCCGTAGGATTAGACCTATGAGGGTGTACTGAGAGAGGAGGATATTCTTGATCCATCTTAGTAGCTGCAACAAATTCCTTTGGCTGACTGACTCCATCATGCTTAAGAAGAAGACTACTCTGAAGTAGTTCTGCATTCAACCTTCTTAATTCCTTCATTTCTTCCTCCTATTGTGCAAACCTTTTCTCTAGTAAGAGCGATTGACCTTCTCCAGAGGAAGGATATGTAACCTGGTTCTTTCCCTTTACTTTGTTGAATCCTTTTCGGAGAGGGGGAAGTGGGTTACTCGAAGGATTACCTCGGTTATGAGTAATCCTTTGACTTTCGTGTACGCACACCTTCTTCATTTGTGTCGGTGCGTACATCTTCTTGAGAAGGAACCTCTTCATTTGAATCCCATGAGTGAGACTCATCTGGTGGATCAGCAACAATGGCATTGATGACATTGATTGATGCATAACTCATTGCATCCCTTCTATCAACATTTCTGTTATATTGTCTTCTTCCATTTCTTTGATGAGACATTGCCTTTTGTTGATTCGATCCCTCAGGAACTTCTTGATGAACCGTAATTTGGAGGGAACCTCTTGATATTTTGGCTCTTCGTTCCTCTTGAGGTTTCTTCCCCAATCAAGAGAAGACCGACTTTCTATGAGGAGGGGATTGATGATTTGAAAAATTCCCCAGTCCAGTGGACTGGGGCTGTTCCTTCTATTCTCGCTCAACTCCTCGAATCCTATTTGTTGATTCTGAGGGTTGGTTTAAAAGAGTCCCCAGTCTGGTGAGCTGGGGTGGTTCTTGACATGCTATGTCTGAGACTTTCTTGAAAGTCCTCCTGATCTTGCGAACCTTAGTACGGAAATTAGCTGGATGCATTAACCTGTATCCGCTTTTATCACCCAGTTCAAAAGACCGTTGGATGATTTCTGACACTTCTGTCACTTGGTGATGTGCTTGCTCCAAACGAGAGACCTGTTTAATATTCTCGTTTTCTTGATGCAAGAGTAATTCAACAACTTGTTCTCTGTATTCTTGATTTTGAGATGAACTAGTTGAAGCCTGTTCTTGGGCAATCTTTTGATTACAAACAAATCCCATTGACTGTGGCCGGTTATGGGCAATAAAATTGCATGAGACCATTTTCGGCGGGCTTTGTTGACTGGAGAGAACCATGAAATGCAGTACTCCAGGAACACCACATCCTCTGACCTGAATACCAGATGGGGCATTGGCAATTAACTGACACAATCTTCTTAGTGTGCCAAGGCATGAAGGTTGAAGGGCTCTCTGCTGCTTTTCAGCCTTCAGATATCAAGATACTGATAGAGACGCCAAATCAATCTGACGTTGTAACCCTTCTATTATCTTAAGATTATTTTCATATTCATAATAAGATAATACTTTCCTTTTCAACTGACACAAAGTTTTCCATATGTTGAGACGAATATCATGAATTTCATCTTCCGTTAACATTTCTGGAATATTATACTGAGAGTTAGCCAAAGGCCAAAACATTACTGGCACTTCACCTTTATCTAGTTGTTTTCTCATGTTCATCACTTCCTCTTTATCATTTGATGAATATTATTCTACCTGATTTGACCAGAGTTGGTGTTTCCTTGTTGCTTCATTGGATTCAACAGGATTAGTAGAGAAATCATTGATCAAACTAGAAGATACATGACTTGGGGGTGGTTCGGAGAATGACCTACACCCTGGGCTATCTTCTGATTGATAAAGTATTTCACCTACTAGCGATGAAGCTTTAGAAATGACTGGTTTCGCATTTACAAGTGTCTCAAGATAAGAGGGCTTTCTCGGCACTACATTTTCCACTGGAGCATTTTCCGGGCAATGTGCATTACTACTGTGGAGAGGACTTTCGCAGCGAAATTCATCATCATGGGGAGGACCACCATAATGGGTTACAACAAAATATAAGATCTCTTGATCCTTGGTCTTCTGACCACATAGAGGGTTTATGTGGCTCTCATCTGAAGATGAAACTTCGAGATCGACAGAATGGTCATGAAGCAAGCCTTTATGAGGAAGTGTCTGTTAAAGACCTTCGGAATTAATGTTCCCACTATTGGGAAATGAGGGAGTAGAATCTTGAATTTCAACAGATAATTGTTTGAGGGCTTCAAGAAATCCACCATAGAGCAAGGCCTTATTATAGATTGGCTCTTGATCTCCTGACTGTGCTGGGCGGGTCTTTTTCTTAGACGCCTTCTTACTCGCCTTGGAAACCACTTGTTGATGAAAGTGGCTACTCTGAGCAGGTGTATATGCCTGATCAGGAAAGATGGCCAGGTTAGGCTGAAAATCTCTACTCAAATCAGGTGTATGTGCCTGACTTGGTTGTCCGTATGATATGGGGGAGTATGCCCCACAACCCTCTTGGACTGGAACAGATGCGTGTGTCTGTTCCGGAGCGAATTGTTGATGTGTCACTCCACTGGTAGGGATAGATTTATGTGTCTTTCCCTAAGATGCCACTGAATTTTTTATAATATCCTGACAGGTATCCAGAATATGAGAAGGGATTTACTTCTACTCTTTCACCATTGATAGAATATACATGGCGACTTTAGCTACCGGAACGTGAATATACGTCCATTTCGGGCTTGGAGCAGGTGTATGTGCCTGCTCATGTCCTCCTTTTCCTGTCAGTGAATCCTAATAGTACTCAAGTGTGGGGGCAGAGAGTTAAGTCTGCCTCCTATTTGTTGTCGGGACTTTCCGACTAACTTCTCCGAATGCTACCAAGCGAGACTGTTGGTAGGATTGATTAATACCAGCAGGTGTATGTGCCTGCTGATTGCACTTTTCCAAACGTGGTTGACGAGATCCATCATATGTAGTCAAACGAGCCTGCTGACTAGCTAATGATGTATAGACAGGTGTATGTTCCTGCCTATAGTATTCCACCGGAATTGCTTGGTGGGATTGGTGTGATGCTGCCAGACGAGTCTGCTGGACAGCGAAATTAAAACGGGCAGGTGTATGTGCCTGCTCATTGCTTGCCACCAAGTTAGGTTGGTGTAATTCTCCAGATATGACAGAGATGAGAACCTGCTCACTGTTTACCGGATTCCACCTCTGGTGGTTCGTCTTGCTTGCTCGGGTTCGAGGAACCTGAGCCGAATTCCTGGAGTCGGTACCCTCATCATGTTGAGGGCGCACTTCCACATGAGTCTAGCGGCGATTGTTGGTGAGAGCCTTCAGGAAGGACTCCTGTTTTTTTGAATTAAGGTCCTGAGGGACCTGCTCATTCACCTCCCCAAAATAAGGGAGTGAATGGTGATTGTGTTCCGGGGATAACGACCCAAAACGGTTAGAGACGACAGTTAGCACCACCTGTTTTTTGATCACTGGACGTTATTGTCTGGATGATCGATGTGAGTTGTTCACTTGGAGGGCTTGTCGGGCAGCCTCCGGAGTTGGAATGGTACCGTGTTGACGGTACTCCTTAACCAGCGCGTTTGATACCCCAAGTTGAGGACGCTGAGTAGGTGATATCATCCTTATAATGAACGATGATCCAACAGGAGTAGCAACAGTGGCATTTGCAGTAGCAGTATTCACAGGTGTGAACTTGAGAGTAGCTATTCTAGAAATACAGAAGATCTTGGAAAAGAGTTCCTGTTTGATATAACAGACGTAATCAAGATAAATTCATCCACTACATCTTTTGGATGAGCACATTTTTCAATGATTGTTTTTGTTGGCCCTCTCATTGAGTTTTAAATAGGGGCCTAACAAATGGGTAAAACATTATTTTAGCTTGGTTAAGGATTCATGTCGGGTTCACCATTTTTTGTTTCCCTTGGATTTTGGGGATGACCGCCGTTGATGGGAGGTTAAAACATTCCAATCGGTTTCTAACGAGTTTTTTCTTAGAACCGGAAACATCCAATGATTCCACATCCGTTTGGAACTACTTTCCAAAGGTAGGTGCTCATTAGTTGTGGACTGATGAGGCTTAGGAATTTGCATTGGTCGAGAGGATGGGAGGTCAGACTCATCACACCTTTTTGAGGGGAATTATTGTCTACTCCGGGACTCTCTTTATAGATTTAAGTTATGTTCTTGAATCCTTATTACATTACCAAGTATAAAATAAGTTTTCCTTTAGATCTGACAATCAATGATCGATATGTAGGAAATTTAGAGAATCTTTTATATGTATTCAAGTTTCTTCATCGATGGAGAATCATCTATATTTATTAGAGATTCTTGGTCAATGGTACCCTTCAACATATTTATATAGAAGTATCTTGGTCATTATGATGACCATGCTGGTTTTAAAGCCACTCAGTGGGGCACTTGAAGTTTATTGTCATTCAAAAGGACATGGATTATTTTAGAGTTGGGATCAAACCTGCAGACGGGCTACCTACGTATCCTTTGTTTAGAAAAGGAATCATAACCCACATAGTTTGAGTAAGGGAGTATGATGTTTATTATTGATGGCTCAAAGAAGGATTTCATAATTACTTTTACACTCTAAGCTCATGTGAGTCATGCTCAGTGTGAGAAACAAGAGGTATTGGTAAAAACAATTAGAAAATTGTTCCATGAAAGATGCAATCATAAGAAATAATGTGGGGTTTATGTATGTATGACTGCCCAGATAAATGAAAGGTTAGGATTTACTTTAGGGAAGAAATCTAGGAGCAGGGTCCATAAAGGTATATGTGCTTTATGGAGATTTTGAATACTCTAAACTGGGGATTACTCTTGAAAAGGAGGCCCAAGTTAAAAGATTTGGAAAAATTAAGGGACTTGGGGCTTACTCCTAAGGAGGATGCTCGTGTTTGAGACTGGGGCTTACTCCTGAAAAGGAAGCCCATATTTGAGAATTATGACTGGGGCTTATTCCTGAAAAGGTGGCCCAGGTTAAGGGATTATGACTGGGGTTTATTCTTGAAAATGAGTCCTAGGATAAGGGATTATGACTGGGGATTATTCCTGAAAAGGAGGCCCAGGTTAAGGGATTAAGGTTTGGGTATTACTCCTGAGGAGGATGCCCAGATTTGGGGACTGGGGCTTACTCCCGAGGAGGATGCCCAGATTTGGGGACTAGGGCTTACTCCTGAGGAGGATGCCCAGATTTGGGGACTTTAAGAATTGGGGCTTACTCCTAAGGAGGATGCCAAAGTTAAGAATTATGACTGGGACTTACTCCTGAAAAGGAGGCCCAAATCAATTGAGTTCTCTCATCTTAAAGGATGAGGTTTAATGAATGAAATATCAATCTTTAATGACATAAAGATGTGTAAGTCACTAGGTTTTGAGAGGTTTTCCATATAATTCCTTTTAGATAAGGAATTCAAATCAAGAAATCATGCCATAAATGGCTTTTAAAAGTGTCTTGAAGACTGAATCTTGAATAGGAAAGGTGGAATGGATTAAGAGGGGTGAAATAGGCAATAAGGGCACCCAAAAAAGGTAGGGGAGCGCAAGTCCTGGTAGGCACGCAGGTACTGCATGGGCGCGCAAGTCCTGGTCACGCAGGTATGCCTGCACGACATATGGGGCACTTGAGCGACGTTTTAACCAGTAGGGTAATACTTGAGTGACTCTTGATTAAAGCCTTTAGAATCCTCCTGAGGTTCTTCCAGAAGAGGGGCGCGCAAGTTCTATTGAAGGAGTAAGGCGGCGCGCAAGTGTGGCCTTTTCCCTTAAGGGTTGGCCACTCAGGCGCGCAAGTGTTGATGAGTTTCAACACTTAGGCCTTCCTCCCCCTCTTTAGATCTTCCGTTCTAGGTAAGAAATTACCTTAGAAGTGCTTCGGAAGCTTTGAGAAGAGACTAGGGCACCAGGAGGTCAAATATGAGTTTCTGGAAAAAAATCCTCTTTAAATGGGGGGCCCACAGGGTCTATTTATAGGCAGGAGAAGACCCCGGGCGGTTATCACTTAGGTCGCTCAAGTCACTTGCGCGACCATCATGCGCCACACAAGTAGACTTGCGCGACAATGATAGAACTTGCGTGACACATGTGCTCTTGATCCCTTGTTCATGCCTTTGTCGATTTTTGATGTTTTCTTCAAAGGATGAATCAATTTGTGCTAAGTCATTTCCCTTTCCATTCTTTTAGACAATGTGACGAAAAAGAGCATCAACAAAAACCATAAAGTCACCTGTAATTGGCCAGTGAAGGAAAAACAACCAAAACACTACCACCAACACAAGGGAGACCTATGCAGGTATTTTCAGATTTAAAAGATTTAACACACTCTATGGTTTCAATTCCATTGTGCTTTAACCGAGTTTATCACAGAAAAGGGTTAATCCTAGTGCTTTCAATTTATTTAACCGAGTATATGTAATTAACCAATTCTATTTAATGATTATTTAAACATCCAGGAACACCGAGGTTCATTAGTGCACAGAGAAAGACCACCAATGACCATGATTTTCAGTGAGCATAGGCTCATATAATTCACAACACATATCAATAACCCAAGATCAGAGCAGGACATCGATTACACCCCCTTTTTATTCTTAAATGGTCCATTGATTATCTTCATAAAGTTGGGTTTCGTCAATTTACACAGAGACCAAATCATGCCCACCCCGCATGATACAAAGAAAGGAGAGACAAAGGTAATACCTACCTGTTTGATCAAGGATCGACGTTAAGTCCTCACGTGGAAACTGGAAAAAAATCAGAAGTAGCAGGATCTCCACAGAATGCGATCAAGGAAAACTTCGCAGCAGGGTACGACTCATCAGGAGGAAGGGTACTCCGAGCACAGGTGATTGAAAAAAAGAAACTCAGGGAGAAGAGAAGCCTTTAGGTTATAAGTACTCAGATACAACATTCCCAGGATGGTTAAGATACAGAGAGAAAAACTTGAAACCGCGTAAGACGTGGGATCGTGGGTTGACCACGTGGCTGGGCCACCCCACACGCCACTTAAAAGGTCCCCGCCTTTCGGGATGTTTTAAATAGACGCACACCTCATCGTTTTTCATTTAAGGATGGTAACTCACCAATCATTAAATTTTAAACGCCATTACTGGGAATTAAAATAGGCCTAAAGGGGTCAAAACAAGGTTTAAAAACCAATTTGTGCAAAAAGGAGGCGCTGCTGGAAAAATCGTAGAGGGGTTACCGATAGGCTTGGTTCACCAGTAGACCAAGATACAGGTAGGCAGAGGCCACCGGTAGGCCGAGCTACCAGTAGGCCAAGGCCACCGGTAGGCTGAGCTACCGGTAGGCCGAGGCCAGCGGTAGGCCGAGGCCAGCGGTAGCCCGAGCTCCCGGTAGGCCGAGCTACCGGTAGGCCGAGCTACCGGTAGGCCGAGCTACCGGTAGGCCGAGCGACCGGTAGGCCAAGCGGCCAGTAGGTTGAGCGACCAGTAGGCCGAGGCCACCAGTAGGCTGATCTACCGTTAGGCCGAGGCCACCGGTAGGCTGAGGCTACCAGTGGGCCTAGGCCACCGTTAGGACTCTTAACTTCACTGAGAAGCTGGGATGGCCTTCCAGACCACCCAGAACACCCCAAACATCGTATTTTCACTAATTAATGGACCCCAAAACTTTGGTCCATTACATCAGATACTTCTCAAACTATTATCATCCCCGAGAATAAAAGAACCCAGAAAGGAGAAAAGTGGGGTCCAAACAACCACCCTCTAAAGATATTTCTTAGGGGAAAACCCCTGAGTTTTTCGAAAGCTATGACAGAACCCTCCCCCTACATCCAAGAATACTCCTCCAAGAGTTATCAACCAAAAAAATTCACCACAAGCACAAGGATCACACTGTCCAACACATGAGTTAGGGATTCCCCTCCTACATGTCAGGATATTATCCGCTTTCGGCGGCACTAAATCACCCGCATGGGTTTAATTGCATCCACATTAATGAGTCCTGATTAGCAGTCAGTTTTTCCCATCATCACACATTCAGACATACACACAGAGAAAAGGGAACATGTCATCTAATAGCTAAGCAAAACAAGTACTTCATATATTAAGCACAAGGTACAATGTCTCAACAAGGATCAGAACAAAAACAACAAGGAAGTCAAAACAACTCTGGGTATTGAACGTGTAACTGGGCCTCCCGCTCCCAAGTGCTTTCTTCCAGGCCACCATGCCTCCACAACACACTGAACAAGGGGATGGTTCGTCCACGAAGCACTTTCTCTTTATGATACTTGATCTTGATTGGTCACTTTATGAAGGTCGCATCATCTTCGACATCTAACTCTCCCCAATAGATGACGTGAGAGTAGTTGTGTAGATATCGATGAATCTGGGAGACGTGGAAGACGTTGTGAACTTTCTCCAACTGAGGTGGCAATGCCAACTGATACGCCACCTCACCAACTCATCCCAACACCTTGAAAGGTCCGATGAACCTAGGGGAGAGCTTACTCCCCTTCCCAAACCTTCACTGCCCACGTCAAGGTGTAACCTTCAAGAACACATGATTCCCAACCTCAAACTCCAAGGGCCTCCTCCTACGTTCGACATAAGACTGCTGCCGGTCCTGGGCTGCTTTCATCCTCTCACGGATGAGTTGAACCTTCTCGATGGTGCCCCGCACCACTTCTGGACCAAGAACAGCTGCTTCCCCAATCTTTGTCCAGAAAATGGGTGAACGACATGGCCTTCCATACAAGGCCTCAAATGGTGTCATACCAATAGTGGAGTGGAATATATTGTTATAAGCAAACTCCACTAGAGGCAAGTGTTGTACCCATGATCCCTCAAAATCCAGAACACATGCCCGCAACATGTCTTCCAACGTCTGGATCGTTCGTTCTGTTTGCCCATATGTCTGAGGGTGGAAAGCAGTGCTAAGGCGTAGCTGGGTGCCAAAGGCATGCTGTAATCCCCTCCAGATTCATGAGGTGAACCGCGTGCCTCGATCAGAGACATGAGGCACTTTGCCACAAACTCTGCCACCACCCGCTTTACCCCAGGCCACCAAAACTGTCCCTCAGGACTTGGTACATCTTTGAGACCCCAGGATGTACCGCTAAAGCCGAGCCATGGAATTCACGGATAACACCTTTACGCATCATCTCCAGAACGAAAATCCTTCGACGTAAAAACATCTGATTCTGACCATCCTCAGACCATCCCTCAAGAGCATTTCCATGATAAACACGATCCCACATAACTTCTACCTTCGAGTCCCCCCACTAAGACTCTTCCACCTGCACCACTAAGAAGGGAACTACATTCATCTAAAATAGAAAACCTCTTCCACCTTCCAACCTTGCATCCAAATGCAAGTCCTCTAACTCTTACATCGCTCTCCAAGCATCTGTAGATTCCCGAACTACTTCCTTCTATGATTTCCTGCTTAGGGAATCAGCCACAACATTGACCTTGCCTTCAGTATAAGAGATCTCAAAGTCGTAGTCTTGGAGGAACTCGACCCATATCCACTGCCGCAAGTTCATATCTCGTTGGGAAAAGATATAACGCAAGTTCTTGTGACCTGAGAAGACCACAAAGCGCTCTCCGATGAGATAATTCCGACACAACTTCAATGCGAACACTACGACCGAAAGCTCCTGATCGTGGGTGGCATAGTTATATTCATGAGGACGTAACTGCCTAGACCCATAAGAGATCACTCCTCATCGCTTCATCAGCACACATTCCAACCAGAGGCCAGAAGCATCATTGAACACTTCAAAAAACACCCCTTCCTCTGGTAATATGAGTACTGGAGCACTAACCAGCTTCTCCTTTAGGTATCTGAAAGCTGTCTGGAACTGGTCGCTCCACATGAAGGCCTGGTCTTTCCTAGTCAAAGCTGTCAATGGAGCTGCAAATCAAGAGAATTTGGGCACAAACCTCCAGTAATAGCCTGGAAAACCCATGAAACTACGAAATTCTGCCACGTTCTTGGGTGCTGCCCATGAAACGACTGCCTCGACCTTCTATGGGTCTACTGCTATTCCCTTCTGAGACACTACGTGTCAAAGGAAATGTACCTCTTGAATTAAGAACTTTCACTTAGGAAGTTTCCCATAAATATGGTGGTGTCAAAGGACTCCCAAAACTTCCCTAAGGTGTTTAACATGCTCTTCCTTTGATCTTGAGTAGATAAGGATGTCTTCGATGAACACCACAACAAACTGGTCCAGAAACTCTCAGAAAACAGAGTTCATGAGGATCATGAATGTAGCTGGTGCGTTTGTGACGCCAAACAGCATGACCACAAACTCAAAGTGGCCATATCTGCACCTGAAAGCCGTCTTCGAGATATCACCTTCCTTCACTCTCAACTGGTGGTATCCATACCACAGATCGATCTTAGAGAACCAACCTGCTCCCCTCGGTTGGTTAAAGAGATCGTCTATCCTCGGGAGGGGGCAAAGATTCTTGATCGTCACCTGATTCAACCTCTGGTAGTCTATGTACAGTCGTAGACTACCATTTGCCTTCTTTACGAACAAAACTGGAGCACCCCATGGTGACACGCTGGGTTGAATAAATCCCTTATCCATCATATCGTCAATCTAAATCCACAACTCCCGCAACTCAGAAGGTTCCATCTGATAAGGAGCCATCGAGATCGGACGGGCACCAGGATGTAAGTTTATCCCAAACTCAATGTCACATTGAGGGGGTAGAGTCACAAACTCATCAAGAAAAACATCAGGGAATTCTCTTACGACTTCTGGGACATCCATCATTCCTGCGTCTGCTGACTCTACTGAAATCCCGTTTAGCGTAGAAAGGAGTGGCTCCACGTGTCGGCTCCCCTCTTGATAACTCCGCTCCCCAATGAAAACCACATTCCATCCATCCTCATTGGAGAATTCAATACTTCTATGATAGCAGTCGATGGTGGAATGCATGAAGAATAACCAGTTGATGCCTAGAATGACATTGTATTGCTGCATCTACAAAGAAAGAAGGTCTCCACTGGACTGATGCGGTCCCAACATCAGTCTACACCCCCGGAAGATGTAAGATATGCTAGTCTGACCCCCATCTGGTGTTCTCAACACTAGGGGCACGAAAAGTCTCTCGGAATCCAGAACTATAGCATGGGATAATTTGGGCATAACGAAGGAGTGCGAAGCTCCTGAATCAAATAAGGAAGAAACAAGAGTGCTGAATAAACTGATCGTACCTCGAACGACCTATGGTCCCATTAGAGATACTAACTCTGCGGCATGCAACTGTCCACACCTAGCTCATCTACCTCACTATTGTCGACCACCTCCCTGACCACGCCTGGGTCGATGTCCCTGAGGATCACCCTGGTGTCGATCTCCTCCCGCAAGGTCGTCCCTCAGAGGGTCAAGGGCCTGCTGCTGCTGCTGATGGAAAGGCCTTGCCGGCAACGGATGATGCTGTGGTGGGTGCTGAAACGACCCATTTCCACCCTGTGGAGCTCGAGTTGGACACCTGCTCTGGATGTGTCCAAAAACTCTGTAAGAGAAACACTTCGGTCCTGGCCCTGTGAGAAAAGGGTGAGGGCCATAAGCTCAGGACTGGAACTGATGAGGCCTAAACCCTGCTTCTCAAAACCTGAAAGGCCCTATCGTTGGAGACCTACTGCTGACCGCCTTCACCTTTGATGAAATCAGCTGGTTACCTTCTCGTGGTGTGCCTCCATTCGAGTGCGTCCTCTCTACTATCTCTACCTTCTTCTATACTTCTAGGTACGTCAGAAGAGTAAAGGGAGTGAAAACGTACTGAAGTGAAGGATTAAGTGCCTCCTCTAACCGTCTTTCCCAAGACTCATCATCCAGAAAGAGATCCGGGGAAAAGCGCAAGAGATATTTGAACTTTATCCACAAATCCCTCACTGAAATGCTTCCCTGCTGAAGGGAAAGTAACTCCTGTCTCTTTTCAGCCTTTGCCGTAGAGGAGAGGAACTCCTCACAAAATTTCTTCTCGAAACTAGCCCATGAAACCTCTGCCTCTATCTTCTCTCCCAGGAAAAGCATCCACCACTGACGCAGTGCTCCTCTTAGATGATTGATGGCCAACAGAACCCAATACTCCCTCATAGTACAGATCAAAGAGAAGGTGATGGCTAGCTCCTCGATCCATCCCTCCATTACTGAGTCAAAAACGCTTCCCTCGTACTTCTCGAGGGTTTGTCACTAGAAGGAGCGCAGAGTTCTCTGCCACAAGTCATCCTCCTCATCTCGGTCAACCCTCTGCTGGTCAACTGACTCAATCCACTGGGCCTCAACCGCCCGAGTCGCTCATGGATAACGTCCTGGTGCCATAGCTGCAAAGTAAACAAAGAATTCCTAAGACCGAGTAGTAAGGGAATTATTATTATTATTAATAATTATTTTCTCCCCAAGGGGTCCCAAATCAAATAAAAACACAATCAGTATGATGCATGTACCTTCCCTAGGGTCTCTACCCTATAATAAATGTAGTCTCACTTGGTCGTTTGATAGGCTCAGAGTCCTTGCATCGGATCACGGGTGGCCCTAAAATCCTGTGTCCTAGCCGGTCCTCCCTAGTCTATTTCATGAACCAAGATCACCTAACATTTTTTTGCCTACCATCCCATGCAATCCTCACTGTGCCTAACTCTAAACTCCATCCTATCTCTCAACCTTCCTCTGATACCAATTTTTCACAACCCGCCTTCACCAAAAGGAGGGAAGGGATAGGAGATTGGCAGACCCTTCCTTCTTTAAGTTTAAGGAGAGATAATGACCCCCAAGTCCCACCTCCAGTAGGCCCCGGAGTGGTGACTAGAACCAAGGGTATGGTTTTTCACAAATATGGGAGGCATTACCCTTTTTATTATTTGAGATCGGGAGACAAGATGAGTCAAACACCAGGAGAAAGAGGAACAAGTAAATGTAAAATAAACCCAAACCAATCCCACATGCATGTTTAAACAGTCCTAAAACAAAGTACAAGAAAACTCAAAAAGTGAAATACCAAAAGAAACAAGAGTACAAAAACTAAAAAAACTCCAACTATCCCGACTAGTAGGGTCCCGCACGACCCTGGTAGTCCTCCTGGAAACCTAAAAGTAAACGTAGGGTGAGCATACAAAGCATAATCAGTAAGAAAAACCTATAGATCTTGTGCACAAGTGGGGAGACTTACTAAAGTCCCATGAGAAGCAGAGAAACCAACATATATCAAGGATTCTATCCATCCCACCTCACCGGTCATGCTCACCAAACAACACAAGCAGTAAGGTAATAGTAAAAGAACAAAACTTTTGGGTACCCCGCACCACCATTTCCCCCACTTGCTAGCTGCTCATCCCTAACAGAAAATGTCATGATGCTACCACGCTCTTCCTGACCGCACACACTTGGGCCTCACAATCACACATCCCTGCCCGCACACACCTGGGCCTCACAACCATACATCCCTACCCACACACACCTGGGCCTCACAACCATCCATCCCTACCCGAAAACACCAGGGACTCATCCAGAAGACACCTGGGAAAACAAACCATAACCAGAACCCCTGCCCAAAAACACCTAGTCTAGAAACACACCAAACGAAACCTAACCGAAGAATCTTGGGTGGAAGGTTGACTCCAGCCATCACAGCCGAGGGAAGAGGGAGCATGAAGGAGAGTAACTAGGGGGAAACACCCTTCCCCATGAAATGGGGTGTCTGAAACTAAGTGTCCAACGCGGGTGGGGTGCGACTAAACACAAAACATACAATTATACATATCTATATCAACACCCAACCCAACCTACGGCTCCTCAAACAGATACAAGCAGGTACACAAGAAATACTGCCTTAGAAAACAGGCGCACAACAAATAGTTCCCAATTACCTTGTTCAAGTTATCATTCATAACAACTCAATATGAGTTAATACCTTCACTACTGGGCAGCTAACATGCACATTCACAAATGAACAACAAAAAATCGGCAGAAAGGAAAACATCATGTAATTTAAGCATTCACATCCGGTTCTCTTGTGAAGTCACAAAAACTAGGTATCAAGTGAGATCTCTCAAATTACTAAAAACAAAACAACCCCGAGACACAGCCCCATGTCCCCAAGCTCCAGAAGCCAACGATTTCTAAAAAACAGAGGATTCCACCCCAATTCGTGATATAAGCAGAGTAACCCCCCCCCCCCCCCCCAGCCTCATATTCACAACCAGCGAAAGTATAACAACAGGGGATCCCATCCAAGAAAACCATAAAGTCACCAGTAATCGGCCATTGAAGGAAAAACAACCAAACCACTAACACCAAAACAAGGGATACCTATACAACTATTTTCAGATTTAAAAGATTTAATACACTCCATGGTTTCAATTCCACTGTTCTTTAACCGGGGTTATCACAGACAAGAGTTAATCCTGGTGCTTTCAATTTATTTAACCGAGTATACGTAATTAACCAATTCCATGTAACGATTATTTAAACATCCTGGAACACCGGGGTTCATTAGTGCATAGTTAAATACCACCAACAACCATGATTTTCAGTGAGAATAAGATCATATAATTCACAACACATATCAACAACACAAGAGCACAACAGGACATCGATCACCCCCTTTTTATTCTTTAAAGGTTCATTGATTATCTTTGTTAAGTTGGGTTTCTTCAATTTACATAGAGACCAAAGCATTCCCACCCCGCATGATACACATAAAAGAGAGATGGAGGTAATCCCTACCTGATTGATCAAGGATCGGCGTTAAGTCCTCGCATGGAAACTGGAAAAAAAATCAGGAGTAGTAGGAGCTCCACGGAATGTGATCAAGGAAAACTTTGCAGTAGGGTACGAATTGTCAGGAGGAAGGGTACTCTGAGAATAGGTGATATAAAACAAGAAACTCAGGGAGAAGATAAGCCTTTATGTTATAAGGACTGAGATACAACATTCCCGGGATGGATAAGATACAGAGAGAAAAACTCGAAACCGCATTAGACGCAGGATCGTGGGTTGACCACACAGCTAGGCCACCCCACACTCCACTTAAACGGTCCCCACCTTTCGGGGCATTTTAAACAGACGCACACCTCATCATTTTTTATTTAAGGAGGGTAACTCACCAATCATTAAATTTTAAATGCCATTACTGGGCATTAAAACAGGCCTAAAGGGGTCAAAACATGGTTTAAAAACTAATTTGCGCAAAAGGGAGGCGCTGCTAGAAAACCTGTGGAGGGGTCACCGATAGGCTTGGTTCACTAGTAGACCAAGCTACCAGTAGGCCGAGCAACCGGTAGGATGAGGCCACCGGTAGGCCGAGCTACCGGTAGGCTGAGGCCAGCGGTAGGCCGAGCTACCGGTAGGCCGAGCTACCGGTAGGCCGAGCTACCGGTAGGCCGAGCTACCGGTAGGCCGAGATACCAATAGGGTAAGCTACCGGTAGGCTGAGGCCACCGGTAGGCCAAGGCCACTGGTAGGCTGAGCTACTGGTAGGTCGAGGACACCATTAGGAGTCTTAACTTCATCAAGAAGCTGGGATGGCCTTCCAGACCACCCAGAACACCCCAAACATCGGATGTTCACCAAGTAATGGATCCCAAAACCCTGGACCAATACAGCGGACCCTAGTAGTGATCCCCTATCCGAGGAGTTTGTTGTTCTTGCTGTTTCAGTGTGCTTTTCCTCAGTGACGCTATCCGACGAGCGAGATCTCTCAGGTGAGAATCTGATATGTTTGTATGAAACCCGATAGAGTGTATCTCTCAGAAGAGTGTCATCTAGGATGACAATGATCATTGAGGGTGCTCTCATGGTTGTGGATAGTTGTTGGTGATGAGGTCGGTACATTTTGTGGATTGGTGCATGAACTGAGTGTATCTGGATTATTCATGGTGTATGTATGGGAATACAGTTGAGCTGAGCTGACTAGTTGTGTTTAGCCGAGGATGGTCACGAGATGGAGTTTCTCTCTCATTTGGGTTCCCTCTAGCTAGGATGAGTGTACTGTTGCTTTTCAATTTCTCTCTTTTGTTTTGGGTTTTTGGGGTTCCTACTAAGTAAGTTTATACTCACCCCTACACGGGCTGTGACCATACATGTTTGTTTCTTGTGTAGACCACATTCCTTTCGACAGAGTCCCAGGAGGACCCGGAGCAGGCAGAGTTGAGTGAGCGAGATTGACCAGGGTGTTTACCGATGCGGTGCTGAGGGAGCCTTCTAGCGGGTGTTTGTGGTAGCGTTTCTCCCTTCTTCAGAGAAGGTTGGATGTGCTTTGTAGTTTTCTTTTGGTGGGCCCTGTTTAGCCCTTTTTGTACTGCTGTTGCACTCTAGTTGGGATAGTTGTATGCATGCATTTTACTTTTCAATTTTACTTATCTCTGCACTATTTCATGGAGATGTTTGTGGGTGTGTGTGTACAGGTACTCTAGGCTAATGCCTCCCATGTGTGTGATAGCCTACTCGGCGCTAGACACCATCCCCTCGCCTATTGGAGGCGGACTTGGGGTGTCGCAGCTCGAGCCCCGTTGGGTCGGGTCGTGACACATATCATGGATCATTTGATCAACAACTTTGAAAATATTTCTTAACATGATTTCTAGTAACTTTTCTTTTCCTATTTTACAACAACATACTTTTACAAAAGTTAGTTGTCAAAAAAATACAAAACTTAGTTAAAATAAATTCAAAATATCTTCAAGAAGTATATAAACCTACTCTTCATGATCTTCATGAAAAAAAAATCATATGTGATAGGAAATCACCTCTTCATGATGTCTTCAAACATTCTAACACAATGTATGATTCTCATTCATTTATAAAAAAATCTACTTCCTATTTTGAATACCAAGAATGGTGACATTATTGGTTGTACCAGAGAAATATAGTTAATCAAATTATTAATAAATATTTTAAATTAAATTTAAATTTCCTTCAAAAATATATATTGGAGGATTCTAGTTTGTTGATGGAATATAATATATTTCATAAATTTACAAATGTAATAACCATACTATTTATCATTACTTTGTTTCATACACAATAGAAAAATTGATCAAATTAAGGAATATACTTTGATACATCTTTTGATATCAAAATATTATTATATATACCCTAATATTTATCCACTTATAGAAATTAATTGGCTTATTACTTGATTTTTCCATACTCATACCATGATTTGGACAATAACTAAACACTGGAATATTTTAAAAAATATATCATTAAAACATAATATAAAACATATAATTTGATGTTTTTTGTAAAATATTAAATGTTTTGTATTACAAATTCATAAGGGATATCATGTGTGGTCTATTTTTTTGATATTAATGCTTTATATGAGAAAAATAAATCTTCAAAGTATCCAAATTGATCACAATTAGCATCTAACACATCTTAAAAAACATGTAATTAAAAAAATTAAAATATATTTTATATGATTATATTTTAGAGTTCCCCCCTATGTTTTCAGCATTAATAATACTGTATCATATATTATTTTGTTTTCAAATACTATATATACTTGATGTTATTTTTTTGAAATTTATTCTTCATCCATTGAAAATTATTTTTTCTAAGTGATATGAGGACTAATGAATCTAGAATTTTCTTCATAGGTTTTTCCATTTACAAATTAGTGATATATATTCTAGTAGAAAATATGAATCATATTTTAATTATAATTAACACATCAGATAATTTATTGTATAAAAATATTTTTAAAATATACCCCATGTATACATTCCCAACCAAGGGTCCTATATATTCATGCTTGAGAATTTTATTGACATTTTATATAAATTCATGTCTCTAATGGCCTATCCATACATTTGATCTTGAAATTAAATGTAGGATATATATTTATCTTTAAAAATTCCACCCACATAAACCTGTAATGTTAATAAATGCAGTATTGGAATTTTGGGGGTAGAGATACTCTTAAAAGGTGCTTTATTTTTATTGGCTAATCCTCAAGATTGTCTTGACTTGACCTTCTATTTCCTCTTTTATTTCTCCATCTGTTATAGTATACCTTAGTTTATACCTTTTTTCATTAATAATTAATGGATTTTCATAAAAAATAAATTGAATATGGAATATATTTTTATCATAATGTATCTTTATAAGATTAAATAACCATGCTATGAAAATTCAAATAACAAGTTTGGTCGTTTGAACATCCAAATCATCAAGGGGAACTATTGCAACCAGATACACTATAAGAGGGGGGAGGGTTAACTAGGGTGACAGTTGAATTAATCCCTTTATTTAATTTGTTTAATCTTTATTTAGGATCTTGTTCTGATATTGGTAGGAACTTTCTTCAACTTGTATTACTTGATCACACAATCACCAAAATAGTCATAGATATATAGGAAAATAAATCTTACAGAGAAAAAAATATTTTTCTTGGTTTATTATAAAGGGATACATCTAAGGAGAACAAACTAAAGATGTGTCGATGTGATAAAATCTACTATTCTTCACTAGTTCTAAGGATTCAATGTTTCTACCATAGTCACTCCATGTTAGGTGCACTACCTCTACAATTTTCTGAGCTTGGTCACTTTTTATCCAAGAAACATTACTTATTCTTAACTCTCTCACACTAATTTGGTAAAGTATTTTATACAGTTTATAAACTTATAGGTCTCTTCAATATATAAGGAATATGATAGAATGTCTCTATTAAATATGATACTATTCTTACATCATAACTTATGAATTAATTCTCCATTACTCTTGTTTTCCACTTTGCTCTTCCTATTTTATGCCAAAATAGATTAACTCATTAATGAGAGCGTTATGTATTTGTCTTATAAAAAAAATCAAATGAATACTTATTTTATGAATAAGTATAATTACACACTAAAATTACCCCATTTATTTTATTCTCTTCAACAACCGAATTTTTTTCACTCAAATTCTTATTTCAATGCTTCTTATTCCTTTAGTACAAATATATTCAGGATACTCTTATTCACTATATATGGATGTTCAATTCTTCCTATTATCATACATCTTCCTTGTATAACTATTGGATAATTGATAAATGTTCCCTACACAAGTAATCCACATAACATCCACCATATAACATGGATCATGTAACCCTAGGTGAAAAACCCCAAGTACATGACCTATAATGCATAAAACTTAGAACATAAACCATTGATTGAATTGGTATGAAAAACCTATATAGCATGACCTGATTCTACTCTGCTCCTTTGTGCGAGTCAAATCACATAACCTAGAGCATGAGACCCCTGAGTGTGTGACTCCTCTATGAGATTGCTAACATGTAACCCTCATCACACAACTTCTCCTTCTTATCATCTCCAAATATCTGTAGTCATGTGGTTTTGATTACCAGCCTTAATATATTTACTCTTGATCAAGAGATGCTTACATACTACCCATTCACGAGCCTACTTATTCAATCCACATTTGTGAGTCTGATCGTGTATCCTAGCATGAAACTCAGATAATGTGACTTATCTTTCTTCTCCCCAAAACTCTTCTATGTATGAAAATATAATACTTTATTAACTACCTTGATGGCATGAATATTGGTCTATTTATAGAGGATTTCCATCGACTTAAATTGTAAAATCCCTCCCGACTATTCATTCCACCCACCTAACTTAAGAATTTTTCTTTGCGGAAATAACTCACATGGTTCGTGTGACACCTTCATGAAACCCCACCATTTTGTGTCTATAATTGAGTTAATTGATTATTAGGGGACACCACCTATGATCATGAATGTCATCTATATCATGGGTCTATCCTCTTAATAGTTGTATAAACACATTTAACGCATGTGATCGCATGAATCCATTACAGATATCCTCCATCATGAACTTCTTCCTACAAAATCCATCCATCATTTTCAATGTAAATTTTCTTATGTGATCAACACACATGGATCGAATTACCACATTGTATGAATCCTTTGAAATTATGAAATTTACCTAAATGTGATCATGTGAACCTTTTGAGCTGATGTGATCACATAACCCAATATGACTTATGTGAAAAAATCTTCATTCCCCTGGATTATAAACCCCCAAAATTGGTCAAACATAGGGAAACAATTCCATTTTAAATTTCTGTTATGTGATTCCCAATTGATGCATTGTACTATTGTTCTTCTTTTCCAAACTGTCTTTAAATTAGCTTCTAAATATTCATTGGATATCATAACCTTCATATATCAATCAAGTTCATGATCTATAGTCATCATATCTATATTCATGCATAATACCCAAGCATTACTCATTCCAAATTCTTTAATTACAACCTAGGAAAATCTAGTGTTCCCCCATAATCTTTCTTCACAAACACGATATGTAATTATCTCCTCAAACGGAAAACCTAATTCTTAATATATGTATAGATATAAAGGATCTTTTTTCATTTCTCCATACAAATTCCTCATGGCCTATACAAACTCCAACAATGACTTCCTCATCTACCAATACTATATACGTGCTATATGATACACTAATCAACAATAAATCTAACAAAAAACATAGGTTTGGGTGTAACATGAATTGGTTTCTTAGTGTCCATCTTGTGAGCTATGTGAATCCTTACTATCACATGATCTTTTTGTATTTTGTTATTATATTGAACATCTGTCTGGATATTACACATTATACCCCTCGTAACATGGTGATGGGTGGGTAATGATAGATATAAATCAAAATCAATTTCATATAACATAATTTCAATGTAAGAAAGGTATATATATTAGTTTTATTCACATTTAGTAGAAAATATTATGAAAATTCAATTATCTCGGGTAAGGTAGGCCTTTGATGGGAATGAATTGGCTCAAAGATAGAGGGTGTGGATCTTCATTTAGTGGTTACTGATGTGTTTTTTCTTCTTATTGTCCCATTTAAAGAAATTAGTTTATCAAACCACACTACCAATTAATTATTTCTCTTAGAAAATATTTTTTTGTATTCATGAATTTAGTTCTCTCATTTTTACCCCCCTACAACTTTTCTTTCTCAAAATATGCTTCAGGTGACACATCAAAACCCATACCTCTTTTGGTGGCTTAAAATCCATTGAAAATTTTCATTCATCAGGTATAATAGATGAGGATTTTTATGTCTAAATCAAATAAAAATATAGGAAAATAATTAGTTATTTTTATGTAATATTTTTATAAAGTAGAATAAATTTATATCATGTCATAAAAATATATGATTCCCAAACTTTATATTTATTTTCATCAAATATTTCCCCTTTTTATTTACATAATCCACATTTCATTGCACATGACATAGGATAGAAGTGTATTTAGATTCTGATTAATCAATTTGTATATAAAAAAGGAATATAATTATGCTTTTTTTTGTATCACATAGAGGTTTTACTATATATTTAAAATACATACATTTTTTCCAAGTGTAGTATACCCCATCCTTTCTTTATGGTAGGGGTATGTTGGTTTTGATCCACACTAATTATTTTCAGAACCGCTTTATTATTTTATAAATTAATAATTATGAAGAAAATTGATTAATACATGTAATTTCAAATAAAATATTACCAATTAAAATGTACCTAAAATTATTCATCTTCACAATGACAAAAAAAACATCCCAGGTTTCTTAGTTTATCATGTGTGCGTATAAAGCTGGCGAGTGGGAATTTACTTTTTTAATATCATCAAATTTTAATGTACACTTATTTTTTAAGTTTCAACATATATTGTTTAATTTTTCTCCCCTTAGAGGTGTGTCTTATGGGTAAGGGGTTTCAGATTTAGTGTTTCATAGGATGGAGACATGTATGGGATGCATGGTAGTTGGAACAAGACCATCGACTAGTTAGTGAGGTACACCAACCAACCAGTGGTACTGGCGTAGGGATCTATAATTTTGTAGATCCCAGTAGTAGGCTAGTGGCCAAGGAATAATTCTCATATTCTTCCTAGACACACCATCCCACTGGTAGCATCTAGATGAAAATCCCATTAATGGAATTTTGGTCATTTGGATCTAATAAGATTATTAGCCTAAACCTCACCCCAGTTCAACCCAATTACAACCAAAACCTCCCTAAGATCTCTCCCCTAGTGTTATCAACTCCCTCTACCTCTCCTATTTGGATATTGACTTGTAGATCGATCTATTAGCATCTATTGAGGTAAGATATATTATTTCTAAGCCCAATTATACTTCTTTCAGTAGAAGTGATCATAGATTTGTGCCATATTTTCTAGATCAATGAACCTCCACCTAGATCTAATAGATAATTTATGATTTATTTATAGGTGAGTGTTTTATTGTGATAATTCACCATCTCTCCTCAACTGATCCTAAACATTCCATTGGAAATGGATCTATTTTGGTAATTTGATGTGGATTTCATCTATTTTCATGATCTCTTCCTTGAATCCAAATTCTTGAGAATATATTATGATGGATTGAGTCTCGTTCTAGAATTTTTGTGTGTGCTAATTTGATCCAAGTATCATTGGTTCGGAGATCTTGGAAATTGGCATGAACTCACTAAAGGTTATAAGTCCTTTCCATATTGGGCCCTTGTATGGAGTTGTTTGGAAAGATTTTATTGTGTGTATATTCCTAGTATAGAGACCTGTAACATCCCTAGACCTATATTTCACTCAACAGTGCCACGAGCCTAGTTGGTCCCATGGCCTCAAGTGCATCTCCCCAAATTCCATAGGATACTAACTAGAAGTGAGGGACTTGGTGTGTTGATGGGGATACTATACCCTCATCACCAAATTATACATAGAAGAATATCAATATCAACATGTAAAGAAAGTGGTAAAAAATCATAGTTATAACTTAAGCAAGACATAAATATATAACAGATCCATAAGTGTCTCATATATAATAATGAAGATGATACATGTATATATAAATCATCAAAATAGGTGCAAGGAAATACAGTACAATAAAAGTATCCAAAAGGCCAAAAAAATGAAAAGGTATTCTGGTAGCATCACAAGCCTAATCCTAGTCCTATGATCCAATGCCCCCAAGTAGAAAATCTACAACATGTGTTAGGGTGCTTTCCCTTATCAATACCCCCAACCATATAATCTATTTGGGTTCCTGATGTGGTCCAAATATGGTGTGAGATAAACTTCCCAATCAGAAAACACCCATAGATCTATATTGTTCTAAGAAGCACAATGAAATATGTTAAACATGTGTAAATAAGCAAAAATGTAAGTGTGAATGCCCAAGGAATATAACCACTAGAAACAAGTAATACCAGAAATCCTCTCAAGTCTCTTTGAAATAAGTTTCATCTCCTAACAAGGTAGTTAAAAGCAATATAAAGAAGAAACACAACCTTAACATACATCCATTCATATCATATCCACACAACCATTCCATATAATGAATCCATAACAAAATCCCATGCACTTGTCATATAATGAAGTGTATCATGTTTCCATGACTATGTCGTAATTACCAAAATATCATATATCCCAAGACCATACTGTATAATGAAGTGTAGACCATGAAGGGCTAGATCAAAGGTATAGAAGACCAAGTCATCCTCATCGAGTCCCAGTATCATCTCTATGGAAACTCGGTGAAGGCATTGGTTGGAGTCCTAGGAGCATGTGTACCAACATTACCTATGTGAGTCCAATCAAGACAGATCCAAGGGGTTGTAAGGCCCGAGGCATCCCACAGAATCAAGACCCAAGAATCATCACTACTCAATGTGTCCACTAACTCATTATAGATCCATTCAGATCCATCCATGGAATCTATACAAACACTCATACATTTCATACCATTTAACAATTAAATTCCATATGAGTCTACCCACTCATATAATCAATTACATATCATGGGTATAACAACTCAGGTACTCCATTCCCATTTAATCAAGCCACAAGGGTATACCCACCCATTTATTATAATTTTCCATTAAACACATCACATGGTTATAACCACCCATTAATCACAATTCACTATTAAACAATCTATATGGGTATACCCAGCCATTTGAAACAAATGATATCATATCCATTTAAGCAATTTAAAAACAACCAATGAGTATACCCACTCATTTAACCAATTCCATTTAACACATTTAATCAACTTTGGCATGAAATATTTTGACAACATAAGGTATAGAGGTAGAACATCTCCCAATCATGTAATTTAATCCCATTTAATTATAATTGAGCTTCCTTAAACTAGGGAAACTCAAGAACACACCCCTTGGGTGGTTCATCAAAGGTCAAAACCAAAGAAAAGGCATTTCATACCCCATGAGTGGCCTTTGGTTGGGGAAAAAACCACTAATTAATCTCAAGGAACCTTTGGGAATCCCTAATAGGTTATGTTTCATCTATTTCAATTTAACATTTGAATTTCAGGGTCATGTTGGAAATTTTGGTGTCGACATAATAGTCGATAGCTCTATAAAGTACCAAAATCCAAAATAAAAGTATAGACCACCTACCTTATCTCAGTAGTGGAGTGATCTTCTAGTATCAAGTCTTAATTTGACTGAGTTTAGAAGAAATATGAAGAATTGATGAAGAATGAGAAATTAGGGCATATGAGCCTATATCCAAACAGCACAGATGATATCCAGAAGAACGAGAAACAACAAAAAAAGGAAACAAGATCTTAAAATTGTGGATATAATGAGACTGATAATGAAAGAAATAGAGTCTGGATCTGCAATTGGGAGAAAATCCTACCTTAGGCTCCTTAGGGGTGCTCTAGCACATGAGAGAAGGGAGGCGAGGGATCTACCTAAAACATCAGAGGCCTATTCCTATTTTTTTAAACTTCTTGGGAATTTAAATGACGTTTGAATTCATTAAACATCAAGTTACACATGGGTTACCTTCTCGAGTAACCCCCTTACACGATGTGAAAGTTCATAGCTAGACCATTACACACTGTGTAATTGAAATACACATTATGTATTCTAATTACACGTCGTGTAATTGGCCTACAACCAAAATACATACCTCCAGCCTCTTTCTTCCCAAGAACTACCCAACTATCCCATGACCTAACATAGGGTATAATCCAAAAAAGTAGAGTTAAACCAGACAAAAAGGATTCATACATAAAAAAACCCAGGATCTTACAATCTTCCACCCCTTAAAGAAATTAATCCCAGAATTTCCCTATCAAGGGTGGCTATGATTTGTATGAGAACAATTTCAGCCATTGAGAATATACCTCAGCCTCTCGTTCCCAAGTATCATCCTATAAACAACCATTCTTCCATTTCACCCATACTATAAGAACTTAACTGCCTCATAGAACCTTCATTCTTCTATCAATGTTATGAATTAGATGCTTCTCAAAGGACTCATAAACCTATAGCTAAACCTCCATGGGATGAAAATTGTTATACAGGTCTAAATGATAGAAACGCAGCTTAGATAGATATAAAATGTTGTTCATGGATCGGTACCTCTAAGGTAACAACAACCGATAGGCTACCGAACCAACTCTCACCAGTATCTCGAACATCTCGACATATCATGGTGAAATCTTGACATGTCTCATGATCTTTTTGTGTACCAACCTTGACAAAACACGTAAAAAGTCCCAATCCTTGACCTCAAACTCTAGAGTTATTCTACAGTGATCGACATAAGAATTCTATTGAGACTATATATGTAGTGTCTATCCACTTCTGAATCAACTAGACCTGCATAGAATTCTCCTCCACAAGACATGGTCCTAGTAATCTTCCTCACTTGCCTCTAGCCAACATAGGGGTAAACAATATAGATTACTGTACAAATCCACATAAGGTTCCATCTATATTATCACTTTTTAACCATTATTATAGGTTAACTTAACCAAGGGAATGTGTCTCTCCCAAGATACACCAAAATCCAGGATGCATGCTCGTTGCATGTCCTCTAGCACCTGTATTGTAAGCTATAACTGACCGTCAGTCTAAGGGTGGTTTGTTGTGAATAAAATCACCTATGTACCTAGTTCCTTCTATAAACTCTACTATAAACAAGATGTAAAATGTTTATCCCCATATGAAATGATAGTGTGTGGGACTCTATGAAGTCGTACTATCTCACAAATATACATCTAATATCATCAACACTAAAGGTCTCCTTGATTAGAAATAAATGAGAAAATTTTGTGCACCTATCAACAAAAACCCAAAGGAAATCATTACCTTGATAAGAACTTGGAAAATTGGTCATGAAATCCATCACGACATTTTCCCATTTCTAATTAGGAATAGGCAACTGCTGTAAAAGTATGGCTAGTCACTGGTTTTCTGGCTTAAACTACTGATAGGTTGAATACTTTGTAACAAAAACAACTACCTTATTCTTTATACCTAGACACCAATACTGATGGTGCAAGTCATGCTACATCTTGGTGACTCTATTATGCACTGACTAGGCAGAAACATGAAACTCCCACACTAGCTCCTCACATGTGTCCACCGAAACCCAAAAGAGGCCATAGATACGAAGGATCTGTAGAGACCCTAAGCTTGACGTACATGGACATTACATTACTTTTTCGGAATACTTAGTACATTAAAAAAACACACACACAAGGACCGTAATAGTTTAGTGTCTTTGTAAACTCGGAATATAATCTTCTAATCATGGTGAAAGATCTTCAACATCTCCCATAAAGATCTTCCCTTTTTTTTCTTACCTAAAACCATTCTTTATATCCTGGGGAAAAGAAAACATAAAAGGGTGAGCTCAAATGCTCAGTAAGGGTAAACAAAAAATATCAATCACATCATATTCATAAGAACATAACATTTTGGAAATCTTAACCTGCAAAACAGATCATAATATCATAACATGGGATAAATCATAGTAGTGAAATGTAATCCCAATAATCATAACTTATAACATGAAACTTTGTGGCATACACACATAATCATAGAGAATCATTTCTTATTAGTCAAGACTCATTTCCAAGACTATATTAGTGGACAAAGTCCATTTCTGAACCGAGTTCACTCCTCGTTTCAGTCCTGTTTCACTGAACCGGTTTAACCTGCCGTTCCAGCCATGTCTATCTCATGAGATATAAAATCTTTACCCAATGCATTGGAGGGAGATATAGGTCCCACCCATCTCATAATGATACCATTCTTATGTGTGCCACAAAATCAGAAACCATACATCATAGCATAACCCATGTAATAAAAATGGGAATATTAAACATCGTGACATCATAAAACAATTCATATAAGATAAAGGAATTCATAAAAATATAATTCCATCACAACATAATAAAATCAATTTAATAATAGGGATAGAAACAGAACCCTTTATTATCTTATATGGAAAATAATTTTGATAAAACACTTGAACTCCATTCTTGAGGAAAATATCCTTTTTGCTTCAAAAACAATTTTCCTTTCTTAAAATGTCGTACAATTATAAACTAAAAGAAGTTGATTAAAAATAAACTTGAAAACTTGTAAAGGAAGATTCTTGGAAATAATGTTTTAAAAATCCATTCATGCTGTATAAGTTAAAAAAACATTCTTCGTACTTTTGTCGGAAAAGTTAAAAAGTACCTCGTACGAAAAACGATAAAAGACTCCTTTCATATCCTTTACTAAAAACTCACCGAAGGGTAAAATTGCATTTAAAAAATTTTAGGTGGATGGAAATAATATTACATATTGAGGAAACATTGATGTGGATGATAAAATACACCCCAGTAAATGCCAAAGTATAAACAATCTCGGATAAAAATGAGATTGTGATATTTTCCATACCTTAGGTCCGATTTGCTTCGTAAGTGTCCGAACCTCCTGTATAATGATTTAAATAATGTCATTGAATTATTACAGAATCATACTCATTGTTATGATATCATATATGGTTCACTTATGACTTTATATTACCCATTCTTTTGTAAATTCCATGTTAAAGAGCGTTTTGGGTAAAATCGTTTCATTTGTCATCCGTGTTTTGACTTGTAATTATTAATATGATTACTTAGATCATGATTACTTAATTACAGAATATAAAACATGATTTATATATAATATATATTCATAATATACATATATATAATAAATCAGTAAATAGAAATAAATACACCGTTCATGGAGACGGTAGGCCGTACGTACGCATGAACGCTGTTTTCGTTTGCTTATTGAGTTGAATGGAATTAAGTAGATGACATACATATATATACACATAAATCCAATATCATTATTATGTCATATATTTCATGATTACTTATTATATATACTTTATAATCATTCATGAATGGTTAATCATTGAGAATGAATCTCATCGCGTCGTGGAGACGGTATTCCGTACGTACGCAAGAGCGATGATATCGTTCCCATGATCGTGGAATTTTATTGGAGTGTATGTATACTATTACAGAATAAATATCACTTTACAATAATCATATATAGTTATTATTTACACCATTATACCCATCCAAGTAAGGTGGTGGTGGAAAATAGATTACACCACGGTGTGGAGACGGTAATCCGTAGGTACACACGCGCGGTGATTTCGTTTTCCATAGGATGGATAGAAGATGAAATAGAGTTGTTTCATACTTATAATAACATATCAGTATATTAGTGATACTGATGTTATTACTTCATAATGAAACAACCTTAGAAGAAGAAGTGGAAGAAGAAATAAAGGTGAAAGAATCGGTAACGGAAATTACCTCTTCTTTGAAGTGCCTCTTTGAGACCTCCTCTTAGGGTACTAAATTTGGTATTTGAGGAAGACCAGAACCTCTAGGATGTTTCTAGGGAAGTTTAGAAGATAATTTGGCAGAGTTTGGCCGATCTTGAAGGCTCAAAGTGGTGTGAGGAAGAGAGGGAGGGGTACCCTTTTATAAGGGAGGAGAGGGGCACCTTTGGAATAACTAACAATATTATTTTATTATAAAGACAAATTCGGTTTTAAATATCTCAAAATTGATTTATTTCGAAGCTAAGGTGGGGATGGGTCAAAATAATCTGATCCAATAGAATTTAGACAAGTTTAGGTTCCAATTTTAACCTTATCATTTATATTTAACTTTAAGTTAGATAATTTTACTTTTACCGTGTCTTCTTGTTTTCTTACACTATAAGGTTAATAAACTTACTATATCAAGCCAAACGAACCCCAAGTTGTTTAGTATTAATATATATAACCTTATATAAGTAATTTGGCCGAACCTTAGATTTTTAGGAATAACATAACAATTAATTATATAATATTTGTTTTAAAAACTATTTTATGTCAATTTTGACACTATTTAATAATTGATTTTTGTAAAACTCATAATAGAATTATTAGTTCTAAAAAAGTTAATTAAATAAATACTAACATATAATATTAACCTATAAAATTAGTTTAATTCATAAAAAGTCTCAAATTATATTTATTTGGGTATTTATAATATCAATTATTCTAAGTTTTCACTATTATGGTAATTATTGCATCATCATTGTGTCATAAATAAATTAATTTATTTAATGTCTAAAAATTATAAATAAAATATCATTATGTAGGAAATCTTATTATCTTTATAATGAATATTTACAATCTAATTTATCTTATGTATAACCCTATATTAAAAATGTTGTAGTAAATAAACTTTGATTTTAACTCTTTTAACTCTTCTTTGAATTAAATAATAATAAATGTCCTAATCTAATACAAGTGGGCCTAAATGGTCATATTTTATTCCTAAGGTTGTTTTTGGTCGAATTACATTTATCCAATAGAATTTTGACATGTTTTAGGATAATAATAATATCATTTTTACCCTTAATTACCCTATTTACTTTTAACCGTGGTAAAAAAAAGTAAAAAGTTACTATTCAACAAAAATTATTTTCATCTCATTGAACCACATTTTACTTACTGACATCAACTGTGTCTCTCTGATTTTTGAAATTCCACTCACAGAAGTGGTAAAATTAAGTTTTATGAAAAATTCATTTTTTTAACTACCACTTAGTGGTTTCACTATTCATCAAAAAATGAATGTTTCCAGAAAAATACCAAAAATTAGGCCTAAGATATATTTGATATTATGAATTGAAAAATAATGTCTATTTTACCAAATTCAAAACATATAAGTTGCATTAATTAATTTAAAAATTAATTCCCTTCGTCAAAACAAATAGCGTGTTCTTAAGAGATAATAATTATCAAAAGATTGACATTTGTTTATGTCTGGTTTAAATGTGAAATTACATCCAATGACCAACATTGTATTAAATTGTAAAAATATATTCTAAATATACTTTAAAACCACTCAAATTAATAATTTATTACTATTAATTATTTCGATTAAAAAGGTTGTTTTTAATTAAAATTTAGTAATTTTCACTATTCATCAGAAAATGAAAGTTATCCGAAAAGTACCAAAATTTCACCCTAAGCTAATTTTGATATTCCGAATCCAAAAATGAAGTCCATTTTGAAAAATAAAATATAAAAAATTTCAAAAAGTGGTTATTACTATTCATAATAGCTAGTTTTAATAATATTTTAATAGCATATCGTTGTTTAGTGAAACTCGGTATTGTGTACTACACACGCTATCGAGGAAGGTCGAGATTACGTGTAATGCAAGGCAATTCAAGGATGCATGTTGTGAAAGATCCTTTTGGTGTAGCGTACAACAGAAGAAATTAATGAAATTAAAAAGAATATTTTTCATAAAATCTCGGGGTGTTAAATTCTACCCCCCTTAAAATGAATTTCGCCCTCGAAATTCGTCGGGGTTATAAATGGTTTACTACTCGAAAGTTTCTTTAATAGAAACCCATATCGTAAAAAGGAATACCAAAACCAATCTTTAAAAACAAAAGTATGAAATGTAATGATTACCCAAATAAACTAATCATTGGGTTTCCACATAGGTGGAAATATGGATATGGAAGATAAATCTAACCATCATGTTCTGATGGAGAGTGGTAGAGAACATGGCTATGGAAAAGCCAGAAATCACAAAGCCATAAATTTGTGATGGTCTAAGGTACCATCTGATTCATCATATATAAGAGCACTAGGACAACTTTTTTGGTTTCCAAGATCATTTCCCTAAAGTTGAAGAATTTGAATTAGAATAAATACTTACTTTTTTTTTGTACAATCCCACTGTTTTTCATGCCTTGAACAATTTCCACTTCATCTCTTAAAGAAATTAAGTTGAATTTTTTTATTCGTGAAGTGTTAGCAGATCATGTGATAGAATGACGGGTCATTCCATCTGTCTCAAACAAAAGGTTAGCAAAAGTTATTAAATATACATAAGTCGATCTATAGTGATATTAATCATATACGGTTTCTAAAATGGACTTATACTTATTATATCATAATAAAACTAGTTTCTACTAAACAGGGACTTCTTGTAGGCCAGTGGTAGGCGATAAAGGTGAGTCGCACTTCGGTTGTGGGTTCGATTCCCACAGCCTTGTCCGACGCGATGGGCTGTCGCCCATCCTGCAGGTTGTCCTTTTTCTAAAACTAAATTACTATAACATCCCATAAATAATATCAAAAAAATTTCTATCCAAACTTATGTCCAACATAATCCATTCCAATATTTAGTCTTATCTAAAATACTTCGGTCCAAGCTCATAGTACAAAGAAAATTATTACTTGAAATGTCACATAACAATCAAGTGAATGCCATCATTTATCCCCCATATATTATAAGATATATCTTGTTGGTCAAATTACAAACATGTGAATACCTTAATCATGTATTCTCTTGAAGAATGAATACCCATTAATTGAACCATAGTGAAAACATGAATGCAGTCAAAAGTTAACTCTTTCCACATACCAAAATCCAAAAATTCTATATACTCAAACCATGATATAACCTTCTCCTTATATCAGTCATGAGCTCATGAATACGGTCAAACATTTCATTTTCTCGTTTTCCTTTCATTATGCGCATATCACCTTTTTTTCCAAAAATATCTCAATCACATTCTATGGTTACTGGTACCATTTAAAACCACAATAGACCAATACATAAATATTCCAATATTCCACGATACTATATACAACATTATTTTGGAATCCCATAACATAAACACTTAATCATTCCACCACATCGTTGTCATATTCAACATCGCCAATAGTGATCGCATGTGACTTCCCTTTGTCCTTTGCCTTAAGTGGTTGCTCATGTCGATCATCATTAACCCTTGGATTAGAGCATTGATTAGCATAATTCCCCATTTCATTTCACTTGAAGCATTGAAGTGTTGTTGGTGCATTCTCTGCAGTCTTTTTTTTATTCACACCATTAGAAACCCTTTTTCCATTACTTCGACACTCAGCTGCTCTATGACCTTCTTTTCCACACTTAAAACATTTTATAGTCCCTTTAAGACAATCTCCACCATTCTTATTTGTACACTTTGAGCATAAGGAAACATTCATCTTCTTTTCACCATTATTCTGAGATTTCTCCTTGAACTCCATATTTCGTTTCTTTTCAAAACCATGAGATGAATATGTAACACCAACTTCCATTTCTACCTTAATATCACAGTGCACAATTTATTCATAGCTACTGAAGTCTCTTATAGCTAATTCCCTTCGAAGATTTGGTTTTAAGCCACTGAAGAATCGATCAGCTTTACTTTCAAGTTGGATGATAAATCCAGATGCATACCTTGCAAGCCTTGTAAAATTCGCTTCGTATACACCAACAGATTCATCATACTTTTTCTTTAGTTCAAGAAACTCCTTCTTCATCTTTGTTCGAAGAATACGAGGGAAGTACTTATTGAAAAATAAGTTCTTGAACTCATCCCATTCCATTGACTCAATTTCATCTCTTGGCCTCGTATTCTTGATAAGATTCCACCATTGATCAGCTTCACCTTCCAAACGATATAATGCTAAGATGACTTTATCATGTTTAGAACATTGAAGAATTGAAAAAATCTTTTCAGTGGTACTGATCCATTGTTCAGCAACAAGTGGATCAGAAGACCCACTGAAAGAAGGTGGACGTTGCCTCATGAAGGACTCAATAGAATATTGTTCCCTTCTCTGCTCATTTGGAAGTCCAGAATGATTAATATCTTGTGTAAGTATAGAAATAAGATTTTACACTCCATCTCCCATAACATTTGTTTGTTCAGGAGGACAATCGTTGCATTGTCCATTGCATTGATCAACACGGTTCCTTCGGGTTCCAGCCATCGTCTAAAACCCAAAAAGAATAGTGTGAGAGGCAAAAATCATGCTAGGGAAAACAACATAATGAAGGGGGAGTACCTTCAATATCTAACATCTTAGGTTACCGTAATTCTAGTACTATAACCTATACTTATACTTAACTTTAGGGACATCCCTAGACATACCTTAGAAATATCTCTAGGGATCTCACTAAAGTTATCACATCCTAGTTTCCAAAGGTTGACTAAACCTTTCCTTTGATACCAACTATATCGGTTTGGAATTACTTCCAGTGGATTATAATTGATAACTATCAGGGCACTCACTGGGCAGCTACACCCCCTGGGTGGGACACACCACCATCCCCAGTGGCAGACATTTCCTCATGAAGCCCTTGGGCGGAGAGCCATGCTTCGTCCAACGCTCACATGTGAGAGTTCCCAAGGATCGGATACATTCCTACCTCCTTTGCCTCTGATACCAACTGTAGAGACCCTAAGCTTGACGTACATGGACATTAAATTACTTTTTCAAAATACTTAGTACATTACAAAAACACACACACAAGGACCATAATAGTTTAGTGTCTTTGGAAACTCGGAATATAATCTTCTAATCGTGGTGAATGATCTTCAACATATCCCATAAAGATCTTCCCTTTTTTTTCTTACCTAAAACATTTATTTATATCCTAGGGAAAAGAAAACATAAAAGGGTGAGCTCAAAAGCTCAGTAAGGGTAAACAAAAAAAATATCAATCACATCATATTCATAAGAACATAACATTTTGGAAATCTTAACCTGCAAAACAGATCATAATATCATAACATGGGATAAATCATAGCAATGAAATGTAATCCCAATAATCATAACTTATAACATGAAACTTTTTGGCATATACACATAATCATAGAGAATTATTTCTTATTAGTCAAGACTCATTTCCAAGACTATCTTAGTGGACAAAGTCCATTTCTGAACCGAGTTCACTCCTCGTTTCAGTCCTGTTTCACTGAACCGGTTTAACCTGCCGTTCCAGGCATGTCTATATCATGAGATATAAAATCTTTACCCAATTCATTGGAGGTAGATATAGGTCCCACCCATCTCATAATGATACCATTCTTATGTGTGCCACAAAATCAGAAACCATACATCATAGCATAACCCATGTAATAAAAATGGGAATCTTAAACATCGTGACATCATAAAACAATTCATATAAGATAAAGGAATTCATAAAAATATAATTCCATCACAACATAATAAAATCAATGTAATAATAGGGATAGAAACAGAACCCTTTATTATCTTAGATGGAAAATAATTTTGATAAAACACTTGAACTCCGTTCTTGAGGAAAATATCCTTTCTGCTTCAAAAACACTTTTCCTTTCTTAACATGTCGTACAATTCTAAACTAAAAGAAGTTGATTAAAAATAAACTTGAAAACTTGTAAAGGAAGATTCTTGGAAATAATTTTTTAAAAATCTATTCATGCCGTATAAGTTAAAAAAACATTCTTCGTACTTTTGTCGGAAAAGTCAAAAAGTACCTCGTATGAAAAACGACAAAAGATTCCTTTCATATACTTTACTAAAAACTCACTGAAGGGTAAAATTGTATTTAAACAATTGTAGGTGGATGGAAATAATATTACATATTGAGGAAACATGGATGTGGATGATAAAATACACCCTAGTAAATTCCAAAGTATAAACAATCTCGGATAAAAATGAGATTGTGATATTTTCCTTACCTTAGGTCCGATTTGCTTCGTAAGTGTCCGAACCTCCTGTATAATGATTTAAATAATGTCATTGAATTATTCCAGAATCATACTCATTGTTATTATATCATATATGGTTCACTTATGACTTTATATTTCCTATTCTTTTGTAAATTCCATGTTAAAGAGCGTTTTGGGTAAAATCATTTCATTTATCATCCGTGTTTTGACTTGTAATTATTCATATGATTACTTAGATCATGATTACTTAATTACATAATATAAAACATGATTTATATATAATATATATTCATAATATACATATATATAATAAATCAGTAAATGGAAAGAAATACACCGTTCATGGAGACGGTAGGCCGTACGTACGCATGAACGCTGTTTTCGTTTCCTTATTGAGTTGAATGGAATTAAGTAGATGACATACATATATATACACATAAATCCAGTATCATTATTATTTCATATATTTCATGATTACTTATTATATATACTTTATAATCATTCATGAATGGTTAATCATTGAGAATGAATCTCATCGCGTCGTGGAGACGGTATTCCGTACGTACGCACGAGCGATGATATCGTTCCCATGATCGTGAAATTTTATTAGAGTGTATGTATACTATTACAGAATAAATATAACTTTACAATAATCATATATAGTTATTATTTACACCATTATACCCATCCAAGTAAGGTGGTGGTGGAAAATAGATTACACCACGGCGTGGAGACGGTATTCCGTACGTACGCACGCGTGGTGATTTTGTTTTCCGTAGGATGGATAGATGGTGAAATAGGGTTGTTTCATACTTATAATAACATATCAGTATATTAGTGATACTTATGTTATTACTTCATAATGAAACAACCTTAGAAGAAGAAGTGGAAGAAGAAATAAAGGTGAAAGAATCGGTAACGAAAATTACCTCTTCTTTGAAGTACCTCTTTGAGACCTCCTCTTAGGGCACTAAATTTGGTCTTTGAGGAAGACCATAACCTCTAGGATGTTTCTAGGGAAGTGGAGAAGATAATTTTTCAGAGTTTGGACGAGATTTAAGGCTCAAAGTGGTGTGAGGAAGAGAAGGAGGGGGTGCCCTTTTATAAGGGAGGAGAGGGGCACCTTTGGAATAACTAAAAAAATTATTTTATTATAAAGCCAAATTCGGTTTTAAATAGCTCCAAATTGATTTATTTAGAAGATAAGGTGGGTATGGGTCGAAATAATCTCATCCAATAGAATTTAGAGAAGTTTAGGTTCCTATTTTAACCTTATCATTTATATTTAAATTTAAGTTAGATAATTTTACTTTTACCGTGTCTTCTTGTTTTCTTACACTATAAGGTTAATAAACTTACTATATCAAGCCAAACGAACCCCAATTTGTTTATTATTAATATATATAACCTTATATAAGTCATTTGTCCGAACCTAAGATTTTTAGGAATAACATAACAATTAATAATATAATATTTGTTTTAAAAACTATTTTATGTCAATTTTGACACTATTTAATAATTGATTTTTTTGAAACTCATAACAGAATTATTAGTTAGAAAAAAGTTAATTAAATCAATACTAACATGTAATATTAACCTATAAAATTAGTGTAATTCATAAAAAGTCTCAAATTATATTTATTTGGGTATTTATAATATAAATTATTCTAATTTTCACTATTATGGTAATTACTGCATCATCATTGTGTTATAAATAAATTAATTTATTTAATGTCTAAAAATTATAAATAAAATATCATTATGTAGGAAAGAGTATTATATTTCTAATGAATATTTAAAATCGAATTTATCTTATGTATAACCCTATATTAAAAATGTTTTAGTAAATAAACTTTGATTTTAACTCTTTTAACTCTTCTTTGAATTAAATAATAATAAATGTCCTAATCTAATCCAAGTGGGCCTAAATGGTCATATTTTATTCCTAAGGTTGTTTTTGGTCGAATTACACTTATACAATAGAATTAGGAC
This sequence comes from Viscum album, assembly GCA_963277665.1. Classification (NCBI taxonomy): domain Eukaryota; kingdom Viridiplantae; phylum Streptophyta; class Magnoliopsida; order Santalales; family Viscaceae; genus Viscum; species Viscum album. The sequence goes on along the minus strand of OY728153.1, from coordinate 2,050,154,121 downwards.
ATGCTTTAGGGTAATAATAATATCATATTTACCCTTAATTACCCTATTTACTTTTAACCGTGGTAAACAAAAGTAAAAAAGTTACTATTCACCAAAAATTATTTTCATATTATTGACCACATTTTACTTACTGACATCAACTGTGTCTCTTGTATTTTTGAAATTCCACTCACAGATCGGTAAAATTATGTTTTATGAAAAGTTCATTTTTTTAACTACCACTTAGTGGTTTCACTATTCATCAAAAAATGAAAGTTTCCAGAAAAATACCAAAAATTAGGCCTAAGCTATATTTGATATTATGAATTTAAAGATGGTGTCTATTTTACCAAATTCAAAACATATCAGTTGCATTAATTAATTTAAAAATTAATTCCCGTCGTCAAAACAAATAGCGTGTTCTTAAGAGATAATAACTATCAAAAGATTGACATTTGTTTATGTTTGGTTTAAATGTGAAATTACATCCAATGACCAACATTGTATTAAATTGTAAAAATATATTCTAAATATACTTTTAAACCACTAAAATTAATAATTTATCACTATTAATTATTTCGATTAAAAAGGTTATTTTTAATTAAAATTTAGTAATTTTCCATATTCATTAGAAAATGAAAGTTATTCGAAATGTACCAAAATTTCACCCTAAGATAATTTTGATATTCTGAATCCAAAAATGAAGTCCATTTTGAAAAATAAAATTTACAAAATTTCAAAAAGTGGTTATTACTATTCATAACATCTAGTTTTAATAATATTTTAATAGCATATCGTTGTTTAGTGAAACTCGGTATTGCGTACAACACACGCTATCGAGGAAGGCCGTGATTACGTGTAATGCAAGGAAAGTCAAGGATGCGTGTTGTGAAAGATCCTTTTGGTGTAGCATACAACAGAAGAAATTAATGAAATTAAAAAGAATATTTTTCATAAAATCTCTGGGTGTTACAGGATCTCATCCCCTCCTGCCATATAACTAGGAAGATGGTCGTCACCTACTGTAAGGACCCAAACCCAGTTTCCTGAAGATGGTGCATTATTTTATTATATTATAATATAAACAAGGAATATGTATCCTGAAGGACTGAGTAGTTTAGTATATTTAGAAATAATATACATACATAAGTTCAAAATTACAACTTGAAATTAAATATAACACATATGTTTTGTTGGGAACATCCACAACTGTAAGTTTATCCTTATAAGTTACTCATAATAAACTTCTTCATGTACTAAGAAAATGAAACATAAGAAATGGGTGATATAAAATTCTAAGTAGGGTAAGAAATACAGTTGATGATATCATAAACATGAACATTAGTCATGGTGGATTACTAAAAACAAATGCCTTTAAAAATAAACTTAAATACATTATGAGTGGAATAAGAGATGAATAAATAGTGGCATACTAAAACATAATCATAGGTATTTTACTAGTCAAATAACCACAGGAATTATCAATACAATTTTCATAATGAGGGAATTCATAATATGAGACATCATAACCATTATGTCAAGTCCACGTGCCAAGATTATAAATATCCATTTTGTCAAGTCCTCGTGCCAAGACCATAGTTTGTCTCATGAGACCTACTGATGCACCGAGGGGCTATAGAGGGCCCCACCCGACACTTACTAATTCCAATGAATTATTCATATGAATGGGAATAAACATAAATAACATATACATTCATATTGAAACTAATGTATGAAATGTAAATAACATTCCCTAAACATTAAGCATAAACAACTAACCATTCAGAGTAAATTGGTGAATGGTTTTAATATTTCACATCCATAATCAAACTAATCATAAACCATTCAATTAAATATGGTAGATGATATCATAATATATTAATCACAACAATACATAATAATAAACAATAGTGTTTAAATGGATGAATATACTCATATAAAATCATCAGGTAATTTTTGAGAGAAATAATCTTATACTTTGAAAAGAAGCGTTATTTTGGAAAAATATTTGTATAAAACCATAAGTTAAGTAAGATATAATTTTGATAATAAAATTAGTTATATTATAAATATAATGGTTTTCAAAAATATATTATATAGTTCCCCTGAAAATAGGTAAGAATTTGAGAAATTCCCTTGAATGGGGCTTGTATTACGAGAAGAAATTTTTAAAAGATCATTTTAAAACATATAACTACCCATAAATGAAAGTAAGATTATATTTTGTATACATATATATAACATTATCACATAATATATGAGGATTAAATTTTAATAAATAATAATTTAATTGGTGTAAGTAGAGAATAAGAGTAACCCAAATAAAAGTGGAGGTTCGGGTAGAAAACCCTTACCTTAAGTCTGAAGGTGTTCCCCACTTGCTCTTAGTGACCTGAATAATAAAATTTAGGTTAATAAATTAATGATTCCAGAAAATACTATACATATAATTGATTTATTATAACCTTATTTGATTGATTCATGGCCTTTTTATGGGTTAATAGATTCAATTTCATTGTTTGGGAGTGTTTTCTTCCTTAGTTTTCATGATCTGTTTACTTATATTCATGTATAGATAAACATGTAGAATGAGAACGGTTGTCCAGAATAGAAGTTGTATGTTATTAGTGAACAAATAGAAGATTACATGGTCATAAAATTTGATTGTTTATTGTGAGTGAAGATGAATCACTATATAAAACTTTAATGATAATTGTTTGGGTTAATTGGTGGTTCTTGATCACAACAAACTCATTTTGATTTATAAATTAATATCATGTGAACAAAAGAATTATAGAACCTTAAATAATTTATAATACATATATTATAGTATGTTTTAACAATCACAATATTTTTATTACCAAAATTGAATACAGTAATAGAAATTGAAAACCCATCGTCCTTGAATATGATAAATTAGCACATCTCGGATGGTGTTTTCATTTTTAGAATAAAGAAGGGGAAAGGAGAGATGATGAATAATTATTAATTTATCAGAAAAAAATTCTAGTTTATGTAAGGTACTAAATTCATCACAACATTTGGATGAAATTAGGTGAGGAAATAAAAATAAAAGAAATGATCTTGAAATAAAAGAAAAGAAAAGAGGAATTTACCTCTTGAAGTAATCTTCCCTGAGAGCCTCTTTAGGGGAGAGGTTTTGGTATTTTTATAAGACCAATGGATTATGGAAGCGGGGGAGGATACTAGGAGGATATTTGGGCAGAATTTAGACAATGCACAAGGCTTGAGAGGAGTGAAGAGAAGAGGGAGTGGGGGGGGGGGGGGGTTATAGTGGAGGAGAGGAGGGATTTCTCATTATTTTACGCATTATCATATTATTTTTCCAAAGAAAAACAAAAGTATTGATTTTTGTGACCAATAATAGTAATATGTGCTTTTGAGTTTGAACCAAGTGGTCTTACATCATCCTTACATCATCTATGACTCAATAAATCATGTATTTATCGTAAATTATTGTATTTTACTATTCACATAAAATTAAAGTATTTTAGAAAAATACCAAAAATTCACCTCAACCATTTTTCGACATGTAGAATTTAAAAATGAAATCCATTTTTTGAAAATAATTTTCTAAATATTTTTAATTTAATTTTTAAATAAAATCATAATTTATTCAAAAAAACAACCTTAAAACTATAAATCGTTTTATAACACATTGAAAAATTAATCAAGGTCCCATAAAATTATCTTATAACCATAAGAAAATAAAATAAAAATTTATTATTATATTTTATGAAAATGAATTTCCCTTTTAAATTATTAAATTAATCATAAAATTGTAATTAAAATATTTATTACATACAAAAATACCAATACTTATACTATGATCATTTCTTCACTTATAATATGTCAAAATTGTATTTATAAATTCATGGGTAAAGTTTATATTTTTTTGATTTACTATTCATTACTGTTCATTATTATTAATAAGGCTATGTTACTATTCATAATGGTATGTTACTATTCATAAAACTAAGTTGATTCGATTAGACTCTAAATATCTTACTGAACGCAACTGTGTATGTCAGTTTTTCAAAATTAAAATCATAGAAGTGGAAGAATTATGTTTACTATATAGGTTATGAAAAAGTGGTGTTTGTAGTGACTTAATGTTTTGTGCATTCAGTATTAAATTTATTTTAAAAATCTTAGGGTGTTACATTATCCCCTCCTTGGAAAAAATTCATCCTCAAAATTACCAGATAATTACCTCACAAAAATATTTGGGTAGTTATTAATCATAAGCTCATCAGGATCCCATGTTGGCTCTTCAATTTTATGATTTTTCCATACTATCTTTACCAGAATAGTCATCTAATTCCTTAACACTTGTTCTTTAGTGTCTAGAATCCGGATAGCCTCTTTACAGTAAGATAGGTCAGGTTCTAATTCTATACCTTCAGAAGTGAGGACATACATTGGAACACATTGTAATAAGACATGGAACACATTTTATACTTTAGACATGCAAGGTGGCATATCCAAACTATATGCAATAGCTCAAATTCTCCCTAGAATTTAAAAAGTACCTATGTACCTAGGGATAAGTTTTCCTTTATTCCCAAATCTTATAAGACCCTTCCATGTAGATACTTTTAAGAAAACATGATCTCCCACTTGAAATTACAAATCCTTCCATCAATTATCAGCCAAGATTTTTTGTCTTCTTTGAGCTGGTTTGATATGGACTTGAATAGTCTTTACTTTCACTATTGTTTCCTTCATAATCTTTGGGCCCACTAGCTTCCTTTCACCAACTTCATCACAACATGTTGGTGTAAGACATCTCTTTCCATACAATGTTTCATATGGTTCCATTTGAATACTAGAATGGAAACTATTATTGTAGGAAAGCTCTAATAAGGATAAATACTGATCCCACATACCTTGAAAGTCAAGAGAGTATGATCTCACCATGTCTTCTAAAGTTTGGATCATTCTTTCTGATTTCCCAGCAGTTTGAGCATGATAAGAAGTACTCAAACGAAGCTGAGTATCTAAAGATTTCTAAAGACTTTTCCAAAATTTTGATGTAAAATGTAGATTTTTATTAGACATTATTGAAATTGGTGCTCCATGAAGTATTAAAACTTAATTGATATAAAATCATGCATGCCGTTCTAGTGGAAAATACTTCCTTATATCAAGGAAATGTACATATTTTGTAAGTTGGTCCAAAATTACCCATATTGCATCATTATTTCTTGGAGTTTTGGGTAATCCAGTGAAAAAATCCATGGTGATGTCATCCCATTTCAATATAGGAATAGGTATATGTTGTCTGAATCCTCTAGGATTTTGTCTTTCTACCTTCACTTGTTGATAGACTAAACATCTTGATACATAATCAACAGTCTTCTGCTTCATGATGTCTCACCAGAAATGTTCTTTCAAATCTCTATACATTTTAGTGCTACCAGAGTGTATAGAGATATTCAATCTATGAGAATCATCCAATAACTCCCTTTTTCACTCGGTTATAAAGGTAACACATAGCCTCTTCCCAAATATCAGAATTCCATCTTCATATACAATGTCAGCCAACTTTGCATATTTCATAGAATTAATTTTATTTTGAAGGTTCTCATCATCAGGATGAGAGATTTTAATCCTTTATAATAAAGATGGTTGGGAAACTAATTAGAAAAGTAATGATGTTTCACCTTCTTTGATAATTCCCATGTCTATCCTTATTAGATCCCTGAACACATGATCTCTTCTAATACTCATTTTTTTAAAACTCCATGATCCTTCCTACTAAATTCATCAGCTACCTTATTTTCCTTTCTTGGGTGACAATGTATGGAACAATCCTAATCCTTGAGTAGTTCAATCTATTGCTGTTGCCTCACGTTGAGTTCTTTCTATGAGAAGATATACTTTAGATTCTTGTGATCAGTATATATCTCACATCTTTCACCATAGAGATAGCATCTCCATGTTTTTAGATCAAAGATCCAAAAAACTAACTAAATATATTGAGTAGGATAGTTTTGTTCATGAATTTTTAACTGCCTTGATGCATAGGCAATAAATATATCATTCAACATAAGTACACAACCAATTCCTTTCTTTGATGCATCACTATGGATCACAAACCCATTATTCCCTAATGGTAGAGTTAGGATCAGAGCATTCACTAATATCCTCTTAAATTCTTTGAAACAGTCCTTACATTAGTTTTTCCATACAAACTTAACCCCTTTATGTGTAATCAGGGTCATTGGGTTGGCTAAATGGGTGAAGTTCTGAACGAAACGCTGATAATAACCTGCTAAACCAATAAAACTACATAACTCAGTTATGATCATTAGAGTAGGCCATTCTTGAACAACCTTTTTCTAAGTAGGATAGACAGATATTCCATCCTTATAGACAATGTGGCTAATAAAGGAAACCTATTGAAGACAAAATTCACACTTTCTAAACTTCTCATATAATTCATTTCTTCTAAGAGTCTTCATAATAGTGAACAAGTGATTTTCATGATGTTCATAGATTTTGGAGTATACCAAGATATCATAAATAAATACTACCACAAAGTTATCAAGATATTCTTTGAAAACTCTATTCATTAGATCGATGAAAATAGAGGGTGAATTAGTGAGTCCAAAAGGCATTACTGTAAACCCATAATGCCCTACCTTGTTTGAAACACTGTCTTTGGAATGTATTCCTTCCTTACTAGCAACTGATGGTATCCATATCAAAGGTTAATCTTTGAAAAATATTGGGCTCCATGAAGTTGATCAAATAAATCATCAATGTTAGGTAGAGGATACTTGTTCTTTATTGTTATAGCATTGATCTCCCTATAGTCAATGCACAACCTCATAAATCCATCTCTATTTTTAATGAAAAGGACAGGGGATTTCCATGGAGAAACACTAGGGTGGATGAATCCTTTATGACTCAATTCCTCTAGTTGTTTCTTTAATTATATTAATTCCATAGTGGCCATTCTATAAAGGGTCATTGATATGGGCCTTGAATCAAGAATTAAGTTAATGGAAAACTCAATTTCCTACTCTGGAGGATGTCTAGGTAAATCCCTTGGAAATACATCAACATATCCTTTCACAATAGGTACATCCTCTATTTCAAAATTATTTTCCTCACCCATAGTTATTATATTCCATTCCTCCCCAATAATTGAATTCTATAGAGCTACCCATGGTGGATCTAGATAAGAATTATTTGGTGAGGTTTCTGCTCTGAAGATAAGGGATTCAATACCTTTCTCAAAAATCATAACTCCCCACTTCTTACAATAGATATTAAATCATATCATGAAATACAAATCATACCAATGATTATATAAACGTTAGTCATGGGTATGATGATAAGGTTAGCAACTAAAGAACATTTATGTGTCATGAGGGGGACTTATTGACACATCTTTATTGCAATGATACATACCATAGGAGTTCTGACTAAAAAAACCTTTATTAAATAAAATTAAACATGTTTAATTTTCTTGGAAAATTGGAAATATATAAATGAATGCGATGATCAAGAATCAAATAAAGCATTGGATAATTTCAAGGAAACAATTAAAGTAACTATCACCATATCATTAGGAACTTCAATCTCAACAGTTTTGACTGCATAAGATTGGCCTTGCTCCCTTGACCTTATTTGGGGAACATTTCCCTGAAGCTTAGGACATTCATGTTCATAATGTCCCATATATTTACAACTATAGCCTTGAAAAATGGTTGTTTCTTTCTTCCCTTGAAATCACGATATTTGTGTCCTTTTTATCCAAAGTTGCAATAGACTCCCGTTCCCTTTAGGTCAGTTCTAGGGTGTTTCTTCCCACAATTACTGTAGGGTGGAAGGTCAAATCTTCCCTTATTTTCCCATTTCCTCATTTCCTTTTCCAGAGTTTTTAGTAGACCTATTATTCTATTTCTGTCCTTTAAATTCATAAGACTTAGAAAATTATTTTTATATCTTGATAATGCATGATACTATATCTTCATATGATGAGAAATTTTGGGAGACTAGTGCCCTTTAGAAGAATGGTTTTAAACCATCATAGAATTGTTCAATATTCCTCCTTGGATTACGTATGTTGTTTGCAATATGCCTTTCTAGCCTTGTAAAGTTGGTTACATACTTGGAAACATTTTCATCCTCTTTCTTCCACAGATTCAAGAATCACCTTTCCATATCCGCTCGTTGTTCGTGGGGAAAATATTTTTCTAGGAAGATTTACTTAAAATCCCTCCATTCCATATCTTCTATTTCTTCCCCCTCCTTTGTGTTTTGGATTAACAACCACCATTGATCCTCATATCCTGATAGATGATAAACTACCATGTCAACCTTCTCCCTTTCATTACATCCCAAAGTGAGAAATATCTTCTCTAGGGAACTTATCCACTGCTCATCTAGAAACAGGTTTGTTGTCCCTTTGAATGATGGAGGTTGTTGTCGCATACATCGATCCAACATAGATCCTCCACATTGTGGATCAGGATGCTCCAAATGGGTAAGGTTATTGTTCATAACCTTAGTTATTTTTCCCAGTATAGTTATAAGTTTCTCAGCACCAGTCGTAGCTCTAGAGCCAACATTATTATCTTGCATCAGATGGAAATCCCTACATGGGATATGCATGTTCATGTAGTTTCCATTTCTTCCACTAGGATCCATTTTTAGATAATGGAATACACTATATTAGGTGATAAATCATAATTTATAATCTCAAATTAGAAAAATACTTAGTATAAATTGAAATCATATGCATGGCTAATCCCATAATCACAAACATGTTTTCTTTGAGAAAAAATTTACATTTAAATACTTCATAATGGATTGTAAAGAAAATGAAAATTGTCCTAATAATATCCCCTGGGAGTGTTAAACAAGGTGTGTATTAAGGCCCATTGTCGTGTACTAGGATACCCTAGGTCAAGCCTGAAACTCATTGTCAGAGTTTTCACTCCTAGTTACATCTCTCCCAGAACCATGTCCACTTGTAGTATTCAGAGAGGGATGTATTTTCTAGAAAGATCCACATAATCTATTCCTTACCAAGAATCCCATATATTATTGTATGTTTATCCTCAAATACTATCTTAGAGTTTTCCCCTAATCTATGTTTTCCAAATCTAGTTTCCAAGTTTTCTATTAAACTTCCTTTAGTACCAACTCTAAAGACCTGACCCCCGTTGCCTGGAGATGGTGCCTTATTTTTTACATTGGAATATTTTTTCCTCTAGAATTGGGGATGATATCATTGATTTAAGATTCAAACATTCCAAACGGTTTCTAACAGGTATATTCGTAGAACTGGAAACATCCAATGATTCCATATCCATTTGAACCTACTTTCCAAAGGTAGGAATTCATTAGTTGTGAACTAATGAGGTTTAGGAATTTGCATTGGTCGAGAGGATGGGAGGTCGGACTCATCACACCTTTTTGAGGGGAATTATTGTCTACTCCGGGAATCTCTTTATAGATTTAAGTTATGTTCCGGAATCCTTATTACATTACCAAGTATAAAATGAGCTCTCCTTTAGATCTGATAATAAATGATTGATATGTACGAAATTTAGAGAATCTTTTATATGTATTCAAGGTTCTTCATCGATAGAGAATCATCTGTATTTGTTAGAGATTCTTAGTCAATGGTATCCTTCAATACATAAAAATCTCATGGTCATTATGATGACCATACTAGTTTTAAAGCCACTCAGTGGGTCACTTGAAGTTTATTGTCATTCAGAAGGACATTGATTATTTCAGAGTTGAGATCATACCCAAAGATGGGCTACCTATGTATCCTTTGTTGTGGAAAAATAAATCAGAACCCACGTAGTTCGAGTAAGGGATTATGATATTTTATGCATGATTGGTGGCTCAAAGAAAAATTTCATGATTAATTTTACACTCTAAGCTCACGTGAGTCATGATCGATGTGAGAAACAAGAGGTATTGGTGAAACCAGAAAATTGTGCCATGCAATGATGTGGGGCTTATGTATGCATTACTGCCCAAATAGATGAGGATTAAGATTTACTTCAGGGAAGAAATCCATGAACAGGGTCCATAAAGGTATATGTGCTTCATGGAGATTTGGATACTCTAATCATGGGGCTTACTCCTAAGGAAGATGCCCAAATTAGGAGGGGACTTATGATTGGGTTTTACTCCTGAGAAGGAAGCCCATATCAAAAGGAATTATAACTGGTCAAGATAAATTAAGACTGGGGATTACTCCTAAAAAGGAGGCCTAGTTTAAAAGGGATTTGAAAAATGGGGATTAACTCCTAAGGAGGAGGCCCAGGTTAAGGGAATTTTAGAATTAAGAGACTTGGGGCTTACTCCTGAAAAGGATGCCCATATTTGAGACTGGGGCTTACTCCTGAAAAGGAATCCCAGGTTAAGAGAATTAAGACTGGGGCTTAATCCTGAGGAGGATGCCCATATTTGGGAACTTAGGGCTTACTCCTAAGGAGGATGCCCATATTAATGAAAATTTGGACTGCGACTTACTCCTGAAAAGAAGGCCCAGGTTAAGAGAATTGTGGTTGGGGCTTACTCTTGAGGAGGATTCCCATATTTGGGAACTTTAAGACTGGGGCTTACTCCTAAGGAGGATGCCCAGATTAGGGGACTTAGGGCTTACTCCAGAAAAGGATGCCAAAATTAATGAGGACTTGGACTGGGGATTACTCCTGAAAAGGAGGCCCAGGTTAATGAGAATTTGGACTGGGGCTTACTTCTGAAAAGGAGGCCCAGGTTAAGGATTATATCATCTTAAAGGATGAGGTTGAATGAATTAACTCTCTAAATTTAGTGACATAAATATGTGTAAATCACTAGGTTTTGAGAGATGTTCCACGGAATTCCTTTAAGATAAGGATGTAAATCAAGAAAACATGCCATAAATGGCTTTAAAGAGTGTCTTGAAGACTGAATCTTGAAGAGGAGAGGTGGAATGGCATAAGAGGGGTTAACTGGATAGGAAGGGCACCAAAAAATAGAAAGGGTGCGCAAGTCCTGGCAGGTGTGCAGGTACTGCGTGGGCGCGCAAGTACTGGTCGCGTAGGTATACCTGCGTGGCACATGGGTACTTGCGTGACTAATAACCAGTAGGGTAATACTTGGGCGATCCTTGATCAAAGCCTTTAGAATTACCCCGTGGTACTTCCAAAAGAGTGGCGTGCAAGTTTCAATGAGTAGTTAAGGAGGCGCGCAAGTGTGTCCATTTCCCTTAAGGGTAAAACACTTAGGTGCACAAGTGTTAGTGAATTCTAACACTTATACCTTATTCCTCTTGTTTAGAACTTCCATTCTAGGTAAAGAATTACCTTAGAAGTGTTTAAAAGACTTGAAGAAGAGACTTGGGTGTTTAGAACTCTGTATCTGAATTCTGGAAAAATTCCTCTCGAAATGGGGGGCCCACCGGGGGTATTTATAGGCTGGAGAAGACCCTAGGTGGTTTTAAAAGAGGGATCACAAGTCACTTGTGTGACCATTAGGTGGCACACAAGTATACTTGCACGACAGTGAGGGAACTTGCGCGGTGCATGTGCATTTGAAGCCTTGTTCATGCCTTTGTCGATTTTTGATGTTTTCTTTAATGGCCGAATCAATTTGTGCTAAGTCATTTCCCTTTCAATTCCTTTAGATAATGTGACGAAAAGGAGAGTCAAAAAAAGTACCCCCTCAGAGTTGGATCTGGAAGAATAAAGATGTGACTCTGAGGAAAAGAAGAAAACCAAAGGGAAAGTGGCGTGCAAGGTATGGAGCATAGGTGGACTTAGGAAACGCAGGGGTACGACCTCATCTATAAATAGATGGCCTCACCTTGTGCAAAGCACCCGGCTCATGCTCGTCTTTTTTTGCTCTCGGCGCGTAGGTGGAATCCCAGCTCTCGCTCATCCACGATTCTTGTTTCTTGTGCCATGCTTCTATTAAGGTAGTTGGACTTGCGCAGTGATACCTGCATGCCCAATACTTGAACGACCAAAGGAGACTTGCGCGGAAACTATGGGACTTTCATGACTTAATGCCTTAGCCAAATTTTCAAATTCCTTCAAAAAATTAACTTACTTTAAGAGTTAATTATTCAATTTTGGTGCAGATCCAATGGCTCCCAAGAGAATCATAATGACTGATGAAATGGAAGGAAAAAGAATTGATGATATGATGGACATCGTTGGCCATGATTATTATACTATCTGCGAAAGTACTCTCCCAGAATTAGCCAATTACTTGAAGAAGCATCATATTAATTTCCCGCATAGAATTTACCTGCCTCTGTATGGACATGGTCATCTATAAGATGTCAATATTCCAAAATCAAAGAACTATCTCCCGAATTCCTAGTTTCAGTCATCTACCAACTTTTCTTCAGCAAATGTCTCAATCGCAGGAACATTTTCTAATGCTGGAACAGTAAAGAAAGCCTATATAATGCATCATAGCTCATTTTCACCAGATCTAAAACCTCACAAACCTAAGCTGCAACCACATTGTTATCCTTCAATCTTTAGAAATTCTCATATGGATCAATCCAAAGGTTGGAAGGAGAAATGGGAATTCCGTTCTAGAGGAGGGGTGAAACCAACTTGTATGTGGGATTATTGGGTGCGACAAACTTGTGAAGAGTTTGTCGAGGATCTAAAAGGAGCTGCAATTTATGAATCCATCTGGGCTGGGCAGACGTATGTTTATAGGAATGATAATTTTGCACCGGAGTTGCTTAGCTGCTGGAGCCCAGAAACTAATTCTTTCCATATGACCCATGGAGAAGTAGGCATTAGTTTTTAGGATGTCTACAAGATCTCAGGGGTTCTAATTCTGGGTGATATGTATGACAAATTCATGCCTCCAAAGGCAACCTTGAATGATCTGGATAAGACTCTGAATTTGGTTCAAGAGTTATTGAAGATTTACCATAAGCTCAAAATCTCAAAGACTTCAAAGACTCATTCTATAATGGATATTCATCTAGAGGAATGGATGGATGTGTTTCTCAAGAAGAATAGGTAAAAGGGTCCCACCTATACTCGTCCTACTAGCAACCCTAGAGTGGATAAGAGAGGTGATCCTGGCACATTCTGGCTGACTCTGGAAGTAGGAGAGCTTGAAAAATGGGGGTATGAAGTGAATCATAAAATCCCGAAGAAGACCCGTCTGATAGGATTTTTATCCTTATGGCTCAGTGTCTATCTCTTGCCTGTCAGAGATTCGAAGGGAGGCATCAGGCCAGAGACCTTTGTTATTGCAGCCAAGTTGGCCGAGAGGAAGATGGTGGGGTTGGCTACCCCAGTTTTGGCAAATATTCATAGGAGCTTACTCCATGTCTATATGGGTAAGTCTCCTTTGAGATTAGTGGGACCATTCCTAGTTTTATGGTGATGGATCTCCACTCACTTCCAGACATACGCTGTTCAGAACGGAATACAGATTCCTGGAAATTCTTTCAGGCCATCTATTTAGGCATTCTCTGGAGTTTTTCCTTTGTCCCTCAATGCTTATGATATTAGGCCAAGTCTGGGTATGCATAAGGAATTTCACTTCTTTACCTATGGAATTCCGCCCACAGGGCAATTTGTTGATGATGGATTAGCCAGCTTGGAACAGAGGTCTTACATGCTGGCCTGCAGAGATGGTGTACTAGCCACCGGAATTGATGGGGAAATTATATGTGAGGCCTATGATCCATATCGATTTGCACGCCAATTCAAATGTCTACAGACAATTGTTGTATCTCCTCCAGTTCACGTTAGGTCAGATCAGCATCCAATGGTTGCCCATCAACTATGGTTGCTAATGGATATGGAAAGGACTGGGGCAGTTTTTGACTTACTAGATGCTGAAGCGGTAAGTAACTTAACCATATGGTATACTGAAAACTCGGTAGCATCATATCCTGAGGCAATATTGAATAAACCTGTTTATCAGGTGGGGAAGAAGAAGAGAACCATTGAGAAAGAAACAATTCAGGTGGTAGGTGATTCTTCCACTCCTGAAGCCGGTTCACCAAGTTCTTCAACCGAGGCTGATTCATCAGATTCTCAAGAGATACAACATGTGTCAAAGCGGCCACATTCTGTATATAACCCTCCCGTCAGAATCAAGAGAGCCACTCCATCAACTCCTGGTGAGTTACTTTATTGAGGAAATTTAATTTCTAGTAACTTTATAAAGTAACAAGTTTTCATTCTCTTTTTATAGTTGTAGGAGCTAGAAAGAAATTAAAATCCAAGGTTGTAGGACCCTCTTCACGGCCTTCTAGTACACCTGCATATCTACGACCAGAGGCCGTCTAGACATGGCGAGATGTATACTGCGATACTGAAACTATCTGGCTGGAGCTATGTGAAGGGATACATCTTCCTGAAATAGGGACTCTTTAGGCTCCTGCAAATATTCATTTCAAGGATAACCCTGATGAAGTAAGAGCCTATGTCAAAGAGTTGAGGACCTATATTTATACCACCTATGATTCTATCCCTATCACCAAGCGGGTGAAGGAAATGATGGATCACGACGCCACTGATGAGGAGTGGCATGAGTACGTGGCTCCTGAAGATGTAAGTTTTCTTTCCTTGTTTACTTTGCAACTCGATTTCAGTCAATGCTTTATTACACAAGGAAATTAATTTCTTTATCCTACAGCTTGCAAGTAAAGTAACTACTAAAGTTACTTCACCATAGTATATCCCTGGTGATACTGCCATCGGGGATGCTACTGAATCTCCTCATGAGTTGGGTGAGATATCTATGGTCCAGAAGGCCATGAATGAAGAGTTGGACATGACCCTCTATTCACCAATTCAAGTGCCAATAAGGGAGACTACTGATACTCCCAAAAAACCAAAGAAGCAAAGGCATCAAAGGAAGAAGTCCACAACTAAACACTTCATTAGTAGCGGTAAGTCCTTCGGATAATCATGAATCTATACCCATGAAAAGTTTTCTCATATTTTTGGGGATTGCAGGGGATTATTCAATTTCCCCTCTATGGGAAAGGACTGATCCTCCTTTGAGGACAATGGAAGGTACTGTGGAACAAATGCAAATTCAGGCTGACTTGCCTGCTCCTGGAGAAGAGCCAGCATCTATTCCTAGTATCCCTCCTACTACTGTTGAAAGAAGGGAAGAAACTGCTTCTGGTAAGTTAATAATGCTTCATAAAATGTTTAATGAAACATCGACTGAATTCCATTCTATAATATTTTAGGTATAACACCTGCACCAGAATCATTGGCGTCCACGACAACTGAATCTACCATCCTTTTTCTTATAATTTACAATTCTAATCATGACTGAAAATAATATACAGTTCCATCCAAATAAGCTGCTGAACTGCTAATTCCTAAAGAGGGTGTGGACATTGATGTCAACCCTACCATTGCAGAAACATTAGCTCAAGTGGAGTTAAAACTAGTAAACCCTCATGAGACCCATCTTGAAGATCCTGTTGAAACTGGGAAAGATGGGGAGGAGTCTTCTCAAGCTTTTGATCTACTGTTAGGTAATGATTGTACTGAGTTTTCAAGATATACAACCAACTTTCATTGTTCTGTGAAACTAACCATACTTTTAATTGATCAAACAGGGCTATCAACTTTAATGGCTAGATCTAGAGGTGAAGTCTCAACTTCCACCCAAACAGTAGTAGAAGGAGAAGAAACCAGGGTCAGGGGGTAAGGAGCAGAACAAGGCACTTCCTTAAGTGCATTAATCCCAGATTACATGCCCCCCTGTGATGATGATGTTGAATTAGACCCAGAAGTGCTTAAGGCGCTCATCTTTTCACGACGCAAGGCATGGAACAACATATGGAAAATCATATCTGAAGTGCCTTTAGAAAATCTATCATTGAATATCCCTCGATTGTCTTCCTTGTTCATCATGATAGGACTTGGTGGTTTTGGATATGAAAAGATCCATGCCGTGGTGAAACAGGTCATTTTCAGGAGGGAGAAGGAGCAAAAGTGTCATGATGATTTGACCAGGGTGAAACTGTCAGTCAACATTAGTGAATTTGAGGCTGCAGTATCCCGAGCTGAGGCTGACTATGCTGCCAAGATTAAGGAGTTAAAGTATAAGATCAAAGATAATGTCGACCAATAGATGCAACTCCAACAAAAGTTAAATGATGTTACTGGGGAACTTGACCAACTCAATAATTCATTGGAGGGAGCTCAAAAGAATGGTATGGAGGCCATCACAGATGCCAAGAAATCACTCCATCAGGCTGAAAAGAGTGAAGTGGGTCAGGTGCATGAGCTTCAAGTAGTTGCAGATGAAGCTCGAGATGTTGTTCATCAAGTGATGACTTATGTTGATAGCCTCTTGTAATTTCTTGGAAAAGAGAAGAGAGTCCAATCTGTGGATGTCCTTATAATTCTTGTGTATCAAATGGAAAAAATTCTTTCATCTTCAATCACTTGTGCACTTATTTTCCTGCTACCTTCTTTAAATTTTACCTAAGACAATGGGCCTAGTAAGCATAGTTTGATTTTTACTAGGATTATTATAAATAACCCTACAAACTTTAATTGCTCAATATTACCTAAATCATACAAAATGTATGTTTAGTCAGCTGGAACTTTACTTTTATTCAGATTTCCATTGTCTTTTGTGGGCGGTTTAAAGTCATGCACCTCGAACATAAAGCAGCTAATGTTTAAGGTCGAAATAGCTTTGATCGAAATGGATTAAAACTGACTCAATTACTTGAAAATTTATATAAAAACATATTACCACACTCAAGTATGAGGGAAAATATGTAAAATATTACTTAAGAAAATTTGAATCTGAGGAATGATATGAAAAAGAGCTTAAAAGGCATTAGAAGAAGTAGTTCCCAAGAATGAAGTTACCATTATTTAACAAACCCGTTAGGGGGTTGAATTATGCAGGGCCACCTAAGGGCATTGGGTGCATAGTCAAATAATAACATCTTTTGGCTGACAGGTCCGTTATGTAGACTGTTTATGCATGGCCGCCTAAGGGCACGTGCTGCATAGTCAGGAAAAAGAACTCTCAAAAATTTACTTTTCTACTGCTAAAAAGCCAGTGGAAGTTTATGAGGATTAAAATTTTCCCAATCATAGAGTTTGCTGTATGGAGAGAGGTACTTGAATATGGAGAAGATATTTCCAAACAGGATTGTCTAAGAATTGGATGACTGTTACTCCTATGAAGGTCTGACCCAAACATAGGGAAGGAAAATATAAACCATAAACTTGGATAATTTCATATCATGAAAAAGAGTATGGGACAGATATGTTAAGGATAACCATTTTTTTACGGATCCCTACATATTTTCATTAAGACAACCAAGGACAAAAGAGATTTTCCTCCCAAGAATGAAGTTACCACTATTTGAAAAACCTGTTAGGGGTTGAATTATGCAGGGCCGCCTAAAGGCATTGGCTACATAGTCAAATAATATCATCTTTTGGCTGATAGGTCTGTTATGTAGACTGTTTGTGCAAGGCCGCCTAAGGGCACGTGCTGCATGGTCAAGCAAAATAATTCTCAGAAATTGGACATTTTGTGACCAAAAGTCAAGAAAAGGGTTATGAAGATCTGGAAGAATTCAAGACTAGTATTATGACACATAAAGATGGGTATTGTCAAATGTATGTAGAGATACACAGATCAATGATAACCATAATCATGTTGTGGCTGGATCCTAAATTGAAATGTTGGACTTCACTAGGTATACCATAATAATGGGAATCAAGCCATACGTAGTTCTTAAACTACAGTTTAATGTCATGCGAGATGAAAATATAGGAGATCATAGTTTAGGGTCATAGATCTTGGACCATTTACAAGAAATACACAGTGTGTGTTTTCATGGGGACTTTTCAGCCAAGGGACTGAAAGTGGAATTTGGGGTTAGGCCCAGAATACTTGGGGCTAGATTCGAGGGATAATCGAATGTTCCTACGTATCCCATAAGGATGGGAATCAATCCCACTTAGTTCTAGAAATACCCTCTGTACAAATTTGGTTTGTACATGTGAAGGGTGAAAGGGGACTTTAGTGCAATGATGGTTTAACCAAAGATAAAATGTTGGGGCATTGCCATGTATGCACGTAGTATTTGGAGTGAAACAAGATTTAAAATCAATGTAAATAATGATTCCCTCCCAGGTGAGGGTATCAAAGAATATTGTAGTTTATTTTCGTACATGACAAAAAGTACTGTACAGTTTAACATCATATAGCATGGAAGAAAGTGAACCAATGTGAAGATATTGATTTTGGGGGTGGTTTGACGAATCAACATCGTATAAGATGGAGGTGAACCGATGTGAAGAGATTGGTTTTGGGCTTGAACCTTGGGAGGTTGCCTACATACCTAGCTTGGAAGGCAAGGATCAAAAGTCTGCGTAGTTCAATTAAATAATGAATTAGTGATCAAGTTGTTTTTGGGGACAACGACCTAAAAAATGATGTTGGGACGTATGTGTGGTTAGGGGACCCAAGAGGGTGTTGTGGTTGAAATTTTCTCTAAGCTCACGTGAGTCATACTCGGTGTGAGAAACAATAGGTAACAACAACCTTAATGATGCATAGTTTAATATCATGTAGGACATATGAAGGGACTATGGAATTTAAAGTCTTGTTGTTAGGACTACTGGTTCTGCACAGTTTAGTGTCATGTAGCAGGGAAAAAATAAAATTTAACGTCATGTAGGACGTATTAAGGGATTTCTATACAGTTTATCATCATGTAGTTAGGATGATGGGGACAATGCAGTTTAATTTCATGTTGGACAAAAAGAGGATTGTGCAGTTTAATGTCATGTTGGACAAAAAGAGGACTGTGCAGTTTAATGTCATGTTGGACAAAAAGAGGACTGTGCATTTTAACATCATATTGGACGTATTAGGGACTTTTTCACAGTTTAACGTCACGCAGGATGAAAAAAAGGATGATATAGTTTAGCGTAATGTTGGATGAAAGTGCGAATAGTTTAAGGTCATATGCATGGACTGTTGGTTATCAAGTTTAACGTCTTGCTGGACGTAAGGGACTTCTATACAGTTTAGCGTCATTTAGTCTGAACATCAGAGTTTAATGTCATGTTGGACGTATGTTCCAATAGTTTAAGGTCATATGCATGGACCTTGGATGGTTCAGTTTAACGTCGTGATGGACGTAAGGGACATGAAAATAGTTTAAGGTTATATGCGTGGACCGCAGATGGTGCAGTTTAATGTCTTACTGGATATAAGAGACTTCTGTACAGTTTAGCGTCATGTAGTTAGGATGTCACAGTTTAACGTCGTGTGGGACGAAAGTAATAAAAATAGATTAAGGTAATATGTATGGACCACAACAATGTATTTTGTGTTTATAAAAAATACTTCTTCAAAAATCTGGCATTGGTTGGAGTAGTGATGAGTTCTCCATCCATTGAGATTAAAGAATAAGCTCCATTAGAATAGAACTTATGTATTGAATAAGGTCCTTCCTAATTTGTCTCAAGCTTGGGAGGTTTCTTTCCTAGTATCATTGGAGTTCTGAGAACTAATACCAATTCTCCCTGAACGAATGAGTGAAGATGAACTTTTTTGTTGAAAGCTCGTGCTATTCGATTTTGATTGACTTCCAAGTGGTGCAGGGTGCACAATCTTTTCTCATCTAACCGTTCCAATTCATTCAATAGATTTTTAGATTGTTCATCTTTGGATGAATGATCACAAATGGCTACC
The DNA here is from genome assembly GCA_963277665.1 of Viscum album. Lineage (NCBI taxonomy): Eukaryota > Viridiplantae > Streptophyta > Magnoliopsida > Santalales > Viscaceae > Viscum > Viscum album. The sequence continues at coordinate 2,050,134,405 of OY728153.1, read as the reverse complement.
CTGAGTGAGGGTAGTTAAACCTTAATTGGAAATACTGCTTCTGTTCCATATACCAATGAATATGGAGTTGACCGTGTTGTAGTGCGGGTGGTGGTCCGATAAGCCCATAAAGTATGAAAGACTTTATCAGGCTATGACTTCTTATCTTTATCCACCATATTTTACAGTATATTTGACAGAGTCTTGTTGAAAGCTTCTATCTGGCCATTGGCTGTTGCATGATACCGAGATGAATGATTGGATTTGATGTTGTATTCTTGATGCAACATCTTCACCTCGGATGAACAGAAGTTGGTTCCATTGTCCGCCAATATGGTATGAGGGACACCAAATCTGGTAATGATGTTAGACTTGATGAAGCTAACAATGAATTTATAACTGGGTTCCTTGAGAGTTATTTCCTCTACCCATTTGGAAAATAAATCAGTAGTAGTAATAATATACTTAAGCTTCTTGGCCGTAGCTGAAGGGTAAGGTCCCACCACATCCATTCCCCATGTGGAAAATAGCCACGAGTATTTAGCTGTATGAAGAAACTCTGGATGTTGATGAATGAAGTTGGCATGTACTTGGCATGAATGAAACTTTGTGAAATCAACACAATCTTGTATCATTGAAGGCCAAAAGTATCCAAGCCTTCGAATCTGATCAGACAGTCTATGTCCAGACTGGTGGGCACCACAAACTCCTGCATGCACTTCTTTCATGACAACCATTGTCTCTTCACCATCAATGCATCTGAAGATAACTCCATCAAAACCACTCCTGTAGAGAATTTTCTCTAGGTGATCTGGGCTATCATAAAGAGTAAAATTGACCACACTTCACTGGATTTGTTCTTTCCCAGCTCTATCAGGTGGAAGTGTTCCATTTTGAAGGTATTCCCTGATAGGTGTCATCCATCCTGTAGTATGACCATATGGTTTAGGAATGGGACTAATTTCATTGATTTCCTCTATTCTGATTTGAACATAAGGTGAAATTGTACGACATTGGGAAATACTGATGGTTGTCTTGTCCTGATTTGGATCTGCCAAAGCCGTGGCTATATTAGCTAATGCATCAGCTTGGGAATTTTGTGATCTTGGGACATAAGAAAATTTCAGATCCGAAAGAAACTCTGCCATTAACTCTCTGGCGTAATCATACAAAGGGATTAGTTCTTCTTTTCTTATGGCATAATCCCCATTGACTTGTTTGATTACCAGGTCTGAATCACCTTTCACCTTTAAGTGATTCACTTGTGCTTGAAGCGCCAATTCTAAGCCTGTGATGAGAGCTTGGTATTATGCTTCATTATTTGTACCACCTCCCAATAATGAGAAGGAATAAGGTAGCAATTCCTTTTCTGGGGAAATGAGTACAATTCCTAAACCAACCTTGTTGAATTTAGGATTTTCCATTTTCCTCCCTGTTGGAATTCTGGAAGCACCATCGAAGTACATTTCCCATGCCTGAGGACTTTCTTGAATAAAGAAGACTTCCTCATCAGGGAGTTCAATATCTGAAGATGTATCTTACACTGAAGGGTGTTCAGCCAGGAAATCAGCCATAGCTTGGACCTTTAATTCCTTTTGAGACACATATTGAATATCAAATTGCTGCAAGATAACTATCCACCTTGCCAGACGTCCTGTAAGCATTGGACGACTAAGGATGAATTTGAGCGGGTTATTGCGAGATACCAATTGGGCCTCGTGATGTTTTAGGTTGTATCTTAACTTCTGAACAGCAAAGATTAATTCCATACAGCACTTCTCAATACTTGAATATCAGGTTTCTGCTTCAAGCATAGTCCGACTGAGATAGTATAGGCTATTTTTATTTCCAGCATCATTTTTCTGAGAAAGAAAGGCACCCAATGATCGCTCTAAATCTGTCACATAGAGGATAAGTGGTCTTCCTTTAACAGGTGACATAAGTACTGGTGGACTCAAGAGGTATTTCTTGAGAATATCGAATGCTTCTTGACATTCTTCAGTCCACTGGTAAGTGACTTCCTTCTTCATCAATTTGGTGAAGGGTAAACTTTTGCCTGCCAAATTTGCGATGAAATGCCAAATATAGGCTAAGTGTCCTTGAAGTCCTCTCAATTATTTCAAATTTCGAGGAGGTGACATACCAAGGATTGACTTGTTCTTCTCAGGATAGACTTTGATACCATGATGGCATACAATAAAGCTGAGAAATTTCCCCGTGGTTACCCCAAAAGCACATTTTAAGGGGTTCATCTTCAAATTATGTTGTCGAAGCTTATAGAATATGACTTCCAAATCATCCAAGTGATTAGAAAGTTTTTTGGATTTGACCAAAAAATCATCCACATAACATTTAACAAACATTCCCAGAAAGGGTTTGAAGATATGATGCATGGCATGCAGATATGTTGCACCTGCATTATTTAGGCCAAAGGGCATTACCCGATAGAAAAACACACCCTGAGGGGCTCTGAAAGCTGTAGATTCCTCATCTTTTGGAGCCATTCGGATTTGATTATATCCAGAATATCCATCCATGATGGAAAGTGCTTTATAGCCAGCTGTTTCATCGATTAAAAGTTTTGTAATCGGAACTGGAAAATCATCCTTAGGAAAATGCCAATTAAGATCTCTGAAATCAATGAAAACTCTAATTTTCCCATTCTTATTTTTCACTGGGAAAATATTAGCCAAACACTTGGGATATTTCACTTCTCTAATGAATTTAGCTTTGATAATCTTATCCACTTCAGCTTCAATTTTGGAATCATAGGTTGGGTGTGTTCTTCTAGCAGTTTGTTTGAATCCTCGATATTCTTCTGGAAAACCCAAATGATTAGTGTCAACATCAGGATCAAGCCTTGGAATCTCTATATATTTCCAAGAAAATATATCATGATTTTTCTTTAAAAAGGAAATATACATCTCTTGTTCTTCAAGATTCATGGCCGCACTGATTAAAGTGGGGTGTGGATCTTCTTTTGTACCCAGATTGATTTCTCTAAGTTCATCTACAGTGGTAAAGATACCCTCTTCAAATGATGGAGGATAATATCTGAGATCTTCCTCTTCTTCTTTAACATGTGTTATTTATTCCATTTCAACTTGCATAGTAGATGATGAAGTAGAATTTTCATGATCAGAAGAGATGGTAAAATTTGAACATCTTGAAGAAGAAGCTTCCATTTCTGACCCGATTGATGATGAAGGGTCTTCTTTGGGAAATAAAGAGGAGATGATGGATTGAGAATCGACATCATCATTTACCTCTGATATTGCTATAACTTGCCCCGACCTGATTGGAGAAGTATAGACTTGCTAGATTTCAGCAGATGAAATGAAGACATCTCCATTTGAGCTTTCATCATTGCCTGGTGGATCACCAATTTCTCCCATGTTGTCTGGCTCGATTACCATAATTGAAATTATGGATCATTCCATAAGAGTATTTTTATTGGGGTCTATCTTGTCAATTTGACTGATAGGTAACACATAATCTGTACTCACATGTGCTAATGGGTTTACTTGAATCTTTTCCAAACCATACGGAGCATTAAATTTAGTAATCTCCTTTGTTGTAGATTCCTCATTTCCCTTCATGTGATAGAATTCCACCTCAATGTATTGAGATTCACTTGTCTTGAACGGAGATTTATCACCATATAATGTCCCAACTTGACCATCAAAACAAAACTTGAGACATTGATGGTATGATAAAGAGATAACCACATGTCGATGTAGTCAGGGTCTTCCAAGCAAGATGTTGAAGGCTGAGTCTTGATCAACCACCATGAAATCTGAATCGGACACAAGATCTCCAAACTGGGTTCTGAGTGTAATTTCACCCAGTGGTTCTTGTTCATTTTTATCATATCCTTGTAACATCATAGTTGAAGGAGATAAATCAGATTCCGTGAGGCCCAATAGATGAAGTGTATGAATGGGCATGAGGTTGACACCTAAACCATTATCAATGAAATCTCTTCGAATGTCTATGCCATTGACCTTTCCAGATATGTACAAAGGTCTAATATGTCCATGCACGACATCATCTTCATCTTCATCAGTAAAATATATTACTGCATGGAATTCTACAGGATTATTCTCTACATGGTAGACTTCAGCTGCAGCAATTTCAATCTCAAACTCCTGAGGACTTGACAAAGCCTCGATGAGTGCCTCTCGAAGATCCTTTGATAAATTCAAGGCATCAAGAATTGATAACTTGGTCGGTACTTGGGCCAGGTGTTTCAATATATCATACTTTTGATCCAAAGGTTTACATTTCCCAATAGGAACATGTGTTTTAGCAGGCGCTTTGGAAGTTAATGCTTTGGAATTTGATACATCTTGTACCGGGATAGGAGTTGGTAATACTCCTGGCTTTGGAAGATTAGACCGATTAGGTCTATTTACTTGCTGAGAGGAAGAAGATGGAACCTTCAACTGATCATCCAGAATAATTGTGCTAGGGCTGAGTCTGCCATGTGTGGAAGAACTTTCTTATTCTTGTTGAGCTCGTTGAAGGGATCTACAATGAGTTTCTTCCACATACACAGTTCTAGAAAGGGTAGAATTGGAATAGTGCCCTCTGAAAGATCCACATCTTCCCATGTATCCTGAGCCTCTGAAACTTCCTCTGATTCCTCTATTTGATATAGGGAATTCAGGCTCATCAAAATCGAAACTGTGACTGGCATATGGATCTGTTAATTGAATCATATTAATATAACCGAAAATCAACTCTTGATCCGATGAAGACTCTACCTGATTAGCCTTTTTAGGCTGTGCCATTTGGTGGGGCGGTGCCCGTGAATTTGAAGTAGATGGAATGAAGTCTGCCTGAGTCAAAGACAACTTAGGCCTTGACACATACTCATCTTCTTCTGATTCTTTTTCTTTCTTTGAATCATGTCGTTTTTTGAGGATTTTTCTCTGACGAAGAGGGTTTTACTGCGACATTCATGGAAGAAGTCATAATTGGTTTCTTAAATTGCGTTCGCAAAATGACATGAGTTCGGTTGATTGTTTTTCTAACCTTCCAATCATCATATGTTTGCACATTTTTGCTTTTGACTTCTTGCCATTCGCCTTCTTCCTTTGGAACTGTAGCAGTAACACATGCTACCTGAGTTAAAGAACTATTTAGTTTGACTTGTCCCGAGTCGACCATCTTTTGCATGAGGTATTTGAAGACAAAACACTCCTAGTTGGGATGCCCCAACATTTTATGAAAGGGTAAATAGTTGGGACGGTCTTCATCTCCTTCCTTATTTGGCCTCTTGGGCTTTGGCAATTGAACCAAATTATTTACCAGAGCTGAAATAAAGTAACCATTAACTTATTCATTTCAGAAAGAGTATGTTTTTCTCTTCAGATCCTCAAATTGTTTCCGACTTTGATCTCTTTGAACTTCTTGACGAAACGGACTCTATTGTTGATGCTCAGGAGGTGGAGCCCTTTGAGAAGATGAAGGTTTTGAAGTAGAAGCAGGTACAGGTGCTTGTTTAAGCATAACTGTAGCAGTTTCTGCTTTACCCATTCTCCTTCCTAGTGCTGATGGAATTATACGAGTTTTATCCTTAGGCTTTATAAGAGAATTTTCAATCTGTTGAGAAATTGAAGTATGGTCTTGAAACCCTCCTATGTATTTCACAGGGATCAACGGCGTGCATAATTCGTCATACAGATTTTCCACATAGATTGGAAACTGTTCTTCTTGAGGGAGTGCTAAGCTTAAGGAATATGTTAATCCCTTCCAGCGATTAATGAAATATGAGACCCTCTCATTCTCCCTTTGCTTACAGTTTGTAAGATCAAAAACTGTTGTCTTTGGCAACATTGAGATGAACTGAAGAAGGTATTTTTGGCGAAGATCCTCCCACCCAGTAATTGACCGGGATTGCAAGCTTGTATACCAAACAAAAGCTGGTACTTGCAAGGTTCGCATGAAGCATCTGAGTTTAACTGCTTCTTGTTGTTCCAGAGTTCCCATCATAGGATCGCAACAAGATACATAATGCGTCAAATGCTATTCAGGATCGCCTGATCCATTGAAAATAGGGAAAACAGGGTTCCCAAAACTTGATGGGGGAGAGATTGAATCTACCCATTCAGGGTAATATCTCTTTTCTGGTTGAACCTACGCACGCTTCCCTTCCATAGTCTCTAACCAAGATGTTAATGAATCAATGGTAGTTATTAACTTTTGAGAAATATCTGGTTGAACTTGGACTTGGGCAGGTGCAATAATTGGAGTCTGGACAGGTATGGTGGCTGGTACTGCAACTGATGGTAGCACCACCGATTGTTGTTGCACTTGACCTGTAGGATTAGACCTGTGTGGGTGTACTGATAGAGTATGATATTATTGATCCATTTCAGTAGCCACAACAAATTCCTTTGACTGACTGAATCCAACACGCTTAGGAAGAAGACTACCCTGAAGAAGTTCTGTATTCATCCTCCTCAATTCCTTCATTTTTTCCTCTTGTTGTGAAAATATTTGCTCTAGTGAGAGAGATTGGCCTTCTCTAGAGGAAGGGTATGTAACCTGGTTCTTTCCTTTCCCCTTGTTGAATCCTTTTCGGATAGGGGGAAGCGGGTTACTTGAAGGAACACCCATATTTTGGGTAAGCCTTTGATTTCGTGTATGCACACCTTCTTCATTTGTGTTTGTGCATACAAATTCTTGAGCAGGAACCTCTTCATATGATCCCTCTGATTGAGCTTCATCTGGTGGATCAACAACAACGACATTGATGACATTAATTGATGCATAACGCATCACATCCCTTCTATCAGCATTTCTGTGATATTGTCTTCTATCATGCCCCTGATGAGACATTGCCTTCTTTTGAATTGATCCTTCAAGAACTTCTTGTATTACCATAATTTGGAGAGAATATCCTGATAATTTGGCTCTTCGTTCCTCTTGTGTCTTATTCCCCAATCGAGAGAAGACCGACTTTCGCTGAGGAGGGGATTGATGATTAGAAAAGGTCCCCAGTCCGGTGGACTGGAGTTGTTTCTGCTGTTCTCGCTCAACTCCTCAAATCCTATTTGTTGATTCCGAGGGTTGGGTTAAAAGAGTCCCCAGTCTAGCAAGCTGGGGTGGATCTTGACATGCTATGTCTGATACTTTCTTAAAATCTCTCCTGATCTTGCGGAACTTAGTCCAAAAATTAGCTGGATGCATCAATCGACATCCACTTTTATCACCCGGCTCAAAAGACCGTTGGATGATTTCTGACACTTCTATCACTTGATGATGTGCTTGCTCCATACGAGAAGCATGTTCAATATTCTCGTTTGCTTGATACAGGAGTAATTCAACAAATTTTTCTCTTTATTCTTGATTTTGAGAAGAACTAGTTGAGGCCTGTTCTTGGGAAAGCATTTGATTACAAACAAAACCCATTGACTGTGGTCGGCCATGAGCAATAACATTGCATGAGACCATTTTCGGCGGGCTTTTCTGACTGGAGAGCACAGTGAAATGTAGTGCTCCATGAACACCCCATCCTCTGACATGAATAATATATGGGGCATTGGCAATTAACTGGCGCGATCTTCTTAGTGTGCCAAGGCATGAACGTTGAAGGGATCTCTGCTGCTTTTTAGCCTTCGGATATCGAGAGACTGATAGAGATGCCAAATCAATCTGACGTTGTAACCCTTCTACTATCTTAACATGATTTTCATATTCATCATAAGATAATACTTTCTTTTTCAACTGAGAAAGAGTTTTCCATATTTTGAGATGAATATCATGAATTACATATTCTGTCAACATCTATAGAATGTTCTATTAAGGGTCAGCCAGAGGCCAAAACATGACTAGAACTTCACCTTTCGCCAGTTGTTTTCTCATGTTCAGCATTTCCTCTTTATCATTCAAAGATGATTCTTCTACCTGATTTGACTAGAACTGGTGCTTCCTTGTTGCTTCATTATATTCAATAAGATTGGTAGAAAAATCACTGTTTAAACTAGAAGATGCATGACTTAGGGGTGGTTCGGAGAATTACCTACACCCTGGGCTATCTTCTGATTGATAAAGTATTTCACATGCTAGAGATGAAGAATCAGACATGATTGGTTTCAAATTTGAAAGTACCTCAAGATAAGAGGGCTTTCTCGGCACTACATTGTCCACTGGAGTATTTTCCGGGCAATGTGCATCACTACTGCGGAGAGGACTTTCATAGTGAAATTCATCATCATGGGGAGGACCACCATGGTGGGTTACAACAAAAGATGAGATCTCTTGATCCTTGGTCTTCAGACTACACAGAGGGTTCCTTTGGCTCTCATCTAAAGATGAAACTTCGAGATCGACCGAACTGTCATGAAGAAAGCCTTCATGAGGAAGTGTTTGTTGAAGACCTTCAGAATTAATGTTCCCACTATTGGGAACTGAGAGAGTAGAATCTTGGATTCCAACAGATAACTGTATGAGGGCTTCAAGAACTCCAGAATCAAGCAAGGCCTTGTTATAGATTGGCTCTTGATCTCTTAACTGTGCTGGGAGGGTCTTATTCTTAGACTCCTTCTTATTCACCTTGGAAACCACTAGTTGACGAAAGTGGCTACTCTGAGCAGGTGTATATGCCTGATCAGGAGAGATGGCCAGGTTAGGCTGACGATCACCACTCAAATCAGGTGTGTGTGCCTGACCTAGCTGTCCGTATGATATGGGGGAGTATGCCCTACAACCCTCTTAGACTGGAATAGATGTGTGTGTCTGTTCCGGAGTTAACTGTTGATGTGTCACTCCACTGGTAGGGATAGATTTATATGTCTTTCCCTAAGATGCTGCTGAAGCTATTATTATATCCGAGCAAGCATCCAGAATACGAGCAAGGATTTGATTCTACCTTTTCACCATTGATAGAATATGCTTGGTGACTTCAGCTACCAGAACATGGATATACGTCCATTCCATGCTTGGAGTAGGTGTGTGTGCCTGCTCTTGTCCTCCTTTTCCTGTCAGTGAATCCTGACAGTACTCAAGTGTGGGGGCAGAGAGTTGAGTCTGTCTCCTATTTGTCACTGGAGCTTTCCGACTGACTTCTTCGAGTGCTACCAAGCGAGACTATTGGTAGGATTGATCAATATTAGCAGGTGTATGTGCCTGCTGATTGTACATTGATGAATGTGTTTGACGAGATCCATCATATGTAGTTAGACGAGCCTGCTAACTAGCTGATGATGTATAAACATGTGTATGTTCCTGCCTATAGTACGCCGTCGGAATTTCATGGTGGGATTAGTGTGATGCTGCCAGACGAGTCTGCTGGACAGCGGAATTAAAACAGATGGGTGTGTGTGCCCGCTTGTTGCTTGCCACCAGGTTAGGTTGGTGGACTTCTCCAGAGATGGTGGAGATGAGAACCTGCTCACTGTTGACCTGATTTCGCCTCTGGCGATTCGTCTTGCCTGCTCAGGTTCGAGGTACCTGAGCCAAACGCCTAGAGTCGATACCCTCATCATGTTGAGGGTGCACTGCCGCATGAGTCTGGTGGCGATTATTGATGGGAGACCTCGGGAAGGACTCATGTCTCCTTGAATTAAGGCCCTGAGGGACCTTCTCATTCACCTCCTCAGAATATGGGAGTGAATGGTGATTACGTTCCAGGGATAACGACCCGAAACGGTTGGAGATGGGGGTTAGCACCGCCTGCTTCTTGATCACTGGTCATCGCTGTCCGAACGACCAGGTTGAATTATTGACTTGGAGGGCTTGTCGAGCGGCCTCCAGAGTCATAATAGTACCATTTTGATGGTACTCCTTAACCAGCGCATTTGATACCCAGCATTGAAGATGCTGAGTAGGTGATGTCGTCCTCAGAGTGAACGACGATCCAGCAGGAGTAGCAGCAGTGGTATTTACAGCATAGGTTTTCACAGCAAACGTATTCACGGGTGTTAACTTAAGATAAGCCATTATTCTAATGTAGAAGATCTTGGAAAAGAGTGCATGTTTGATATAACAGACATAATCAAGATAAGTCTGGCCACTACATCTTTTGGATGAGAAAATATGTTATTGATTGTTTTGTTAGCCCTCACATTGAGTTTTAAATAGGGGCCTAACAAATAAGCAAAACATCATTTTAACTTGGTTAAGGATTCACATCGGGTTCACCATTTTTTGTTTCCTATGGAATTGGGGATGATCTCATTGATTTAAGATTCAAACATTCCAAACGGTTTCTAACTAGTTTATTCTTAGAACCAGAAACATCCAATGATTCCGTATCCATTTGAACCTAATTTCCAAAGGTAGGCGCTCATTAGTTGTGAACTGATGAGGCTTAGGAATTTGTATTGGTCGAGAGGATGGGAGGTCGGACTCATCACACCTTTTTTAGGGGAATTATTGTTTACTCTGGGACTCTCTTTATAGATTTAAGTTATGTTCATGAATCCTTATTACATTACCAAGTATAAAATGAGCTTTCCTTTAGATTTGACAATAAATGATTGATATGTAGGAAATTTAGAGAATCTTTTATATGTATTTGAGGTTCTTTATCGATAGAGAATCATATGCATTTGTTAGAGATTCTTATTCAATGGTATCCTTCAATACATAAACATCTCTTGGTCATTATGATGATCATACTGGTTTTAAAACCACTCAGTGGGGCACTTGAAGTTTATTGTCATTCAGAAGGACATTGATTATTTCAGAGTTGGGATCGTACCCGCAGATGGGATACCTACGTATCCTTTGATTTGGAAAAGGAATCAGAACCCACATAGTTCGAGTAAGGGAGTATGATGTTTTATGCATAATTTATGGCTCAAAGAAAAATGTCATGATTACTTTTACACTCTAAGCTCATGTGAGTCATGCTCGATGTGAGAAACAAGAGGTATTGGTGAAACCAGAAAATTGTGCAATGAAATGATGTGGGGCTTCTGTATGCGTGACTTCCCAAATAGATGAGGATTAAGATTTACTTCACGGAAGAAATCCATGAACAGAGTCTATAAAGGTATATGTTCTTCATGGAGACTTGGATACTCTAATCTTAGGGATTACTCCTAAGTAAGATGCCCAAATTAGGAGGGGACTTATGATTGGGTTTTACTTGTGAGAAGGAATCCCAGATCAAAAAAAATTATGGCTGGTCAAGAGAAATTAAGAATGGGGCTTACTCTTGAAAAGGAGGCCCAAGTTAAAAGGGATTTGAAAATTGGAGCTTAACTCCTAAGGAGGAGGCCCAAGTTAAGGGAATTTTATAATTAAGATACTTGGAGCTTACTCCTGAAAAGGATGCCCATATTTGAGACTGGGGCTTACTCCTGAAAAGGAAGCCTAGGTTAAGATAATTAAGATTGGGGCATAATCCTGAGGAGGATGCCCATATCTGGGAACTTAGGGCTTACTCTTGAGGAGGATGCCCATATTAATGAAAATTTGGTCTGGGGCTTACTCCTGAAAAGAAGGCCTAGGTTAAGAGAATTATGGTTGGGGATTACTCCTGAGGAGGATACCCATATTTGGGAACTTTAAGACTGGGGATTACTCCTAAAGAGGATTCCCAGATTAGGGGACTTAGGGATTACTCCTAAAAAGGATAACCAAATTAATGAGGACTTGGACTTGGGATTACTCCTGAAAAGGAGGCCCAGGTTAAGGATTCTCTCATCTTAAAGGATGAGGTTGAATGAATTAACTCTCTAACTTTAGTGACATAAGGATGTGTAAATAACTAGGTTTTGAGAGATGTTCCACGAAATTCCTTTCATATAAGGATGTCAATCAAAAAAACATGCCATAAATGGCTTTGAAGAGTGTCTTGAAGACTGAATCTTGAAGAGGAGAGGTGGAATGGCATAAGAGGGGTTAAATGGATAGGAAGGAAACCCAAAAATAGAAAGGGCGTGCAAGTCCTGGCAGGCGCGCAGGTACTGCGTGGGCGCGCAAGTTCTGGGCGCACAGGTATACCTGTGCGGCACATGGGTACTTGCACGAATAATAACCAGTAGGGTAATACTTGGGTGATCCTTGATCAAAGCCCTTATAATTATCCCGAGGTACTTCCAGAAGAGTGGCGTGCAAGTTTCAATGAGTAGGTAAGGAGGCGCTCAAGTGTGTCCATTTCCCTTAAGGGTAAAACACTTAGGCGCGCAAGTGTTAGTGAATTCTAACACTTAGACCTTATTCCTCTTGTTTAGACCTTCCATTCTAGGTAAATAATTACCTTATAAGTGTTAGGAAGACTTGAAGAAGAGACTTGGGTGTTCAGAGATCTGTATCTGAATTCTGGAAAAATTCCTCTTGAAATGGGGGGCCCATCGAGGATATTTATAGGCTGGAGAAGACTCCGGGTGGTTTTCAAAGAGGGAGCGCAAGTATACTTGCGTAACAGTGAGGAAACTTGCTCAGTGCATGTGCATTTGAAGCCTTGTTCATGCCTTTGTCGATTTTTGATGTTTTCTTCAAAGGCTGAATCAATTTTTGCTAAGTCATTTCTCTTTCCATTCCTTTAGACAATGTGATGAAAAGTAGCGTCAATAAATATAAACAAGGAATATTCATCCCAAAGGACTAAGTATTTTTGTAGATTTGTAAACAATATACATACATAGGTTCAACATTACAACTTGAAATTAAATACAACATATAAGTTTTATTGGGAACATCTACAACTATAAGTTTATCCTTGTAGGTCACTCATAATAAACTTCTTCATGTCCTGAGAAAATGAAACATATGAAAGGGGTGATCTTAAACACTTATTAAGGGTAAAAAATACAGTGGAAGATATCATAAACATAAAAATTAGGCATGATGAATAACTAAAAACACATGCCTTTAAAAATAAACTTGAACACATTATGGCAGGAATAAGATCTGAATAAATAATTCCATAATAAAAAATAATCATGGGGTATTCTAATAGTTGAATAACCACATGAACTATAAATAATATTTTCATAATGTGGTAATGAATAATGCGGGACATCATAACCATACCATCAAGGACTCGTGCCAAGACCATAAATATTCATTTTTTCAAGGCCTCGTGCCAAGACCATAGTTTGTCTCATGAGACCAAGCGATGCACCGAGGGGATATCGAAGGCACAACCCAACAAATAATATGTCCAATGAATTTATTATATAAATGGGGATAAATATAAAAAACATATACATTCATATTAAAACAAATTTATGAAATGTAAATAACTTTTCGTGAACATTAAGCATAAACACTAACCATTCAGAGTAAATTGGTGAATGTTTTTAAGATAGAACATCCATAATCAAACTAATCACAAACCATTAAATTAAATATGGTATATGTTAACATAAAATATTAATCCCAACAATACTTAATAATCAACAAGAGTGTTGAAATATATGAAGATACTCTTATAAAATCATTGAGTAATTCCTGAGATAAATACTCTTTTACTTTGTAAAGAAGAGTTATTTTGGAAAAATATTTGTATAAAACCAGAATTAAAGCAAGATATTATTTTTATAATAAAATGAGAGATTTTATGAAGATAATGGTTTCCAAAAAAATATTATAGAGTGCGCTTGAAAATAGGTAATAATTTGAGAAATTCCCTTGAATCAGGTTTGTATTATGAGAAGAATTTTCTGAAAGATCCTTTTAAAACATATAACTTCCCATAAATTAAAGTAGTATTCTAGTTTTTACACATATATATGACATTATCACAGAACATATGATTAGTAAATATGAATAAATAATAATTTAATTTAAGTAAGTTGAGAATAAGAGTAACTCGAATGAAAGTGGAGGTTCGGGTAGAAAACCCTTACCTTAAGTTCGAAGGCGTTCCTCACTTGCTCTGAATGACCTGAATAATCAAATTTAGGTTCATAAATTAATTATTAAATAACATCATCTAAATTTAATCGATTTATTATTACCTTATTAGGTTCATTCATGGACTTTTTATTGGTTAAGAGATTCAATTTCATTGTTTGAGACTGTTTTCTTCCTTGGTTTTCATGATCGGTTTACTTATATTCATGAATGGATAAACATGTGGAATGATAATGGTTGTCCAGTATATAAGTTTTATGTTATTAGTGGACAAACAGATGATTACATGGTCATAAAATTTGTTTGGTTATTGGGAGTGAATATGAATCATTATATAAAACTTTAATGACAGTTGTTTGGGTTAATCGGCAGTTCTTGATCACAACAAACTCATTTTGATTTATAAATTAATATCATGTGTCAAAAAGGATTCCAAAACCTTAAATAAGTTATAATAAATATATTATAGTTTTTTTAAACCATAATAATGGTTTCATGACCAGAATTAAAGATGTTAATAAAAATTGAAAACTCGTCCTCCTTGAATGTGATAAATTAATACATCTCGGATAGTGTATTCATTTCTAGTATAAAATAAGGGGAAATGTAAGATGGTGAAGAATTATTACTTTATCATAAATAAATTATAGTACATTTAAGGTAATTGAGTAATAAAATAATTTTTATGAAAGGAGGATAGGAAAGAAGAAGAAAATAATGGAACTTGAAATAAAAGAAAAGAAAAGCGGGATTTACCTCTTAAAGTAATCTTCCTTGAGAACCTCTTTAGGGGAGAGGTTTTGGTCTTTTTATAATACCAAGTGCTGATGGACATTGAGGAGTTTCTTGGGAGGATATTTGAATAGAATTTATACAAGTCACAAGCCTTGAGATGGGGGAAGAGAAAAGGGAGTGAGGGGGGGTGGGGTTATGGTGGAGGAGAGGAGGGGTTTCCCATTATTTTACTCATTATTTTATTATTTTTCCAAATACAACAAATAGTATTGATTTTTGTGCCCAATAATAGTAATATGTGCATGTGAGTCGGAACCAAGTGGTCGTACATCATCCTTAAATCACCTATGACTTAATAAATCATGTATTTAGTATTTATCGTAAATTATCGTATTTTTCTATTCACCTAAAATTGAAGTATTTTAGAAAAATCCCAAAAATTCACCCCAACCATTTTTTGACATGTAGAATTCAAAAATGAAATCCATTTTTTGAAAATAATTTTCTAAATAATTTTTACTTTAATTTTTAAATGAAATCTAATTTATTCGAAAAAAATAACATTAAAACTATAACTCATTTTATAACACCTTGAAAGATTAATCAAGATCCCATAAAATTTTCTTATAACCATAAGAAAATAAAATAATAATTTATTATTAATTTTTATGGAAATAAATTTCCATTTTAAATTATTAAATTAATCATAAAATTAAAATTAAAATATTTATGACATACAAAAATACCAATACTTATATTGTGATGGTTTCTTCACATATAAGATGTATAAATTGTATTTATACGTTCATGAGTGAAGTTTCTGTTTTTTGTTTGATTTACTATTCATTAATATTTATTAATATTCATAAGGGTATGTTACTATTAATAAGTGTATGTTACTATTCATCAAAAACTAAGTTGATTCTATCGGACTCTAAATATCTTACTGAACGCAACTGTGTATATCGGTTTTTTGAAATTACAATCATAGAGGTGGAAAAATTATTTTTACTGGCTAAGTTATAACAAAGTGGTGTTTGTAGAGACTCAGTGTTTTATCCATTCAATATTAAATTTATTTGAAAAATCTTGGGGTGTTACACTTGCCACACTCTCTCGTTGGACTAGGAATTCTAAATCTGATAGCTGCCTCTTCCTCACTCAATCCAGAAGGGTAGAGGTCACAGATGAGGATAATAGATACATCTTCCCTTGACCATCGTGTACGTCCAAATACATATTATAGAACAAATCCATAAGTTTTCACTCTCTACTATCCTATTACACTATCTTTATCTAATTACCCATGCTTAGTGCATTGGACACTACATTGCCTTTACCAGGTGTGTAGGAAAGATCGAAGTTGAAAGATTGTAGGTACTCTACCCACCTTCACTATCTCAGATTCAGATCATGCTGTGTGAATATGTACTTGAGGATTTTGTGGCCTGTGTACACCAAAAAATTCTCTCCCAATAAGTAATGTCTCTAATTGTGCAAATCACGAATAACCAAAACTAACTCGAGATCATGCATCAAGTAGTTCCTCTCATGTGGCCTCAGCTACCGAGACCCATACACCACGACTCTATCCCCCTGCATCAACACTACTCTGAGTCTGATACCTTATGTGTAACAATACATAATATATTGCTTTCCCTACTTTGGAAATATAAGTACTAGTGTTGATTTCAACCTTCCTTTCAACTCTTTAAAGACTATGTCGTAAGAATCTGACCATACAAACTTCACACCGTTCTTAGTCAAGCTTGTCCGCAGCACTGATAAGAGTGATAAGTCCTGTATGAAATGTATGTAATATACAAAAATCCCCAAGAAACTTCATATGTCAAAACCATTCTTGGGTTTTTTCCAAGAAACTACAACTCTCACCTTCTCTAGGTCGATTAATACTCCTGTATATGATATGATGTGACTCAATAAGTGAATTTGATCCATCCAAAAGTGGAACTTTGTGAGATTAGAATATAATTTATTCTCTCTTAGTGTATTTAAAATTATTTCAATATGGTTTCCATAATGGTGATGATTGTGAGAATACACCAAGATATCATCCATGAAAAACACAACAAAAGAGTCTAGGTAAGGATGGAATACTTAGTTCATTAGCACCATAAAAACTACTGGCACATTCGTGAGACCAAACAACATAACTAGATACTCATATAGACCATACCTACTATGAAAAACTTTACAAGGTATGTTTCCAGGTTGAATGTACACCTAGTGATATCCAAATCTCAAATCAATTTTTGAGAGCACTCGATCTCCTTGAAGATGATCAAATAGGTCAACTATATGTGGCAAGGGTTGTCAGTTCTTAAAGTTAAGTCAGTTAAACTTACAATAATCCAATATATACTAAGGTTACCATTATACTTTTTCACAAAAATGATAGGCGAACCCCATAGAGAAGTACTGGGTTGAATAAACCCCTTCTCCTCCAAATCCTCTGGCTTCCTCTAGAGCTCCCACAACTCCATAATAGCAATCCTATAAGGAGGAATGGATACCGGTGCAACTTTTGAAACTAACTCGATGGATAAATCGACCTATTTATTAGGATGTAAACCATAAAATTCATCTGGCAACACATCCCTAAAGCGATCAACCACTGTAGTAAATTCTTCCTGATTCACTCCCTGATTATCCAGATATAAACTAGCGACCTGGGCTGTCATCCCACATATCCCACAATACTCTGGTCTAACTCGGCTCTCCTAAAAATTCCATTTACACTTTTGAGTATACATAACACCCTATGGTGATGTTAAATTCACCCTACGGTGATAGAAATCAATGTAAGATTGATAAGATACTATCCAATCCATCCTAAGTATGATTTCAAACTCTGTCATCTTGAGGAAATAAATATCCCAGATAAAGTGACACCCACCAACCTCAAGGGGGAACTCCCTGATCTGGTGTACTCCCCCCATTATAATCACTAACGGAGTGTCTAGTATTATAATGTTCTCAGAAGACAAAACAATGATTCCAAGGATTTTCACCACATGTGAAGATATGAAACTATGCGATGCACCTATATCAAAAAGAGTAGATGCAATAATAGAGGAAACTAATATCATACCTATCATTATAGAAGGTTTGACACCCTGATCCTCAGGGGTAGGTTGTACAGAATAGATCTATCCTGTACCACATCCCTGTGACACAACCTCACTACTCGGAGTAGGTCCACTCTAATGTCTAGGTGTAATTGGTGTCTATATGCCTCGACCACGACCACCACTGGCTCATTCTGAATGACCAGAACTTCCCTAACTTCCCTCCTGACACAAATCCTAGAAACATGCTCTTGTACCTGGTGTCATAGATGACCAATACCACTCATATATAGAGGGAAGGTATAAAAAACCATTGCATGTGCCTCATCCTACCATAATCTTGGCACACGACTGGGTCATAGTCGCACTGATTATTTATGTGGCACCATCTTCCACACTGATGAAAAAACACCAATCTACCAGTACTCACATACTCACTGGAACTCATCTCACGAGAATACTCAAAACAATGCTTCCTACCTGAAGACACTGAACCACTGGGTCAAGAGACATCATTGTCTTTCTATATTCCCCCATCTTCCCTCCGACTCCACTCTGTAATCAGTGTTAGATTCACAATCCTAGAAATAGAAGTAAATATAAACACGTTGACCTGATATTTGATAGCATGTCTGAGACCTTCCTTGAATCATCTCACTATCTAAAACACATCAGCTAGGTACATCATCACAAATCAATGTAGTTATGTAAAGTGTTATGAATACTCCATAAATTTTATCATGCTCTACTCCAGATGTATAAACTCACTAGACCTCTCTTCCCACAATGTCTCAGGGTAAAATTAGTCAAAGAAATGGGTCTAGAAGTTAGTCAAACCCATATCTCATAGCCTTTCATCCAAGTTCAATACATACCACCAGTTATTTTCTACTTCACAAAGAATATATGTTGCAAGCTTTACGCTCCTCTCAGGAGGCCTCTAAATATTCTCAAATATCAAAAAATTTATTTCTAGCCAACGCTGATTAGCCTGTGGGAGGATGCTGCTACTGGAACACATGTATCAGCTCCGCTATAGACAAGGCAGGTTGTAGTGCTCCCCAATAAGTCTACATTAAGTGATATAAAACCTTGTGGAACTATGCTTCAACTCCTTTGTCAGGAACAATAGATGGTTCCATGGATAGCACTAAAGAAGGATCCACCAGTAGCCTATGGACCACTGCCTCTGAAGCGTGGTCATCACCACCCTCTTGGAATACCACTAGAGTTTGTCATGGTGGTATGTATCTACAATGACAAACACACACCTTAGAAAATAATGATATCAAATTCACAGCTCAAAAGCATAGGATAGGTCAAAACCCTCCTAAAACCAAGTTATAACCCACAACCTACTCCTAAATCTAGGACCGTATAAAGAAAATCCATAAAAAACCACTAGAAACTCTGCCTATTTCCCACTCAAAAGATGGGTCAAGGTCAAGTATCTATTTTCCATTACATTTCATTTTCATTTAACATTCATTTGTTCAAATTATTTAACTAATGGTTCACCAAGTTCCAATCCATGAGGGCCCATAACACCTCATGAACTAAAATTTTATTCCCATGTAATTCATACCATATCTTATTCAATTTACTTTAAAAAAAGAGTCAAATGGTTAATTATTTTGCATTCTATAAGGACCTATAGACCTTATGAACTGAAATATGTTTCCACTTATCTATCCACTGCACAAAGTCTATCACAATAACAGGAAAAACTATCACAACACCTTTCAAAACAACAAGTGTTTGGTAATTCATCCTAAATGGCATGGTATAATGCATGACATGTGATTTATAGAAAGGTTACTATATGATGCATGAGATGGAATACCCTTATCTCATTGATTTTCAATAGAAATAGGCCTACAATCATGTCAATAGTAACAACACAACATAAGTGCGTCACCCAATAGTGTAATCAAATCAATTATAATTGTCAAAATCTAGAAAACAACAATCCATTCAAGACAATTTTGATTTTCCATATACATGGGTTAGCTATTCCTGATCACAACTCATTAAAAAACTCTATTTTCTTCTTATAACTATATATTGTCTCTAAATAGTAAATAAATTCATAAAAGGAATGCTCTGATACCACTTTGTAAAATCCCCGGACCCATATGACACTCAACAGTGCCTTGAGTCTGGTTGGTCACATGGCCTCAAGTACATCTCTCTAAATATTGGAGGATTCCAAAAAAGAAGTTAGGTCCTAAGTGTGTTAGTGGAGAAACTATGCCCCCATCACCAGAGTATATATAGTAGAATATCAATATCAACAAGTAGCAGAAGCTGTAAACAATCATAGTTGTTACACAAGCAAGAAAAGAATATATAAAAAATCTAGATGTGTCTTATATATAATAATGATGATGATACATGTATATAGAAATTATCCAAAATATGTTCATGGAAATATAATATATTACAAGTATTTGAAATATCAAAAAAACCAAAAAGGTATCCTGGTAGCATTGCAAGCCTCATCTTTGTCCTATGATCCAATGCTCCCAAGCATCAAATCAACAACCTGTGTTATGGTGATTTCCCTTATCAATACCTGAAACCAAATAATCTATTTGGGTACCCAAGTTGGAACAAATAGTTTGTTATATAAACATCCTAGTAGGAAACCACCCATAGATCTATACAGTTCTATGTAGCACAATACAATATGATAAACAAGTGTAAGTAAGTAGAAATGTAAGTGTGAATTACCAAGACATATAAACACTAAAAAAAGTAATACAAAACAGCCTCTCAAAGATCCCTACAACAAGTGTCAACTTCTAACAAGGAATTTATAAGAAATATAAACAAGCGACATGGCATCATCTTACATCCATCCATATCTTGTCCACACGACCTTTCTCTATAATGAAGCCATAAAAAATCCCATGACCTTGCCATATAATGAAGTGTATCACATTTCTATGACCACACCATAATAACCAAAATGTCATATATCTCATAGCCATGCCATATAATGAAGTGTAGACCATGAAGGGTCAGATACAAGGTGTGGAAAACCAAGGAATACTCATCAAGTCCTAGGATAACATCAATGAAAACTCAGTATAGGAACTAGATGGTGTCCTAGTAGAATTTGTAAAAACATGTCCTATGTGAGTCTAAACAAGCTAGATCCAAGGGGTAGAAAGGCCTGAGGCATCCCATGAAATCAATACCCAAGAAGCATCACTACTCAAGTCATATACTAACATGTTCTAGATCCACTGAGATCTATCCATGGAATCTATACAAACATTCCTCTATTTCATACCATTTAAAAAGTTCAATTCTATATGAGTCTACCCACCCTTATAATCAATTATATATCTCATGAGTATACCCACTCATGTACTCTGTTCCCATTTAATAAATTCACAAGGGTATACCCACCCATTTATCACAATTTTCCATTAAAAACATCACATGGGTATACACACCCATTAATCACAATTCACTATTAAACAAGTCACATGGGTATACCCACCCATTTAACACAATTTCTAACTTATCCATTTAAGCAATTTAAAAACAAATAATGAGTATACCCACTCATTTAACCAATTACATTTAATTAATTTAATCATCTTTGGCATGGAATATTATGATAACACAATTCATGGAGATAGAACATCTCCCAATTATGTAATTCAATCCCATTTAATTATAATTGAGCTTACTTAAACTATAAAAATTCAAGAACATGCCCCTTGGGTAGTTAATCAAAGGTCAAAACCAAATAAAAGGAATGGAGTACCCCACGGGTGGCCTTTGGTTGGGGAAACAACCATCAACATATCTCAAGGAACCTATGGACATCTCTAATAGTTATTGTTTTATCTATTTCAATTTAACATTTCAATTTCATAGCCGCATCGAGAAGACAGGTGGATTTCATAATGAATGATAGCTCTATAAGGAACCAAAAGCCAAAAGAAAACTAGATACCACCTATCTTAGATCGGTAGCAGAGTTTTCGTCCAGTATCAAGTCCCGATTTGACTCAGTTTAGGAGAAATATAAAGAACACCTGAAGAATAATAAATTATGGCATATGAACTTAAATCAAAATAGTGCAAATGATATATAGAATAATGAGGAATGACTAAATAGTAAATAAGATCTTACTGGTGTGGATCTAATGAGACTGCCGATGGAAGAAACAGAGTCTGGATTTGTAACTAAGAACAAAGCCTACCTTATGCTCCTTGGGGGTGCTACTGCATGTGAGAAAGAGCGGTGAGGGCTCTGTCAAAAAAATTAGAGACCTATGCCTCTTTTAAAAAAAATCTACTCAGGAATTTACATGGCATGTAAATGGATTACATGACATATAACTCATGGGTTCCCTCCTTGGGTAGTCCCCTTACAAGGTGTGAATGTTCCTAGCCAGACTATTACACATCATGTAATTGAAATAAACATTGTGTATTCCAATTACAACTCATGTAATTATCATGAAACCAAAATATAGACCTCCACCCTCTTCCTTCCCAAGAACTACCCATCCAGCCCGTAGACCAACTTAGTGTGTAATCTAAAAAATAAGAGTTCAATAGGACAAAAAGGTTTCATACCTTAATAAAAACACAAGATATTACAATAAACTTTAATGATAAAGAATTTTTGTCATGTGTAGGTGTCCTATGAGACCTTTCTTGGTATATCTTGTGAGTTCCTTTCTTGGACACACCTTATATGTGGTTATTTTATAACTTTTTGAATATTTGATATTTCATGTTTGTTCCTTGTTATGTTCTGCCTTACTTGTGTATTATTTTAATATCCTATTTAATATTTTTTTATCCCAACTAGA
This sequence comes from Viscum album, assembly GCA_963277665.1. Classification (NCBI taxonomy): domain Eukaryota; kingdom Viridiplantae; phylum Streptophyta; class Magnoliopsida; order Santalales; family Viscaceae; genus Viscum; species Viscum album. The sequence goes on along the minus strand of OY728153.1, from coordinate 2,050,111,944 downwards.
TTAAATAACTTGAGAGGGGGGTTGAATTGGGGTATGAAAGATTAAAACAACTACCCATTCAGATCATGTTTTGTTGTTAAATAAAACACTATTCTCTCACATTCCTATAGCAATGTATAAACAGAGATGAAATTATGCACAAAAAACAGCGATTTTACTTGGTTCACCCTCACTAGGATACTTATAAGGACAATACAATAGAAATGTGCTTATGTTCCAAATCCACTAAGGCTCATGACCAAATTACAAGCTTTGGGCTAGATCACTTATATACTCAGGCTCACTGCCTTTAAAATGTTTGGGGTTAGCTCACTACTTTCCCAAGGGTCACTCCATAAATATCTTTTGATGGATCATTACCAGTGGAAAGGATCACCTTATTCCTCTTCCATTTCTCATTGATCTAGAAAGTATTAATACATGGTTTATGGACATGAAGGTCCCTTCATTATCAATGATGAATGTATCCTCAAATGTAGGTAGATGCTCTGTTAAAGTTATGTTTTCACCCGGTAGATAAAATACACTTTTTCGTGTACTGTTAGTTTGTGGGAATTTATTTCAAAAACTATTTTAGTCATCTATTAAATTCCTTTAACTTACCAAAAAATTTCTTATATCCTCAGTGAAATTTATTTCATACTCTTCTAACTACCTTGAATCCTTCGCAAACTACTTTTCACCATGTGGTGCAAGTTCTTCGTGACTACCTTTTTCTTCGTGGATCACTCCTACTTCACAGAAGTCCTTTTCTTCATAGTCTGCCTCTACTTCATGATCATTTTTTCTTTGTGAGTTACCAAGATCTTCAAATACCTTTCTCAAACTATTTTCATAAACTATCTCCTTCATAGAATTGATCCTTGTGAACTACTTCCTCCTTCGTGGAATCCTCCCTCACGAACTACTTTGGACTTCCCTAAATTCTTCCAGAGATAATATTATATAATGAAATTTTCTCTGCTTAATAATGCGATTAGAGTCCTTTATATAAGAAAATAAATTTCTCAAAACCTTCTAATCACAAATAACCAAAACTTCAATGTGGGACGACCTTCACCATAAAATACTATGCGGTCTACATGGTGCCTTAATCCTTTGCGGTGGACATTGTCTCCTATAAATGAAAACCCTCTGTGGCTCTTTAAATACCCACCTAAATTATTTAAATTATGAGCCTACTATGACCATACTTTATGGTCTATGAACTGTGCTTTAAAGACCATGAACTGTGATTCACAGTCCACAAACTATGCTTTGTGTTTTGAAAACTGCATTCTGTGAACTCCATGCTTCACAATCTACAAATTGTGATTCAAAGTCTATAAACTGTGCTCTGTAGTCTGAAAAACATGATTCATGGTATGTGAAATGTGTTCTATGAACTCATTTGTGAAAAAATTCCTTTTCCATAAAACACACTCTCAATTTTGAGGCCCGAAAATTTGGAAAACATTGGGAAACTACGTCACCTTAAATGCATCTACATCAGAAACACTAGCCATACTGATTTGCAGTCATATGGTTTTGTCAACCAACATAATCACCCCAAAAAACCAATGATGAAAACTTGAGATATTTTTTTCCAACACTCATGGTGATATATTTCTCCTTGTTAAGTTATTCCTTACTTTTGGATTTGTACATAACTGGTGGAACCACTATTTTAGTGATTAGGTTGATAGGTGGCCTTGACGAACTTAGAAAACTCCTTAGAGGGGAAGCATGGATGATATGAATCATGGATTTTGGATCTGGATATATAACACTAGATATTTTCATGTTTTTATCCCATGGGGGTATAATTACATACACTATTAGAAGAGGGTCCATATACCGTTATGATGCGTTGATGGGGAACATCCTTGCATATGTGTAGAGTTATATTGATTTGGGAATACCAAGTGTGGGTATAATCAGAGGATAAATGGTAGACCTGGGTCATGGGTGTGACTTTAGTTTATCATTGGGTGTAAATTTATTCCTTAAAAAATAACATGTATTCTAATTAAATGTGAGACTGAGTCACATAACATGATCTAAATCACGAGGTGACTACATATGATATTATTTTGGCTTAGACTCAAAGAATGTATGACCAATGTTCATAGAATCTTGGTTTTCTCATGATTGATTGATATATTATTATTTTAATGTTTGTGTGCACATTTACCATTCCATCAAGTAATAAAAATCTAGATAAATTTTCTCTCATGCTAAGGACACATTTGTGGTGTCCTACTGAGTTTATACTCACACCCTACATGAGCATCTTATAGCATGTGTAGACTTCATGACCATGGATCTAGAGTATGGAAAGGGACTAATGGAAGGTTTTTTAAGAACTCAAATTCAAGAGATGGATATGGAACAAGGATAGATTCTGAATAACAAAGGAATCATCTTTAATTTATTTATTTCTAGTTGTACTGCTTATAGTTTTTGACCTACCACATTGGATGTCTGTTTGGTTTGATATTGTATAAAATAACATGAAATCTATTATAGAATACTATTTATGTTATCTATAACTATTTTTTTAGATTTTTATGTATATTTTGTTATATTTTGATGTTTGTCTATGATAAATGAGGGTATAGTCTCCCTAGTACACCTTTATACCCTCACTGTTAGTCAACGACCTCTTGTGTATGGGGAGACACACCTGAGGTCAAATGCTGCTTTGGATCAAACTCGATGATTTTATTTAGAATGTTATAAAGGAATCACAACACAAAATTTTAATTTATCTTCCTTTTGGTTATTTAGGTACATGGTAGAAAGGAGATAGGCTGTGTCAAACTTAGGAAGTGGAGTTTCTAATTGTCTAGCTAGCTCATGTGCAATGGACCTCTAGGTTATCAGTGATGGGATTGCTGTTAAAATTGTGACCTTATGTTGGATATTGATCCTGGGTATGTTGTTCTATTATAATTTATAGGATTTGGTTACATTCATGTATCATTAATAGGAATATAGGATCACATGTCATGTATATACTGCTATTTTCTGTATTGTAATTATTTAATTAAATGTCTTGATTTGTGTTACCTGTTCTATAATATATATGTATTCCTTACTTTTGTGATATATCTATTCTGACATTAGTTATATGAACTTGTGAATGATGTTATGATATATATATATATATATATATATATATTATTTTGGAAAACATGTTAGTACAAAGGGATAGGCTTGTGCCTTGGGTAGAACTAAGACGCTTATACCTTATGTATGGGTATCTTCTATAATAGATCTTCCTATAGAAATCCCACATGTCTGCCTTATAACTAATTATTTTGTTCTTGTAAGAAAGTTGTTATAGTTTTTCTAAGTGTTCATTCGATATTTTAGAAAATGATACCCCAGAGACACTTGATGGGACCACCTAGTGAATCAAATTAGAGTGCTCCCTATTGAGAGGATGCTCTAGTTATACCATAGACTATGTTGAAGGATTCACCTGAGCATGCTTCTTCACCTACTCCAGTGGTTAATGTGGAAAACCCACCCTATCCCAGAGTTTTCTAGACTCTACTTTCTCATTGTAGAGAGGAAAAGAGGATGATGGTTGAACATGACCAAGATTTCCAAATCCAGTATCCACCATCCTTCTAGGGAATTGGGGGTCCTTAGGATACTAAGGACTAGATTGAAATTATCAATGGATATTTGACTTAGTAAAGACTCATGAGGATAAAAGGGTGAAAATATCTACCTTTATGATTTAGGGACCTTCCAGGAGATGGTGGGGTGTTATGGGATAGGCGAGCAAGCATTAGGGTCTTACATGGGAGGCCTTTAAGGTTCTATTCTTCGAGGAGTAATTTTTGACATGCTGAAGTTGGAAGAATCATCAGAGTTTATAGATCTTAAGTAGAGGATGATTCCAATTTCTACTTAATCTACCCATTTTATTGATTTTATAAAATTTCATGATCTTTTGGATAGGTATTATGTGTAGAAGTTAAGGAATTTTGATATTGTCCTTCATTTGGATCTTAGACATAAAGTTTTGGTCTTTGACCTAACAATGCAAGCAGAGGTGCTTCATAAGGCCCTAAATTTTTAGAAGAGGATCGAAGATGATAGGATTATAGGTTTTCATCTTTTTATAGTGATTTGGTGCCTAAAATTCCCAGTGATTTTGTTAGTTCCCTTCTAGTAGTAGGAAGATGAAGGTTGAGGAGGTATAGTATTGAGGTGGGAAGTCATAGTAGAGTAGGTCTTCTCCTACTCCCTTAATGGGATGATGTTTTACCAAGTTCTACAATTGTGGAGGGATGGGAAATTTTAGTACATAATCCATGAATCCACCAAGGGAATTTCATTGATCTATAAAGGTGGGTCATATCTAATGATTTTTCTCTAAGGTTTCACATCTTGATTCGATGAGGTATGTTCAGGGTGCAGGAAGGTGTCCTCAGTAGTAGACCTAGGCACTACCGACCCTAGTGACTCAGAATATTCATTCACCATAGAGGAAAAGTCATGCACTAGAGGCAGGTAAGATGTATGCAATGTATGAGGTTCTAACCATTAATAGATAGGGACCTTTTACAATTATAGGTATGGTTTGGATTACCTCTATGATATATACTACTTTCTTTAATATACGATCCTCCCATTATTTTATATCTTTTCAATTAATTATTGGACTATATTTACTAGTTAAGTTATATTTTGATATTCTCCCTCTTATCATACCATTGGTAAAAAAAAGTAGATTGTCTCTAAGGAATTATTGAGTGCCCCATATTTTTTACTAGCTATGTAAATATGTGGGAATTCATGATCTTAGTGATGACTAGTTTCGATGTGATATTTAGAATGGATTAGTTGACCAATTATCAAGCTCATATCAACTTCCACTAGAGGCTTTTATCTTTAACCACACCCAGAGGAGAGACGTTCATGTTGACCAATGAGTGAGATCTCTAATTAGGAATTATGGTACCAAACATGATCTAGATTAGAGATATCATAGTGGAGTTAGTATGATGGGAACTCACAATAGAATCAATAATATCCCCTTCTACATTATCTCTAGTGGTGGATCATTATCAATATTTTATTAAATGGCTTCTTAGGTCCTCCTCTAGATAGAGGGGTTGAGTTTGAGATTGAGATTTTTCCTAGGGCGTAACTGATATTGATTCATCTTTATCATATAGAACCAGTTGAGTTGAGGAGTTGAAGGTTTAGTTAGAGTGTTTAGAGATTAATGTATTTATCATACCAAAAACATCTTTTTGGGGTGCTCTAATGTTATTTTCCATGAAGAAGGATGAAAGTATATAGCTCTGTGTGGACTAAAAGAAGCTGAATTAAGAAACAGTGAAGAATAGGTACCCTTTATCCATGATTGATGATTTTGATCAGTTATGTTGAGCTTGGTTGTTTTCTAATATTTATTTTCATTCAGGCTACCATCAGCTGTAGGTCAGAGACTAGGATATTCCCAAGCCAACATTTTGGAGTATATATGGTTTTATAAATATATTTTCATTTATTTTGGGTTAAAAACTACTCCATAGATGTTCATGGATCTCATAAATTGGGTTTTACATCCATATTTTGACTCATTAATTTTTGTATTCATAGAAGATATCCTAATATATTTGAGGAATTTAGATATACATTCTAGGAACATTGAGATTGTATTGAGTACACTTTGAAAACATCATATTTATTCCAAACTATTGAAGTGGCACTTTTGGATTTATGAGGTGTAGTTCCCTAGGCTTGTAATTTCTAAGTTAGGGATTTCAGTGAACCCAGATAAGGTAAAGGTTATGATGTCTTGGGAATGCTCTAGAAAGGTATTTTAGATAAAGATTTTCTTTATAAATTCAAGGTACTATCAACATTTCATTGAGGTATCATCCTATTTTTTAGCATTGATGATGGAACTAACCAAAAAGGGGGTGAATTTTGAGTGGTATGAATAGTGTGAATAAGCCTTCCTAGAGTTTAATAGAATATTGAAGATAACTCCAATTTTGATTCTTCCCATATTTGGGATCAGATACGCAATGTACTATGATACCTCAAGTGTTAGGTTGAGAGATATGTTGATGTAGAGGGATTAGGTATTCACTTTTAGATCACATCAACTATAACCCCATGAGAGGAACTATTTGATCTATGACTTGGATTTGGTAGTTGTGGTCTATACTCTGAAGTGTTGGTGACATTATCTATTTTATGAGAGTTTTATCATCCATAAAAAACAAAAGATCTTGTAATATATATTCTCTCAAAGGGATCAAAATATGAGATAGATAAATTTGGTTGAGTATATATAGACATTTGACTTTGATATTTCCTATGATCAAGGGAATGTTAATGTCATTATAAATGCTCTCACTAGGATAATACCAAATACACTAGAACATAGAGAGAATAATTCACATGAGGAATGTAATATTATTATTATTTTGGATGATTGGCTAATATATGCATCGATGATCATAGAGTAATATAATATGTGCATTTAGTTATCATGTCTTCATTAGTGTACCTGGTGAAAGCTAGAAAAGAGTCAGATCCCAAGTGCGTGGTGATGCATAAATGATAGGTAAGGAGTGATCTATTTCCAAGATGGACCTTATGTGATGAAAATAAAATCTAAATCCATGATAGAGTTATAACACCCACTTCCACGAGGGAGTAGCTGATGAGAGAACCTTGTGATTAGAAATGGGAGATGCATCTAGGGTCAATGAAGATGTATCATGAAATATGACATTAGTTTCAATGGCTAAGTATGAAGAGAGACATCATCATTTTTTGTTTCGCAATGTCTTACCTACAAAAGGATAAAGTCCAAGCATTAACATCCTGGTGGATTGCTTCATCCACTTATGATTCCTATATATAAGTTGGTCGACTTGATGATGGACTTCATGATAGGGTTACCCAAGACTATAAGGAGTCTTTATGATGTCATGGTAATATTGGATTAATTGATGAAAGTGGTCTATTTCTTGAAGATTCGAGAGACCCTTTCTATGTATGAGTTGGGAAAGCTATATGTATAATAGATTGTACACCTTTAGGGAGTTTATTTGAGAATATTTTCAATTAGATATTCTCATTTTACATCATGGTTTTGGAAGCTCTTACATAAGGCCTTGGGGGCCCAGTTAAAACTAAGTACAATGTATCATCCATAGACTGATGGATAGTTAGAGAGGATGATCATGATATTAAAGGATATACTATAGTCATACATTGTAGACTTTGGTGGAGCTTGGGATAATCAACCACCCTTGACTGAGTTCACATACAAAAAAAAACTTCTAGGATTCAATTCATATTTCACCCTTTAAGGATCTTTATGTCTAGTTGTGTCACTCACCACTATATTGGCATGATTCTAGTGAGGAAGTAGCTATGGGGATGGGTATGGTATACAATAACTTTGATAGAGTGAAGGTGATCTAGAAGAATTTAATCACTCCTTAGAGTATGAAATGATCATATGCCTATAGGAGGAGGCGACCTTTATAGTTTACTGTGTGTGACTAATTTTTCTTTTGGGTAATTCATCATTTAGGGAATTGAAATTCAAGAGGATAGTTTGGAGTTTTATTCTAATGTTAGGGCATAGTGGAATGATTTGTTCAATAAAGAAGGCTACACGAACTTCACTAGGACAAAAATTTATGGGGGGGGGGGGATTTTAAAATCCTTAAATTTCATGGTATGATTTATTTTTAAGTTACAACATATCTTTTTTTATTCCCTTAAAGGTGTGTCTTATTGGTAAGGGTTTTTAGACTTAAAATTTCAAATGATGGAGGCATGTAGAAATGCATAGTGGATAAAACATGGTTACAATCTATCCTGTAAGGTATACTAGATAATCAGTGGTAATTTGATAGGGATTTATAGTTATGTAGATCCCATAGGCAAGCTGGTGGATAAGGAAGAATGCTTGCATTCTACCCAGACACAATGACCAACTAGTAGTGCCCAGATAAAAATTTCATTATTGTAATTTTATTTATTTTTCTCTAATTATATTATTATCTTAACCCTCCACCTATTATAAACATTTAATTACTAGAACCTCGTAAAGATCAATCCATTAGAGTTATAAGCCACCTATTCCTCTCCTCTTGGATGCTTTAATCCTAGATCGATTCATTGGCATCTATCAAAGTAATATCCATACATTCTAAGAATAATTCTCCTTCTTTATCTAGAATTAATCATATATCGAATCTATATCATATAGATCTATGAATATCTCCCTAAATATAATATATTATTAATGATTAATTAATAGAATAATGTTGGGTTATAAGAATTGGGGATCTCTCCTTAATCGTTACTATATCTTCCTTTGGTAATGAATCTCTTTTGGTGAGTTGATGAATATTCCATATATTGGCCCAATGTATTCCTTAAATCCTAAATCTAAGTACTATATTATGATGGATTTTTTCATTTCTAGTTAATTTTGGTATATGAACATGATCCAGGTATCTTCCCTTAGTGGTACTTGGAAATTATCATCAACATACTAAAGGTAAGAAGTCCTTACCATATTGGGCCCTTGTATGGATTTGTTTAGCATGCTTGTCTTGTGTGTGTGTTCCAAGTGTAAATAACCTTGAATGATAAGGTTTTTTTTACCTAATTGGGTGGACCATGAGGACTTTCTTGGTATGGATTGTATTTTCTTTACTATTCCCCACATTAAATATGGTTATTTCATAGCCTGCAGAATATTTAGTATGCCATGTTTGTTCCTTGATATTTTTACCTTAATTGTGTATTATTTTCATAGAATGAGAAATAATTAATACGATATATTTCTAATTGCTATGTTATTCCTTATATTTGGATTTATACATAGCTAGTGGAACCTATATTTCAGTGAGTAGGTTGATAGGTGGACCAAACAGAATTTTCCAGCCCCTCAAAAGGGGGTCTTGGATGGGATAAATCATGGATTGTAGCTATATATATAGTATTAATAGCTCCGGAGCTTGGAATGTGTTTATCCTATGGGTGATAATTCCATATACCACTAGTTGAGGGTATATATGAATGTATTATGTTCCTATTAATAACTTACTTATATATGTGTATAGTTACATTAATTTGTGTATTCTAAGTGTGCATACCATTAAAGGAGAACATGTATCCATGGGTCATGGGTGTGAATTTTACCTAATGTTAGGTGTGGATTTGTTCTTGAATGGTATAAATTGTAATGTAATTAAAGGAATAATAGAGTCTCATTACATGATCTAAGTCATGTGGTGAATATATATGACATTATTTCAATATGTTGTCGAAGAAAGTATAGTCAATGTTCATGGAAGCTTACTTAGTGCTTAAAAGATTGTTATATGATTGGTTGTATTCTTGTGTGAACATTTAGCATTACATCATGATATACACCACTATATATATATGAATTTATGTTAAGGATGCATTAGTGGTATCCTACTGCATTTATACTCACACCCTATATAGACATCTTTGTGCACATGCAGTCTTCATGATCCAGGATCTAGAGAATGGAAAGGGGCCAGTGATAGGTTTCTGAGGATCTTGGAGTTAGGAGATGGATATGACACTGGGATAGACTCCAGATAGCTACCAAAAAATCTTTTATTTATTTATTTCTAGTTTTTTAGCTTATACTTGATGACCATCTATATTGGGGGTTGGTTTAACTTGATATTGTATGAACCGACATGAGAACTATTTTAACATTTTGTTTATGTTATCTTATATTTTTATTTTTATTTGTTTTATGTATATGTTGTTATATTATAATGTTTTTATTAGATTACATTGGGTATATTATATCCACAACACCTTTGTACCCTCTATGATAGTCGGTAACTTCTTGCATATGGGGAGGGACACATGAGGTCATGTGACACTTTGGCTTAGACCAAGTGATTCTGGTTGGTGTCTTACAACCTTACCCTTGGAATCCTAAATATTATGCTTTATATGAAGTTTATGAAAGGCTCAATAATCCTTTTTAACAACCATTAATAAAAATTTCATTAAAAAACCATCTAATATAAATATACTCTATAATGGATAATGAATATTAAATAAATGTTTCATTATTTGTTTTTTAGTAAAATAGATAAATTATATCCTAATGTTAACCTAATTTCTTCCTAACTTACTACATTAAATGCAGGAATAACACTATTCCATGTGTCTAAATCAATTAACATGTGTATTTTTGTAGTGACCCCAATTTAATTAATGAAAATGGACATGTTGGGGTCAACAATTTAGCCACATGCATTACATCTAACCTTGAGTTTTATAACCTTTCTTCTCACTTTAATAATTTTTGTTAAGACTATCATGCTACCATTATCTTATATTTTTTCAACCATTTGTTGTTCACCTTATAAAATTTACATAGTTTTAATATTTTCAACATATTGTTCCTCAGGGTTAGTAGAATCAATATATGAAGAATATATTATCTACATAAGCAGTTAAAAATTTACTTTAGATTACATAAATGTACTAGTTAACACATAATATTATGATGAAACACATTGTATATTAAAAAAAATTAACCTATTTATTAAACTCTATTTTTTAATTAAATATTGAAGGGATTTGGACCCTCTATCGAGTATCCAAATCTCATCCTTGTGGTTACATCTATCATACAAGACACCATTTGCATTGGGACCACTGTGATATGGTTATGACATCCTAATGATAGGGTCATCCTAAATGGAATTTTCATTTGAACCTACAATTGATTTATCTAATAATAGAAAAATTGAATAATTTTTTATAGGATCCAAGACATAAAATAATTATACTACCTATGATCCCATTATGAATGTGTCTTCCATGCACCCTTTTTTACTAAAATTCATTTTCATAAATCTAAATTCATAAATTTTAACCATAATCTAATAATTAATCCATTTTCATCAAAAATTCATCGCTTGGAATATTATATAATCTCACTCCCATATTTTTTAAATGATTCCAAAGTATTAAATATCTATATAAATTGGATTTCTGTCCTTGGTACTAAATACATGCATCACTTATACCATAAGAGTAACTCAATTATTTTGCACAATAATATTATTATTATGTTGATTTATATAAAATATATGACTATTAATTATATAAACATTTTAAGATAGTACATATACACTTGGTCCTCTCTCTATCCATCGAAGTCATTCTAAAAGTGAATTTGGATTTGCAGACAACTCTTTAGAAAAATGATCTTGAAACCATCCTATAAAATTTTCATAATGTGTATTTAATATCTATATTTAATCCCTTGATGGAATCAAATGGTTAATAATTACTTTGCAGGTTTCAACATATAGATAAATATCTATACTATTATATAAAATGTAATGGCAAGACTGATCTAACTCAGTAATGATAATTATGACAACATCCCTTCTAGAAATTTCTTCACCCAAAAAATTGCCATTTTAAAAACATTTTGGGAGAAAAATTCTATCTATATAAGACATGTATTCGTTATTGAATTTAAAATTTTACTTAACAATATATCACTATACAATAAAACCTTCTATCCAAATTCAATATTTGAAATACCCTTTTAAAATATTCATATAGAATTCAACATGGTATATCCATATGTAATGTATATGAGTACATAGTCATATATCTATAACCAAGTGAACAATCAAGTGATATATTATATCAATGAACAGAAATGAGATGAATATATTTAATTCAATTATTATAATATAAATTTCTTTTTCCATAGTTGGAAACTTCATCGGTTCTATAACTTTATAGAATATATATTTGAAAAGGAATTAAAGTTTGGTTAATGTGTGTTGGAGTTTTTTAGGAAGAATGCAATAAAAAGGTATAATAATTAAATATTGCATAAAAACATAAAATTCATGTGATTTTAGGCCCTTTAACTTATAATAAGTTATCAGCATGGTATTATTTATATTTTAGGAATACCCTTTTGGAAACATTACATCATTAAGGAAGTTGCAAAACCAAAATATTTTTTATCGGGAAGAATATAAATTGTTGTAGGAATAAAATTCATTCTTTAAACCTACACCGATGCCAAATATTACCCTATTCCCATTTCAATCATGTCTAACCTATCATTAATTATATATTTTTTTCAAGTAAAATTAGTAAAATTCTAATGAAATTATCACATACATTTTTGACTATGTGCATGACATAAAAATGTCTGCATACAAAAAAATTGGTATGAAAATAAAATATTATCTCTTTTTCAAACACATTTTCATAATGTTTTTTGAAAAGGGTTATGAAAAATGGTGACAATATCCTTCACTTTCTCAAACTATTCATCACCACTTAATGAAGATGGTATTGTACCTTCTTTTGAATTCTCATCAAATAATGTCATTCAAGATTGATATTTATATCATTTGGGTAAAAAATTATGATGTCTTCGAAACACTATATTAAATTAATGTTTAAACCCAACTGAGTGTATACCTTCTTTATAAATTAGACACCTTAACATTCCTTTAATATTACATCCTAAAAATATTATATAATTTGGAAAATAATTTATTATCCCATACAACATAGATCTAAATGTGAAATATACATTTATATGAGCACCATACAACCTAAAACTTCCCACATTAATTTTAGATATTTGATCAATGGAGCTGAATAAACATCAATATCATTACCTGGTTGTTTTGGTCCTGATATAACAAAGACAACATAATGTATTTGTGCTTCATGTATATCCATAGTGGAAAGTTATTATTTAACAACATAACAATACATATAATTTGAGTGATAATTTGTACACTAAAAGGATTCATTAAATCACTTGATAACACAAGACATGATATTCTTAGATCATTTCCAAATTTAGGATACACGTAATCAATTTTCTTTAATTAAGGAGATCAATTGGGTGATGAAGTTTCTCATCTTGAATTCTTATATCTAAATGTCATGTCAATTTACCTGAAGTATTTTCACTTACATATAATCTTATAAACCATGAAATTATTGTATATTACGATACAAAATTTAAAGTACTTGATTTATCTTTATTGTATCAAGACACACCATGCTTTGGGAATTTTTAAAGTGATTTATTGTCCGTACGAAACATTATACAATCATTTGGATAGAAATTTATTTGTTTAAATACCATAATAATTGAAAATAACATTTATTTAGTTTTATATGTTTGAAAAGGAAACTTATTATCTTATAGAATAATATTATTAAAGAGGTAAATTAGTTTTTTAAGGATGATGTCACTCCATTATTTTCAACCTTTCAAATTATATAGCTTCACTATGATTGCAAATGTTTTATATTTAGTAAAACAATCATAAAACGTCATATTTTAAAATCTATTTAACTTCTCAAATATCTTTGGAAAATTATGATGGTCATCTTCAATGTCGCTATTTTTTACCCAATACAATTTCATCATTATTTATAGTTTTTATTATATAATATTATCCATAACTTGCAGTGTTACCCCAATCACTATATGCATTACGTACTTCCTTATGTTTACTCTAAAATTTATAACTTAAATATATTATGTGATAGATCAAGTAATTTTCCTACTCTTCTAAAAAATTATTCTTGAATAAAAACAATTTTAACACATAAAAATGATTTGATAAGGATCATATACATTCTCTATTGTAAACTTTATGAACACTTTAACCCCATCCTCACAATATTTTGTCATATGATTGAAATACATTCATTTTCAATACATATCCTTTATATTTGGATAAAAAATATTTATATTTGAAAAAAAATAAATAACCACACATATTTAATTATATATTGAATCATTTTTTCATGCACAAATTATATAAAGTATAGCTTTAAAGAATATAATCATAAATTATAATACATACATATGTCATGTATAAAAATAAAAGATATAAATACTAGTTTATTAATACATTGGGAATTATATAAAATTTAATAAATATTTTTAACACCCTAATAATTTTAAAAAATATTTCTCTTTAAATAATTTTTTTATAGCTTGCGTTACACGCAATGCTAAGTTTAAACGAACCGCAATATATTATTAAAGTACTATTATGTGACCGTTATAATCTAGGCAATAAATTGGTATGTATTAATATAATTAACTAATGTATTAGATATATAAAATGATAATACTCAATATAAATGTATACATATTAATGCTTATGAAATGAGAATTCAATTTTTAGTAAAGTTATATTATGCTTAAAAAAGAGATATCCTTCAAAATGATTTTTATTTATTTTTGTGATTAAATATTATATTTATTTTTTGAAACATTTAAAAAATTTATTTCATAAAACTAATTAAATTTTTGAAATAATAATATCAAAATTATCTTAAGCTGTATTTTTTAGAATTTTCTGTAAAGTTTGATTTTCCAGTGAATATTAAAAAATATAGATTTTTATTGAAAACTGTATTTTTGTTTCCAGCTTGTAAAAAGTTCCATATTTTTCAAAATTGTTTCAAAGTAAAATATTTTATATTTTAATTTTAAAAAAATATTATTAATTTCATTGGAATCAATTTTATGTATGAATTTAGTATAAAAACATTTGTTTACATAAAAAGGCATTTTTTTGAAAAATTGTTTTCATACGTGTGATGTTTTTTATCTTAACAAATTAAATTTATAAATATTGGGGAATTATTTTAATTAATTTTATATATTAAATTCTCAATAATTTTTTTAACATTTATTTTATATAATAATAAATCTGGTTTTATGCTTAAAATTTGTATTTTTATAAAAGTGATTTTCATCGCGTTTTGCACACTTATGTTAAAATTATTTTTTTCAAATTATAGGTGTTGAAGATTTTAAAATTTATTACATATATTTGATAAATAGTTTTAATTTTGGTAAATATTATCCTTTTATTTTTGAAAAATTTGAATAGTTATGTTGGTAAAATTTATCATCTCGGTAAAGGGTAAATCTGGTTAATCTAGGTTAAAACTATGTGATAAGAACATAATTTGTAATCATAATTATTATGGGATGAAGGTAATTATACCATTATAAAATTAGTCTTGAAATTGAGTTTTTAAGGGAAAATTTTCCATGAAAATGACTTATATAATATTTAAAGCAAAGAAAGTTACAAAATGTCACTCTTTTAGTTTTAAATATCTCTTATATGTTCGCATAAGGAAGAAAGCAAGTTATGACTGAATCTAAATGTATATTTTTAGATTAGTGAAATTATTTTGATGATATAAAATTATTTTTAATATTTTTAATTATATAACTACCTTAAACTCATGTTTAATGCTAATGTAGCATTTATTCAATTAATAGAAAAATAAAATAAATGATTTTTAAAATATTAAAAGTAATATAATTTGATTGAGTTAATATGTTCCAAAAAAATTATTTATCTCTGTTATTGAGGTGTGAAATAAATATATTCTAAATTACCCATTTTCATTATCTATTTAAAGTCAAATTAAATGAATAATGTTAAAAATGACATTAATGATATTTTATTATAAACAATATATTATTAAATGATATAGAATTCATAAAAATATTATATTCAGAAAAATGAATGAGATTTGGTTTTAAACATAAAACATGGTCCATTTATAGGCCTTTTTACATTTATAGTGACATTTTTAACCCTTAAAGGGTAGAAAAATTTAATACTACGTTATTTTTCAAAAGGATAAATGAATGGTTAAAACAAAAATATAAGTGTAAGAATGTGATAAAAAATGTCCAAATTTTATTTAATGAGTTTTTTTGATTAAAAAACATTTATAAATTGATATTATTATTTTTATTCATTTTCAAATCAAAATTAATTTATATATATTTAATATTTTAAGAAATTTCAAGAGTACCCCTCACCTCAATTATAAAAGGGCGCCCCTCCTTTCTCTTCTTCACAAAAAACTGAGTTTTCTAGATAAAAAAACTCTACCAATTTCTCTTATCCACTTCCCTATAAAAATTTTATAGGTTATGTTCTTCCCAAATACCAATCCTAAATCCCTTAAGAGGATATCTAAAGGAGCTATTTCAAAGAAGAGGTAATCGCTTTAACCAATCACATTATTTTTAATTATTCTTTTTCCTCCTATAAATCTATTATATTATTCATAAAATAATAAATTAATTATCCCAAATATATTAAAATTTTATTATGATTATCAAAACTACATTTATTCACCATAATTATATTAAATGTTAAATGATAATATCATTCGTGCGTACGTACGACTTACCTTCTCTATATAGAGATACAATTCATTTCTCATCACCATATTTTATAAATACATATTGTGATCGGTTTAAGGTTTATATATTATAATTATGAAATAATTATACATATATAATTTTAATATCATATCTACCTTCTTACCTTCCAAACTATTGGAAAATGATAACGCTGATCATGTGTACGTGTGAACTACCACCTCCACAAAGCGATGTGATTTGTTTTTAATTTCTATTTTACTTGGATGGTAATAAGGATGAATTTAATGAATATATATGATATATTTAATATAATAATTATTATATAAAGGTTATTTATTATTTAACTTTATTTTATTCCATTTATTGAAAAATAGAAATAATGTTTATGCATATGTACGGACCACCGTCTCCGTGAATGGTGTAATTCACTTCTCTGTATCTATATTTTATAAATGAATATAAGCTTATATATAATGAATATATATGATATTTATATCATTATTAACATTATGTATATTATGTAACCAAAATTAAAGTATAAGTACCAAAACTACCAGACCGAAATATACATAAAATACGAAGCAGATATCACCTTGAAAAGAGATTTTAATAAAGAAGTGATAAAAAAGGGTGATAACAGGTTATAAGTAAATAATATATGGTATTATATATATGAGTATTATTCTATAATATATTTATAATAAATATATATTTATTATACAATAGGTTCTAATTCATATGATGGAATTCAGACCTAAGGTAAGAGATTTATAGTCTTTATTTTATTTCTTGGAGACATATGCCATATTCACCAATCATTTATTTTATGTGCTGAATATACATAAACTTTTACATATTATATCATAAATATGATTCTTTTAATAATATTTAATGTTTCATTTTATTTTATTCTCTAATTGGGATTATGATTCAAAATATTACAAAATTTGTAAGGGATTTACGGCTCACATTTATTTATATACGACACATGCTATATTTACCATTTATTTCTTTTATGTGGCGTATATAATTTACATAAATGTATTTTATGATGATTATTATTAAATTTATGAGGATTCACACACACACACACAAACACAAACCCATATATATATACATGGTTATTTATTTTATGGGGATAACAATTCAAATGTTACCAAAGTGGTAAAAGGTTTTATGCTACAATCTCGTTATTTGTCAAGATTGTTTATGTTTAAGCTTTCAATGAAAAATTATTATGATCTAATAAACTCATTAATTTTATTATAATCAATTTATTTCTAGAAAAAACATGTTTTACATTCATTTTCTTTACCTTAGTTACTCAAGAGACTGAAAATATTTTTAAGGAAAACTAACAACATTTCTTACTTTGATTGAAAATCCTTTTCTTACATATCCATGTATTATAAAAATGTTTTAAAAAGTTTTTTACTATTATTAAATTATTATTTAAATAAATTTTTACCCATGTTTGATTTTTTAAAAATGTTTCAAATGTAATATTCTTATTGTTTTCTAAATAAGGTACATTTTGATTTTTTTTTACCAAAGTGAAAAAGGAATATTTTCTTTTAACTTATAGTACATGAATGGAATTTCAAGTCATTGTGACCACTCAATTATTTGAAGATTAATTTACAAGTTTAAATTTTTATTTTAAAATAAAATGTTTTCCATAATATTTTGGGTATTTTTAGATTTTAAAATTTGATTTCAAAATAGAAATTTTATTTTCCTCAAGAATGTTTTAAAGATTTTTAATGGTATTTATATTAATCAAAGACAAAAATCCTTGATTTGACTTATGATTTACCAAGGATATTATAAAATTATACCATAAATATTCTTTATATGGATGTTTTATGTTTATAATGATAATATTTTTTTGAAACCCATTCCTTTTCCATGAGTTATACTATGATGAAAGAGTGAAATGTTTATAAAACCCATTTCTTTTACCTGGGTTATGTTACACTAAACTATTTAGGAAACCCATTTATTTTCATGGGTTCTGATATGATGAATGTTTTATAATGTTGTGGAACACATATGTATGGTTTTCATTTTGTGATGGTGGTTATGTTATAACTAAGTTTGGTGGTTACATTATAACGATAGATAGTGGTTATATTATATATATAGAAAATGGTTACATTATAACCAAGGATAGTGGTTACATTATAACTAAGGAAAGTGTCCAATTTATAACTAAGAATGGGAGGGACCTATATCTACCTCCAATGAATTGGGTAATTATTTATGCCTAATGCAATAATAAGTACTAGAATGGGGAGTAAACCCAGTTTATTAGAGGATTTTTTCCATTATGATAGTCTTGGGAGTGAACCTTAACTACTACAATGGTTTGGAGAGTGAACTCATTATACTATGATATCCTTTATAGTAATCCTTGAATACTAAGGAAATGATTTTATATGCTTATGTATATACCAAAAACTTATGTCTTATTCCAATTTTATACTCTCATTGATCATGTTCTTTTATTCCCATATGAGTTGTCAAGATTTTTTTCATTACTCTATTATAGTATATGATATGTAGGGTGTAATTTTCAAATGTTATGATCATGTTATCATACCTTTATGATCATGTTATTTTCAAGTTATCATTGATATCTACCATGTTTACCCTTACCGAGTATTTTAGATTTCTCTTTCTTATGTTTCCTTTCCCTGGGTTATGAATAAAAATATTAAGTATGATATTTCTGAGAAGGGATATAGTTATAAATAACTTAGTGGGAGATAATTTAGATCTTTTATGAAACTATAGTTTATATGTCTAAGTTTCCAAAGGCACTAGACCTATATGATTCTGGTGTAGATCATTATGTTATGTAATGATTATTCAGCTATTATGATTTTATATCTATGTATGAAAAGTATGGGCTATTATAGTCGGTATCAGAGAAAGTTTTAGTTAACCTTTATAAACTAGGATGATAAAACTTTAGTGATAACCCTAGGGAAAAGTCTAAGTACATGATAAAATCCTAAAGTTTTTTTTAAAGATCATTAATACCCTAGGTAAAACCAAACGTTTCATATATTAAAAATGAGATATATTGATTTATACATCCTATAGATGGTTTTTCTTGATTCCTCACTATGATTATTATTTCTCACACTATGATTTTTTGTTTTAGTCAAAGGATGAAACTAGGAGGATTCATGTCAACGATGAAATAAAATGGAATGATTATCCTCATGAGAAACCAAATGAAATGGGAACTATAATGTTAAAAATTATGATTAGGACTAATCAATTATCATGTTATATTATTAAAAACTTTCACCTTAACCAACTCTTAGGCCCATCAAAGAAGATAATGATAGAGATTTCTGAGAGTTTGGGTCGTGGATAATATGAAGGAAATAATGTTTATCTTCTTATATATAGAGAATCTGGTAAGAATCACACAAGTTAATTCCTTATAAGAACAAGATGATTTTTTCTATGTGAAAATTAAGGGCATATAACAAGTAATTTTTGAGATAAAATAAATAGTTTGATAGAGGGAAATTAAGATCATTCTAATGTACCATTTATAGTCTAATACATTATGTGTGGGGAATATAAGCATTATACAATACAATTCCCTAATCTAAGTGTTAAATCCTAGACCAAGGAAATACCTATTATGTGATAGGATTTAAGTTTTTGTGCATTATTATTCAATCAATATGTTTTATATGATTTATATCAATTATATTTTGTATATAAGTATCAGGAAACATCTATGTATTATTCCACATTTGAATTTGAAAACATATGTTTAGTTGGGATAAAGAGATTATTGAAATTGGTAGGATATTATTGGTGAACTTGAAATTTATTAGTCTATGGAAAATCAATTTAGGTCATATTTTATTTTTTTAATTTCATTTTTGGATTCATGGAATATGTTAAATTGTTTGTTAACTTACTTTAAGAATAATGAGTCTGTTAGTTTTTGGAAGAATATATGTATTTTTCATGTGAGGTTAACTTAAAAGTTATAGATACCATTATGGGTTTATAATTCTAAGATTTATCTTAACTTAAAAGGAATTAATATCCCCATATGATGTTTTAAGTGATGGGATTTTGACGTTATTTGAAAATTTTCAGTAAGAATTCTCTATTGATGTTCAAATAACCCATTGGGTTAGTATATGATTTTATGTTAAGTTAATTATGGTCTATTGGATAGTGGGATATTAATAATTTTGATGGTTAAAAAGAGATTCATAGAAAAGGAAATATTTTTAGATATATTTATGGTAAAGCTAAGAATTACCTTTTAGGTTAGTATTCAAATTTTGATTCATGATATTTTTGGTGAATTTAACTATATTATAAGATTCTATATCGGTTTATCATGATGAATAATGAAATTTTGGGAGGTGTCTCTTTAGGTTGAGGTTTAACAAGTGATTTAACATAAAATATTATTTGGTATGAATTTAATTAGATTTTTGAATATGTAAGTTGAAATGGTATTACATAACCTTTTAGGTTAAAACATTCTTTAAATATTGAGATTATTAAGGTAATTTGGGATGTATAATTATTTATTTTTATGGTTTTGGATATTAATGTTGAGTTTCTTCATATGAAAGTTTATACATTAGGGGAATTATGTTACCATGTCCTAATTTTTTTTATTAATGTTTAATGTCAGGAGGAATATTGAAAGGTACTATCATGGGCGCCCTCAAATGATTTGTGGTTTTTGGGTACTTAGGTGCAGCAGAGTGGTTGACCAAGGTCATCTCTCAAAGTAGGAAGTACATTTGACAACATATTAAAGTTATTTTGAAAATAACATAAAATGAAATAATAAAACTACTTTAAAGGATGGGTGTTGTTTATAATTGATAAAACTAAAATAAGTTTGCTTGAAGAAGATTACATTTTTTTTAATTTTGATATGAATATTGATTAACAAATCACAACGAGAATATGTTTTAAAAAAAAACAATTTTTAGAAAGTGTAATCAGTATAACTATCCCTATTAAATCATTTATTAATCATTATAATTTAAATTAATATCCACTTAATTATTATCCCTTAATTTTTTAAATCTTAAACCCTAGTAGAATTAACTTTACCACCAAGATGAAGTGAATTTAACCCTAGGATAACTTTGGAACATGCAATCGCAGCACCCTGCTTTGATTGATGTTCTAAGGTTAGATTATGGTTAGGGGTAAATAAAGGCACATATCCTCTCTAAAAATTATAATTAATTAAGTTTATGGATTATATTTTAACACTAAAAATTGATCCCATATGGTTTTGAATTACCAATTAAGTTCACGCTCCCACAATTCACACAATTCTCAACCTCACGTGATTTATGTTTATTGTTAAATTACTTTATTAGTTTAATTTAAATTAAAAAAAATCAATTAATAGATCATATTATGTGAATTATAGCATCTTATTGATTCAAAATAAATGAATAAAGGGGGTTAGAGGTAGATCGATTACTAAAAAGAACTACTCTTCCATGGGTGGTGTACTCATTGTAGAAACATTTTGCATTTACAAAGGTTTAGAGAGGGTAGAACCCAATATATTTTCTACTATTGATTCTATAAAAATTGGGAAGATTAAGATAAGAATAAATTTGAACAAAACATAAGAAAATATAATAAATAAAATAAGAACAAAGAAGTTTATTACACAAACAAAAGCTTTACAACATGAAGAAGAAGAAGATGGCTGCGTCGAAAGGATCCTTGCTTCAAGAGATACCATTGTTGAAATGGTTGGATAATTGGAGTGGATCCACTTATCTTCTTCCCTAAACTTCATAATTCACGTAACAACCCATAAAAATGAGAAAAAACCAATTTATATAGTGGTGGGGAGGCTAGGTTCAAAGTGGTTTCAAGTGCGAATGGGAATCTTGGCCAAATATTTTATTCCAACTTGCACCGCCTATTTGACCATAAAAAACACATGAATAAGCTATCCTTACAGAAGGATTATTTGTAAGAAACTGATTCTTAGATCTCATCTCAAAATTTGGACCTAATCAAATCTCATATGAAGAAGTTATAGCCCATATACATAACCCATGTCCAATCTGATGAGTCCATCCCAACTTTGATTTGATGGTCCATTTTCACTAACCAAATGCATGATTTAGCTCCAATGTCCTAAATTAAAGTTGTATCCCATTAGTTTAGGAAAATAATTAAAAGATTTTAAGTTCAAGTAATACATATCAAAATATTTATGTTCGAAATAATATAGTGAATTTTAATGGGTAAAACTAGAATTTTCATCAAAATTTCAAATTTATAATATAATCCCCAATATTTCATAAATGAGAACATTTACCATAATGTGAAGAAATTATATCATTTATTACCAATAAAATATTCAATAAAAATGTGTTTTATCAACTCCCCCACACTTACACTTTTGCACTCCTTGGAAAAACATCATATCATGTATTCTAAAAAAGCATGACAGGTAAACATCAATATAAAATCAAAACAAATTTTAAATCACATATCCTTGAGATCCCAAAATTACACACCAAGAAACAAAAGATATAATGAATCTTAAAAAAACATTATTTCAAGTTCTCCATTTATGTCATTCAACATATTTCCACTTAATTTATCCTCCCATTCACACAAAACACTTACCTCATTTTAATTTTCTCTTATCACACAAATTTCATTTTTTTAGTAATGTATTTATCATAAAAACTCATACAAGGGTCACCATAGTCTTGATAAATTTCTACATTGCCACCCTATGTGAGTCAAGGACATATTTTTATTATATGAACTTTTCAGGGTTGTTTTGTGTATTTTGGTTGGTAGGATTTAGATGTGAAAAATTCTGAGGTTGAATAAGGATGGATTGACTCTTTTTGAAGCAAAATTGTATTAATATAATTTTCACTTAAATATGGTCTCCTACTCAATCCCATTATCATCAATTCCACTCCATCATCATGAAAAGTTATGAAAATTTTACACCATTCATTATTTCAAAAACACAGATGTAAATCTTCTCCAAAATATTTTTTTCATGAAAGCTTCAGATAGAAACAAATTTATTTATTTTTTAGAAGCTCCAGAAAGGAACAACTTCACTTGTCATGAAAGATCCAAAAAAGGAAAAAACTTTCAATAGAATGATTTTTTAGTAGCAAAAACTTATTTTAAAAATTTAATTTTCCACCCAATGTATCACAAAATGTGGCATCACAACACAATATAGATTCTCCCACACTTAAGTTCGACTAGATTATGCAATTTCACTTCAAGAATTAGTTGGATAGGGAAAATTAGCTTGTAATGTGGATAACCTAACATTATGTTCATAGATTCTAAGGGATACAAGGATTAAATTTTCTAGGAAGGCCATTATGAAAAAATATTCTTATGAAACATGAGCTTTAATACCAAACAAATGCCTCAATAATTTAAAACATAAGTACCTAAAAACCTCAAGTTTTGATAGGAATAAATAAAATATCAGTTAAATCAAGCATGACTTGGATATTTGAATAATTGAGGTAAATGTAGAGACTATGAAAATAATGATTTAGAATCCTCATAGTAAAGTGATTGTAAATATAAATACTGTGAGACGTGGCTTGGGATTCAAAATTTAGAGTACCTTTCATGAATTTACAAAAGATTTGAACATGAAACAAAGCCATTTTGAACATTCATTTAAGATTAGCTTCATGGGATAAATTGTTTCACTTATTGATATGGATTTCAAAATGGTGATGAGAATAATTTCAGCTAAAAGTTTAAAAAACACACAAAAAAATTGAAAAATAAACACACAAAATTTGAAAAACATGCAATTTTTTTTGAATCATTGAAAAATAGGAAAACAATTGAAATTTATAAAATAAAAGGTTCCCTCCCCCACACTTAAAATAGCACATTGTCCTCAATGTGATCTATTGTGATGATATATGCACATGAAATGCAGAATTTTTAAATAGGATAAATAATATAAAAGTGAAAGTGTTAGGAACAGCCTGATATGCTCAGGTGATGATGGGGTCATGCAGTGTGATGAAATCCACTACATCAGTAGGAAGTCCCTCAATGTATTTCTTTAAACATTTCCCATTGACTATAAATATCCTTCCTGTGTCCTCTTGTGTGATCTCCACTACACCATAAGAAAAAACATTAGTCACAACATAAGGACCAAACCATTTGGAAATCAACTTACCAGGCTTTAGCGCCAGTCATGAACTATAGAGAAAGACTTTTTCTCCAACTTGAAATTCTATTTTCTAGATCATTTTTTCATGATATGATTTTGATCAATCCTTGTATAGCCTTGAGTTCTATTATAAAGACAATAGAATCTCCTCAATCTATTGAATATTTAGCGTCCTTTGGATTCCATATTGGGCCAAATCCATGTTACATTTCTTTATAGCCCAATAATCCCGATGCTCAACTTCCACGGAGAGATGACATGCTTTCCAAAAAATAACTTGAAATGGGGACATACCAATGGGTGTCTTGTATGCTGTCCTATAAGCCGACAATGCATCATTCAAGCGCTTTCTCCAATCCTTCTTATTTTGCTGTATAGTTTTCTCCAAAATTTGTTTCAACTCCCTATTTGAAACCTCAGCCTGTCCATTTGTTTAGCGGTGGTATGGTGTTAATGTTTTGTGTGTCACCCCATACTTCTGAAGGAGGAAATCCAAATTCCGATTGCAAAAGTGCCTCCCTTGGTCACTGATGATGACCTTCAGTACTCCAAACCTACAAAAAATCTATGCTTTAAAAAAGTACACAACAATATGAGAATCATCAGTCCTAGTGGCCTTAGCCTCCTCCCATTTTCTCATATAATCAACAGCAACCAAAATATACAAAAAACTAAAGGAACTAGGAAAATGACCCAAAAAATCGATTCCCAATACATAAAAAATCTCACAAAATAATATGGGTTATTGGGGCATCTCGTGTCTTCTAGAAATATTACCAGTGTGTTGGAAACATGATCACAACTTAAAAAACACATGAGAATCATTGAATAAACTAGTCCAATACAATCTAGAGTCCAAAAATTTCATAGATGTCTGTTGGGGTCCAAGGTGTCCACCACAAGCAAGTGTATGACAGAATTGTAGAACAGACTCAAAAACATGATCAGGAACACACCTCCTAATAACTTGGTCACTACACATGTACCATAAGTAGGGATAATCCCACACATAAAATCTTGACTCACTCTTTAACTTTTGGACTTGATGTTTCTTTAAATTTTTAGTAATTATATATAAAACAAGGTAGTTCAATAAATCAGCATACCAAGGATGTGTACCTGAGATGGAATAAAGATGCTCATCGGGGAAAGTTTCCCAAAGTGGTACCTAGTACAAGGTGTCATCCTCTAGTGCATTTTTAAGCCTACTCATGTGGTCCACCACTATATTTTCTGACCTCTTCTTATCCTTTATCTCAATGTCAAATTCCAGAAGAAGGAGCATCCATCATATTATCCTAGTCTTTGCATCCAACTTCTTCAAGAGGTACCCCAGAGCTGCATGGTCAAAAAAAACAACTACTTTAGAGAAGAATAAATATGAACAGAATTTATCTAAAGAAAATATGATAGCAAGAAACTCATTTTCTATGGTTTTGTAATTTGATTAGGATGAATCCAATGTCCTGAAAGAATATTCAATCACATGTGAACGTCCTTACACCCTCTAAGATAAGACAACTCCAAATGAAAAGTTGGATACACCACACATAAGCTCAAAAGGAATCTACCACCATGGAGGCTTTATGATAGGTGGAGTGGCCAGATGTTGTTTTAGCTCTTCAAAGGAATTTCTGCAAGAAACATCAAACACAAAATCAGAATCCTTTTGAAGTAATCATGAAATAAGAATATAAATCTTACTAAAATCTTTAATAAAGCAATGATAAAATCTTGCATGCCCTAGAAAAGATCTAACATCACACACACATGAAGGATAGGGTAGGGATGAAAGAATATCTACCTTAGATCTATCAACCTCTATCCCATGTTTTGACACTACATGACCTAATACAATTCCATGGTCTACCATGAAATGAAACTTTTCAAAGTTTAAGACCAGATTCTTCTCAATACAACGATTCAACACCTTTCCCAAACTACTTATTCATTAATCCAATGAGGATCCATACACTATAAAATCATCTATAAATACCTCCATGCAGGTCTCAATAAAATCAGAAAAAATACTCACCATGTATCTCTAGAAGGTACCTGGGGCATTGCAAAGTCCAAGTGGCATGCTACGGTAGGAAAATATACCAAATAGATTGGTGAATGTTGTCTTATCCTGATCCTCTAGAGCTATAGGAACCTAAAAATATCTAGAAAATACATCCAAGAAATAATAGCGTGTTTTTTCAGCCATTCTCTCAAGCATCTGATCAATAAATGGGAGGGGGGAAATGGTCCTTGTGAGTGGACTGATTTAGTTTCCTATAATCAATACACACATGCCAACTATTTTATACCCTCATTATAACTTACTCATATTTCTCATTTTAATGAAAATAACACCACTTTTCTTAGGAAAAACCTAAATAGGACTCACCCACTGGGAATCTAAAATGGGATAAATTATACCCGCCTTAAGAAATTTTTAACCTCTTTTCTAAAAACCTACAAAAGTATTGGATTGGGTATTTTTTGTGACTACCTAACCAGTTTATTCCCATCCTTCAAAAGAATCCCATGCATGAAAATGGAGGGGCTAATACCTGATATGTCATCCAAGGTCCACCCAATTTCCTTGATATTCTCCCTTAAAAGAATCAAAATATTTTATTCATGTTCAAAAGGAATATTATTACCAATTATAACAGGTAATTTCTAACCACTTAACAAGTATAAATATTTGAGATTAGGTGAAAATGGATTGAGTTCTAATGAATGGGGGTGATGTATGGATGAAGAAATTGAAGGAACTGAAATATGTGAACAATGAACATCAATATCATAATATACATCATCAAAATCAAAGAACAAATCATAAAATCCATCAGCATACTCAACCTCTATGTCATAATCATAGTGAGAATTATTAAAATCAGAATATGAATCCATTTCAAAATCAAATCTAAGAGAGGTTTGTGCATTATAAATAGGTGTGGAAGTACTCTTAGACATCAAACTAGAACCGATACTCATAATCTCCCTAAAAATAGGATAATCAAATTCCATGGGGTTTTTTATTTGGTGGTTCAAAATGGGAGATAAAAAAAGGAAAATGGTCTTTGATGGGTACTTCATGAAGTCCATAACATTAAATATCACAACTTCATCTCCATACTCCATGAAATAGTGTACCCTTATTGACATTTATGATAGTTTTTGTAGTTTTTAGAAAGGGTCTACCTAAGATAATGGGAGCATGAAAACTTAGCTGATCATCCTCCATGTTAAGCATGTAAAAATTTGCTAAGAAGATCATGTCTCTTACACAAACAATTACATTCTCATGGACTTCTGCTGGATATTCTGTAGCTCTATACGCCAACCACACTACTAAACTCATCAGTTTCAACTCACCAACCTATAAATAATAGAATACAGAGTGGGTAATTACATTTATGGATGCTCCTAAATCACAAAGAGCACAAAAAATTGAAACTCCCCTATTGTGTATGGTATGGTTAATGTCTCTGTATCCTTTCACTATGTTGGAATTGCTAGAGTTGGTGTAATTAGTGCTAACACATTCCTTCCAAGATTGATCCTCTCATTTCCCTTGAGCCCTCTTTGATTGGTACAAAGTTATTTTAAGAATTTCACATACCTTGGGATTTACTTGATGGATTCAAGTAGAGGGATGTTGATCTCCACATGCTTTAATGTGTCCAAAACATCTTTTTTAATCACCTCTTCCACCATCTTCTTGGATTGTAAAACTCAGTTCATAGTGGACGGTGGAAATCTAGCTCATTTGTGTCTTCAACTCCCGTAACTACGAACCTTGACTCTTCAGCTCATTCTGTTGATTAAGAATTTTTTTAAAAGGTCATCAATTTTAAAATCTACCTTGGTTTGGGGATTCCCTTGTTGTTGACTTGTTGATGTTTGAGCTTCAAATCACCTTTGGGGTTGATGGAAACCCTGTTGGTAAGGTGGAGGATGCTGGAAGTCTTGTTGAAAGGGGGCCTTTGTTGTTTTCAATAGGTATAACTCATGCCTGATTTATCCTTACACCCTTGGTTGTATGCTGGTGCAAAGGATTCAAACTTCTTTTGGGGATGTGGAAGTTTTTGTTGTTGATATGGTCTCCTAGGGAATACATCTGCACAATCATATGACTCTTGTAACTAGGGGAAATAGTTAGTTGGGTGGTCAGTTTCAGTGAAAATTCCACATGGCCTTGAAGGAAGGGGTTGGGATGCCTTTTGTTCCAAAGTAATCTACCTCAACATAGTGTTCAATTATTCCAACTTATTATCAATCAAATGATTTTCAAGAGAGGAAGGACTTACCTGATTTACTCCCCTAACATGTGGTGTACCTAGATCACCAAAATTTTGGGAGTTTTGTGCCATCTTGTCAATAAACGCATGTGAAACTACTGGTGTCTTGTATACCAATTCCCTTCCATCTACAACGTCCACCATGCTCCTCTCCATAGGTGTGAGCCCTTCATAGAAGTATTGGATGAGGAGTTTCACACTGATTTGGTGATGTGGGCAGCTTTCACAAAACTTCTTGAATTGCTCCCAGTACTCATACATTGACCCCCCTTGTGCTTGATTAATCTCTAACATCTCTTTAAAAATTGAAGTGGTCCTTGATTCTAGAAAAAATATTTTCAAGAAAAGATGTTTGAAATCATTCCAATAGGTTACATCTTCAGGTTTTAAATAATAAATTCAGTCTTTTGAAGCTCCATCAAGTGAAAATGGGAATGCACTTAGTTTGATTTGATATTCTGATACATTTATTGGTTTAAGGTTTGAAAAAACCACATTAAATTCTTTAAGGTGTTTATTGGGATCCATACTAGAGAGACCATAAAATTTCAAAAGTAGGTGAATTAACCCATATTTCAGTTCAAATTCTGATTCGAGATTTTGGTATGCAATGAAATTTGGTTGATAATTAATATCAGGTGAAACCAATTATATAATGGTTCTATTAAGTTCATTTAAATTATTTTAATCCATTGGTTCTTGTTTTATGTTTTAATTTTAATTACTTCCAATTTCAATGTTCTGGGAGTGGAGTAATTCTCCAACAAGTTGAATATTGAGACTTCCCGTAGACTGAGAATGTCTGATTCGAGCCCAAAGGTTGTTTTCAATATCAAAGTTAAGATCTAAAAGATCATCAGGATTAGTTCAGATAATAAATAAAATAAAAATGAGAAGAAGTAAAGTGGACCATAGTAAAATAAAATTGATAAGTTTGAGTTTATGGTCCAAAAATAAGAAGAAGGAAATAAAATAATAAGAAGAATAAATTCAGATTGGGAAAATAATAAAAAAAGAAGAGAAGAAGAGAATAAAATGTAAAATAAAATAAATACCTCTAACTGGTTGAAATAATTACTTGCCTCCCTGAACATGGCTCCAATTTGAAATGTGTTTTAGTGGGTACCATCGAATGATTAGTGGTTTTTGGGTATTTAGGTGCAGTATAGTGGCTGACTAAGGTCGCCTCTCAAAGGAGGAAGTAAATTTGACAACTTATTAATGGTATTTTAAAAATAACATAAAATGAAATAATAACACTACTTTAAAGGATGGTAGGGGGTTTGTTTATTTTTTATAAAACTAAAAGAAGTTTGCTTGAAGAAGATTGCATTTTTTTAAATTTTGATATGAATGTTGATTAACAATGAACAATGAGAAGATGTTTTTTTAACTATTTTTAGAAAGTGTAATCCATCTAACTCTACCTATTGAATAATTTATTAATAATTATAATTTAAATTAATATCCATTTAATTATGATCCCTTAATTTTTTAAATCACAAACTCTACAATAATTAACTTTACCACTAAGATGAAGTGAATTTAACCCTAGGAAAACTTCGGAACATGCAATCACAGCACCATACTTTGATTGATGTTCTAAGGTTAGGTAATGGTTAGTGGTAAATTAAGGTACATATCCTCTATATAAATAAGAATCAATTGAGTTTAGATATTATATTTCAACACTATAGATTGATCCCATGTGGGTTTTAATTACCAATTAAGTTCGTGCTCTCACAATTCACACAATTCTCTACCTCGTGTGATTTGTGTTTATTGTTCATTTACTTTATTAGTTTCATTTAAATTTAAAAATAAATTAATATATCATATTATGTGAATTACAGTATATCATTGATTCAAAATAAATGAATGAAGTAGGTTAGAGGTAGATCGATTACTAAAAATAACTAGTCTTCCATGGGTGGTGTAGTCATCGTAGAAATGGTTTTTATTTTCAAAGGTTTAGAGAGGGTAGAACACAATTTATTTTATAATATTGATTCTAGATCAATTAGGAAGATTAAGAGAAGAATAAATTTGAACAAAACATAAGAAGATAGAATAAATAAAATAATAACAAAGAAGTTTATTACACAAAAAAGATCATTACAACACGAAGAAGAAGAAGAAGGCTTAATCGAAGGGATCCTTGCTTCAAGAGATACCCTTGTTTAAATGGTTAAATAATTGAAGTGGATCAACTTCTACTATACCATAAAATTCCTAATACACTTCCCAACCCCTCCAAATGAGAAAACCAACAATTTATAGAGTGGTGGGGAGGCTAGGTTCAAAGTGGTTTCAAGTGTGAATGGGGAATCTCAGCCAAATATTTTAATCCAAATTGTAACGCCCATTTGACCACTAAAATGCATGAATCAGTGTTGAGTTAATAATTTTATATTATGACTTCTCTATTCCTTATGGTTTTATGTTTTGAAAATCATAAACACTTTTTCTTAAGTTCTGTCTTTTTCTTAAGTTCTTTTTTTTCTTAATATCTGAAATTGTCATTCCATTATACTTACAGATGTATAATTATGATTTGTCATTCCATTATAATTAAAAATTAGTAATTATGTTTTATGATACTGTATTTATGATTCTGATTCCTGTGTATAATTGATACCGTATTTATAATACCGAACTTGGTGTATAAGTGATTCTGATTTTATGATTCCGATTCCGGAACAAATGAAATAATGGTTTCACAATCTGATTTACCTTTCCTTATGAATATGTTTTCTTGATAATGTTTTTATAAAGAATCTGTATTTCTTAATAATGTTAGATTTGTTTAATGTACCATTTTGATGTTATCATATTCCAAGATTTCTTATATAATGCTCATCTTTAACTTAACATCGTTTCTTATACTTGAAATGATGTCATACAATCTGTTACAAACTAACCGTTGTATGTTTTAAATGTGTCCAGGTCCCTCTGAAATTTAAATAAAATATGACCATTGGAGTGGAGCTGACTATTGGGAAGCTTTTTCTATAAATAAAAGTTCATATGAACATGAGAAATAATATAGAGAGTGGATGAACTTGACGCATGTGAAAAAGCTGTGAAGGGATTTCTAGAGAGAGAGGCTCTTTCAACTCCCAGTGCTTCGTGAGGATGTTGTGAATAACTTGTTCAGGTGTGAAGAACTTGTTTAGACTTTCTTTGTGCAGAATCTGATCTTGCTGATTAGGGGCTTCCGGGTTTGGAATACTGAGGTTCCGATTTCCTTCTAAATCGAGGGCTTCTAGGGATAGCAAGATAGATACCGATCTACAGATTCAGGGCTTACCTAGATTTGGATAAGATATTATTTCTTGAAAGTATAAATCAAGGAACCTTTATCCAAGGTTGTTGGATACCCTTATCTTTAAGTTAAAAAATCTTGTTGTTACTTTTTTTCAATTTCAAGTTGTTTTATTTTCGCTATAATCTTAACTTTGTAAAGATAAAAGTATAACTTTCTTATACTTTCTAATTCTGTTACTCTGATTATATTACAGATTCTATATGCTTTAAGGTATAATCTTTCATTTAAGAAAATCATTCTTATGCTTTTATCTTAAGTTTTCAAAGTTTTAGAAAATGGTTCTTTTAGAGATGTTGTGTATGTTTTTTTAACTTTATTAAACTAAACATTAAAGGTTATAAATGAATTTATAAAGAATAAAATTCACCCCCTCTTGTATATTGAGCATCTACATTCATCATTTCGATCCTACAATTGGTATCAGAGGTGGTATCTGAAATACTTCTATCCACATTTATGTTTTCTTGCTCAAGTTTTCTTTTTCTTATTTATTTATTTATAAACGTGTACTTCTAATAAGTTCTATGGAAGAAAATTCCTTTTAGTATGGAAGGCATTCATGTTGGATCTATAAATAATCTCAATCCTACTAGATCACCAATCTTCGATGGAAATGACTATGAGTATTGGAGAGACAGAATGAAGACATTTGTGATAAACACAAGTGTAGACAACTAAATTATGTTAACTGGATATTATAAGATTTCTGATAAGGAAATTAGAATGTTTACTAATCCGGAAAAGGTTGAATACCAACTTAACTTTAAAGTACGTAATACCTTTCTCTGTTCCATGACTAGAAATATATACAACCAAATTTCATCATGTGAAGCTACAAATAGTATTTGGAAGAAGCTTTAAGTAACTCACTTTGTAACTTCCAAAGTTATCGAAACTATAAGAGCTATGCTCAGAGATGAGTATCATGGTTTTTTCTTTCCTTATGGAGAACCTATATATAAGTTACAACAAAGATTCATGACTATTTTCAACATCTTACAATCAATGGGTGAGAAAGGTTTAGATGATGAATCTCTTGTAGAAAATATTATAGACATCATGCCTAATGAATGGGAATCTGAGAGAACTGCTATAGATGAAAATAGAAAAGTTACATAGATTTCTCTTGATGAACTGTTTGGAACCCTTCTTCAACATGAAACCAGAATGAAGAGAGATGCTGATAATATTAAGAAGAAGAATGTGAATGGAGGTGTTAGTTTTACAACTACTTCAAATAATACGAAAGCTAAGACTCCCGAGATATTTATAAGATCTAAATCTAAGAAGTTTGTCATTCAATATGAATCTAGTAAAAGTGAAACTTCAGAAAATGAGTTATCCAATATTTCTCGAAGGATGAACAAGACTGTTGGGCAGAAGAACTTTCAATATAGATACAATAAGAAATATTGAAAATATAAGAAAGATGGAGAAGTGACATGCTATGAATGTAGAAGAACTGGTCATATCATACCTGATTATCCCTTACCAAAAAAAAGATACAAGAAAGACAGGAATTCTGAGAGAAACAAGAAGAAGTTCTATAGATCAAATCATAAGAAAGTCCTAAAAGCCAATGACACTTGGGGTACCAGTGGTGGAGATTCTTCAGATGATTCTTTAGATTATGAATCTTCTGAGAAAAATAATATTGGTTTAATAGCCCGGGCTCTATTTCAAAATCAATGTCTTATGGCTAAGGTACAAACTACTCAATCCTTAACCAAAATTTCTTTAAGTGAAAATTTTCCTGATAAATATTTTTCTTCAAATGAAGAATCTTCTTCATCAGATAATAATAATGATTTTCCTTCTTTTGAGGAAGTTTCTAAGTTTGCTACGCTGCTATAGATTAGAAATTATAAAGTTTATAAAAAACTTGAAAAGGAAAATTCTAGAGAATATATTTTAACAAAATAAATTTCAGATCTTACCAATGATCTTGATAAGAAAATTGATGTTTTATAAAATATTTCCAAGAAACTTGAGGAAGCTAAATCTGAGAAGGATAATATTTCTAAATATCTTAAAAATCTGTTTTTTGAAAAATATTTTTTAGAGAATAAACATAATTCTAAGTTTATTATTCTAGAGGATACGAATTTAGTCCTAAGACTAAAGTCTAAAATTTTTTATTTGAAGAAACTTCTTAAATATTTTACTTCTGGTAAGGAAAATTTTGACAAGATGTATTCTCAGATCCGACCTCTTGGTAATAATCAAGGATTAAGTTATTCTCATGAAAACCTGTTTTTAGAAACAATTATTTTGTTCCCCCAAGTTCCACTTTTTTTACTAAATGTTAAATTAGTGGGAATTGGAAGAATAACTATTCTTTAAATAATGCTCAATCCCTTGGGTTTCATTAATATTACTTTTCTAAAAAAATGTGGATACCCAAAATTTTATTATCTAACAATTCCGGATCCAAGAAAGTTTGGATTCAAAAAACCTAACTCTTTTTTTAGGTTAATGAAGGAAGTACCAACAATATATGGTACATGGATAGTGGATTTTCTGGGCACATGACTGGAAAAAAAGACTATTTCAAAAAGATTTTAAAGACTAAAGGTGGAAAAGTAACCATTGGATATAACTCTCTAGGAGAAATTGTCGGTATACGTAACATTATTCTTCTTGTAAAATCATTAATTTGAAATTTTTTATTTGTTAAAGGTCTTAAGAACAACCTCATCAGCATAAGTAAATTATGTGATGCAGGATACCTTGTGAATTTTAGGAATGACAAGTGCTTTTTACACAATTACAAGGATGAATTTATTCTCTCAGCCCATAGGCAAGAGAATGTATACACACTAAACATATAAGACCTTAGAAGTCATGATCTTCCTTGCCTAAGTGCAATTGAAGATCAATATTGGCTTTGGAATAGATGACTAGGACACTGTAACTTAAGTAATCTTAGTAAACTTTTTAAGAAATAACTTTTTAAGGATCTACCGGAGTTTAGGTTTGATTCTTCAAAAGTTTGTGATCCTTGTCAATATGGAAAGAAACAAAAATATAGCTTTAAATATATAAGTGAAGTTACTACTTCTAATGACTTACAGTTAGTGGACATGGAATTATTTGGTCCAACACAAACTGGAAGTATTGGAGGCAAATACTATGTGTTTGTCTTAGTTGATGACTACACTAGATTTACTTGGGTTTATTTTCTCGTAAAGAAATATAAATCTTTTTCTTATTTCAAAGTTTTCATAGCTCAAGTAAAAAATGAGGAAAACATTTCATTGATAACTATTCATAGTGATCATGGAGGAGAATTTCAAAATTCTGATTTTGAAACATTTTGTAGTAGAAAAGGTATTACTCACAGCTTTTCATCCCTAAGAACTCCTCAACAGATTGGTGTTGTTGAAATAAGAAATCATATTCTTTAATAAATGACTAGAACCATGTTGATTAATTATTCTATAGCTAAACATTTTTGGGTTGAAGCTGCAAGTACTGCCTGTTATACTATAAATCAATTTTTAATTAGAACCTTTCTTAATAAAACTCCTTATGAGTTATGGACTGGACGAAAACCAAAAGTATCTGCTTAAAAGTTTTTGGTTACAAAGTATTTATCTTGAATATCAAGGATAACTTACATAAATTTTCACCCAAATTCGATAAAGGAATCTTCTTAGGCTACTCCACTAACTCTAAGTCATATAGTGTTTTCAATAAAAACACTTACACTGTGGAAGAAACAGTACATATTAATTTTGATGAAAATGATCCTTTTGTTTTCAAACAACCTGAACTTATTTCTAATATTTTTTCTAAAACTGATCACCAAACTTTGATAGAATTCCTTTCAGATAAGTATAATGTTCAAGAAAATGTTTCTGAAACATTTACTCCTGAATATTTTCTATCTTATGTTCATGATCAAGTCTTTCAACACCCAAGTCAACTATTACTTAGAAATCATCCCATTGATAATATCATTGTAAATGTTAATCAACCAGTAAGAACTATAAGTTCCTTAAGGAATGAAGTGAACATGTTGTTTTTATTTCTCAATTTGAACCAAATACTCCTGAAAAAGACTTGGGTGATGAAGATTAGATAAGGGCTATACAAGATTAACTCAATGAATTCATAAGGAATCAGGTTTGGACCTTGGTTGAAAAACCAAAGAAAACTTCTGTTATTTGAGTAAAATGGGTTTTTAGAAAAAAAATGTGATGAAAATGGAGTTATTGTTAAAAATAAAGAAAGATTAGTTGCCAAAGGATATAACCAACAAGAAGGCATAGACTACGTAGAAACCTATGCTCCTGTAGAAAGACATGAATATATTCATATTCTTCTATCTTTTGCAGCATTATTTAATTTCAGAAATTATCAAATGGATGTAAAGTGTGATTTTCTTAATGGTTATTTACAGAAGGAAGTCTATGTTGATCAACCCCTGGATTTGAAGGTACAAAATATCCTAATCATGTTTATAAACTTACCAAAGATTTTTATAGACTTAAAAAATCCCCTAAAGCTTGGTATGATAGATTTTCATGATTTTTGATTCAAAATAACTATGTTAAGGGAAGAACTGATCCAACCCTTTTTATTAAGAAAAATAATAAAGATGTTTTGATTGTCCAAATTTATATTGATGACATCATCTTCGGATCAACTCACCATTCCTTAACTGATTCCTTTTCAAATCTTATGAAATCTGAGTTTGAGATGAGTATGATGGGTGGGTTGACCTTTTTCTTGGTTTTCAAATTTCTCAAAAATGAGAGGGAATTTACATATCTCAACATAAGTATATCAAAGATCTTCTTAAGAAGTTCAGGTATGATAATGCTAAGAGCATAAGTACTCCTATCGGAACCTCTAATACTCTTGATATTGATGAAGTAGGGAAACCTGTGGATCAAACATCTTATAGAGGGATGATAGGAATTTTACATTACTTAACAGCTAGTCGACCTGAATTAATTTTCTCAGTATGATTATGTGCAATATTCCAATAAAATATTAAATAATATCATTTAAAGGAAGTAAAAAAAGGATTTTCACTACTTAAAGGGAACTTTATATTTGGGACTTTTTTGTTCCTCTGGAAATAATTTTGAACATAAAATTTTTCAGAAGCTGACTTCGGTGGTTGTAAAATGGATAGAAAATGTACATTTATAACTTGTCATTTATTAGGAGATTCTTTAGTTTATTGTTCATGCAAGAAACAAAATTATATATCTCTTTCCACTGCTGAAGCTAAATATGTATCAGCTATAAGTTGTTGTTCTCAAGTGTTGTGGATGCAACACACACTCACAGACTATGTTATGAGTTTTACTAAGACTCAAATAATGTGTGATAATACAAGGGCCATTTCTCTAAGTAAAAATCCTTCACATCACTCTCATTCAAAGCAGATAGATATTATACATTGTTTTCATAGGGATCACACACTTAAAGGAGATATTATTCTTCAATTAATCAGAATTCAAGAACAAATTGCTGATATTTTTACAAAACCATTATCTTCTGGTAGATTTGAATACATTAAACAGAAGCAAGGAATGATCTTTGTAAGGTAATAATTTATATCTACTTCTTGTTTAAATCATCTACTAATATTAAACTACTCCTTATTTTAGGGGGAGTACATATTCTTGATTGTATTTATTCTTTATGTAAGTTTTTTTTCAATTTTATCTTTCACTAAGTTTTTTTTTGAAAATTTCGGTATTGAAAATTTTGGTATTGGAAATTTCGGTATTGGAAATTTTGATATTTAAAATTTCGATATTGAAAATTTTTGTATTTAAAATTTCACTAATGAAAATTTCAGTATTGGAAATATCGGTATTGATATCCTGGAATCTAAAACTTCTATGAAAATTCTTATAATAATAATAAGCTCCACAGGGTATTCTAAAACGTAAATTTTCTTACCCTTTATTGTATTATCTTAAGTTTCAATTTTTGGAATTTCAAAATTTTAATTTCGGTTTACATTACTACAAAAGATCAAAATTCATATTTCCTATATCCATCCTCAATCTTCAGATCAGATCAGGTTATTTTTAGCTGTTTGATTATCTTATAGAATTTGAAAGGTCATAGCCTCTTCTATATAAGGGGTGCCTTGTTTATAAGCACCACACCATCCTTACTAATCTCTGTGCTGAAGCTTTTTTTCCATCAAAGTTTTCATTCTAATTATTTTGTCTCTATCTCCCTGAATAACTCTTGAATCCTTAGCAGACCAGATGTCGACTAGCAAGGAAATAAAGATTGGTCAATATTTAGGGAAAGGTTGGTTTTCCCAAACTTCTTTGAAAATTTTGACTCCTTTATTTCTAAGGTGATAAGAACTAATGGGTGGGAAAGTGTTTATGTGGCTTAAGAATAAAGTCAGGATCCGGTTTATCCAGACCTAGTTATTCAGTTCTATGAATATGTTACTTTCTTCCAAAAGGATGGTAAGGATATGTTTAAGTTCAAATGTTATGATAAGATATACACAGCCCCCTATAAAAAGGCAGAAAATGTTCTTAACATTCCGTATGAAGGGGAAGCTATTCTATGCTCTCAAAAAATCCCTAAGAAAGAAGGTTCTTTTGAGAAAGTCAAAGCTCTGGATTATCTTGGTCTCAAGTATGTTTAGAGTCAAAAGATTATGAATCTCTCAACAAACTAAAAGATGGTGTCTCTCTCGATGAAATGATTTCTTATACCAAGAAAAGGAGATAGTGACTCTCTAAAGATATGTGATATCTTTCTGTTAGAATTTCTGATCAACTTAAGGAATATCAAATTTGTGAAGTACATATTTCTCACCATCTAGTCAATAAAAGGTGGATACATTAGATCTCATATACTTATGTATCTGACAAATATCTCAAGGATAATTGTCATGTGCTTTCAAGAGTTGAATGTCCCATGCTAATCAGTCTCAAAGCCCTTCAAAATTTTATTACTCAGTGATGAAACTCTAAGAAGGATGAAGGTATATTTCTTACAGGAATCCAAGAGTTTTGATGAAATGGTTATCCAAATCAAAGGTAATGTTCCAGAGTCTTCAAAATCAGTACCCAAGAAAAGGAAACTTGATGAACTAGGCTTGCCAGTACCATTTCCTAATGTCGTTGTATCAACACCTCATCCTGCAAAGAAAGTGAAAGCCTATTCTGATGAAATAGTGGAAAAGTGGAGTGAAATGGTAGCTACCATAAAGGAAAAATATCCTTCCTTTGGCTTAAATCATGCAGAGACCAAGGCCTTAAAACTTCATCATGCTGAAAATATTGAGAAATAAAAGAAGCAGAAGAAGTTAAAGAAGAAATCCTTGGAAACACATATTTGTCAGTCTCTTCTAAAATCTATAGAAAATAAATCTAAATAAGTATAGGAATATGAAGTTGTTCATAAGAAACCGGTTTCCACTCTATAAATCCAAAAAGCCATGAATGTTCTATCTTTATCAGAACCTATTCAAGAAATAGAAGATTAGATAGTTCAAGAAGACTATGATGATGTTTTAAGGGAAGTGAAATACTACATTGAAACTCCTTCAAGTTTAGTCTCTAAATATGTTTCAGAAGAACAAGTCTAAGAATAAGTTGAAAAAGAAGTTTAGGAAGAAGTAGAAGTTGAAGTAGAATAACAAGTAGAAACTAAAGTGGAAGAAGAAGATAAAGAAGAGGTTTATCATCAATGTGGTGAAGAATAAGAGTTTATAGAGAAATAATATGAACATGGATATCTAAATGTAATCTAAGTTTCAGATGAAAAATCTCCAGTTTGAAATCCTATCAAAGGAAAAAGTGTTTTGGTTGCCTCATGTGAAAAGGAAAAACCTCAGAAGTTCTCTAAGAGAATAGATAAATCAGTTTCCTTAACTCTAAGAGGAGCTTAGAAAGGAAAAGATGTTTTAGGTTCCGAACCCTCATCCTCTATTGGA
The DNA here is from genome assembly GCA_963277665.1 of Viscum album. Classification (NCBI taxonomy): domain Eukaryota; kingdom Viridiplantae; phylum Streptophyta; class Magnoliopsida; order Santalales; family Viscaceae; genus Viscum; species Viscum album. Next base: position 2,050,071,897 of record OY728153.1, on the reverse strand, counting down.
AATTACTTTATCAAGCTATCCTTAAGAATGTTAGTCAGCACCATTCTAGTTCTTACAAATATAGATGCCCATAGTCGAATGATGAAAGAAACTTTGAATCAAAAGATGGAATCGACCAATATGATTATGGACATGGTGGTCAAGAAAGAAGTAGATTTTAGTAATTATTTGATTGATTAAAAAGCTCAGAAGGTGGCCTATAAGAAATTATTTAACCGCACCAATACTATCAATGAATAGCTAAGACAGTTTAGTGACTTTATGGATTCAACAAATAGAGCTTTCAATACTTGTGAAACTAAGTTCAACAATGTTAAGGCATCAATATTTGAGAAGTCTAGTCAACTCAATTCCGTTGCCTGGTCTGTAAGCAGTGAGAAGGAAGTTAGAGCTAAATTAGATAGAATGTTGGTTGCTCAAGAAGAAATAATCCTGTCATTAGAAAAGAAGAATTAGGATCATGAGATCTTGTTAAAGAAGTTTGAATAATATCATAAGGAAGTAAATAAAATTAAAGCCTTGATAAAGAATATGTTTTCTGAGAAGAATAAAGATGGATGATTTTTTTTGAAATTCCTATGTTTTTTTGTAATCTAAAATTTATTTCTAAAGTTTCCTTAAGAATCTTCTTGCATATATTTAGTTTGTTTTAGAATGTATGCTTTCTTAACCTTATAGGTACATCTTATGCTTCTCCATTATTTTTTTCCTCTCTTGTTTTTGAAAATCACAAATGGGGAGAATTTATTTTAAGGAATAATTTAATGAAGATCTCAATGGAGGAGAATTTATTAAGGGAGAGTATGGTAAGAAATGATAATGATCTGGTAAGGGGGAGTTTTCTTTTAAGAAGATATGTTTATATAAGGGGGAGATATTTTCTTAAGAAAGGAAACTAGACACTAAAGATCAAGAATATGATCCTTGGGAAACATAACCTAAGGGGGAGTTAGTCGTATTCATAAGAAATATCATTCAAAGGGGGAGATAAGTTTTTCATACTTGTTTATCTAAGTCAATATATTCTTACTTAGAAAACTTTTTTGTGCTTTCCCAAAAGGGGGATATTGTTAAGTCAATAAGGTTATCTTATGACTTTCCCATTCCTTATGGTTTTATGTTTTGAAAATCACAAAAACTTTTTCTTAAGTTCTTTTTTTTAAGTTCTGTTTTTTCTTAAGATCTGAAATTGCCATTCCATTATACTTACAGATGTATCATTACAATTTTTCATTCCATTACAGTTAAAAATTATTAATTCTATTTTATGATACCGTCTTTATGATTCAGATTCCGGTGTATAAGTGATACCATGTTTGTGATACTGAATCTAGTGTATAAGTGATTTAGATTTTATGATTCCGATTCTGGAAAAAAATGAGATACTGGTTTCACAATCTGGTTTTCTTTTCCTTATGAATCCATTTTCTTGATAATGTTTTTCTAAAGAATCAGTTTTTCTTAATAATGTTAGGGTTGTTTAATGTATCATTCCAATGTTATCAGATTCCAATATTTCGTACATAATGCTCATCTTTAACTTAACATCATTTCTTATACTTGAGACAATGTTATACAATCTGTTAAAAACTAACCATTGTATGTATGACATGTGTCCAGTTCCCTCCAAAATTTATGGAAAATATGACCGTTGGAGTGGACCCGACCATTGGGATGCTTTTCCTATAAATAAAAGTTCATTTGAACAAGAAAAATAATGTAGAGAGTAGATGAACATAACGCATGTGAAAAATATGTGAAGTGATTTCTAGAGAGAGAGAGTCTCTTTCAACTATCATTGCTTCTTGCGGATGTCGTGAACAACTTTTTCATACTTTTTACAGAATTTGATCATGCTAATCGTGGGCTTCCGGGTTTGGAAGATAGAGGTTCTAATTTCCTTTTAAATCGAGGGCTTGTGGGGATAGCAAGACAGATACTGATATTCTAATTGAGGGCTTACCTCGGTTTGGCTAAGATAGACTTTCTTGAATTTATAAATCAAGGAACCTTTATACAAGGTTGTTAGATACCCTTCTCTTTGGGTTAAAAGAATCTTGTTGTTACTTTTTTTCTAGTTCAAGTTGTATTATTTCTGTTGTAATCTTAACTTTGTTAAAGATAGAAAGTATAACTTTCTTATACTTTCTAATTCCATTACTCTGATTATCTTACATATTCTATACGATTTAAGGTAGAATCATTCATTTAAGAAAATATTTCTTAAGCTTTTATCTTGAGGTTGTAATGTTTAAGAAAAGGTTTCTTTTAGAGGTGTTGTGTATGTTTTTTTAACTTTGTTAAACAAAACTTTAAAGTTTCCAAATGAATTTTTAAAGAATAAAATTCACCCCCCCTCTTGTATATTGAGCATCTACATTCATCATTTTGATACTACAATCAGTTATCCTTCCATAATGATGATTTTTGTGAAACTGAGTCCTCGATATCCTCTAAATATTTTTTCCTAATACAAGCACATATGAAGAAGTTATAACCCAAATACAAAACCCATGTCTAATCTGACGAGTCCAGCCCAACTTTGACTTCATGGCCAATTTTCACCAACCAAATGCATGATTTAGCTCCAAGGTACTCAATTAAAGTTTTAGCCCTTTAAGTCAGGAACATATTTAAAAAATTTATGTTCAAATAATGCATATCAAAATATTTATGTCTAAAATGCTATAGTGAATTTTAAAGGGTAAAACTAGAATTTTCATCAAATTTTAAAATAAATGATCTAATCCCAAATATTTCATAAATGAACTCATTTAACACAATGTGAAGAATTTATATCATTTATTACCAATAAAATATTCAATAAAAATGTATTTTATAAAATATCTTTATAAATGTTTTTTGATCTATTAGAAGTTTATTTTAGTTCTTCAAGCATAAAAAATTTATCTTGAATACTCATCTTTTGGGATTAATAGTTTATATTATGGTATAAATTGTTTAAAAGATAAAATTATATATGTCAAGTAAGTATATTCAGTATTTTTTTAGTCTAGATAGTAGAATTTATTCCTCAACTATGGGAAAAGGATATTGAAATAAATATTTTTTCCTATTACCTTTATTTATGAAGAATCAATGATCTTTTCACCCATCACAGATTTATGGTTTTTTGGTCGTTAACTTTCTTCTAAAAATTTTCTATATCACCTTCTATTAGTCCTTGGATGTTACCTTTTCCTTATATATCCATGTTTTTACTTACCCTTAAATTTATCCTCTTTGGAGACCTAGATTTTTTATTTTAGACGGCCTTCATATTTCCCATTCTCTCTTATCAAGAGGAAGTTTTATTAACCCTTTTTGTGATGTGGGGTTTCAATAAAGGAATTTTCAAATATCAAACCTTTGATTACTGATAAAAAATTAAAATTGATAGGGTGAAATTTATTAAAGGTGGTGGGAGAGAATTAACACCATGAGATTTTATAAAATATTTTTCTTTAAATAATTATATTTCTTTAATAGCTTACGTTATAAAAAACAGTGAGTTTAAACGAATTGTGATATATTATTAAAATATTATTATGTGACTGTTATAACCTGGATGATAAATTAGTGGGTATCAATATGATTAAATAATTTATGAGATATATAAAAATATCATAATAAATATAAATTTATTTATTAATTCTTTTAAAATAAGTGTTAAATTTTAAGCAAAATTATATTATGCTTAAAAAATAGATTTATTCAATATGTTTTTTATTTCTTTTTGTGTGAAAATATTATATATAATTTTTAATTTTTTTAAAAAAAAATCATAATATTAACTAATTTTTTAAATATTGATATCAAAACCAGCTTAGAGTTATTTTTTGATAATTTTCCGAAGAGATTTATTTTCTTGGGAATATTGAAAAATACTTATTTTTATTAAACTGTGTTTTTTTAAGGCATGAACAAAGTTCCATTTTGTTTTAAAATAGTTTAGAATTAAAATTATTTATATTATATTTTAATAAAATCCTATTATGTTTATTGGAATCAATTTTATGTTTTAATTTAGTATAAGAACATTTTTTACATAGAAAGGCATTTTCCTCAAGAAAAACATTTATGCACACAATGTGTTTTCATCATAATAAATTAAATTTAACACTATTTTTGAATTATTTTCATTATATTTGTATATTATATACTCAATAATTTTTTTTAACATTCATATAATATTTTTCTAGGCATGGGATAAGAATAAATCTAGTGTTATGCTTAAAAACTGTATTTTCCTAAAAGAAGTTTTCATCATGTTTTGCAGACTTATTTTAAAATTAACTTATTCCAATTATAGATGTCAAATTTGATAAAATTTATTCCATATTTTTAATCATGAAGTTCACATTTGGTAAATATTCCCCTTTTAGTTTTAGTCAATGTGAATAGTTACCATGACAAACTTTATCACCTCAGTAAAAGGTAAATTGAGTTAATATAAGTTAAAACTAGTTGATAAGTCCATAATTTTTCATAATAATTCTTATTGGATGAATATAATTATACCCTTATCACATTATTATTGAAACTTAGTTGTTTAATAGACACTTTTCTATGAAAATGATCTATTTAACATTTAAAGAAAAGAAAATTATAAAATGTCACTCTCTCTGTTTTAAATATCTCTTATATGTACACATATGGAAAAAATAATATCACGAAAAAATATAAACATCTATTTTGATATCAATGAAATTATTTTAATTATATAAATTTATTTATAATTTTTATAAATTATATAATTACCTTAATTTCTTGTTCAACGCTAATATAATATTTATTCAATAAGCAGAAAAATAAAATAAATGATTTTAAAAATATTAAAAGTGATATAATTTGAATAAGTTAATATGTACCATGCATTTTATAGATATATATTAACAAGGTTTGAAATAATTAGATTCATAATTCCCCTTTTTATTGATGTATTTAAAGTCAAATTAAATGAATAGTGTTAAAAATGAAATTAATCATATCTTATAATAAATAACATTTTATTAAATGATATAAAAATCATAAAAATATTAGATTTATAAACATTAATGGAATATGGTTTTAAAAATAAAAAATTTTCTATTTACGGGTTTTGTGTTATTTTATAGTAGCATTATAATCCTTAAAGTGTAGAAAACCTAAATATTACAATATTTTTCAAAAGGGTTACCGAAGGGTTAAAACAGAAAGATAAGTGTAAAAATGTGATCAAAACTTGTCCAAATTTTATTATATGAGAGTATTTAAATGAATCCAAATATTATACTAAAATATTATCAACTTTTAGCAATTTGGATATCAAATTTAATTTATATTAATTTAATATTTTATAAAATTCGAGGAGCTCTCTTCCCATCAATTATAAAAGGGAACCCCTCCTTTATCTTCTTCACACCAATTTGAGACTTTTAGAATAACCAAACTCAGTCAATTTTCCTTATCAAATTATACATCCACACTCTCAAGGTGATGATTTTACAAAAAGAGAAACTCTAAAATCCTTAATAGGAAATCTGAAGGAGTTATTTCAAAGAAGAGGTAATCGCTTTAACTGATCACTTTTTTAAATTATTATTTTACCTACTATAAATATGATGTATTATTCAAAAAAATAATTAATACAATATAAAAAATATACTAAAATTTTATTATCATTATGAAACCACTTTTATTCACCCTCTTTACATCAAATGTGAAGTGAAAATATCATTTGTACATATGTATGGTTTACCATCACTACATAACGATGAAATTAATTTATCATCACCATATTTTATAGACGGGTATTATGATGGGTATAATATTTATATATTATACTTATGAAATAATTATACTTCCATAATTATAATATCATATCTACCTTCTTACCTTCCAAACCACTGGAAAATAAAAACATCAATCGTCCGTACATGTGAACTACCACCTCCACGAAACGATGCGTTTTTTTTCATTTTTGTTTTACTTGGATGGTAATAAGGATTGATTTAATGAATATATCTGATATATATGATATAATAATGATTATATAATGGCGATTTATCCTTTATATTTATTTCATTCTATATATTGAAAAATGGAAACAATATTCATGCGTACGTATGACCCACCGTCTCTATGAATAGTGTAATTCATTTTTCTATATTTATATTTTATGAATGAATTTAAAAATGTATATAATGAATATATATTATATTTATATCATGATTAAAATTTTATATATTATGGAACCATAATAAAAAATGAAGGAACAAAACTATAGAACTAGAACATACATAAAAAACGAAGCAGATATCACCTGAAACAATGATTTTAATAAAGAAGTATTAATAAATGGGTAATAAAATGTTATAAGTAAATAATATATGGTATTATATATATTATTATGGTTCTTTAATATATTTATAATAAATATATATTTATTATATATATGTTTCCAACACGTATGAAGGAAGTCAGACCTAAGGTAAGGGATTTCTTGTTTCTCTTTCATTTCTTAAATACATATGACATATTCACCACTAATTTATTTTATCCTGTGTATATAATAATCATTTTACATGTTATATCAGTAATATAATTATTTTCATTATATTTAAAGTTTAAATTTTTTTTATTCTTTAATTGTGCTTACGATTCAAAAAATTACCAAAGTGGGAAGGTATTTACATCTAACTTTTATTTCCCTGAGATGCATGTCATGTTCACCACTTGTTTATTTTATGTGGTGTATATACTACCCATGAATGTATTTTATGATTATTTTTATAAATATTATGTGGATTCAAATATAAATATATGGTTTTCTCTTTCATGGGGATAATGATTCAAATGCTACTAAAGTTGTAATGGGTTTTATGTTACAATATCATTGTTTATTAGGATTTTTTATGATTAATTTTTCAATGATGAATTCTTATGATATAATAAACTCATTAATTTTATTATTATCTGGTTATTTATTAAAGATAAAAGTTTTTTGTTCATTTTCCTCACCTTAATCCCTCAAGATATTGAAGATATGTTTTTAAAAGAGCCGAATTCATTTCTCTCTTCAGTAAAATTTTCTTCTTCAATATTAATGTTTTCTAAAAATATTTTAAATAATATTTTTAATATTATCATGTTATTTTTTAAATTAATTTTCCACTTGTTTTATTTTTACAAAATAGTTCAAAAGTAATCTTCTTATCATTTTCTGAATAAGTTATTTTTTGTTTTTTTACAAAAGTGTAAAAAAAAAATTTAACTTATACTGCATGAATAGAATTTCCCATTATCATAAATGCTTAATTATTTAAATATTGATTTATAATTTTCCATGGTAATTTTTAAATAATCCTTTTATATAATATTTTTTAAATTTTTATATTTTAAATTAGTGATTTCCAAATGGAAATTTTATTTTCCTCAAGAATGTTTTAATGAGATTTTAATGGTATTTCTATTCAACAAAGAAAACAAACCTTGATTTCACTAATGTTTTTATGGGGATACGATCAAAGTATATCATAATTATTATTTCTTTGGGTGTTTTATGTTTACCATGATAAGATGTTTATAAAACTTGTTCATTTTATATGGGTTATACTATGATGAAATGGTGAAATGTTTATGAAACCTATTTCTTTTCCACTGTTTATGCTATAATGAACTATTTATGAAGACCATTTATTTTCAAGGGTTTTGATATGATGAATTATTTATGATCTTATGAAACATGTATTTTTTATTTTCATTATGTTATAGTGTTTACATTATAACCAAGGATGGTGATTACATTATAACCATGGATAGTTGTTACGTTAAAATCAAGGATAGTAGTTATTTTATAACCAAGTATTGTGGTAACATTATATCCAAGGAATATGGTCACATTATGAACAAGGATGGGTGGGTCCAATATCTCTATTCAATTCATTGGGTAAAGATTTATATCTTATGAGATAAACAGGTCTAGAATGGGGAGTGAACCTAGTTCAGTAAGGTAATTTTTCCACTATGATTGTCTTGGGAGTGAACTCTGCATACTATAATGGTTTGTAATGTAAATCCATTCCACTATGATATCATTGCAATCAATCCTTAAAAACTAAGGAAATTATTTTCTATAATTATGTGTATTCCACAAACTTATGTCGTATACCAATGTTATTCTCTCATGGATCATGTTATTTGATTCATTTATGATTCAAGTATTATGAGCTACCAAGATTTATCTAATGAGTCAATATTATGATCTATTATATACTAGTTATGATTTTTAAATGTTATTATCATGTTCTCATACCCTTATATTCATGTTATGATCAAGTGGTCAATGATATCTCCCTTAGTTACGCTTACTATGCATTTGAGCTCACCCTTTCTTATATTTTCTTATAGCCTGATATATCAACCTTGCACTCTATTTCTTATTGTTTACAACACTCAAAAGAGGGGTGTTACGCTCATCTGTATTTTCCTCATATCTAACTAGATTTTGGTTCTTCGGTGGGCTCTAAAAGTCTCGAGAGGGATTAGTCTCTTCCCAGGGTCTTGTAGGTGGTGGGGGTTATTCTAGGTTTCTTTATCCTAAAATATATTCATATCTGGGCACCCTTAGAATGAATATGTGTTTATGTGTTGGTTCCTAGATTTTTCATGCTACGTTGGTTTGGTTTTCGGGTGGTGGATGGTTCATTGAGCAATGTTTGTCTGGCCTCTCTCCTGGGTAGAGGTGTTTGGTGATCAAGCGGTGGATTGGTTTCCTTTATGCGGTGGTGTATGGAGGCATGTATAAGTGCTTAATTTTCTTATGATATCTAGGTATCATTTGTTTTTGAGTGCTCATGTGGCTCTTCGGGCACTTCTGGTGAGGGATGACACAACTAATTCTGGTTGGTTAATGGAGGTGTTGTTTTATAACAATGGTTATTGCATTGGTTGATGGATGATGACATGAATTGAGTATTAATTGAGTGGTTTAGGGGTTTTCATGGGACTTTTTTTCCAGTTATTATTAGTGGAAGTGTTTATGGGGACTTTTCTGGTGTTGGTTTCAGGAATGGTTCAGTATGATTCCACACTTATTCGGAACTATTTGTTTGATTGGGTCATAGAGGTCTCTGTGGGAATATGATTTTTTTGTTTCATTTGGATGGTTGTGCATCTTATTGCAGGAACTAATAGGTGGGGGCCTCGAATGAGGGATGGGTGTGCTGACATCTATCATTCAACCAACTGTTCTCATTCTTGATTGATGGATGGGTTACCCGATTTGATCTTGCATAGTGATTTTAGTATTGTTTTTTGTTGCATCACATTGACCTTACTATGAATTCTTCACATGATTTTTCAGGTGGGAGGATCTAAAGAGAGATAGGTGTGCTAGAACCTATCATCCAGTCTTCCATCTACATGTTAGTGGGAGTGGGATGGGTTTTCTGCCTCATTGTGTTGAACCATCAAAATGAAACTTCTTGGAAGGTGGTAAACTCTTAATCATTGGCCTTTTTCACTACTTCATTGTATTTCATGGGGGATGAAACTTTTTTCCTTTGATTATCTTGATATTTTCTTCCCATTGTACATTTATGTCCATTTTCAAACCTTCAGGTTATGTTTCTTATTAGCACTTTTCCTTTGTGATTGTAATGGGTTCCATCTAATCCCATTCTTCAAAAGTGATTTTCATGTTTTTTCATTTAATAAAGGTGGATTGACCCTCAATTTGTTAATATATATATATATATATATATATATATCAGTGTGTGTGTGTGTGTGCAAACAAATTAAATATTTGTGTGTAAATATATAATTGTGTGTGTGTATAAACATATATGTGTGAAAATATATAAAGGCTAGGTTTCATAATACATTAAAAAAATATTATATTTTGATTTCATTAGAGCATCTCATGGCATGTATGGTCATTAAATACTTATCAGTTTTCTTGGGATGTATTTCAAATACTTCATGTGATTGTATAAATTCTCATGGAAAGTCAATTTCCATTAGTGGTTCCAATGAATGTCTTCCTTTATACTCTCTCTCTCCTTTTACATTCATGTGGTGATATCTTCTTCATTTCTTAGTGGAATTGTGATATGTTGGTAGTGATGGATTATTCATGGTAATATCATTGAGGACCCAATCCTTTTATGTAAAGGCATCATGTTTTTTAGTTTTAATGTTCTAATTTTCCTTCTTTACTTTTAGCTTGGTGATATTTTGTATTCCTTATTCTATATAAAGAATTAAGTTTCTCTCTTAGTGAAGATTGTTTTACTAGTGTTAGGTAAGGAACTTAATGCACTAATTAGTGTGTAATTGAATTATCTTATATGAATTTTGTTTTTCACTACTGATTTATTTTTTTTGAGGTAAGTGAAATAAAAACTTATTTGTAACATTATAAAAGGATTTTTCAGGAAATAACATGTGATGTTCAAAGATTATAAATGTACATAGATAATGAAATTATATAATTTTTTCTAGAATGTGATGGTATAATGATAAAAATTATAAAATTACTTTTTAATATGATATAATCTTTATTAGTGAAATAAATGATATGAATTTGAGGGTTGAAATTATTATTTTGATATTAAATTGATATGTTAAAGTTTTGTTCACTACTATATAAATAAATTTCATGAGTGAAATAATTTTAATGAATTTATTTTGTTTAGTTTATTCATATTATGATTGTTTTTCTTTATATTATGTATTTTGAAAAATATATCATTTATTCGAACTACAATTGTATAAGGGTTAATGATATCTAATGAACATAAATAATTTTTTTCCATTTTTATTTCATTTTTTAGATAAACCATCTTTTTATAACTCAGTTGATAGAGAACCCATACATGAAATAAAATCATCATAATACAAGGCTATATAGTCTATAGGCATTATGGAATTGAGATGCATTCTAAAGTCCCCAAACTACAGTATCCCCTTCCACCTTTCTGTTGTCTACCCACGCCAACCCTTATCACCCTAAAGGAACATTCACAATCTTCCATCACCACCCAATAAAACGGCGTGTGAGGTATCAATTAATCCTGATCTTTCTAACCATTCACTATTTATAGTGATTGATCACTGTTTTGAATATTATCTTATGTCTAACTGATTTCGTAGGTGTAACAACCCATGGTTTTTATAAATATCAATCCTTAAATAAATATCATCCTGAGTAGAATATATTACACATAACATAACACTAAAATAAAATATTTTTTAATTTAAAAAATAATATTATTTAATATGATTGATATATTATTAATGTTAAATTATTATATATCAATATAATTAACTACCTTATAAAAACTATATAAAAAGATATATTAATATAAGAGTCATTTCTTTTGCATAAAATACTTTTTTTATACAAGCTTTTTTATATTAAAATTAATTTTTATCATATTTAAAACTTGAATTTCATAAAATTAACTTAATTTTTTGAATTACACATATCAAAATTAGCCTATGATAAATTTCTGGGACTTTTCTAAAATAAATTATTTTTAGGTGAATAGTGAAAAATCTAGTTTTTAACAAAACTATGTATTTTATGACTTTATTATTATGTAAGTGATTCCATGAAATTTATAAAAAATGAATTGATAAAATATGTATTTAATGATAAAAATTATGTATTTTAAAATAGTATTTTAATCCTAGAAAACCTATGTTCAATATTTTAGAACATAAATAACATTTCATTCTAATTTAAGAACGGTTTTCAGTCTTTTCTTTTAATTAAAAATTTAAGTGATGATATTTTTTTTATTTATTTTAAAGACACATAAATTTTATTTTTTATATAATAAACCAAACTATATCATTAAATTCAATGAAATTGACAAAATTTATGCCACACATAAATTTGAAACTAAAAAACCTTTCTAAAAATAGTTTTTATGAGTTATGTACACTAATATTAAAACTAATTTTTTTATCATTTATAAATTTTATATGATAAAATGATTTTAATATTTTAAATTATAATTTTAAAATTAGGAAGTATTTTTAATTTTAATTTTTTCATCAAAATTAATTACCATGTTTAAAAAATAAGTTATCATGGTGAAAGTAAAAAACAGTAAAAATAGTTTTACTAAGTGTAAAAGTCATAAATAATTTTAAAAAAATGTATCCAAGTGTGTGGGTACTATTTATATTTTAAAAAACTCCTCTCTATTATTTTACACATTTTGATCCTTTGACCCTTGAATGATGACATACCATTATTGCAGTGTAATGAGTACTTCAAAAATTACCTCCTATTATCTTATAAAAGTGGATCAAATCCACTATTTTAGGCTATACCCATCCCATATAATTTCATATTAAAAATATAAAATTTATCTCCTACTAGAAATAACTCTCAAGTTCATAATTATATTATCTCAATTTTTTATCCTAAGGACTCTATTTCCAAGAACATTTCCAAGAGATATATCAAGTTTTCAACATGAGTATTTCTTACTCCTTTGTATTTTATTCTTAATATTACTATTTTTTATATCCATCATAATATAATTAAATAATTTTTATTAATATATGTAATTTTATTATATTAATTAATCATCCATTATTAAATCCTTTACATATACTATGAAAAATAAAATAACATCAATCATGAATATGTACGGAATATGAACTCTATGAAGCGATGTGGTTCATTTTTTATGACCACATCTAATGTCTGGTAACAAGGATATATTTTATGAATTATGAGTTTAAATATTTCATAATTATAATTATAAAATTTTAATTTATTATATACCTTCATTCCATGTCATTCTTTGAGAAATGAAATCATAAATCATGCATATGTGTGGACTACCGCCTCCATGAATAAAACATTTCATTTTTCATCACTGGAATACATGGATAGTTCTATGAATAAATTTAATTAAGTTAAATTATATTTTTGAAATTTTTAATCTTATGTAGAATTTATTTAAACATTATATAAAAAATGTCCTTACTCATTAAATAATAATAATACACTCTTTTTTGTGTTAGTTTTATGACCTACATAAAAGATGTTATAATATTTATATCATTAATTACTAAGTAATATTATATAATGGTGAAAATAATTTATTTTATATGTTTTAATGATTATATAACTTAATTATTAATACTTAATATATTTATTAATATACAACCCTTCTAGGTTTAAACATGTTGAAACTTGTTCATCACAATTTCCTTTTTCACAAACCATATCCACCTATTTAGCCTAATTAAATAGGACTTAAATAATAATTAAAAAAATATTATTATATAATAAATAATAATTTAATTATGAACTTTTAACCAATAAGTGATAATCTACTCCATCACTAAAAAACATATTTGAAATAAACATTTGAAAAATACTAACATCTGATGATGGAAATAAACAATAACTGGGTAACATATTTTTGATAAGTGGTTATAAATGACATGTATAAAAGGTAATATATATGAATAAGACACTAAAATTAGTGATTAAAATATTTATGTTCATTTTATATGAGGTTAGAGCATGTTCGACTAATTATAATTTAATTTATGTCATTCTTCTTGACACAACTTATTTTCTTGAGCCATTATGATACCTTTTTTACTATGGTTTCACAATATGATTTCCTTATATTATATGATGATACTATAATTCACTATATATCTTTGTAAAGTGAAAATTTTTATTCAAATATTTACATTAATGAATTTATTTCTAAAAATTATATCATTGTTAAGAATATTTCCCATTATATTTAACAGCGGTTATCCCTCCTTGCCCATATTTTCATTTTTAGACAATGTTCTCCTTTTTTATCTGAAAAAACAATTTTTTTTCTATGGTGAAATTTATATTTCCATTATACTATTTTCATAAAATAACTTTTCTTACTATTTTTATGATGTGGGTTTTCGACAAATGAATTTTAAAATATTTAAATGGTTTCACATCCTTTCATAATCAAATGTTTTTTCTTCCACCCTAGATTTACTTTTGATAAACTTTATATATTTTTAATAATATATTTTTTATGTTTATTTTTAAAAGTATTTTTTTTCAAATTTTTCACTTCAAATTTTCAAAAATTACATTTTAATGTGATCTGTAACTTCTTCTTTTATGAAAATGCTAAAAATATTTCCAAAAAAATATTTTACAATTTCACTACCCTTTTCATTTTTATATCTAAAGGATTTATTTATTTAGAAATTATTTTTCATGAATCACATTACAAATGTTATTATGAAATAATATTTAGGGTGATTGGATTTTGGGTATCTATTTTTTACATTCTTGAGGTCAATTTTTATGATACCATCTAGAAATATTTCAAAATCCATTTTTCTTTCCATGGGTTATTTATGATGTGATGAATGAAACCCATTTTTTCCCATGGGGTTTCATGATATATTGAATTATTTATATATTATGGAACACATATGTATGGATGATAAATTTTGGTGTCCTATATCTTCCTCTAATACATTGGTTATGATTTTATATCTAATGAGATAATTAAGTGTGGACATGATTGGATTTGTTCACAACATGAAGTGTGGACATGCTTGGATTTTTTTCATAACATAAAGTGTAGAAATGTTTGTATTTTTTTAAAACATAAAGGTTGGACATGCTTTTTTTTCACAACATAAAGGGGGAAAATAATTTTATTTTTTCACAATATAATATTGTTTTTTGCTTATGGTTGTTCTAAAATTCTTTATTATTCTATGATTTAACAACATTCTATGTTTCAGTTTTAGATGCCTATGATTATGTTTTATGTATTATGTTTATTATATAACACTCTTTATATAATGGTACATGTTTGTTCATTTGAGATTGCATGTAATTTTATAATGAATTATGGAGAACACTTATTGTTCCACATTATTTTTAAAAATATATTTCTTTATGCTCACATTTTCTCATATACTTATGATATAACCCTTGATAAAATGCTTATAAGATTTTAACCTTAATGAGAAATTAATCTCACACATTTCGTATGTTTTAATTCCCTAGGTTATGAAGATGAGTATATCATATGATAAATCTATAATTAATTCTAGTGTGGATCAATTATGAATAAATGTTCATATGTATCATAAAATAAGTTTCTTATATAACTAGTCCTTAAAGACACTAAACCTTAAATTCTAGTGATTTTGTGAATTTTTGTGAGATGAAATGTTTAAGTTTGGGAACTGATTTTTAATAAATACATGTTTATTTTGGGTTTCTCTAGTTGGTGTCAAAGTAAGCTTTGGTAAAATTTTATAATTATTTTCGATTTCTTTTGGGATTAGGATGAGATAATTTTAGTAAAAACCCTTGGGATAAGTCTAAGGGATAAGTCTAAGTATATAATAATATTCCAAAGTTTTTGGTAAAATATAGAGTAAGTGGTTTACTAAAAATTGCATCCCTATATGGATACTAGAAACTTGATATGACTATAGAGAAAATTCCCCTAGGGGTAATCACCTTGAAAAATTTGGTTGAGCATTGAATAAATCTTTACTCAGTGAATGATGAGTGGGACTAGGACTAAAAACCTTGAAAGGAACTCCCAAGGTATATGATTTGGAAATTCACATGCTATTTATGAAATATTAAGTGTGATTTAGATTTATTTAGGATATAGGTATGAATAAGAAATATCTTTGGATAACATAGATAGAACTAAGAGTGATTTAGATTAAATTTAGTGAACTATAGTTTAACATTATGGTATCTAAGAGTGAAACTTTTCAATGAAAAAATTTTAATTGATTATTTATGATAATCACCTTGTGATGTTAATTGTTCATCACTTATGTTAAACAATTTTTGTTTTAGAAATGGATAAATCTTGAAGGAATCAAGTTAACATTGTGTTTGAAATATAATGTGATGATTTTCCTAATAAACTACCCAACAGGTTGGGAACTAGGGTAAAATATATGGTGGCAATGCGTACTCGTCTTTATCAAGCTATAAATAATAACATAAACCATGTATAGCTCTTAAATTCACCAATAAAGTATAAAATTTCTATCAATTCTTTTATGCATCAAAGTATATCCTCCTTTAGTGTATCTTCTAGCCCACTTAATGTAGAGCAATTGATTAGTGCAATGGAAAAGACATTTTTTATTCTCTAGTTCTCAAAACATGAGAAAATTGTTCTAGTATTTTATAACTTACATGGAGAGGCTGACTAATGGTGGGTTCTATTTAAGAACATATAAAAAAGAGGATATATAATATATATAATGGGAGTAGTTTGAAAAATAATCTTTAGCTTGTATTTTCTTCATACTTTTTGCATGAAGATTGAGAGAGAATTCTTAAAGTTGAAACAAAAAAATGATAAGTCAATTATCACATACTAAAAAATTCACAAGGCTTGAAAAGTATGCCTATAGTTTTATATTTAATCCTGAGAGTAAAATTTATTTTTTTATTTAATCTCTTAAATCTATTTATTTGAAAGAAAATAGCCATAAGAGACATTGGAATCTATGAAGATATTGTTTGATTTGAGTGAAATATGGATATGGAAACTCGGTAACCTCTTTATTCTTGAGAGAATAAAAGAAAATTTGAGTATCATGGAATATATGATGATAATTCACTAGGGGAAATAATTTTCAATTACCTACATGTCAAAAATGTAGGAGGAAACACTTGGGTAAATACCTCAAGGCAACATGAGAATGTTTTATGTGTGGAAGGCTTGGCCATTGAGATCATGACTTCTGAAGTGGTATAAAGAAGATAGTTCAAAAAATGGAGGGAAAATGGGTCATATCTAATGTAACACTAAAAATTTAATTTTTGAAATTCAATTAGTTTTTTCATTATAAAAATCAATTCCCTAACCCCCAAAGCTAGTGAAGTAAATAGGTCCTAGAAACCTCCTAAACTAAGGGAATGAGGAAGAGTGTTTTCTATCACTACTTCTAAAGTGGATCATGATAACAAAATGGTGAAAGATATTATAGTAACCCTATTTTTTCCCCATAAGACTTTAAAATACATTAAGAAATATTTTTAAAGCCATGTGTTGAGATAATGTAAGATTCAGAGGCCCGGTGAGATGAAATTGATATTATAAAAACATTAAATTTATTAATATCATGCACATGAAAATTTTCATAAGTTATGAGATATATCCTAAGTGGATACTTTGATTAGAAATTTGAGACCATTTTTTATTCCAGGATATGGAGTTTACTCTAGGCGTGACCTAAGTTTGGTCAATGTCAGATGCCTGTTTGAGGCAGCCATTGGTTGTGAATTTAATTAAAATAAATAATTAAATTTATTTATTTATTTTAAATAAACTAATATAAATATTATATAAAAAACCAGTCATAAGAAATCACCAAGGTTATCTATAGAACCTTTGGATGATTTTATAGTAGGTTTAGAGTTTTCTTCATTGGTGGATCGATATTGAATGACGAAAAATGATCAAATTGAGGTGAATCAACATGCATCAAACACATAGGATCATCCACGTTGTTAGAAAACAAATTATTCACTAATTATCAATCATAAATATTGGTATAACTCATCAATTTCTATTTTTCTCTTAATTAAAAGTTTTATCTTGGATTTTATATGCTCTTCATAGATCTATGATCTTTTGATCTTTTTATGAGCATTTTCCATAAAATTCAATTGTTTAAAGAAATCTATATTTGATATGACATGATATCTCCCCTATAAATCCATGTTATGTAATCGTTGTCCAGAAATTATTGGACAATGAATTATTGTCTCAATTCATGTCCATTTCTCCCCACCATTCTTCACATTCTTTATTGTTGACCCATGGGGTTGTGGTTCGACATTTTTTTGGGTGGGTTCAAGAATGATAGAACCCATAGATTCATGGTGGTTTGGAGAAAGATAATTAGGATGATGATATATAGAAAAATCAGGATAGGTTATGGGATGCAGGTGAGGGATCTGTGGATCTAGGATCTAGAGTAGCGATGGTAGGAAATGAGAGACACATAGGGTGACGCTATGAACATTGTGCAGGTGGTTGGATTTAAATTTCTAGCCACTAGAGAGCTAGAATTAATGTCTAGAGGTTGTTTCCTCCAATTTTAGGTTGTCAGAAGGTGAAACACAAGAATGGGAGGTTGGATCTGGAAAACATGTTAATAATATAGAATTTCTAAAGAAAATATGACTACATGATGTGTAGTCAAAAAACAAATGTCATGCAGCCCCCTGGCTACGACATTAGGGTTTTGGGAAAGATAAGGATCACATGTTGTGTGGCTAGGACTACACGTTGTGTGACCATCCTCGGGTGGATGAGGCATGTGTGAGTTACACATGGAAAAGTCCCCATATGGGAGGACACTCCGAGTACTCAAGATTTCATGGGAATGGGACAGAACTTGGGCATGGATAGGTACAAGACCAAGTACACGAGCATGGATCGATGAAAATGGGTATAACTAGGAGCACATGGGCAGGCCCCAAATGGTTGGGATACATTATGTGGGCCCCCTTAAACATTGTGAATGGTGACTTGGATGTTGATCCATGTCCATATGACAGTAAGACCAAACACTAGAGTAGGACCGCATGCCATGTGGACCCCGTACATGCTGTGTAACCATTTGAGAAACTTACACCTTGTATATCTCCTTCATCGGGGCTCATATTTTGGCCCGTGTGTATCCAATACTGAGTATTTGTTTCATGTAGAATGTGATGGTAGAATTTGTAGTGGATTTATAGATATGATTTAAAATTTTATGAGTATGAAACTTCTTTAGCTGATTCTTGATGATGACTGTGATTAGGCATTATTATCTGAGAGAGTCTGGTGTTGGAAACCCCCTATTACATCAGGGCATGGCCCCTTTTTCTCATTACACTGGTTTGAGTGGAACCCCCTGATGGAATTGGGAGTGGTTTCTCTACCTACTGAATGATAGACCCTAATAGACAAGGGTGTGGGTTCTTTACCTACTAACTGCCACCCCCTGATACACTATATCATGAGTCTTATACATATTGAGTGGCACCCCCTGATGCACTAGGGTGTGGTTCCTCTATAAAGTGGGACCCCTTGTTATAATAAAGTGTGGGTCCTAAACCTACTGAATGGAACCCACCTAATGCACTAGGGCATGGGTCATATACCTATGAAATTGCACCCATATAATGCACTAAGGTGTGGTCCCTATACCTACTGTGTGGAACCCCCAAATGTACTAGGGAATGGGTCCTCTTCCCTCTGAGTGGTACCCCCCACCCCCTGACACACTAAGGCGTGAGTCCTCTAATTACTGAGTATCACCCCCTAACGTACTAGGGAATGGGTCCTCTACCTACTAAGTGGAAATCCCCTGACACACTAGGGAGTTGGTTATCTACCCAATATAGAGGCACCCCCTAAAATACCAGGGCATGGGTCCTCTATCGATACCTATTAAGTTTCACCCCTATCATACTAGGGTGTAGGTCTTCCATGATGGTTGTAGATCCCTTGGATATGGGGTGTAGTAATGAGGAGCAGGCCCCTCCACTCATATTCTATTGAGGTTATGTAGTGTTCATGGTTTATATTTTTTCCTCCCTTATCTCTCATTCATAGTGGATTGGTGCAATATCCTCTATATGATTTTTTATATGATTGTACATGATGTTGGGCATCAGATACAGACCTTTTGAGTTGTAGGAAAACTCATTATTATTAGATGGACTATAGTGATTAAGGCCCCATTTCTATCACATTTAGGCTTCTTTTTGATCATATCTAGATGTTTATATTTATTATCTCAGTTTATGACTAACATTCTTTCATTGGGTTGAGTTTACCTTTTTTGTATCTCTTTATCACTACCTTTTTATTTTGCAATGTTCAACTAGGTATGTATATACTCTCCCCTACATGGGATTTTCCTGCATGTACCATGTCTTATATTGATGATGGATAAATTGGTGGTGTTTTCGGTAGATCATAAGGATGCTTGGGTGAATAGGTCGTGTATAATGGTTGGGATTAGAGATCATGAGTCAGGATCTCTCAGATATTTTCTATTACAGTTGTTGTCTGGTTGGATCTTATTTTTTTGTTGGGTGTCTATTTCCCCACTTTAAACTTTGGTTGTATTCTTTTGTACTATGATATATTCCCCAGAGTTTATTGCATTCATGTTTTAGCTCTAGATGTTAAAGTAATTACTTTATATTCTTTTTCACTACTTCATGGAGATCTTTGGGTGTGTTTGTATAGGTAAATTAGGAAAATAACACCAATTTTATTTACTTCTTCTTTGAGCTTGTTTTTGTATCCTAGCCTATTATAGGTGGTCTTGGGGTTATGATGGATTAGCCTTCTGTAGGCTTGGAAGGGTCCAGTGGGTCGGGTCATTATAGAGTGGTATCAAAGGTGGTTTATCCTTAGGATATTTTTTTGGATTTATCCATTTATGATTATTGGTTAAGACTTAGGAAACAATGTCAAAGTGTCTCAAGTATGGATTTCAGTCCAGGGAACCTAGTGTTGGTGTGGTGGTTGGTGTATCCATATACTAGGACCCTGACTACCTACTTGCTAAATCAGTATACTGATACACCAGTTGGAGGGAACTTAGTATATTAATCATATAGGATTTAATCATGTGAATATTCTTCTTGATTCATCTCCCCATATATAATCTTTAGCCATGGTACATCTGGATAACTTTTGAAATGTCTCCATAAATACATCCATCTAGGAGTTTAATACACTGTTGTGATGATGACCAGTTGAGTGAGGGGGACTCATCTTAGGGACCTACCAATGAGGTTCTTTTCTCCATGTAAGCATCAAGTAGTTCTACCACCTATTGAGCAAAGTATGGATCCTTCATTGGATTGGGCAGATGATCATCCATGTTTTGAGTAATTGATAACTCCATCAGGATAGGACGATGGTATGATCAGGCTTAACGTGTTATGAGAGTTCCAATGATGATGGCCGCTAAGATTTCATGATGAGACAGACCCTTAGACATTAGATATTTTATTCAAAATTGTGGTTTGAATTTTCAAGATTGTTCAGTCCCTGACCAATCAGATGGTTTCATTAGCGACTAGTCTTCTCCATAGATTAGATTTTGGCTCTAGAGGAACCATTAGATGATACACCTATAATGAGTGTGCATCATTAGTTTTATAGATATATATTTTCTAGGTTTCTTGGTGATCCATACTCACCCTTCTCATGTGGTAGAGGACTGGAGTGAACCTATGGTTTGAAGGTATAGCTTTGATAGGACCAGAACAAATGGTGGTCTTGGTGGTGATAATTATCTCAGGTGACACAAGGCATTAGTAGATCCCCATGTTCATGATTTTGATGTAGACTTTAACAGACACAAAATAGGGACACTTACTCCATCCAGATTCATTATTGAAAAATGATTGAAAACTACGAGGGTGAGTCAGTATAGCCAAAAGTGGATAGTGTTGAGGCGTGGAATATGAGTTAATTTGAATTTTATGTTTGAGGTTGTTTTGATGTGATAAGGTGTCAGAGAGAGACCTAGTTGTAGTGAGAATGAGGTAACAAGAATGTATAGCATCAGGTAGTCGGATCTTGTGGCTCAATAACTTTACCTTTGGTTTAGGGTAAAGTTTTTTCTCCATTTCTCCAGTCTCATTTTTATCTCAAATTAATAAGCCACTTTTCCCAGGATATATCCCATGTTTAAAACCTAGTGGTACCAATGGAGGAATTTTTTTTGGACCCTTTTGTTGTAGGATCCTACAGAGAGGATCAGTTATCAAACATTTCTATCGATGGTGTGGCCTGAATCTATAGGGAGAGAGAGCCTCATATGAAATATTTCTAGAGTGGAAGTGGGCCCCTATGATGTTTTTTCAGTATGGGCTGGTAATTTACCATATATGTTCATATTATTGATATGGGGATCTATTGAACTCTGATCATCATCCTATCCTGGTAAAGATTTCCTCCAAACACATAAAACCTCAGTTACCTTTCTGTTTCAAAAATGTGTGGCTCTCTGATGACGAATGTAATCATGTCATCCAAAACTTATGGTCCTCAATGTCTCACAGCAATGGGGCCTTTGATTGAAACCTCAAACTAAAACACCTCACACAGATGCTCAAATATTGGTGAAACTCCAAAGCCAAACAAATCAATAATGACATTACTCTTCTTGATAAATATCTCAATGATTTTCAAAACAAAAACACCAACTCTAATATCCACACTAATCCTATGTAAGAAATTAACATTGCAGTCAAACTCAATTCCTTACTCACTTTTAAGGAAAATATGAGAAAGAAATCTTATAAAGTCAAATGGTTAATCGATGGTGACAAAAACACCAAATTCTACAACTCTATCCAAAGAATTAGGAAGGCCTACAGACCTATCACCTTTCTAAAGGATGGGGATATGATTCTTTACAAAGAAGATGACATTGCTAATTATATATTCTCCTACTATGAAACCCTCTTCAATGGACCTGATAATAACAAAGACCCCATCCCTGATTTCATTCCTTTAGTGATCACTAATTCAGACAATTCTTTCCTTCTTAACCCACCGTTGGATCAATAAATCTAAGATAATATCTTTTGTATGAAGATAGATAGTGCTCCCAGTCCTGATGGATTTAACAATGGTTTCTTACAACACTATTGGGATGTGGTTCATATCGATGTTTGTAATCTTATTAAATCATTTTTCACCAATGGGGTGCTACCCCATGATCTCAATTCTCAGTTCCTCACCTTGATCCCTAAAGTGGATAATGCCTATGATATTCACCTTTTTAGACCCATTTCTCCTATCAACACTCTTTACAAAATCATCACCAAAATCACTGTTAATCAGCTCTCAACTATTACTGGCAAAATTGTCTATTGGATTCAATTTGGATTTATAAATGGTAGATCCATTCAAGACTGTATCTATCTTACCTATGAGTGTATCAACAACTTTAATAAACATAATATAGGAGGAAAAATAGATTTTAAACTTGACATTAGAAAAGATTTTTACACCATGGATTGTAGAATTATCTATAAAGTCCTTAAAAGTTTTGGTTTTAGTGCCCCCTTTATCACTGCTATCAAAATTCTCTTCAACTCAGGCACTATCTCCACTTTGATCAATGATGCTCCCAAATGTTACTTTAAATGCACCAAGGGTGTCAGAAAAGGTGACCCCCTCTCTGTTATTCTCTTCTCAATAAAGAAAGACTACCTCATTTGTCTGATCAAACATCTGGTGGTCCAAAATAAACTGAAACCCATTCAAGTCTCCAGGAATGTAAATTCACCCACTCACCTTCTTTACACTGACGACATCATCCTTTTTCTTCAATGTGACAAAAGAAACATTCTTTACCTCAAGACTACTTTATCTCACTATGAAGAAGTTTCTGTTCAAAACATAAATTGGAACAAATCCTTTATCTTCTTTGAGAAGAACTTCCCCTCAACAAAAAATGTAACATTATCAGTTATTTAGGGATGAAGGAAGGCTCTCTCCCTTTCACTTATGTTGGTGTCCCCATATTTTGGGGTAAAACCAATTCATTCCACTTTGTGACTATTGTTAATCAATTTCTCATCTAACTTCCGTCTTGGAAGGGTAATGATCACTCTATGTAAGGCAGGACTTGCCTTGTTATATCCACTATTATCTCCAAGATGGTCTACTCCATGATGGTATACAAATGGCCTATTGGTCTTATCAAAACAATGAACACAGCTATTAAAAACTTTATCTGGACTAGTAGTATTATAGAAATAAATCTTGTGATGGTCCCTTGGTTCATTTTCTTCAAACCCATTGAAAATGGTGGCATTGGTATAAAAAATTTAAATTCCTTTAATGAATCTCTTCAAGATCAGCTCACTTGGAACCTTTTTCACAATACTTCTGAATCTATCACCTTTCTCAAGAGTATATTCATCAAAAAACATAAGACAGGAAATTTGAACTTCATTAATTCTTCCATTTTGCATTCCCTTAAGCTCTCGTTTGCCAACATTTTGAATAATTCTAGATGGATGGATTCCAAAGATTCCTCCATGAAATTCTTGATATATAACTGGACTATAATTCCTTTAATCTATACGATTCATCCTCATTAAACTCCTAAAAATACAAATATCTCTATCAAAGACACTTTAAATTCTCAACATGATCATCTTCCTGCAACTATTTTGAATCTCATTGAAAACTATCTTTTTTATTACAATTATGATTTCTTAATTCGGGAGCCTGGTCAAAATGGAATAATTACCTAAAAAAATACTAAAATAATACTTTTTTCAATAAGGATAATGACTTAATCTAGATTAAACACTTCAAAAAAACTTAGATAAATCCCTCGAGATTCAGTCTCATCTAGATACTTACTCACAATAGAATTCCCACTGAGGTTTGTCTTTAATCGTTTGGAATTTAGCTTTTCCCTAAATGTAAAATTTGTAACCAACACAGAGAATATTCTAACCACCTCTTCCTTTCTTGTGCTACTACTTATGCTATTTGGAACTATATTTTTAAAATCGTTGATTGAAGATGGTTGATACTTGACTCTGTCAAAAACTCAACTTAATAAATGTGCAGAGATGGATGGCTCTCAGAAAATTAGAAATCTCTTCCTTTTTTGTAGTTTTAGAACCCCACCATGTGATCTGGTATGATTGAAATGCTATTATTAATAGAAACTAATCACTCAATCTTAATATAGGTCATACTCTAATCCTAATTTCCATAAAGGAAGCTTCTTTGTTACAAAAAGTTCATTGCCAAAACTCCATGCATGAATTTGGAATCCTAAAATGACTATGGAACAACATCAACTTCTATCATCTGCATCGTACTCTGTAGGTGTTCTGGAGATCCCCTTTCCCTGGATGGATCAAAATGAACATTGATGGTGCCTCCAAGGATAATATGAGGTCTGCAGGGTGTGGTGATGTCTTCAGGAACCACATCTGCCAAATTCTAGGCTGCTTCATGGGTCATTGTGGAATTGCCACCTCCCTTGAAGCTAATATGATGTATTTGATTTATGTAATAAAATTTTCTATGGTTTTTGGTTGGAACAACCTTTGGGTTGAAAGTGACTCGATGACAATCGTACAAGAGACACTACTGGAAAACTAACCTTTACCAACGGTTTGGAAACGTTGGTATAGGCCTCCAAACCATTAGTATAGCCTATACCAACGGTTTGGAGAACCGTAGCCAAGTAAGCCTTTGGGATAGGTCTATACCAACGGTTTTCCAAAAACCGTTGGTATAGACCTATACCAACGGTTTTGGAAACCGTTGGTATAGGTAATATGAAATCTATACCAATGGTAATGGAACTGTTGGTATATAAATTCCAAAAATAAAACATCCGCTGGGATTTGATCCCAGGACCCCTCGTTTATCATTGAACGACTCAACCACTAACCTAACAAGACTTTTGTGATCATAATTACATAAATATATATATGTATTCTCATAAATATTTTAAATTTTGATTTATATAATGTTCTCAGTATGAAGGTTCGATAGAAAATGAATGTACCTATACCAACGGTTGTTAAAACCGTTGGTATAGGTCTTTGGTTGTGATTTTCATTCTGTGGAGGATGTTGAATTTTGGCCCACTTTTCCCAACGGTTTGTCCAAACCATTGGGAAAGGTATACCTATCCCAACGGTTTGGCCAAACCGTTGGGAAAAGTGGAATATTTGGGGACCTTTCCCAACGGTTTGGCCAAACCGTTGGGAAAAGTGGTATATTTGGGGACCTTCCCCAAAGGTTTGGCCAAACCTTTGGGATAGGTCCACCTTTCCCAACAGTTTGTCCAAACCATTGGGATAGGTCTACCTTTCCCAACGGTTTGGCCAAACCGTTGGGAAAAGTGGCCAATTTGGGGGTCATTCCCAATAGTTTGACCAAACCGTTGGGAAAGGGGACCTATACCAACGGTTTTTTCAAACCGTTGGTATAGAAGCGTTGGGAAAGATCTAATTTCTAGTAGTGAGATTTGTAATGGTGTAACTCATCTTGATTGGCCGATTACTCCCCACTGGATGGAATGGAACCGTTTTCTCATCGATCTGAACTACATCATCACACATGTTTATGAGGAAGAAAATATGGTTTCTGATGGCTTGAAAAACTTGTGAGTTAATCAATACATGAACTGGTGCAAATAACTCCCTACTTCTCTTATTCCTTTCCATTTGAAATATTATAATATGATCTCATACTTTTGACTCTTGTAAACTTTCTGTTAATAAATTTTGTGATTTGTCCACTTTGGTCAAGTAATAATCCTTTTTAAAAAATCTAGAGGTTATAGCCACTTTATTATCACATTGGTTTGTATTACCCTTATTACAGTGTGTTTTTTGAGCTTTAAGTTTCCTGCAACAGTGGATTATGAGGGTATCCATCTTGAGGACATGTCGGGCTTACCTCCCCATAAAGAGTTTCCTTTATACATGTACCTGTACCATGGATGACCCAATATTTTTTTCTAGAATATTAGATGACCCTATGTAGCTATGAGAGATGGAGGTGTAGTTAGAGGAGTCTACAGAGAAGTTTATTCATAACACCCAGTGTATTTTCTTGGTCATCCATGTGTTGTTCACCTAAGAGGCATATGAGAGCTTTAGGTAAAGTGTGGATTGTCATTACCTAAGGTAGGTGACTATTTGGGAGTAGTATCCACCCCCAAGAATTTATGACCTATTCTCCCAATGTATGGAGGTGAAGTGGGTCTTAGGGTTTGAACTCAGGATGGGTTATCACTAGCTCCAGTTTTGAGGGGTGGATGTAGCGATCGTGTCTTCCTCAAGCCACTGCATTTGTGTTCTTGGTGATACACTTTTGCATGCAGAGCAACCCCATAGAGTTTTTGAGACTCATGAACCAGATCCTCAAACCTTCTTTGATTGGTTTTTAGTAGTCCTCCATGATGGTAACCTCATGTCCTTAGTGTCAAAATTAGGGCATGGAAGACATTTCAGGATGGTTCTATACATACTCTGAGAGTACTCTTAGTATGAAATCTCTTATAGAGTCGTTTCTAGATTAGAAAATACACTTCTTGGGATACACCTTCTAATATGTGGGAGTGTTAGTGGAACCTGTAGAGGTTTAGGTGGAATAAACTTAAGGGACACCTAGAGTATGAACATGGTTTCATATTTTCACAGCATGGTTTTCCATCTAATGTTATTGAGCGAGGTGACAGAGTAGTTTTCTTCTTTTCAGTTGACCCTTATGAATGAGGATGGTGAAACATACCTCTAGTCAGTGGTTGTTACCCCTCCTATTATTTAGTGATTCAGGGAGGCACAACATGAGGATATCTATTATGATATCTTGCATGACCAAATATCCACTAGATAAATTCATTATAAATTCCATAAAGGTGGGGATCATGGCATCCTTGTTCAAAGATTGTTGATGGAACCAATCATGATGTGAAAAAGGTTTTGAGGAGATTGTTTTCCCTTAGTAATACACCAGGAGAAGGGTGGTTATAATGAGATCCTTTGGATTTGGATTTTGTGGATAAGAATGTATCATCTTGTTTCTGAGTTTAACTCTCAACATCTCAATTGTCTATAGGTACAGACCGAGGTGCAGGGTGGAAGTAGAAATAATATGGTGTTTTTTTAGTTCTCTTGATGGGGATTCCATGATTTATTAGTGGTGATCATAGGTTGTCTCATAAGGTTGAACAGCTTCTTACCCATTTTATAGTATAGATTAGTGGAGATTTTGGGATTCCCGTGTGTGTATGGGGTAGTTCAGCTTCATTAAATTCCATCGATGATTGGTCAGACCATGATGATCACATCATTTCATGATTATGGAGAGGATTTTGGAGGCCTTTGTGACTCCAATTATCTTCAACATAATGTTTCTACCCTATATAGATGTCCATATATATTATACCATTCAGGTTCTAGATAACATGCTTTGGGATTGTATGTTAGCTTTGGGCCATATTTGGGAGGATCACCTACCATTGGTGGAGTATGTATCATAGTAGTTATCACTCAACCATTGATGTTTCATAATTTATGGACACGTATGGGAGACCCTATTGGTTACCACTACGCTATTTAGAGCCACTGGGAGTTTGCACTTATAGGCCTTTGGTGGGTTCTAGTAATGGTTGTGAAAGGGGTGCGGATCATCCATCAACGGATGAGGAGTTCCTAGAAAACATTAATATCCCTTTGTGGATTGATTAAAGTGGTCTTTAGAGTTTGATGAGGATATCATTTACTAAAATATATCCTTCTATTTCAAGGGTATTTGGTATTTGGATAGGATGATAATATATATCTAAGTATAGAAGGCCCTTTCTCCAAATACCATGTTTAGTTGTCAAGGTAGAATACTTCTTGACCATGTGATTGTAGTTAGATTGGGTGATTGGTGTTTTCAACTCCTCATAGATAAGGATACATGTGAATGAATCATTACATAATTTAACCTAGATGAGTTGGGTGTAGTGTGTGGAGCTTCCATTTAAGTTACTCAAAGGTTTTGGTGAACTATCTTGAGAAGACCCATTTTGAGAATGTGGTTCCTTTTGGTGTATGTTGGAAACATCACTAGAGCATGCATAAGATCTTTTGGGTGTGATAGAGCCAGATGAAGGTTTAGTATCTCCACATTTTTGTTTATCTTGTGCTTATTATGGATGAAAATAATTAAAGGGATAATATAGTAACCATATTTTTTCATTATAATGCTTTAAAATGTTTTAAGAAATAATTTTGAAGCTAGGAGCTAAGGAGGCATGAGTTTTAGAGGCCTATTGAGCCCAAAATTGATATTTAAAAAACACTAAATATATTAATTTCATACATGTACATTTTTAAAAAAATTATGTTCTCTCTTCTGAGTGGAGTCTTAGATAAAAAATTAGAGACCACAGTTGATTCTAGGATGTGGGGTTTACCCTAGGAACAACCTAATGTTGGTCAGTGCCAGATGTCTGGTTGAAGAAACCATTGGCAGTGTATTTAATTAAAATAAATAAATAAATAAATTTATTTTAAATTAATTAACCTAATATAAGTTTTATAAAAATACCCTCTTATGATAAATCTCTAGGGTTATCCATATATACTTGGGATTATTTGAGGGGAGGTTTAGAGTGTTATTCAATGGTAGGTCGGGATCAGATGACAAACAATGATCAGATCAAATTGGATCGACAGGCAACGAATGTAGTGGATCATACTTATCACTATAAAATGAATTATTCACCATATATCAATCCTAAATAGATGTAAGGCTCATAAATTTTTCCTTATTCCCTTGATTAAAAATTTTAGCATGTATTTCATTTGTTATTATTTGATCTCTAATTTTTTGATTTTTGCATGGTCCTATTCCCTAAACATAAATTTTTTGAAGCAAATTATATTTTATATTCCATTATATCTCCCCTGGAAATCCCCATTATGTAATTTATAGAGAATAACTCTTGGATAATCTATGATTTTCTTTAATTATGTACATTTCTCACCACCATTCTTCACGCTCTTCACCGTTGACCCACGTCGTATTGATTCAACATTGACAGGTCAGATTCGAGCATGATCAAGCCCCCAGATTGATGGTGTTTTGGAGAATGATGACTAGGATGATGATTTTTGGATGGATCGGGACATATTGTGGGATGTGGTAAAGGATTTTATGGATCTGGGATCTAGAGCGGCGATGGAAGGTGATAGGAGATGCATCAGGTAGTGCTACATGCATCATGTGGGTGGAAAAATTCTAATTTTCAGACACCAGAAGGATGGATCAATGGTCGTAGGTGGTTTACACCGATTTTGGGTGATTGATAGGCATGATTATTCAAAATAAGGATAGATATGGATAATTCATGAGTAATTTGGAAATTATGCAGAAAAATCAACTATACGGCGTGTAGTCAGAGAACACAAACCATGTTTCTCCCTCAGCTATGATGCTAGGGTTTCAGGGAAGATAAGGATCACACACCATGTGGATAGGTCTATAGAACATGTGATTCTCCTTGAGTGGTTTAGTTGTGTGTTATCTACACATAGTTAGGACCCCATGTGGGAGGAAACATCATGTTCTCTGGGAGTACATGGGCATGGGCAGGTAACTAGTCACAGTCAGGCATGTGGCCAGGTACACGGGCATGACCAGGAGCACATGGGCATGCCCCAGATGGCAAGGACTTGTTGTGTTTTCCCCCTTACATGTTGTTTATGATGAAATGGTCTTCAAACCAAGTCTATAGGAGAACATTTCTAGGAAACAGAGTGGGACCACACACCGTGTGGACCCCATAAAAACCATGTACCACTTAGATAAACTTCTAACTTGCATATCTAATTCATCTGGACTCAGATATTGGCTAGTGAGTAGCCTATCTAGATTAGTTTTCCACATATAACATTATGATAGAATTCATAGTGGCTTTTGAGATTCTACATGTAATATTTCAACCACGATCCTTATGTAGGTGATTCTTGATGATAATAGTGATCTAGTGGGATCATCAGAGAGAGACTAAGGTTGTAATCCTCACTGTCACATCAAGGTACTAGTCCCCATTACTCCTTTCAATGGTTTGTGTGGAATGCCCTGATAGACTTGGGTGTGGATCTTGTACCTACTGATTTTCATCCCCCTAACAGACTAGGTCATGGGACTTATACATAGTAAGTGGAACCCCCTAACATACTATGGAATAAGTCATCTACCAATTGAGTGGAACCCCTTGATGCACTAGGGAGTGGGTCATCTAATTACTGATAGAAACCCCATTAAATAAACAGGTCATGGGTCCTCTACCTACTGAGTGAAACCCTCTAACACACTAGGGAGAGGGTCATCTACCTATTAAACGGCAGCCCCTATTAGGGCATGGGTTCTCTACCTACTGAGTAGAAGCCTCTAATTCACTAGGGTGTGGGTCCTCTACCTACTGAGTAGAACCCTGTGATGCATTAGGGTGTGGGTCCTCTTCCTATTGTGTGGAACCCCCATGATGCACTATGGAATTGGTCCTTTACCCTTTGAGTGGAACACCCTAATGCACTAGGGTGTAGGTCCTCTAACTACTAAGTGGAACCCCCTAATATACTAGGGTGTGGGTCCTCTCCCTATTTATTGGAACCCCCTGATGATCTAGGGAATGGGTCCTCTACCCCATAGAGTGGAACCCTCTTATGTACTAGGACATGGGTCCTTTATTGATACCTACTGAGTGTCACACCCTATCGTACAAGGGTGTGGGTCCTCCAAGGGAGTTTTGGATCCCTCAGCATGGAGTACAATAGTGAGTAGAAGTCCCCTCCACTAATATTAGGTGAAGTTATACAAGATTCATAGTTCATAGTTGTGGATCCTTCAGTTTTCATTCACAGTAGGATGGTGCGAGCCCCTCCACGTGGTTTCTTATATGGTTCCACATGATGTTGGTTATTAGATATAGACCTTTGGAGATATATGTAGACTAATTATTCTTAGTTGTACTGTTGAGATTAAGATCCCATTTATTTCTCATTTTGGATTCTTTTTTATCATATTTATATGGTTATGGTTGTTGTCTCAGTTTCTAACCGACATAACTTCATTAGGTTGAGCTGACCTTTTATTTTATCCCTCCATCGGTCCATTTCAGTGTCTGAGGTGTCCTGATGGGTATTTATATACTCCCCCTATATGGGATCAGTAAAATCATGTCATGTATTATCTATAATATAGATAGATCAATGGTGTTTTTGGTGGAGTATAGGGATACTCGGGTGTATAGGACACGTATGGTGGTCGGTCTTGGATATTAGAAGTCGAGCTCTATCAACTATTTTCTATTCCAGTTGTTGTCTGTTTGGGACTTCTTTTTTGGTTGGATTTGTATTTTTTCCCTTTACAATTTGTTTTTATTCTATTATATGATGATATGTTTCCTAGAGTTTATTTAATGCATGATTAATCTCTATATGTTACAATCATTACTTTATATTTTTATGAACTACTGCATGAATATGGTATGGTGCATGCATATAGTTACATCCGGGAATGGCCTCCAATTTTAGTTATTCCTTCTAGGAACTTATCTCTAGACCCTGGACTATTAGAGGTGGTCTTGGGGTTTTGATAGCTCAGCCTTCCATAGGCCAGGCGAACCTCAGTGGGTTGATTCGTTATAGATATACTCATTCTTCACTCCAAAACTATAAACTTCTTATTTGATTATGGTTCATAAAATTATTTCATTTCGCAAAATCTTCCTAAGAATATTAACTCACTTCCTAAAACATCATATATTTAACTATCACTAAAAATCCCCAGAATCCTAAAGATTACATCTAATATATATAACCCTTCTACGATAAAGACTTTTGGGAAGATATTTCCTACAAATTTAGTCCTTTTACCCTTTGTTGAATTTTATATAATACTAGGTATGGTTTGGTTTTATTTACATAGATAACATATAATTTTTTAGGCTAAGGAGATCTCATTTTATATAACCAACCATCTAGTGATAAAATACCTATGCAAGGATGATCTTGAGCTCCCTTCAGAAGAAAATTATATTATATAGGTTTTAATACCAAAAAATGAGGGACTTCCAGCTCAAATGATAGGGTAAGAAGTTATCATTGGTGACATACTTATTGTATGAGAATATACTAATGTATTTAAAGATGAACTATATAGTATTCTCCTATAGAATGAGGTTGAGATTTGATTTAACTCATACATGGATCTATGGATATCTCAAATAGACCTTATAGAATGGATCTCATTAAGTTGGAATAATTAAATAGGTAGCTAAAAGAGAATCAAGAAAAGGGTTTTATATGCCCTAGTTCTTTTCCATGTGGTTCACCCATTCTCTTTATCAAAAATAACTATGTATATTTGTTTATTTTCATTAATTATCATGATATTAATAAAATAAAAATCAAGAACAAGTATTCTATACCCCATATCAATGATCTATTCAATCAAATCTGAGGATATCAATACTTCTCAAAGATTGAACTTTGATATGAATATCATAAATTCAGGGTTAAAATAGAGAATATTCCCAATACATCTTTCTAAACAAGGTATGGACACTATGAAATTATGGTGATTACATATGGTAGGGGTGTTCATGGGCTAGGCTGGAAGTTGTTTTTGGACCTGACCCAATAAAAAATTTTGAGGTTCAGTTGGGTTAGGTGAAAGATGATTTTCCGTACAGACCTAACCAAACCTAACTCGTCTAGGATAGGATTGGGTTATTTCGACCTGATTGGGTTACTGGAAAAAAAATCACTACTTCATAAAACAAACAAAACTAGCTCATCACTTATCATGAAACAATGACCTCTCCTCGCTCGTGTAAGCTTGTTCTTCCATTCCACTTCTACCAGCAAGAAACACCGACCAATATTAAATCATTTATATCTATTGAGTGGTTTTTTTGTTATATGATTCAGATACAAGAGGGTGGGGATTGGTAGAGAGGCGATGAGAGTGTGGATCCGCAGAGAGGCAATGGGGGGTGGGGATCGTAGAGAAGAAATTGGGGTGGGGATCATCGAAGAGGTAATGGGGGTGGGAATCCTGAGAGAGGTGATCGGGTATAGAGATCATGGAGAGGAGATGGTGGGTGGGGATTACTGGTGAGGCGATGAGGGTGGGTATCATGGTGAGGTGATGGGGGTGTGGATCCTTGGAGAAGTGAAGAGGGAGGGATCATCGGTTAGGTAAAGGAGTTTGGAAATTTTATAGGGACAATGGGGGGTGGAGATCGTAGAGAGGCAATGGGGGTGGGGATTTCCGATGAGGTTATGGGGGTGGGTATCATGGTGAGGTGATGGGGGCAGGGATCCTGGGTGAGGTGACGAGGGTGGGGATCACACTGAGGTGACTGGGGTGGGGATAAAGACACTAGTTGGTGAGGTGATGAGAGTGACTAGGTATCATGGATAGACTCTATAGAGGCAAGGAAACATTGATAATGGGGTTCTCTCACTTCCCATGAGAAACTAAACTAGAAGACGAGGGCTAGGTGATGCACGCTGGATAAAGACGTTGGGTTGGTTGGGTCATGTTAGTTTATTTTTTACCAACCTGTGACTTGACCCAAAATGACCATAGATCAACCAAACCAACCCAAACCAAAAATATAAAATTTTAAACCTGTCCCAACCTGGTTTGGTTGGGTTGACTCCATCGGGTTAGGTCAGGTTTGGACACCCCTACAATTTGGGCTTATGAATTAACCCGAAATCCTCAAGGAACTAATTAGTAGATTTTTAGAGACTAATTTTTGGTTTTCTTCATATAAAATATTCGTTTATATTTAAAGAGAAAGGAATAGCATGAATATTTCTTATAGATTGTTTTAATTACCTTGATAGTGGAGAAATGTTTTACCAAAATTTTCAAGTCTGAATTATGTATACATAGAGTATCATTCTTGGTTCAAGTAATCACAAGAAAGGGAATATTAGTAGACCCATCAAACGAAAAATTTATCGAGTAATGGCCCAGACCAACCACTATAACTGAGATCTGTAGTTTTCTTAGGTTAACAGGATATTACAAGTGTATTTTGATAAAATTATCATGGCTATAAAATACACTAACCATGTTAATATGGAAGGTAGTGAAGTTCCGTTGGATAGAGGAATGAAAATAAAGTTTCAAGGAAGTAAATAAGATGTTAGTCATTGTATGTGTACTTACATTACCCTATAGTGGATAAGGGTTTTTAATATATAGTGATGCATTATTAAAGGGCTTGGGATGTTTCCTTAATCATAATGATAAGGTAATTTCTTATGTCTCATGCTAATTAAATACTTGTGATAAAAATTACTCAATTTATTGTTTAGACCTAGAAACAGTGATCTTTACATTAAAGATTTGAGGGCATTATCTTGACAAATAAAATTGTGAAATATATACTGATCACAAGATATTAAAATATATATTCACATGGAATAATTTGAATATGAACCAAAGGATATTGTTGTAATTGATAAAATAATATGAATTCTCAATACATTACTATCCATATAATGAAAATAAGGTTTATTATGCTATGAGAAGAATAAATCATTCTACACTATCTCTAATGAAGATTGAAAATAACCAAATACTCATAAATTTGTAGAAAATGAATCTTGAAGTCGTGAGGGAAAGGGATAAATCCCATATTTCCCAAATGAAATCTCAACAATACATTCCTGAGAGGGTTAAAGAATCCTAGAAATCTGATATGAAGCTATTGAAAAAATAATTGAGTATTCTGGAGTTAAACTTTGATAAATATGGAATTATAGGGTTTGGAACCCAGATATGTGCCCCATAAAAACCAAAACTGAAGAAGGAACTTTACCATGATTATCATAGATCATCCATTTCTATTAATAAGGGAAGAACAAAGATATATATATATATATATATATATATATAAAATATTATAGTCAGATAAAATGAAAAAGGATATTTCAGAATACATATCTCAATGCTTAGTGTGCCAACAAGTTAACATTAAATGATAGATATCAAAATGGTAATGAAAAAATTACCAATACTTGTATAAAAATGGAAATAAATCACCATATATTTCATCATAAGACTCTTTATAAAATTTAATGTACAGAATTTAATTTGGGTTTTAGTCGATATCCTTACAATGTTAGAAAATTTTATTAGTATCAATGAATATTTCTTTCTTTACCAAATTTTCAAGTTTTACATAGAGGAATTGGTAAGGATGAATGGTAAACCACTCTCCAATGTATTTGATTTATATCCTAGGTTTACATAGAGGTTTTAGAGAATAATTCAATGAGCATTAGAGATAAAACTAAGTTTCATTGCTACTTATCACACTTAGATATAAAATTATTATGAAATAACTATTTAAACTCTTGAGTATATTTTGATATCATGTTAAATGGATTTCCAATGATGTTTGGATCAACACATTTACTTGATAGAGTTATGATATTAAAAAATTTCCTATTATATAATTCATATGTCACTATATGAGGCTTACTATAAGAAGAGACGAATGAATCCAATATGTTTGGATGAAGTTGGTGAGAGGAAGTTGATATGACTTGACATTGTATATGAAATTATGGATAAATTTCAAACTATTCAGTGACAATTGAAAGTGAAAAAAAGTCAATAAATAATTTATGTAGATAATCATTGATAAAATCTAGAGTTTGAGGTGGGTAACAAGGTGTTCCTCTGAATATCTCCATAGAATCTTGTTATGATATTTGGGAAGAAAGGGAATTTAACCCTAGGTATATTGGATATTAGAGATCCTTGATCTTTTTATTGTTGTAGATTATCACTTATAACTCCTTCAAAACCTCTCTCAAGTAAATTATGTTTTCAAGTATCACTTTTGAGGAAGTACATACCTTAAACTTCACATGTACTTAACTCAAAAGTGGTGTAATTAGAACATGTTATATGATATGAGGAATAAACGTTGGACATTTTAGATGAAAGAGATAAAGTGATGTGCAAAAATGCCACTCACCATGAATTTTTTTAGTAGAATCACGAGTTTGAGGAAGCTATATGGGAACCTGAGGATGTGATAAAAGAAAATTACTCTCACTTTTTTCTTCCTAGTAGTAAATTTCTAGGATGAAATTTTTTTTATGGGGTAGAATGTAACTACCCATGAATTTATTAAATGTTTTTTCTTAAATAAATATCATATAGAGTGGCTTGTCTAACATGCAATGAAAAACTAAAATTAAATCCATGATTATTTAATGAAGTAAATTTATTAAATACAAATGATATATTATATATGTTAAGTTGGCGGGTATCAATATATGTAATAACCATATAAAAACTATATAAAATGATATATTCATATAAGAGTCAATTTTTTTCTTAAAATACATTTGTTTTACACATGAATATTTTTATATTAAATTAAATTTATATCAAATTTATAAATTTATTTGATAAAATTAACTTAATTTTTTAATTTCAATTATCAAAATTATCATTAGACTAATTTTTGGGACTTTTCTAAAATAATTGATTTTTAGCAGAATAGTGAAAACACATTTTTTAACAAAACTATAACTTTTTTGAATTTATTATTATATAAGTAAGACCTAGAAGTTTATAAATTTTTTTATCAAATATGTGTTTCATAAGTAAAATTATTTATTTTAAAAAATTTATGTTAATCCTAGAAAACATATGTCCAATATTTTAGAACATAAGTAACATTTCATTTTAATTTAAAAAGTATTTTCATAATTTTATTTTAATTAATAGTTTCAATGATCATATTCAGTTTTTTCTTAATTCTAAGGCCACTAAAATTTTATTTGTTTTATAATAAACCAGTTTATATCATTAAAGTCAATTAAATTGTTGAATCTATATTATACATAAATTTTAAGCTTGAAAACACAAATGTTCTAAAATTGGTTTTTATGCGTTATGTTCTTTAATATTAAAATTAATTTTTGTAACATTTATAAATATAATTTAATAAATTTATTTTTATATTTGAAATCAAAATTTAAAAATTATTAAATAATTTTAATTTTAACTATTCTCATTAAAATTAATTACCATGGTTAAAAACAGTTACCAGAATAAAACTAAAAAAGATAAAAAGTAGTTTTAATAAGTTTAAAAGAGTTAAAGAATTTAAAAATCACACCTAAAAGAGTTTATATTGGTGGTGGATTTAAAAATTATATTTTACTCAATCATTTTATAATTTTTGAGCCTTTTTATCTTGAATAGTGAGTTACCATTATTGAATTGTAATGAGTACTTCCAAAATTACACTTATATTCAATTATAAAAGGGGCTCACTTCCACCACTTCATGATATGCATATCCCTTCATGTTTTATCATTAAATGATGAAAATTTTCCCATGTTAGAAACAAATATCAAGTTAATAATCCTCTACTCTCAATTATTTATCCTAAGGTCATAATTTTCAAGGATATTTCTAATAAAAATATCAAGTTCTCAGCATGAGTATTTCTTACTCCTTAGTCTTTTATTCTTAATGTTAATTCAAAAAAATATTTCTAGAAATCATAATATAAGTAAATAAGTATTATTAATAAACTAAAAGGTTATTATATTAATTTATTTTTCATTATTAAATTGTTTCCATACACTAAGATAAACAATACAACATGGATTGTGCATACCTGCAGACTACCGCACCAGGAAGCATTGTGGTTCGTGGACAATAAAAAGGATGTATTTGATGAATTAAAATGTTTAATATTTCATAATTATAGTTCTAAAATAATAATTTATCATATACCTTCATTTGTTCCCATTTTTTGGGTAATGAAATCATTAATCGTGCATATGTGCACACTTCCACGCTCTTGTTTGGGTCAGTTTTTTCAAATATGTAAATGATGTTATAATTTTTATATCATAAATTATTAATTAATGATATTAATTTTAATAATAATGTATTTAAAATGTTTTAATGATTTTTTTATATTTTTTAATATTTAATATATTTATTAATAAACCACTCTTTGATCGCTAAACAAGCTGAAAATAGTTCATCATGATTTCCATTTTCATGAACCATATCCATGACTTTCACAAAATGAAATAGGAATTAATAAATAATTTAAAAAAATTATTATTCTATAATTAATAATTTGGGAATGATGAATTTTGAACCAATAAGTGATAATCTACCTCGTCACTGTGAAACTTGTATGGAACAAAGAATCAAAAAATCCTAACATCTGATGATGGAAATAAACTATAACCTAGAAAAATATTTTTGATATATAGTTATAAATTATGTGTATAAAAGTATTATATTTTAATAATTACATTAAATTAGTGATCAATATAGTTACTTTTATTTTATATAAGGTTAAACCATGTTTGACTAAGCGATATTTAAAGTAAGAGGTTCTTCTTGGCTAAACTTTTTTCTTGTGTAATTATGATTCATTTTTTAATATGGTTTTACAAGATGATTTCCTTTTCTCTATGATTAAACTATAATTAATTATCTATATACGGAAAGTGAAATTTTTAATTCAAAATATTTACCATAAATAATTTCTTTATAAAAAATATATCATTATTGATAATAATTCCTATTCGCTTTAACTGCGGTTTCCCTTCCTTGTCCATATTTCCCTTTTCCACAAATGTTTTATTTTTTATGAGGAAATCCAATTATGTTTTATCTCTGGTGACCTTAATATTTCTGTTCTCCAATTTTAAAAAAGTTAATTTTTAATTATTTTTATGATGTGTGTTTTTCAAAAATGTATTTCAAAATATTAAAAAAAATTTCAAACCTTTAATAATAAAATGTTTTATACTCCACCTCATATTTTCTTTTGATAAACGTTAAATATTTTCATGGATGTATTTTTAAAGTTTCTTTTAAGATTAATTTTTTTTTTCAAAATTTTCACTTAACCTCTTTAAAAATAATGTTTTAATGTGATTCATAACTTCTTATTTTATGACAATGTTATAAATGTTTTCTAAAATCCCTTTTACAGTTTTAATACCATTTTCATTTTTATTATTAATATCTTTATTTCCTTGGAAATTATTTTTTATGAATAAAATTCTAATTTTTCTTATGAAATATTATTTTTGGGGGATTTGATTTTTGCTATTGGTCATTTACATTCTTTAGGTCAATTTTGGTGATGCCATTTATAAAAGTTATGGAACACACGTGTGTGTATAATGATATTTGGGGACCTATATCACACTCAAATGAATTTGTTATGGTTTTATATCTCATGGGATAATGAATCATGGACATGCCTAGATTTTTTCGAAACATAAAGTGTGGGAATGCACATGAGGATCAGCTCAGTTGGTGAGGACTCCTTAAGTGCATCTAGGAGACCTGAGATCAAATCTAGGCAGAGGCTAATTTTCAGGGCATGGTAGCAGTTCTATAGTAGGTACTATATAATTATTATAGAAGGAACTATAGTAGGTACTGCAACAGGAACTTTTTCTCACTGTATTAGCCGAGAATATTCCCCCGTTTGGGCCTTCAGGCCACCGATTTGGTCCCTAAGTCCTTTAAGGCCTTCAGGGCACCCAAGAATTTGGGTCAGTAAGGCCTTTGGGCCACCTCAAGGCCTTCGGGCCACTTTAAGTGCAGATGAAAAACAAAAAACCTGTGAGGAACAAGCTTCAGAAGGAGGAGGATCATGGAGATTTCACCATATTAGAAGCTAAACAGATTTCAATAATGAGGGGGTATGGCACCTGCCATCGGGACAAGCCCATGCATGCATGAGAAATCCTAGCTGAATAGCCATGCGAAGGTGGAGAGATGATTTCATGATGAAAATGTTGGGGAGGAGCAGCTCCAAGTAGTTAGTATGGGTTATATGTAATTTTTAAACTCTACAGGCAATTAATTACTCTAAGGCCTACGATCCATGTAATACTTTCACCTACATGCCTTGTAAGGGTTCCACCTCACCCCTTGAAATATGGATTATCAAAAATCAAAAAAATAAATAAATGCCTTAGGGATATTTGAGGAACATAAAGTGTGGGAATACTTGGCTTTGTTCACAATATAAAGTGTGGACATGTTTAGATTTGTTCACAACTTAAAGGGTGGACATGGTTGGATTTGTTAACATTATAAAGGGTGGATATACTTAGAATTTTCCACAATATAAAGTTTTTATGTGTTTATGATTATTCTATAATTTCTTAAAATTATAGGATTAATTGAAATTTCATGTTTCTATGTTAGATTCCTATGATTTTTCTCTATGGATTATGTTTATTATCTTACACTCTTGTTCCATGGTACATGTTTATTTATATGAGATTATTATCCTTTTATCATGACTTAAATATAGCTATTATTATTCTATTTTCTTTTTAATAATATATTTATCTCCTACTCATGTTTTTTCATATTCTAATGATCTAATGCTTGGTGAAATATAGATGATATTTTTCCCTAATTAAGAATTTGAGCTCACCCCTTTCTTGTGTTTTCATTCCACGGGATATGAATGTGAGTATATCATATGAGAAGTCTAGAATGGAATATAGTGTGACCCAATTATGGAGTAATATTCACAAGTATTTTAAAATAATTTGCTTATATAGCTAGTACTAAAAGACACTAAACCTTCCATTATTGGGATTGTGTGATTTTTAGATATAATTTCTATGTTATAGAAATGATGTGAAATAAAGATATATTTAGATTGGGTCACTTTATTGATTTACAAACCTCACAATATCTCGCACTCTACAAATAATAATCTTCTCTAGACATAGTCTAAGGCCCAATATTTGATGGACTGAAGGGCATGTGGCCTAAAGGAATATATTCATTTCCCAAAAGCACAAATTGGATGAATAATACCACTGATATATTACCCCCCACTCCAGTAATTTCTAACATAATGCATGAACCAAAACCATCGATGT
Organism: Viscum album; assembly: GCA_963277665.1. Lineage (NCBI taxonomy): Eukaryota > Viridiplantae > Streptophyta > Magnoliopsida > Santalales > Viscaceae > Viscum > Viscum album. Next base: position 2,050,030,361 of record OY728153.1, on the reverse strand, counting down.
TAAAACCTGGGTTTATGATGGTTTTTATCAAGGAAATATAAGTATTTTAAGTGATTATTTCTTGTAAAAAATTATATTTCCAAAAAATTAATTTGATGAAAATTAGGAAATGATTGCTTATTGATATTTTTATTTTGGAATTAGTTAAAGTGAATTTAAATGAGTATTTTTATATTAATTATTCTTGTTGAAAATAAAACAATGAAGTATATAATTATTTTAGGAATTAAAGGATGTTTTCATGTGTTTTTGTGAAGATTGTGTATTAATATTGTTGGACAAATTAGGTTTGAATGATAATGTATTTTTCTAAAAATAAGCATATGTATAGTAGGTTTTACCCTATCTATCATAATTGTGAAATGTTTCATGAAGTATTTCACTTTAAGGGGGGCCTCAGGTTTGGGTGAGTCATAGTATATTGATATGAGATCCAGAGGGTTGGCTAGAACTTTTTCTAAGGTCAATAAATTTATGATATTACTGGTGTATGTAATTATATCTTATTATAAATATAATTAAATAGAACTAAAACTAAAACTAAATATAATATAAACTAATAATAATATATAAATATATAAACTTCTATGCACACATAGAGAGAGGGGTGCATCATAGTGTTTTTTATGATTTTTTATTATTCGTCCTAGTGGAAAGCTATAAAATTTAGATAAAAAAATGTCAGGAAACTTTATTTCTACTAGAGGAAGATAAATACTCAAATATTATTTCTATAGAGAAAAAGTGAACTTAGATATCACCCTACCAAAATCTAGAATCGGAGGTTCAGCTCTACTTGACCTTGAGTCCTTTTCTCCTTGTAAAACACAACACACTCCATCGGGGGAATTAAAGGAGACCTACTAAAGATAATAATAAATCTGAGATTTATGTGAAATCAATCAATCCATATTGGGAAATAAATCTAAAGGTTTCATGTTGAGAACCAAAAAATTCAAAGCGATCTCGATCCCTGAAAAAGAGAAGGCATAAGAAGGGCATCTGAAACCCTTATCTCTTATCATTCCAAGGGGAATAGTAATATCCATTACATAGGTCATAAGCACCATAGAAGGGTTTATAAGATTAAAAATATGATATTTCATGAAATAATGAGATGCACTGATAGAAAATAAATCAATAACTAATGATCAAGTTATAGTGATGGTACCTCTCACTATCACTTGACCTGCATCAGCAACCACCAGAGACTCATACATTGTGTGAAGAAGCTTCATTCCAGATTCATGTGGTTGGAACAGATTAGTTCTTGAAGAATATAAATAGACTTTAGTACCTTTAGTGTTTTTAACCCCATTCCACTACACAATGAAGAAAATATATTATATAACTTCTTATAGGTGGAAAGAGTGACCTGATGAACTAATACAAACTTGATTCAAATGCCCAAACTTTCCACATTGAAAGCAAGACAATAGACCTATGTAAGACACTATAGAAGTTCTGGATGATTCCTGGTATCATGATCCACCAGAAGACTCATCACGCTTCCTCTTTCCCTGGAAGGAACTAGTAAAACTACCACTAGGATTAGGAAGAACTCACACCAACCCTGAATTACCATCCAAGTCAAGATTTGGAATCAATGCTATATCTAGAACATCTTTATAATAAGTGTGTTTCAACATGAAAACATGATATCAGATATCTAATAAAAGACCCATCTTGAATCATCAGGCCTTTATTTTCTTATTTTATACTACCTCATGAGAAACCTAAAAAGTTTCAGCAAAGTTGTTTTTATTCTGATTCATGATTCTATCACCTTGTTAGAGGTTAATAAATTTCATATAATTTTCCAAAACCATCCACTCTAGATAGAACTAATCAGTGAAGAGAGACCTAAAGTCTTTCCACTCCAAGAATTCATGTTTATTTTTGGTTACCATCAAAACCAAACACCTTCTACTAGGCCCTTCAAGCTTGAAGGTAGAACATTCCACCTTTATTGAGTTCATAATTTCTAATAACTCAAAAAGAATATTGGTTTTTAATCAATACTCTACCCATTGATTAGTATTCAATACTTTTAAGGTAGGTGGTTTCTATTAAATAAACTTTTGATAATGATTTCTAGTTTAATCCCTTCTAGGTACACTGTAGGATTTTGAATTAGAACAGGTGTAGCTACCCATCCCAAATATTAGACTACACACACCACTATCTCAATGAGGTTCTGATTAATTGGTGGGTTCTATTATCACGGTTCATCGTCAGATCCCTCCCAAGTTCTATTAAAATGTCTTCTTAGGGGAGTATCACTACCCCAAATCAACACGAAATGTAGAAACATTAGTAAATATAATTTTATCATCAAATCAATAAAGAGATATAAAAATATCAATTCCATCATATAAAATTGAATTTCTTGGGATTTAAAAATACTCTAATAAAGTTTGGAAAATGGATATAGTAAGATCAATTTATTCCTCAAAGACACTTTTTCTAAGTAGACATGATGGCTTAAGGCTCACTACTATGAGAGATGTCTAGAAAATAACTCATAAACTACCCCTTAAAATTCAACAATACCACCTTCTATCTACCTATGAATCCCAAATTGCATAATAACATCAAGTAATGATGATCAACCTCCTATAATACAATTTTCTCATGAACCAACCTGAATAACCTGGTACACAAAAACTTGGGTTGACACTAACAAGACCCTAAGGGAATTCCTAATCCCCACAAGGTGGAAACTAGCGCTAGGGAATCAATAAACGGATAGAGGGAATGATTTTTCCCCAATAACAAACAATCAATATATAATAGTATGAGATAAATCAATGAACATTTAGTATTCCAAATACTCCTCATAGAGAAAAGAGTACCATAAACAAATAGATAAAGTTCCTATGGTAGGTCACATCTAAATAAATGATTTAACATCTATCAAGAAGAATGAACATAATCTCTATATAATGAGTGTATCAAAGCTCCACTGGTCACCTCCATCACCCAAGGTCCCAAGAGTCAACCATACCTACCACCTATAAGTGTTACTTTCCATTTTCCTTGACCTGGCACAACATAATTTAAAAACACATGAAGGAAAATGTAGTGTATGAAAAAAAAATCCCAATAAGATTTCACAAAATTTTCCATAGTAATTCAAATAAAAATAAACCATTTATGCTTCAATTTAAATAATGATAAGGAATGAAAAATTATTTCACATTCTCATTTAAAACATAAAAATGTAAAGTATATCAAAATATGATTAAATGAAAATTTCCAATAAATATATGGACATGAATAAAAACCATTCATTAATAATTTTCATGTAATAATTAAATAAAACAAGGTTTCATGGTCATATGCCATGAGGTTAGTTATTTTATAGCTATATTATCCTCATAATACTTACTCAATCAATCATGAATCAATGCGTGCACATGTTCTTAAGTCTCAAGACATCAAGATATAATCAATCAAAACTCCATTAGGGAAAAATCATTTGGAACATGGTTTAGATAGATTTGATATCATTAATCCATTACTAGGGATTTATTGTCCTAGAATTCTTGTCATATTTACCCACTAGCTACTCAGGCCCACATGTGCATACAATCAATTAATCAATCAATCATGGGAAATTCATTCATTTATTTGGAATTTAAAGTCTCAATACCCAATTTAAATTTTCAACATGCCATTTAAATTTCAAAAATAGATAATGGGTTTTCATCAAGTTCATGCCTTTCAAAATATTATTTCTTTTAAATACATTTTTCTCAAAAATCATCCTTAAAAAATTTCATCAAATCAATAAATTTTTAAACCATATTTTCCCAAAAAATACACCCAAAATTTTCTAACTCATTTAAAGATTATTTTATTTCAAAATTTCATGCCTTTATAAAATAATAAAATCAAGGAATATAGATCAATTGAAAATACATTTAAAATAATGAAAGAAATAATGGTTTCATGTATAGGGAAATCCTTACAAAACCACATACCTTTATTCACAAGATCAAGAATTATCCCAAAACTGTAACCTCCAATGAAGACTCAAATATGAGGAAGATCAAAGAGGAATAAATATAATTAATATCCACTAGAGAAAGATCTAGATCCATAAAAAACATGTGGATATATCATTCTAAAATAATAAGTGAGTGGGTTTAATCAAATTCTCTGGCACTACGATCCAAAATAAAAGGGGTTAGAGAATCCAAAATCCTATATAGAGAGCCTCTAAAAGACAAAGGGTCAGAATAGGTTCAATTAAAAGGTGTTTAAAATTGATAATGGGGAGTTCATGACTTAAATTAAAATTTTTTGGGGCTTAAAATACCATCACATGGTTTTCTGGGTTAGGTCACGTGGTTGGAGATAATCGTGAAACTAACCATGTTCCCTTTATGGTATTCTAGAGAGGGACACATAGTTTGGCCACATGGTTAGAAAAACCATGCACTAACCATTCCCACCCTCCTAGATACTAATAAAGTGTTCATGGTTTGGCCACACATTTTAAATACTATGCACCAACTATGCTTTCCCCACTGATCCATGATACACAGATTCGGGGGGATTACACATGGTTTGTTATAACTGTATGACTCCCTTAGATACCTCAAGAAAATTCACCCCATTTTTTGTTCCAACTCATATAGGTTTATCTAACCATATTCCAACCATAGATATCCCCAAAAACCTATAATTTTTTTTAAAAATTCCCCCAAAACAACCTATAACAAGATCTAGAAAAAGGAGATAAAAATGAGGGGTTAGAAGTACCTGAAGTCTTGTGACGAGATGTTATAATAGTAAGTCTACACTACTATAGAACCCTCTCAGTTATTCTCAGATTTTTGGCCTGGTGGGAAATACTGGTCATAATTATTCAACCCAGCTTCATCCAATGGGATCAATCTCCGCTAATCCAACATGGGTTGGGACACACCCTATACAATAATCCAACATATTATAGGATATTCTTACGCATAAACTATAAATAAAGTGAGATTAGAGGATAGGGAGAATTAATCCATCTATTCCTTCACCATCCTGGATCTTGAGGATAAATACCCAATAAATCATTTGAGCATTGGTTTCCCAGACGACATTGGTGTTGAAGCATATTAAATCAGAAATTATAGAATATGACACATATTACTACACTAAGGGAAACAACCTAGACCTAGACTCATTTGTAACTATTTTTAATAAGAAACCTGACAAGAACCACTAAGTTCTAGATCTCAACAAGAATAAAAGCATCAAATTTATATATTATTTCATTATTTATCCATTAATTAATATTATTTATTTTTCATTTCAAATATTAATACATTAATCCTTTAATCCAAGTGCTTTAGAATCATAAATTTCCTTGATTATATTCTCAAGTATGTCATCATAAAGTGATACCACCATGAACCATCCATATTCATTTATTAGTTCATTTACCATTTCATAAATTATTTGGGTACTCTTGGACCCATCCTAAGCTACCACAATGAAGATAAACTAGCCATTCATTGAGTCAAATAGTATTATACAGTTGGAAACCAATCAGGTAATACCCGACCAATGATCCATTTGAAATTATTAAACAAAAAAATGTTTATAGATGATAAATCATCGCTCTGGACTCATCCTTTATAGTTCAATATCATTCCTGTTGGAGTTGATTCCCTATAACAAATTTTTTTGTACTTTATGATAACTTATATTAATGATTTTGAATATTAATAAACTCCTTATCACATCATAATTGTTCTTCTGTATAACATTATACTTGATTATGTCCTAAGAGTAACTGTCACACTAAAAGGTTATAGTGTATCTCTACTATGATGAGAACCCGGAATAGATATGGCACTATTCTTGAATATATTTTCTATATTCAGATGATATCATTTGAGGGACACAAATGATATAGACTATCAGGGGTGGAGGCTCATAGTACTTTGAGGTACCTTCTCATGGTGTACACCCTTGGTAATGTCCCAAAGGATATTATGAGAAAAAGACCCGCTGGTAAGAAATCCACATTTCTATGTGTCATCATATGTTCCTATATGCGGATGTGTGTAATGGTCCTTAGACTTCAAAATTATTATTAATGTATATTATGAATCATGTACTTAGATGTATTGATAAAAATTGTGATGACAAATGTTTGTAGTGAGGTTGGATATGTTGGGTGTGTCACAAGTAATATGTCCTTAATGAATAATGAGAGAAAGGATTTATCCCTTATGTTTTTTAATAGAATATGATATCCTAGGCCCTTTTATAGAAATGATATAGACTAAATAAATTCATGGACATGGTATTATATAGGCAAGTTTTATTTCCAAAAAGTCAAATAAAGAGATATCAAGTATATAGGTTGATGGAACTGGAATGTAACCTACTTGATTAGTTATATTGTGAGCATTTGTATGAGGTTACATGTCGTTGCAACATTAACTTCTTTCTCTATAGGTTCCTTGGAATGTTTCTAGATGTTATACTTAGAATTTATGCAGGTTCGCCTAATGCCACTGAGAAAGGGGCCTAAAGGGTCACACACTAAGTGTATCTGGTATCTAAGTTAAAAAATTTATTATTTATAAAGTTGAATAAATATTATTCTCGGTTGTGGTTTAGTAATTATTCATGTATTACTGATCTCATTTATTCTACCACTAGTTATTTGAGATAATATATTGTGAGTAGAATAATTAATAAATATCGATAAGGATTGGTGGACTAAGTTTAAGGTTTCAATGAGAAATAATAATATTAAATATTACTTTATTAAATATAACTTACAGGTTAAGAAAATGGTAAAAAATAATAATATTTTTGATATTATTGGCATGGGGGTTTCTCTTAGTTTAATAAAAATATTTAAGTCACTTTTGCAAATTATTTATTATTACCCTAGTGAAATAAATGTCTAGTTATATTATTTCTCATTATCCAAGCGACATTAATAGAGTTGTGCACAACGAATTGGAGAAAATATCTCAACCCTAGAGAGTTCATCCCTCTCCAGGAATGCTCTTAATAATGAGAGAGATCCTCCTCCACCGGATCAAGGATAATGCTTTGGAAGTGATTCACAAGGTGATCGAAGGCGGATAATGTAAGTGCAAGGATCTTCCATACTATCACTTGGAGACTCTTTGAGTGATGTTCGGAGATACGTGGAACACGTGTGGATTACCACTAGGGGATATATACCCTTGATATCTACAACAAAATGACGATACACCTATAGATATGTTGTTGAACACATCAAAAAAAAAAAGAATCTCCATGGAGATAATTCTTATTTAATTAAATTAATTATAAACAAAATATTTTGATCATCTCTCTTGATATCAGGTTTCTATTCCTTTTTCCTATTTCTTTGATTCAATCATGTGGATCATGGTTTCCATCATCACATAGATCCTAGATTTTTCATTTAATATGGAAAAAATTAAAGTTGGAAAACATCCCTCCCATGCTTCCGCTACACCCAAAACCTACAAGTGGTATCATAGAAGGCATATTATTATTTATAATTTTTTAATAATCATTGATTATTTTTATATTTATAATTTAATTTTAAAATTCAAGTTTAATCATTCCTTTTTAATATTGAATGATGAGATCTATTTCTTCCTCTATCATTTCTCGCAGATCTAACAGAAATGATTAATTTTATGATTAAAATTATTTTAAGGATCTCATTTGGAGGTGCCAAGGATTATGTCCAAGTAACATAGTAGTACACACTTTGTAATTAGAATTACACGTCATGTATTTTTGTTCAATGCATCAGGAGTAGTTCAGAAATTACTCAACCCATGTGCATTAATGACATGTGGTGTAGTTAATTATTACACTGCATGTTGACCGAGATAGACTGGTGCATGGTCAGCCAGAATACATGTGGTGTGGCCCACTGGACGCCGTGTGTAGTCCCTTTTGGGTCAGGGTCGGGACGTGTATTCTATACATGGATTACCCGACTGGAGAATGTGTAATACAGATTCAACATAGTGTGTGTCTCACTATAAAAGTCATATACTCCAAGATTTACAAAGTATGCCTCACATGATGAGTCCCTAAGCGTGTACTTTGGATACATAGTGAATAAAGTACACATCATGTATATTGGATCTACACACCGTGTAATTTTACTAGTTACGCATATTTAAAATTTATTATATTATGTGACTCTTGAGACATGTACTTGGGTGTGGTCATAAAGCTGGTAAATTCCATGTGATAGGCTTTGATATATATATATATGTGTGTGTGTGTGTGTGTGTGTGTGTGTGTGTGTTTTGTTTTTACTAGCATCTACATAATATTCAATATCTGCACACCATGTATGAGTTTTATTACAGTTACCATTCTATGTGCATGCCATATGTCAGATATAATTAAGTGTATATATGTATAATACATGTTGGGTAGTTTTGGATGGGTATTCACCCGGTTACCTCCAAGGTACAAGTTATGTACATAGTTAATTTTAAATGAATTAATTAATTTGTTTAAAATTATAATGGATGATAATCTCAAGGAAATGAAAAAAAGGCTTAAGATAAAAGGATTGATTAATTAAAGATAAAAATTAATTGATTTGGGTGAGGTTTATCTTCAATAATAACGATTAAAGAATTGAATTCTAGTTTTATTAAATTCATAATTCATTGCATGAATGTGGATGATTTTGATCTAGACCAGACCTTTGTTTGTGATTGGTTTCCTTTTAATTTATTATTAAATTAAATTGTTGGCATGTGTTCCCTCTCTCCTCATTAATATATAGGGCCTGTGTGCTCATGTTTTCTTTTATGTAAACCCCATTTTACCCCTCATCTTTATGTGAGTAAAATCATATGTAATTGATGGAGATCCTAATATAGTTTATGTGGTTCAAGTTAGGAAAAGAGTTGAAACCAATCCAAGGAGTTACAAATGTGGACATGTGGAAAGTCTTAAACATAAACCTTAAATGGTTCAAGCTGTTTCTCCCCTAGGTCAACGGTTAGTTTATCATCACGAAAATATGGAACTAAAATAAACTAGCTTATGCGTAAATATTATCTAAAGACATGGTTAATCACTTAAGTAATCCCACTTAATATTAACAAGAATGTGATAAAGATAATAAATGGAAATTTATGTATAAAGTATAAAATCCATCAATAAAATATTAATTCGGTATAGCCTTCCATTACTTCGGTTAGAATCAAACCATATTTCAAAGTGCTTGACCCACCAATATTGGGGTGTTTTAAATTATTGGGGAATTCTAATTTGAGGTTTTGGGTTGAGTTAACTTTGTTTACATCAAGGATTTAATTCCAATGTAGAACTTGGTGTAATTGAGAGGCAAAGGTTGAGAAAATCTAAATTAATGATTTTAGGATCAGGGAGTCCACTCAATAAATCAAGGAACTGTGAGTTAATGTAGTTTGAATTTGGAATTCCTTCCTAAAACCATTCGTGTTTCTTAGGTAGCCAGAATTGGGGTAATGAGAATGGAATACGGATCCTTGAAACTAGAATATCCAAGAAACAGGATATTCAGAAACCAATGGTGAGGGATTTTTGGGTTTTGATAAAATATTGGGAGACTAATAAATATTTATTTATTTATTTTTCTAATTTTATCAAGATAAAGTACTAAAAATCTTATCATATTATTTGTAGAAACAATATCAAAAATGAAATCAAACATATAGTTTTGATTCATACTCTAGAATGAAAACCTTATCACCAACACAAATTTTGAGGAGTGTAAAAGGTGCATACGGGTCATCCTTCACCATGAAAGAAAGCTATATGTGATTGAAGGAACTTTACCAGTTTCACCTAGAAATGAGGCAAGTGATGAAGAGAACTCTATGTATGAGAAACATCTGAATGATACTAAATGTGTTCAGTGATTCATTTTATCATCCATGTCTAATGAGATCTTAAAGAAACATGAGGAAATGGATACATATAACATGATTTCTCACCTTTAGGATCTTTATTAAGAGAAGGAAAGACAAGAGAGGTATGAGATCTTCAACGCTTTTTTCACAACTAAGATGGGAGAGTATGTGACATATGGGCCTCATGTAATCAAGTTTATTGGCTACATTGAGAATCTAGACATTTTAGGGATTAAATTCCTGAATGAGAGGGATACATATCTCATACTTTCATCATTTCCCCAGACCATCACTAGTTTTATGTTGAATTATAATATGAGAAATAATGAGAAGAGTGTATCAAAACTTATGACCTTGATTCACTAAGTGGATAAGGATATGGGGTGTGATAAACCCATAGTCCTTATGGTGAATAGGAAGAGGAAGGACAAGGAAAAGGGACCTAAGACTTATAAATTGTCTAAAGCCCCCGAGCACCGTCTGACCAAGAAGAAGAAAATCCAAAGGCAGGGTAAGGAAAAGGAGGTGGTATGTTTTGCATGTGGAAAGTCGGACCACTAGAAGAGGAACTGCACCTAGAGACAAGGGGGTCCAAAGGTGTGTTCTTTATCAAATGCTATCTTTCCATTTCTACACATTGGGTATTAGATATAGATTTCAGTGCTTACTTATGTATTCAAATGAAGGAACCAAGTAGATTTCGGAAAATTTCTAGAGGAGAGGTGGATCTGTGAACTGCCAATGGTACGAGGTTGGATTCTCTTTCTATTGGTGACTAACTCCTTTCATTTCTAATGGGAATGATTTTGGTTTTACATGATTGTTATTATGTTCCCACTGTTACCAAAAACATAATTTCTGCATCAAGTTTAGATACATATGGGTTTATTTTCAAGTTCAAAATTAAAATTTGTTTCTTTTATAAGAACAACATATGTTATGGTATGAAACATTTAAATAACAGTATGTGTGTATTAAATTAAGAAAACCAAGTGTTGGAAATCAATAACTAAGAAAGTTCACACAAATCATATAACACAAAGTTGTGGTATAACTTTCTTGGTCATGTAAATGAGAAGAGCCTGACAAAGCTCTATCAAGATGGTTATTTGGACTCTTCTGAGCTAAAAAACTTGATAGATGTCACATTTTTTACAAGGGAAAATTACCGAACAATAATTTTTTTGATGGGGAGAAAGGGCTACAGAGCTTCATGGATTGGTACACACTGATGTGTGTGGACCATTTCCTATAAAGGCTATAGGTGTATATTCTTACTTTTTAACTTTTACTGATTACTTGAGTAGATATGGATATATTTACTTAAAGAGGTATAGGTCCAAGTCCTTTGATAAATTCAAGGAATTCAAGAATGAAGTATAGAATTCGCTTGGTAATAAGATAAAGAAGATTCAATCGGATCGAGGTGGAGAATATCTTGACCAATAGTTTATCAACTTTTTACAGGAGTTTTAAATTCTATCTTAACTCAATCCACCTTATACACCACAGTGGAATGGTGTTAGTGAAAGGGGGAACCATGCCTTGTTGGATGTGGTAAGGTTGATTATGAGTTATACAGACCTTCTGTTATCCTTTTTGGGATATTCATTACAAACTATGGCATACACTTTAAAACTAAGTTCCAAATAAAGTGGAAAATTGAATTCCCTTCAAAATATGGAGTGGAAAGAAACCCATTTTATTGCATACATGTGTATGGGGATGCAAGGAATTCGTTAAGTATTTCTTAGGAAACGAACTAGCACCTTAAGGCATGAAGTGTATCTTTATATGGTATCCCAAGGAAACAAAGGGATATTACTTGTACAACCCCTCAGATAAGAATGTGATTGTTTCTAGACAATTCATCTTTCTTGAGAGGGAGAACATCCTCAAAAAGGATAGTGGGAGAAAGAATGACTTTAAGGAAGTTGATGCTCAAGATACACAGGATTTGGCACAGGAACAAGTTCCACAGGTCCCTGTAGAAGAAGTAGTTCCTAAAACACAAGTACTGCGTAGGAGTGTAAGAGAGGTAAGGGAACTAGATAGATATGGATTTCTTGTCAATGAGGATGGTGAATCGTTATTGTTGGACAATGATGAACCACTATCCTACAAGGAGGCAGTATAGAGCCCAGAAGCAGCAAGTTGGCTAGAAGCTATGAATTCTAAGATGGATTCCATGTATCAAAACCAAGTTTGGGGTCTGGTTAATGTGCCAGTTGATTTAAATCCTATTAGGTGTAAATGGGTATTTAATATAAAACTAAACATAGAAGGTATAGTAAGTGCTGATAAATCAATGATAATGGTTAAAGGGTTTAAAAACATCAAGGAATTGACTATGATTAAAACTTTTCACTAGTTTCCATGTTTAAATCCTTCATAATAATATTTTCCATAATAGTTTTAGATGACTATGAAATTTGGAATATGGATGTCAAAATTTCATTCCTTAATGGGAACCTTCATTAAAATGTCTATATGGAACAACCAGAATGGTTTGTTACACCATATGATGCTAAAAGGATTTTCAAGTTGTATAGATCCATTTTTTGGATTGAAACAAGCATCTAGGTCATACAACATTCAATTTGATGAATCTATAAAATTATTTGGTTTCATTAAAAATGAACATGAGTCGTGTGTTTATAAAAGGTTTAGTGGGAATGTGTTTTTTATCCTAGTAGTATATGTTGATTACATATTACTTATTGTAAATGACATACCAATCCTACAATATGTTAAGGACTGATTTAACAAGGGCTTCTCCATGAAAGACTTAGGTGAAGCAGCCTATATTCTAGGGATCAAGATCATTCGTGATGGATCCAAGAGGCTACATGAACTAAGAAAAATTACGTATATTGACCATATACTAAAGAGGTTTAGTATGGAACAATCCAAGAGGGAATTAGTTCCAGTGACACACGGTTTACATCTTTCTAGGAAAATGTGTCCCCAGACACAACAAGATAAAGATAGAATGAGTAAGATCTCATAATCTTTGACGATAAGATCAATCATGCATACCATGTTATGTACTAGACTTTATGTTGCCTATGCATTAAGCATGGTATTCATATATCAAGAAGATCTAGGAGAACAATATTGGACTGTTGTTAAGACTATCCTTAAGTATCTGAGAAGAACTAAGGATATTTTTTATGTGTATAGAGGAGATGAGGATATTTTCATTAGAGGGTATGTTGATGTTGGTTTTCATACAGATTGTAATGATCTGAAGTTGCAATTAGAATATGTTTTATGTCTCAACGGCAGAGTTGTGAGTTACAAGAGTTCAAAGTAGTCATTTTTAGCTGATTCTACAGTGGATTCCAATTATATAGTAGATTAGGATGCCTCCAAGGAAGCAATTTGGATTCATAACTTTTTCCAGGAGCTTGATGTGGTACCTAGAAGTAAAGTCCATATCACATTGTATTGTGATAATACTACAACGGTGGATCTTGAAAAATATCCAAGGTCACATCAACAGACAAAGCATATACTTCACAAGTATCAACTCTTGATGGATTTTATCAAAGGTTTGAAGTTGTAGTGATCAAATTATCCATTAAAGAGAACGTGTAAGACCCCTTGACTAAAGGCATATCTCCTCAGAAGCATGAGTATCATGTGAGAGCTAGTGGACTGAAGGTCGTTAGCATTTGGCTCTAAAGCCAGTGGGGTTCTGTTGGATTTGGTTCCCTAGAACAAAATTATTTTTTACTTTATGATAACTTATATTCATGGTTTTGAATATTAATAAATTCCTTATCACATCATAATTGTTCTTTTATATAAAATTTTATGTCATAATGTCCTAAGAGTAACGATCACACTAAAAGGTTATAGTGGATCCCTGTTATGATGAGAACCTGAAAGTTCTATGACACTATTCTTGAATATATGTTCTATAGTTAGATGATATCAATTGAGGGAAAATATGATACATTATATTAGGGGTGGAGACTCATAGAACTTTAAGGAACATTCTCATGGTGTAAGCCCTTGGTAATGTCCATGGGAATATTATGAGAACAAAACCCACTAGTAAGAAATCCACATTTCTATGTGTCATTGTATGTTCTTATCTACGAATTTGTATATTGGTCCTTATACTTTAAGATTATTATTAATTGATATTATTATTTTTTCACTTAGATGTATTGATGAAAACTATGACGATAGATTTTTGTGGTGAAGTATGATATGTTGGGTGCGTCATGAGTTATATTTCATTACTGAGTAATGTGAGAAAGGATTTATCCCTTCTATTATTTAATGGAAGATAATATCTCAGGACCTTTGATGGAGATGATATAGCCTAAATAAATCCATATCCATAGTGTTCTATAGGCAAGCTCTATTTCCAAAAAGTCAAAGAAAGAGATATCGAGCATATAGGTTGATAAAACTGGCATGCATCCTGCTCAATTATGTAGGTTTCAAGTGTAGCAGAAGCGTGTGGATGGGTGTACCCAACTTTAATTTTAACATTAACAACGATAAATCTTAGATTATTCATGATGATAAAATGCCGGATATTCAAAATAGAATTAAGTACGGAAAAGAAATAGGGAAGTCCCAGAACCATATATAGGATCATCATAGGTTAGTTATAATTAATTTAATTAAAAGAAAAGGATTACCTTGAGGGAATTCTCTCTCTATTGATACTTCTGGTCACGATCCAATGTAATTTGTCATTACGTCATAGAATCTAAGTGTAGGCTTCCTCTTGTGGTGATCCAAACGTGCTCCAAGTATCTCTAGATGTTGTCGAAGGGATACTCGGGTGCTATCATGGAAGAGCCTTCACTTTCAATGTACTCTTTTGATCACCTTGAGAGATGCTTCCAAATCACTCTCCTTGATCTGATGGAGGATGATCTCTCTCGTAACATGAGAGTGTTCTTAAAATAAAGGAATTATCTTTTGGATTGAGAGATTTTTTTCAGATCTGTTGTGCACAACCATAGAGAATGTATAGATCTAATGAGAATAATGTAATTGGGATTTATATTACTTAGAATAATAAAATGAATTAATTACCCAAAGTCATTTATTCATTTCATTTAATTCTTAGTAAGACCTCATGTCTAATAATAACATTTGACTATTATTATCACTTAACAAGCACCCAACGAAGTGCACCTAATATTATTTAATTAAATTAATAATATTATTTCTCATGAATCCCTATAAAAAATAGATGGAATATATATTAATATACACAAAATGTACTTTTTTTCCTATTTTCTTTATTTCCTCCACCACATTTATTCAACCTTGAATAATGACTATTTATTTCTTAAATAAATATCACTGCATTATTCGAAAATTAATATATTATTTTCCCCACAATATATTCTCTCAAATAAATAGTGTCAAAATAAATTCGATGAAGCATCCTTGAAAAAATATTAAACCACAACTAGGAATAATATTTATTCAACTAGTTAAATGAATATTTAACCGAGATACTTAGATACACTTAGTGTGTGACCCTATATGCCTCTTTCTCAGTGGCATTAGGCAGAACCTATCTAGAGTACAAGGTTATTGTCTAGAAACATTACAAGGCACCAATAGAGAAAAAATTAACACCGTAATGATGTGTCACCTCATACGAAATCTTACTGTGTAATGTAATCCCTTTGTCTTGATATCTCAAATCAAGCGGGTTTCATGCTAGTGTCATCAACCCATGCGCTCGATTACTCTATATTTGACCTCCTATAATTGAACTTTCCTATTCCTCATCATGGACATGGATTTATTTAGGCTGTATCAATTCCATCAAAGGTTTCGGGATAACAAATTCCATTATAGAACATAAGGGACAAATATTTTCTCTCATTTTCTATTAAGTAAGTATTACTCGTGACGCACCCAACATATCCTATATCACTACAAATAGTGTGTCATCACATTTTTCATCAATACATCTAAGTGAACAAGTTTTAATACCCATTAATAAAAATTTTAAAGTATAAGGACCAATACAAACATTCAAAGATAGGAACATCTAATGACACTATAAAATGTGGATTTCCTACAAACAGGTCTCATTCTCATAATATCCTCCTGGATATCACCAAGGGCGCACACCATGAGAAGGTGCCTCAAAGTTTTATGAGTCCTCACCCCTAATGGCCTATATTATTTGTGTCCTTAAAATAACATCATCCATCCATAGAACATATATTCAAGAATAGTGTTATGGAACTTCCGGGTTCTCATCCTAGTAGGGATTCACTATGACCATTTAGTGCAACAACTATCCTTAGGATATTATCACATGTATTGTTATGCAAAAGAATAATAAAGTTGTGATAATGTATTTATTAATATTTATATCCATTAATACAAGTTTATCATAAAGTACAAAGTAGTTGGTTCTAGGCCACCAACTCCAACAGAATCTTACTTGGACTATAGTCGACTGCTAACAACCTTTAACCCATTATCTGTCATATGATATTCATGCTTCTGCTAAGATAGGCCTTTAGTCATTGGTTCCACCACATTTTCTTCTATGGACACTATGTTCATTGCAACTTCACCCCTTCGATAGAAATCCCTCCTGAGGTGATACTTTTGAAGAATGTTCTTTGTTCGTTGATGTGACCTTGGTTCTTTTGCAAGATCCACCACTGCAGTATTATATTTTAATTCCTTAATTACATATTATTATTAATTAACAGGTATTATTCATGCAATTACCATTTTCTCTTCCTTAGATAATTTCTAGAATAATGATAATATTTAACACATGAATAAAATCTTGTTTTGATCTCTTAAATTTTAAGGTTACGAATAATATTAAACCAAATTTGATTCTCATATTTTTAAGATAATAATATTTATCTAAAACATGTGATATTACATCTATTTATATTATTGAAATTATAATTTCATTAAATAATATTCTACTGCATGAATTTTCATCTTATTCTTATTTATATATATTTCTAGATTTTTTAATGATTATGCTTCATGATATCTACATATTATTATTTGATTATAGTAAATCACATAAATTTACCCAAAGAGACTAAATCATGATTAAATAATA
The DNA here is from genome assembly GCA_963277665.1 of Viscum album. NCBI lineage: Eukaryota > Viridiplantae > Streptophyta > Magnoliopsida > Santalales > Viscaceae > Viscum > Viscum album. The sequence goes on along the minus strand of OY728153.1, from coordinate 2,050,013,363 downwards.
CATTGCACAAAAAAAGAGAAGAATCAGATCCCCAACCTCATGAGTAGCTTTTATGATTACATAGCACTAAGAAAAAGGAAGGAAAGAGGTACACACTGGTATGAAAACTTACAGAAAGAGACTTGGGTTATTACAAAAGGGTTTGAATGAATCAAATAGAAAATTTTGGATAATATGGGTTTGAGATAACACAATTAAAACGAACAAGAGTTCAAATATTTTTATTTAGAAGATAAACATGATTCACTTTTGTATTTCTAAAATCTCATTCAACTTTCCTTTTAATTTGACATTAATTCTAGTTTATATTTTATCCGATTTAATTAATTATAAATGACTCATTTTAAATATCCCATTTTTAAAAAATTAAAATATGTAACCCATATTGTCTAATTTGTTTATTAAATCCCAGGATTTAAGCCTTTATTTTAATATTTTTGTTAAAAGGGGTATTTTATGTCATTTTAGGAAAAATTATTTTTTTATTAAGGAGATGATTTTACACGATGATTGATTATGTGAAGTGATTACATGGACCGATAGCATTGAGGAAGTATTGACCACATAACCAACTAATATATCACGTGAATAAAGAATTGATTGCACAAACAAGAAAGTGACCACATAAGGGGATCAATCATATGAAGGAAGAATCAACCATACAAAAGAAGGATCGATCACATGGATAACCAAGAGAACACAAAATGGGATCAACCTCTTAAAGGAATGATTAACTATATAACCAACCAATAAAACACATGAACGAAGTTAGACAACATAGTCAGTCGACCGAAAACTTGAAAAAATTAGGACTGCATAGTCTATCAACCGAATTCATGAACAAAATTATAAAATAAAAATGTAAGAAGGGTTTTAGAATCCTATTTATATGTTTAGGACTTATAAAAACAAAATGAAGGGTTCATAAATTTGGGACCTCACATCATCCACCTCTTAAAAAAAATCTTTTCCTTGAGAATTCAAAAAAAACCTATAAGGAGAGAAAGGGGACCAAACAACCACCCCATGAGATACCTCTCAATGATCTCACTAAATCAAGAACATAGACACACCTTAGAGGAATAGAGCACATAACCACACAATATCATAAAATAAACTCAAAACACACTTCTAGGGAATATAACTCTCAAACAAGGTAAAGTCCATAAACATGCATCAAAATGAGGAAGAGTAATGATCTCATAAAATAACATAAGTTCAAACACATCATCCCAACAGAAGGGAAAAAATCATCTTAATAAAAAAGATAAACCCTCTAAAAACTTAGGATATTGATCATTAATCTATGACTCTCACTCCCAATTGCTATCTTCCAAGCCACCATGTCATCACATGACACAAACCAAAGGAATAATACAATCATGAAACACCATCTCATGACAAACATGAATCTCAATAGGGCATTCATTGAAGGTCACACCATATTAAACATATATCTCACCCTAATATATAACATGTGAATCATCATGAAGATATTAGTGAAACTATGATATATGAAAGTCATCTTGAATCTAGATCATCTATGGGGGTAATTATAACTAATATTCAATAGCTCTAATATGTGTTACCACCTCAAAAGTTCCAACAAACTAGTAAGAAAGCTTACTCCTATAATAAAACCTTTGCTACCCATGATGAGGAGATACCTTCAAGAAAACATGATCTCTAATGTCAAACTCTAGATGCCTCCTTTTATGATCATCATAATATTTATAAAAAATATCAAACCTCCTTCATTCACTCACATATCACCAATACATTCTCTATCACACTCTACACCAATTTTGGCCCAAGAATAGTTGACTCTTTGACCTTGGTCTAACACAATAGAGATTAAAAGGTTTAGTCTTACAATACTTCAAAATATTCTATACCAATGGTAGAATGGTAAATATTATTGGAATAAAATTATACTAAGGGTTGGTGCCTCACACAGAAACCTCTAAAATTCAGAATTCATGCCCACAACATGTCTTCTAAAGTATGGATAGTTTACTTTGTTTGATTATCCATATTTAGATGATAAGAGATGATAAGGCATGAATTTGAGATAAATTCAAACCCTAGATCTCTAAAAAACTTGAAGGTGGTATGAGGATTATGATCATAGGTGATTATTTTTGGAATCCCATGAAGTCTCACAAACTCCTTCAGACACTACCTTTGAAAAACCCTATATTGAACTCTCCTTAATCTCAAAGAAGTGACTTGACTTCATCAAACAGTCTACAATCACACATATAGAATCATAAACACCATATGATCTAGGTAAACCATTGAATATGTCCATCAATGTTTCCTCCCACTTATACTGGGTAACATTAAGTGGATAGAAAACACCACCAGTAACATGATGCTTAGCCTTCATCCTCTAGAAAACCAAAAATCAATAGAAAAAATTTACAACTGAATGCTTCATTCTTGACCACAAAAACTGACTCCTTAGATAATGATACATCATCGCAACAAAAGGGTGTACCGCTATGGGAAAACTATGGGACTAATAAAGAACCACATGATACATTATTAAACTAATTAAAATCATTATCTAAAATAACACCCAATGTTTATTATCTTCATACCATCCCTCATGAGGATCACTATAAAAAAATTGATTACACCAAACCCCAGCCTTAGAATCACCCATCTAGGACTCCCCCGCCCACTACACCAAATATTATTGCAATGTCATCAAATAAAGACAATCTCTACCATAAATTACTCCCATGTTATGGTGCATTTATACCAACACTTTCATTAATCTTGAAGAGTCTCCATACTCATGCACAACATGACCACACAACTTCCTACTCAAGGAATCCACTAAAACATTCCCTTTATTAGGTTTAATGTAAATAATTCAGTCTTAGTCCTACTATAATTACATCCACTATCATTTCTATAAATTTAAGTCACACTGGGAAAAGACTTACTTCAAACATGTATGATCTATGAAGATTATAAATGCTCACCGATAAGATAGATCCTCCACAAATTCAAATAAGACACCAATAAAACAAGAACAAGATCATGGGTGGCATAGTAACATTAATAATGTCATAACTACCAAATATCATAAGCGATAACTGCCTCTTCTTCATCCACACACAACCCAAGCCAAGTCATGAAGCATCAAAATAAACCTCGAACACAATGATATCTTTTGGGAGATGAATAAGTAGAGTGATGGAAAATTTTTCATTCAATTAATTAAAATTATCCTTAAACTGGTTAGTCAAAATGAACTCTTGATTATTTCTATTCAATATTATCATAGGAGTTGTAGTTTGGGAGAATATTGACAAAAACCTCCTATAATTTCAGTGAGATCGAGAAAAATCAACACCTTTAAAACACAATATTGGTCCACCCAAGAAATTACTACCTCAATATTCAAAAGATCTATTACTAATCCACATTGAGATACAACATTCCCCAAGAAAATGACCTCGTGGGCTCAGAACTCACACTTCAACAACTTTCCAAATAGTTGGTGAAACCGATGAACTCCAAACATGGATCACAAATGCTTTGCATGTTCCTCTTTAAACATCGAACCAACAAAGATGTAATAAATAAATAACTCCATGAATTGGTCCTAAAACTCATGAAACATTTAATTTATCAGGTCCATGAACACGAATGGAGAATTCATAATTCCTAATTACATTATAAATAACATGCAATGCTAATAACAAAATATGAATGGAGTCTTTGCGATATCCTCATCCTTCACTCACATATAATAATAACCATATCAAAAATTGATCTTTGATACCACTTAATCATGAAACCATCCCTATAAAGGTAGCCTTCCTATTCTAACAATGAATAAATAGAGAAAATAACCCCTAAATCCCACCTCCAACAAGCTTGGGGATGGAGATTTTCACCGAGGGTATATAAATCACACACATGGGAGGAATTTCCCACCATATGAATTTTATGAACAAGAGATAATATGAAAAACCTCTAAGCAACATCATGCATAAATTTATAAGCAATCCTAATAAATTAAATGTCATACAAAAACTTAAACAACTAAAAAGTACCCAAAAAAATCCTCGATATGGACCATGATACTCAAAAAACTCCTCAGGCTAGTAATTCTTGACTAAGTCACCAACCATGTAACGACCTAGAAAACATGGTCCATTTTTTTATAAAAATATTTCATTTATTTATTTACACAATCCAAAATCACAAAGGTATAGAATTTTAGAGAGTCCGGATACATTTGGAGAATCCTCATAACACAACTTATAAAGGAAAAAATTAAAAACTAATCATTACAAAGGAAAAACACCTTAGTGAGACCTCCTCCACTATATCACTTCTACGCACCTTCAAGCCCATTAAAAAAAGATTTTGAAACATATGGTGAGTTAAGAAAGCTTAATAAGGGGTTTTTAAGAGAAAAAAGGAAACCTGGTAAATTTTTTCAAATAAAAGGTAAAACATATTATAAATTTTGTTAATGAAATCTTAGGGAAACATGTAAACTTTTCAAAAATAATCATTTTAGTGAAAAGGGATTTCAATTTAGACATAAAAAAATTTGAAAAATACTCTTTGATCTTTCTTAAAGTAAGAGTAATTTTACTAAAATACTTATAATCATTCATAATTAATTCTCAAAAGTAACTTGAATCATGATATAGATTTTCAGTTCACTCTCGAGACATGAAACATGACATAAGCATGAGTCGCGGGCTCATTGCATAGTGGACCGCATGGCGCCGCACTGGCAGACGACATCCCCGACATACTGCTTCCCCACCTTCCACCTCCCATCCTAGCTACAGCTCCCATCTACCGTTGGGTCCACCTTAAGAAGCCGCATGACCTTGCCATAGATCTGGTTTCTCTGTCGTCTCACACCAGCAGCAGGCAGAATCCTCCCCTCCATCGCCTCTCGATTCGCAGCTGGAAGAGCCAGCCTCCTCCCAGTCCGACGGAGCCACGTTGTGTCCTTTCTCACCGACATGACGCCCTCCAGGCTAGATCCTGGACTCCACCACTGCTAATAGAAAAAACACCTGAACCCCACAGCAGAATACCGTGCTTCCACCATACCACTACCGCACAATCATGCCCTCTAGAGGTCTCCCACCTAGAGGTACCCTTTTGTCTGTATGCAGAGTGTTTTGGCCCCAAAGTAGTGTGGGTGGACCTGCCCAACCTGAAACGAGGTTGGGCAGTTCGATCCAGCATAGTCTGGCACTGTTAGACCTAGTAGGGCCCTGTTCCGGTTAGACTCCACTCGCACAGGCCTTGTAGTGACGTTTCGAGGACCAGCCAATTTAAATTAATCAAAAAGTGGTATGAAAGTGGATTTCCTACTAACAGGTCTCATTCTCATAATATCCTCCTGGATATCACCAAGGGCGCACACCATGAGAAGGTGCCTCAAAGTTTTATGAGTCCTCACCCCTAATGGCCTATATTATTTGTGTCCTTAAAATAACATCATCCATCCATAGAACATATATTCAAGAATAGTGTTATGGAACTTCCAAGTTCTCATCCTAGTAGGGATTCACTATGACCATTTAGTGCAACAAATATCCTTAGGATATTATCACATGTATTGTTATGCAGAAGAATAATAAAGTTGTGATAATGTATTTATTAATATTTATATCCATTAATACAAGTTTATCATAAAGTACAAAGTAGTTGGTTCTAGGCCACCAACTCCAACAGAATCTTACTTGGAATATAGTCGACTGCTAACAACCTTTAACCCATTATCTGTCATATGATATTCATGCTTCTTCTAAGATAGGCCTTTAGTCATGGGTTCCACCACATTTTCTTCTATGGACACTCTGTTCACTGCAACTTCACCCCTTCGATAGAAATCCCTCCTGAGGTGATACTTTTGAAGAATGTTCTTTGTTCGTTGATGTGACCTTGGTTCTTTTGCAAGATCCACCACTGCAGTATTATATTTTAATTCCTTAATTACATATTATTATTAATTAACAGGTATTATTCATTCAATTACCATTTTCTCTTCCTTAGATAATTTCTAGAATAATGATAATATTTAACACATGAATACAATCATGTTTTGATCTCTTAAATTTTAAGGTTACGAATAATATTAAACCAAATTTGATTCTCATATTTTTAAGATAATAATATTTATCTAAAACATGTGATATTACATCTATTTATATTATTGAAATTATAATTACATTAAATAATATTCTACTACATGAATTTTCATCTTATTATTATTTATATATATTTCTAGATTTTTTAATGATTATGCTTCATGATATCTACATATTATTATTTGATTATAGTAAATCACATAAATTTACCCAAAGAGACTAAATCATGATTAAATAATACATTGCACAAAAAAAGAGAATAATCAGATCCCCAACCTCATGATTAGCTTTTATAATTACATAGCACTAAGAAAAAGGAAGGAAAGAGGTACACACTGGTATGAAAACTTACAGAAAGAGACTTGGGTTATTACAAAAGGGTTTGAATGAATCAAAGAGAAAATTTTGGATAATCTGGGTTTTAGATAACACAATTAAAACGAACAAGAGTTCAAATATTTTTATTTAGAAGATAAACATGATTCACTTTTGTATTTCCAAAATCTCATTCAACTTTCCTTTTAATTTGACATTAATTCTAGTTTATATTTTATCCTATTTAATTAATTATAAATGACTCATTTTAAATATCCCATTATTAAAAAATTAAAATATATAACCCATATTTTCTAATTTATTTATTAAATCCCAGGATTTAAGCCTTTATTTTAATATTTTTGTTAAAAGGGGTATTTTATGTCATTCTAGGAAAAATTATTTTTTTTTAAGGAGATGATTTTACATGATGATTGATTATGTGAAGTGATTACATGGACCGATAGCATTGAGGAAGTATTGACCACATAACCAACTAATATATCACATGAATGAAGAATTGATTGCACAAACAAGAAAGTGACCACATAAGGGGATCAATCATATGAAGGAAGAATCAACCATACAAAAGAAGGATCGATCACATGGATAACCAAGAGAACACAAAATGGGATCAACCTCTTAAAGGAATGATTAACTATATAACCAACCAATAAAACACATGAACAAAGTTAGACCACATAGTCAGTCGACCGAAAACTTGAAAAAATTAGGACTGCATAGTCTATCAACCGAATTCATGAACAAAATTATAAAATAAAAATGGAAAAAGGGTTTTAGAATCCTATTGATATGTTTAGGACTTATAAAAACAAAATGAAGGGTTCATAAATTTGGGACCTCACATCATCCACCTCTTAAAAAAAATCTTTTCCTTGAGAATTCAAAAAAACCCTATAAGGAGAGAAAGGGGACCAAACAACCACCCCATGAGATACCTCTGAAGGATCTCACTAAATCAAGAACATAGACACACCTTAGAGGAATAGAGCACATAACCACATAATATCATCAAATAAACTCAAAACACACTTCTAGGGAATATAACTCTCAAACAAGGTAAAGTCCATAAACATGCATCAAAATGAGGAAGAGTAATGATCTCATAAAATAACATAAGTTCAAACACATCATCCCAACAGAAGGGAAAAAATCATCTTAATAAAAAAGATAAACCCTCTAAAAACTCAGGATATTGATCATTAATCTATGACTCTCACTCCCAATTGCTATCTTCCAAGCCACCATGTCACCACATGACACTAACCAAAGGAACAATACAATCATGAAACACCATCTCATGACAAACATGAATCTCAATAGGGCATTGATTGAAGGTCACACCATATTAAACATATATCTCACCCTAATATATAACATGTGAATCATCATGAAGATATTAGTGAAACTATGATATATGAAAGTCATCTTGAATCTAGATCATCTATGGGGGTAATTCTAACTAATATTCAATAGCTCTAATATGTGTTACCACCTAAAAAGTTCCAACAAACTAGTAAGAAATCTTACTCCTCTAATAAAACCTTTGCTACCCATGATGAGGAGATACCTTCAAGAAAACATGATCTCTAATGTCAAACTCTAGATGCCTCCTTTTATGATCATCATAATATTTATAAAAAATCTCACACCTCCTTCATTCACTCACATATCACCAATACATTCTCTATCACACTCTACACCAATTTTGGCCCAAGAATAGTTGGCTCTTTGACCTTGGTCTAACACAATAGAGATTAAAAGGTTTAGTCATACAATACATCAAAATATTCTATACCAATGGTAGAATGGTAAATATTATTGGAATAAAATTATACTAAGGGTTGTTGCCTCACACAGAAACCTCTAAAATTCAGAATTCATGCCCACAACATGTCTTCTAAAGTATGGATAGTTTACTTTGTTTGATTATCCATATTTAGATGATAAGAGATGATAAGGCATGAATGTGAGATAAATTCAAACCCTAGATCTCTAAAAAACCTGAAGGTGGTATGAGGATTATGATCATAGATGATTATTTTTGGAATCCCATGAAGTCTCACAAACTCCTTCAGACACAACCTTTGAAAAACCCTATATTGAACTCTCTTTAATCTCTAAGAAGTGACTTGACTTCATCAAACAGTCTAAAATCACACATATAGAATCATAAACACCATATGATCTAGGTAAACCATTGAATATGTCCATCAATGTTTCCTCCCACTTATACTGGGTAACATTAAGTGGATGGAAAACACCACCAGTAACATGATGCTTAGCCTTCATCCTCTAGAAAACCAAAAATCAATAGAAAAAATTTACAACTGAATGCTTCATTCTTGACCACAAAAACTGACTCCTTAGATAATGATACATCATCGCAACAAAAGGGTGTACCGCTATGGGAAAACTATGGGACTAATAAAGAACCACATCATACATTATTAAATTAATTAAAATCATTATCTAAAATAACACCCAATGTTTACTATCTTCATACCATCCCTCATGAGGATCACTATAAAAAAATTGATTACACCAAACCCCAGCCTTAGAATCACCCATCTAGGATTCCCCCGCCCACTACACCAAATATTATTGCAATGTCATCAAATAAAGACAATCTCTACCATAAATTACTCCCATGTTATGGTGCATTTATACCAACACTTTCATTAATCTTGAAGAGTCTCCATATTCATTCACAACACGACCACACAACTTCCTATTCAAGGAATCCACTAAAACATTATGTTTATTAGGTTTAATGTAAATAATTAAGTCTTAGTCCTACTATAATTACATCCACTATCATTTCTATAAATTCAAGTCACACTGGGAAAAGACTTACTTCAAACATGTATGATCTATGAAGATTATAAATGCTCACTGATAAGATAGATCCTCCACAAATTCAAATAAGACACCAATAAAACAAGAACAAGATCATGGGTGGCATAGTAACATTAATAATGCCATAACTACCAAATCTCATAAGCGATAACTGCCTCTTCTTCATCCACACACAACCCAAGCCAAGTCATGAAGCATAAAAATAAACCTCGAACACAATGATCTCTTTTGGGAGATGAATAAGTAGAGTGATGGAAAATTTTTCATTCAATTAATTAAAATTATCCTTAAATTGGTTAGTAAAAATGAACTCTTGATTATTTCTATTCAATATTATCATATGAGTTGTAGTTTGGGAGAATATTGACAAAAACCTCCTATAATTTCAGTGAGATCGAGAAAAATCAACACCTTTAAAACACAATATTGGGCCACCCAAGAAATTACTACCTCAATATTCAAAAGATATATTACTAATCCACATTGAGATACAACATTCCCCAAGAAAATGACCTCGTGGGCTCAGAACTCACACTTCAATAACTTTCCAAATAGTTGGTGAAACCGATGAACTCCAAACATGGATCACAAATGCTTTGCATGCTCCTCTTTAAACATCGAACGAACAAAGATGTAATAAATAAATAACTCCATGAATTGGTCCTAAAACTCATGAAACATTTAATTTATCAGGTCCATGAACACGAATGGAGAATTCATAATTCCTAATTACATTATAAATAACATGCAATGCTAATAACAAAATATGAATGGAGTCTTTGCGATATCCTCATCCTTCACTCACATATAATAATAACCATATCAAAAATTGATCTTTGATACCACTTAGTAATGAAACCATCCCTATAAAGGTAGCCTTCCTATTCTAACAATGAATAAATAGAGAAAATAACCCCTAAATCCCACCTCCAACAAGCTTGGGGATGGAGATTTACACCGAGGGTATATAATTCACACACATGGGAGGAATTTCCCACCATATTAATTTTATGAATAAGATATAATATGAAAAACCTCGAAGCAACATCATGCATAAATTTAGAAGAAATCCTAATAAATTAAATGTCATACAAAAACTTAAACAACTAAAAAGTACCCAAAAAAATCCTCGATATGGACCATGATACTCAAAAAACTCCTCAGGCTAGTAATTCTCGACTAAGTCACCAACCATGTAACGACCTAGAAAACATGGTCCATTTTTTTATAAAAATATTTCATTTATTTATTTACACAATCCAAAATCACAAAGGTATAGAATTTTAGAGAGTCCGGATACATTTGGAGAATCCTCATAACACAACTTATAAAGGAAAAAATTAAAAACTAATCATTACAAAGGAAAAACACCTTAGTGAGACCTCCTCCACTATATCACTTCTACGCACCTTCAAGCCCATTAAAAAAGATTTTGAAACATATGGTGAGTTAAAAAATCTCAATAAGGTGTTTTTAAGAGAAAAAAGGAAACCTGGTAAATTTTTTCAAATAAAAGGTAAAACATATTATAAATTTTGTTAATGAAATCTTAGGGAAACATGTAAAATTTTCAAAAATAAACATTTTAGTGAAAAGGGATTTCAATTTAGACATAAAAAATTTGAAAAATACTCTTTGATCTTTCTTAAAGTGAGAGTAATTTTACTAAAATACTTATAATCATTCATAATTAATTCTCAAAAGTAACTTGAATCATGACATAGATTTTCAGTTCACTCTCGAGACATGAAACATGACATAAGCATGAGTCGCAGGCTCATTGTACATGGAGGAGCATGATTCATGGATCATTACACATGGATTAGCATGAGTAAACCCTCATTGAATGTTATTTAGCATGAGTAAACCCTCATTACACATGATTTAGCATGATTAAACCCTCATTGCACGCGATTTAGTATGACTAAACCCTCATTGCATATGAATTAGCACGAGTAAACCCTCATTGCACATTAATTAGTATGAGTAAACCCTCATTTCACATTAATTCGAGTGAGTAACCCTACTTACGCATGATGTATTATGGTATATCTTTTAGAACTTGAGTTTTGAAAACCATTTCACGTAAAGAACTTTCATGATCATACGTGCCATTATAAAAGTGGTTACTTGTTAAAATTGCATGATTATAATTTCATCCGTATGTATATAACAGATTTACATAAAGTATATAAATTTATTTACATATATAAAATGTGACTGCATACTTAAAATAATGATGTATACATGTATATTTTTATATTTTTATCAAAAGTAATGTATACGTATACACATGTCTTAAATAAATCTATTTCACGTGAAATGATTTATACATATAAATATATATGTGTGTGTGTGTAAGTTTGTATATATATATAAACATATTTGTACCTCTATTTGTTTTAAAAACCAAACATTAATTTTAGGGTTCAATGACCTCATCTGCACTCATGGTATATATACACGTGAACATATATATATAAACACCTATATATATACCCACATTTAAAACATTATTATCAAAATAATACTTTTGAAAATCTAGTAATTTAGATCATATTTATAGGAGTCCTAATAAAGTTATTTAATTTTTTAAAAATAATTTTAAGAATAAAAAAGTCACATGAACCAAAAAAAATTAATATTTAATACTTAACATGAAACATTAAGGCCTAATATAAAAGTATAACATTTACACCTCAAAAAATCAATATACTATTATAAATAACTAATTATAGATTTAAATAAATTTGAATATAAAGATTTCACAATTATATATGGTTAAAAAAATTTAAGTATGGATGTAACAAAATTCCTCTTTTTGAAATATTAAAAATTATTTAAACAGCCATGAAGTAACCATTAATAATCGACTACAAGAAAATTGGCATAAAATTACTAGAAATGAATAAATTTCATGAATTGTTTGAGCGGATTTTTCACAAAATTAACACTTTGTTTCACATAAATAAATCATCTTCATTGGAAAAGATCAAAATAGATGAATTCATAAAAAAATAGTATTCTCACTATCATAAAAAATTATTTGATGAACCAGGTAATAATTTCTTCAAAAGATACTAAGACCAATTGGAATAAAATATATTCATTGCATATAATACCTTAACATATTTAAATAAATAACATCACTTACCATGCAGGATTCACAACTGAAAAATGAATTGAAAATCATGGAGGGTTATATACTACTGATAAGACAAAAACACAAGAACATTTTTATGAAAATAAAATTCCTTTTACTTTTCAGGTGATTTCAATACTTTCTAAAGAGTGAAATGAATATCGCAACTGGGTGGGTAAATTTATACTAATAAACTTGAAACAATGTGAAAGTAAAAGAAAATTTTTATAAACTAATAGTGTTACCTTACTATCATAAACATAAAATTGACTTGAAAAGTATGTAATAAAGACAACATTTTTCATAAGATAATTAAAACTAGAAACCATTTGAACATATTCTAGAAAAAAATTACCTTAGTTTAATAATTGAAGTAGAGAGTACCCATCGGTCTCAGATCACAAAGAATAAGAGAATGAAAAACATCTCCAATCTAGACTACCCAGGCTATAGTGAAGAGATTCCAAAGGGTTTTCCCTCAACGTAGAAGGGTTTTTATACTCATACATTCAAAACCAGAGTTTAAAATACAACATAATGTGAACACACCAATTAACATACCAAAAATAAATCATACTTTTACTTAAAATATAGTCTTAATTCGATCCTAACAGGATACGTGGGAACCCAAACCAAAATAAAAATTATAATCAAAACTCAAATGCATTGTTAGTTTCTAGAAATATGACTCATTATCACAATGATGTATTTTTCAGAGGATTTTTCCACAAGCAACATGGCCCTTGGAGCTGCCCCAAGTTGTCAGTGCAAGTTGTAGGTTGACCAACCACCAGTGGGGTGTGTTCGGTTCTTCTGCACGTAGCCATCCATGAGTCACCAGATTCCAAAAAAAACCCATTTCACCCTATATGATTCTCGACAGTAGGTAGTGGTGCACCGAATCCAAAAAAATTCAGCCACCATTGCGGGTCGCCTTACCTGGCTGGAGAAGACGATGTAGGGGAATGGGAGGGGAATTCTGCCGATGCCAAACCCTACTCCAAACCCGATTTTTACCCTTTATCATTTCCTTTATTATTATCCAATTATTTTTATTATTTTATCAATTCCTTATCATTAATTATTTAACTTATTATAATTATAAAACATATATAAATATATTAATCAAACTTATAATTGTCCACTATAAATAAAAAACAAATTATTATTACTTATTATTTCAAAATAATTTATACTTGCTCTGATAATTGTTGTTAAAAAATTATAAAACCATGTTTCATTAAAAAAATTGGTTAGGTATTTACCTTTTCATTATGATAATTTTATAATTAATAAAACGCATTTTTTGAAAGAAAAATACTATTAAAGTCAACAAAAAATATAAACTTATGTGTATATTTCTATTTCTTGAAAAATAGAAAAACATATTTTGTAAAAAGTTAATATTATTTTCATTAAAATAATAAATTTTAAAGTTTTAAAATTACATTTTATTTGAATGAAATTATATTGCATTTGTATTAAAAAATATAACTAAAAATATTATTTAATATGATCAACATAAATATTTATATTTAAACTAAATACTTATTCAAATTGTGTTTTTATGTGGATGTACTTAAATAAACTCTTTTTAATGTTAATTAATCACTAAAAAGTATATATATACATATATAAGTGTGTAATGGTTATTTTTGGTTTCATTTACTATCATTTTATTTAAAACCAAATAATTCAATGACTATATTCAATGGTCATTTTATGTATAAATACATAATCCAGCTCATAAAATTTATATATTCATTTTCCATTAAGATGAGGCCTATTTTTACATTCCTTTGTTCTCTTACACTTATTCTCTTTGTTGGATTTATACTAAGAGAAGATCCCAAAAGCACAGGCTGTGATATCTTCATTATCATGTTTGTTATGAGTTGTCCTTATTTGTTGTTAATGATTGTTATAGGTTTAATATTACCATCTTCTTAGTCTGAGGGGATGTTTCTTGTATCAGTTTTAATGTATTACTTTAATAAACAAGGATTTATATTTGTTTAAAATTTATTTAATGTGTTTTATTAAGAGTCCAAATTTATATAAGAGTTACGGGGGTGTTACAAACCAGCTTCTATGGATTTGAAAAATCATTTATACATACTTAGTGTGATCATAAAATGTATACACAGTAAGATCCTCCTCAAAACCTTTCATGAAAAATGTGAAAGAATCATACTAAATCCTAGTGAATAAACAAATGAAATAAAGTCATCACCTAAATAGGTAAAACTATTTTCCCATCCTCGTCATGGCTTAATCACCAAGTAACACATATAAGTAAAAAATTATTTATCAAAATAATATATATAAATTAAGGTACCCCACTTCCACTTCCCCATTGGTTTTTCACTCTCATTCTCCAACGACTCAAGTCTTCTGCTCATCCCTTCTATAATTTATTCAACATATCATCCAATCATATCATAACTATTCTATATCCTATGTATCCAAACACATCATCATCATCATCCCTAGTATTAGCCATGTGTATACACAAAATACATTATATCCCAAGAAAATGCATTAAGCCTCAATCCATCACAGCCCATGTATGTAATCCCATGGGAAGCCATAGCCACCACGACTGGATAGAAGTACAAACTATACCTCAAATCACTAAAAATAACCCATAAATGTATAATAAAACCAATAGACATGATAAACTTTTTGGGAAAATACCATATACCATAATCTATTATAGCCTATGATACACCTATGAAAAAACTACATATAAAGGGAGATCAAGGGAGATAGAGAAGTCAACCATATGTTTCCTCATCATCTTGGATGCTGAGGAAAACTCCCCTCAAAACATTTGGGTGTTGGTTACCCTATCGACGTGGGTGGTAAAGTGTATGACATCAAATATATATATATATATATATATATATCAACTACACTAAGGGAAATTGCCTTACCTTCGACCCATCAGCAGTTATTGTCACACAAGACACTATTTTCCACCACTAAGGTCTAGATTTGAACTAGCTATAAGAATAAAAGTTATATATTAATTAGTAATTCATCTATTTATTAATATTATTCTATCTTCATTTTTAAGATTAATACTTTAATATTCTAATATAATTTCGATAAAATAATTTTAATTTCTTATATTCTCAAGTATGTCATTATCATTTGAGATCACCATGAACTATCCCCATTCATTTATTAAATCATTTATTATTTCATAAATTATTTGGTTACTCAAGGAATCATCATAATCTCCCACAACAAAGATTCTCTAGTTGTGCATAGATTCAAACTACATCAAGTAGTTAAAAACCAATCAGGTAATATCCAGACAACTAGCCATTTGAAGGAACCAAAAAAATAGGTATATCATTGAGAAAGCTTAACTATAACCTCATATCAACTACCCCAATGTCATTTACACACTATTACGCAAATTATGATTCATCCTACCATCACTGACATCAACCATCACTACATCCTCAGTTCTCTATCCAATTTATTTACAAACATTACTTACCATATCTAATTATCAAACAATCACATCAGGTCACAATAAGGATATAACCATAATAGAGTATATGTACATTATACATGTATTCTATAAACACAATTTAAAGAAAACTAAGGCCAAGAATCAATGCATTCAAGCACCCCACAACAAATATGATCCCATTCATCCCCAATAAAGTTTCTTTAGCTACAAATATTTTTATTCCCATATTGAATTAACCAATTTATTATGTATAAGTTTTTCAACATCAATCAACCTATAGGAACTATCTAACAATATCTAGAAACTAAAAAAACACTAAGGAAATATATAGTATTCAAATAGTTTTTACAATGGACAATAATTAATTTATCATGTCTATTCCACTTATCATTTCCTTTATAATTCAGAATTTGAGTTGTTAATTAATTTCTCAATACATAACACGTGATACACATAAAAAACAACATAACCAATAAAAATCACACTATCTAGTAAATAATAAGTGGAAACATCATAAATTCATAAAACATATGCGATCATTAAAATCCAACCTTTTATTTGATCTCTATATCATGAAATATCAGTTATCCACGGTATATGATAATCCCCCATTTCAATTATAAAATATCCAAATTGTAAAATATTTATTAGCATAAAATAATTAATAAATAATACCATATTTAGTAATATTTTCAATAAATAAAGTTGTTACATCATATGATACAATAATATTTCAATTCCTTAATTCCTCAATTCCATATTATGAATTAATTAACAAGTATCATGCATGTGATTACCCTTTCCTATTTATTAGGTAATTTCCCAAATAATAATCATATATAACATGTAAATAAAACTATTATTTCAATCTCTTAAATTTATGAGTTACATTGAATGTTAATCTATATACAATTTTTGATTTTTTAAGATGATAATATTTATCTAAAACTTGTGATATTACATCTATTTCAATTAATGAAAAAATAATGACATTAATGAGCATTCTACATCATAATTTTTCACCTTTTTATTTAGTTATAAATTTATGTATTTAATCAATGATTATTCTTAATGAAATTTCCAGATTATAATCTAGTTATTTTTAATCTCATCAATTTACATAGAAACAATAAATCATGATTGAATCACACCTTACACAAAAATAAAAGAGAATAATTAGATCCCCTACCTCATGAGAATATTTCAAGATTTCAATACACTAATAAGGGAGGAAGGAAAGAGGTGCACACAGGTTTCAAATTCATAAGAGAATCAGATGAATAAAAAATGTATTTCTAGGTTCCAAGAGAAAATTATGGATCATGTGAGTTTTGTAGAAAGAATTTAAAATAAACATGAGGGAAAATATTTCATTTTAGAAAGGTAGATATAAATCTCTTAGGTTTTTCCAAAAACCTGGTCAAATGAACTTTTAATTCAATATTAATTTTATTTTGGATTTAATACCATTTAATTACCTCTAAATGAATCATTTAGATATATTTTTATTTGTTAATTCAAATATATAAACCATCTTGACTGATTCAGCTGTTAAATCCCATGATTTAAGCCTTTATATCCATATTTTCATTAAAAATATTATTTTACATCAATTTAGGAAAACTGTAAATTTTAAGCTTGAGGAGTTGATTGACTATGAGGATTGACAGTGTATAGAAACTATGTATATTGACTGAATTAAGGAAGGATCAACCACACAACCAACCAAGATACCTCGTGAGGAAAAGATTGGCTATAAGACTAACTAAGAGACCACATGAAGGGATCGACTATATGATGTAAGGATAAACCATACAAAAGAAGTTTTGATCACATGAACAACCAAGATACCATAAGAAGAGATCAAATACATTAAATACAGATCAATCACATGACCAAAATTGCGACTGCAGGAAGAAAGGATTGAATGAATGACCAACCAAGCTATTGAATGAACCTAGGTAGACAGTATGGACAGACAACTGACCACATGAACAATGTTAGATCACCTGGTTAATTAATTTTACAAATGGATAAAATTATAAATTAGAAAGGAAAAAGGGTTTAAGAACCATCTTGAGACCTATAATACTTATAAAAACACAAGTTAATGGTTTCATAAATCCAGGACCTTATAAAATTTCCCAGTCTCATTGGTTTTCTCATATGTGTTTATCTTTGGAGACACTTATACCCCATATAAATTCTCTTTTAATATACCAACCAATAAAGTTAAATAGTGTCTAATCAGTTTCCAATTTGTATGTGAATTTATTTTACAAATGATAAAGAAATAATCACTACTTATACTAGGGATATAATAATTTCACTAATAGAGGTTGTTAAATGTAATTCCCTTGCCCTAATTCACCTAAAAATGGATAAAATGGTGATGCTATGTGAACATAGGTGTGCCTCCTCATGTGCTTGAGGATAATAACTAATGTATAGAGAGTATATAACCAACATTTGGGTGAATATACTCTCAGTTTCATAATATACAATATCAGTTAAATAAAAAAATCATCAAGTAATATCAGAGTATGTAAATGAAATCACAGTTAAAATATATCCGTACAATGAAAAATACAACACAAGTTATTGATGGAGATATTCCATTAATACAAAAGCACATGTTATGTATTTTATGATTTTGGGGTATGACATGGTTATATCGTAGTACGACTCATATAACACCCAATGATTTATAAAGACAACAAAAAATTAAATAGTTAACATTTGAATCTCTCCCACATTGGCTATTATTACTATTAAACATTTCATAAATTGAATCATATGAGAATTATATTTACTGAATTTTAAAAGTTTTATAACCTAAGGTATTTAATTGTAATGTAAAAGTAAATTCATGCGCACACAAGGTGCATCATTGAGGGATATAAAAGAAGGTAGTCATCATGAGATGGTGGGAATTTGAACATTTTATGTATTTTACTAATTCTATCTCTTGCTAAATCTCATTATATCCTCTATCATTTACTACTAAGTGGTACTAGAATACCGTGGGTGTGAAGGATAATCCCCCAAATAGTTGGGATATTCATATCAATATGTGGATACACCAGGAGAAATGGAGTCCAATGGGTACTGTTGAGTGATCTTTATCAAGCCTATAATTAAAGATAAAGGCTCGACCATATACAGTGTGTGGTACACATAGTTTTTTCATTTATTGTTTACATGGTTCAAGTTGAATACATGGTAATACTGGGAAATTTTATTTATAATTGCATATAATAACTTGAATGACTGTCATTTTGTCCTAGGAAACCCAATAATGGTATAAAAAATTTACCATGATTCATGATGAAGTCATGTTTTAAAAATAAAGAAATTATATTTCATTTTTGTGTCCTATTAGATATTGTAGGCTATGATATAGTTTTATAATGAGAAATGGATATCAAAATTTATATCATTAGAAATGTTATAATTCTTGAATTGTGGATTATATTATGATATTTGATATAATAATATGTGATATGATCATATTATAGAACGTGAAATATTAAAATTTATAATCCATTCTAAATCCACTAATCTTGATATGTCATAAGATATAAAATGGGGATATCATACCCAGTGATATCACTGCTCCAAAAACAACACAATTCTACATTAAGAATTCATTTCCCCATTCTGAAGTATTGGTTCCTTATTCAGTGTTGAAATTTTTATTATTACTCATTTAAATATAAAATAAGTGATTTAGGATCTTTGTTAATCATTATGGATGATTTTTAGTGAAATGTTAATTTTAATCAAAAATGGGGAAATAGAAATTCACTTTAAATGGGATGTTGGATTGGAAAATGGACTATTCCATCAAGTATAGAATGAGGTTTTTTCCCTAGGATATGTGATTGATTAATTTTCAAGTCAATTTTCATTGATGCGTATTGATGAAAAAATATTTTTTAAAATTATAATTAAAATAAGTATTAAATGATTTATTTATTAAAAAATTTCCTCCTCACCCTAGGAATCTAATCTTTTAGAATAAGGAGAGGGTGGTTGAGGGTTTTAGGAGGAGGAAACCACCATAGAGTGAGGAGCTATCAAAGATTTGGAATTCAACATTGGATGATCACCAGATTGTAAATACGAGTATGGATCTTTGATATAAACCCCATATTTTTACCCTAAAATTATATATTCTTGTTTTTCTATCAAAACATTAAATATTTACATTAAATTCATACAAGTTTTTATTTTTTTAATAAAAGAATAAAATTCCCTTGGATTCATCAAAATCTGAAAAACAAATTTCAAGATAATTCATAGAGATATTATAGGGGGTTTTGGAAATTTATTCACAATGTTTTTGTTTTATTGACTCACAATGACTGTGATATATGTTTGAAAATCCATAGAGGATATGAACAAACTATATTTATAATAAATTTAATTAGTTTTATAAGTTAATATAAATATTAGATAGAAGTTTCAATATTCTTCACTTTTTTTATAAATTTTGAGTGCCTTAAAGACTGAATTTTGAGAAAGTGATCCTAGATATTGAATCAGAGGGTCTAGATTTATCACCCCATGAATTTTGTTTCAATATAGTGATGGTAAATTATGGTCAACTATAATAAATTTATCCTTATTCAAACCATAATATAATTTTTAAACAAAAATTCATTTTCTAGTATCCCTGAACACCTTTTTAGCTTTATAGTTTTAGTGAATTAGATCAAAACTATTACATAAAAAAGACCATGTATTACAATGTGGTCACTACCACCCAGTTTTCATCTTCTTCATAATATAATACTTTTAAAATGAAACACATTTTCTTTTCATGAAATTTTTTCACAATTTTCAACTTGAATTCATTACTGTTCTTACTCATCCTCAATCCCTATAAAAAAACATTTTAAAATGTGGAATGAGTAGAAAAATATTATTAGTGGGAATACAAAATAATAAAATAAACCCCTTAGTATATTTCAAATCCATGATATCATATAATAATGTTTTCATTTAATATAGTAAAATTTTATCTCAAATAATTAATTACTTACACATAAAATTAGATTTACGGCCCAATGTTTTTCATAAAACACTTTATAATAAAACATAAAAGAGAAATCAAAATCATGAGGGATTCTTAGAAAACATGATATCCATTAAAAAAATTCTTAAAAACATACCTTTTACCCTTAAATAGAATAATCATTCCTTAAAAAGAGATCATTAAATCACCTTATGAAATCAAAATATTTACCTGAAAATTAATTTAAAATCATAAAAAAGTCATTTAGGTGCCTTGGAAAATCATCTTAATAAAAACCTTATAAAAAAAGTTATAGGAATACTTACAAATGTAATAACCTACTTAGTTAATTCAAATATATTTATCTGAAGAACATAATCATTAACCAATGCATTAGAGGGCTATATTAGGCTCACCCATCATCATAAAAAACATCCAATAACCATAACATATATTAAACATAGAAAATATTTAATTTCTATCATCAAACTCATAAAAATATACATTTGAAACTATAAGTAAAACATTTTCAAATATTGATATATCCATTTCCTTTAAAACATAGTTTTTTAAACTAAAATACCTAGAATAGAGAGAAGAAGGGTTTTTATTTGAATAAAACATTGAATATTTTAAAGGAATCCAAATATCAAATAATGGATATATAGGCAGGAATATCCATTTATATCATATATATTAAAAACATTTATTTTGTACATTTTAAAGAAGTAAATATTCTGTATGAAATATGAAATAAGTTTCCTTTTGAAAACCTTTGTAATAAAGTCAAAGTAATGGTAAAATGGAATTTTTAATTCATTTATTTAAATATTTAATCTTCCCTAAAATAATATATACATGGATGAAAAATACTAAAAATAAATATTTAAAAAAATTAAAATAAGGTTTAAAGATAGAATATCCCTTTGCGTCTAATGTTTCATGTACATTTGTTATATTCTTGAATAACAAAGTTATGTTAATTATTTAATTTCTTAAAGATTTTTTTTCAGGTTAATTATCTTTTTATTATTCCTCTTATTTTACTTTTTACCATTTCACACTCAATCACATAATTGATTAAGTTTACTTCTAATGTTTTGAGTATATTTGATTCATAGGTGAAAAATGACTTTGGTAGGTTGAATATGGTCAAAGGGGTCATGATTATATAATTTTTAGAATCTTAATATTGTTATAATTATCATTTTTATACAATAATTATACTTTTTAACTAAATATGTAAGGTTGTTATGAAAAATGAATTATGTTACAATATGAAGATGGTAGCTCATTCATATGCATGAGTAACACTTCCATTTAAAAAAAATGAGGGAAATAAGTTAAGTGTTATTTTATATTTATATAATGATAATTATATTATAAATATCATATTATTTATTTAAATGAAACTATTTATACAATCCATGTGAGGTGGTAGTCCTCAGGTATACAAAAATAATGTTTCTATTTTTCATTATATGGTAAAGAAAAAAATATAATATTTACTTACTATTCTAGATTTAAATTTATATAATATATATATATATATCATATTATTTCATTTGGATACATTATTCTGACCAACCATAAGATTCAGTGATGAAAAATGAAATATATTGTCTTGTATGGTGATAATCCACTGGTACACATGAGTGATGTATTATTTACTATTAGATGGATAATTAGACTAAAAAGGATTATACCATAAATATAATAACATTACATTATATGGTACATACTAGTTTCATTTTATGAAAATGGTTAAGATATTTTTGAAGGAGGTAAAATAATAAATAAAATTAAATCACTCAATTAAGAACTATACTATAGGACATTAAGAGGGGTGTCAAGAAAGGATTTGAGCATGGATTTCCCAAGATAAGAGGTTGTTCAATTGTTTATAATAAAGAAGATGTGCTTTTATTTTATAAGTGAGGGAGAGGATATATTTATAATTTTTCAAAAGATTAAAATATATTAATGTCTTACTCAGGACAAGTGGATCCAAAAAGACTCAAATTCAAATTAGAGATGATATAGGGTCAAAATATGGCCATGCGATAGGATACATATAAGTTTTTGGTTCATTTGAACCCTATCATTTTACTTTTAATCCTTTTAACCTATTTTAAATCTTATAATAATTAATTATTTTTTTACTAAACTTACTACACATAATTTCAAAAAATGAGGTTGCCCTATTAACCAAATTTAAACCTTCAGATTCCAAATATGAAATATTTTTTTAAATATTAAATTTATAAAGGTCTCAAAAAATAATTTTATAATTAGAACATTTAATGTGATGAAAATAGTTTTATAGATAAATTCCCTTTTAAGTATATTTTTTTACCAAATCAAGCATAATTTTTCCCAATTAAATTAATTGAATTATGTTTTTTTAAGTAACTAATTGAATTTTAAAACCAATACAATAAAAAATAATATTGTGTAAATACTTGAAAAGAAAATACTATTTTAATAAAAATTGGTATTTTCTACTCTTTACAAAAAAATAAACTTTTTTATAAAATTCTAAATGATTAAGTCTAAAACAATTTTTAATTAATTGTATAAACAATCATTTCCATTTTTTAAAGTAAAAACTATAATTTTTATATTAAATTTTTTAACAATAATTTGTAGTTCATGAAACTCAATTTAGTTAGAATAAAAATATTTTCTTTCTAATTGAGAAATTTCCAATTATTCTTATAATAAATATGGATCAATTAAATATAAATCATGGATGTTAATAAAGAATGAAAATTTTCTATTATTAATATTACCTCGGTTGTCATATTATTCCACCATTTTGAAAATTGCATCCTCACAATTTTTATTCACTTCTTAAATAAGTGGGAGTATTTTTCCTTCATATCATTTTTATATTCTCATGTTGTTTCTTCAATCATGTCAGTTTTCCTCAAAATCTTAACCTGGGGAATCACCTTGTTTTGTAACATATGCTCTCTATGGTTAGGAATATGAATAGGTTGTTCTTTATAAGAAATGTTCTCTTAAAACTAAACTAATTTGGTACTCAAAACATGAGATACATCTGGAACATGATTCCTTAATAATGAAACATGAAACAAATCATGTACGAGAGATAAACTAAGAGGAAAATCCACTTGATAAAAAACTAATGCAATCTTATCTAGAATTTCATTCAGTCTAATGAACTATGGAATTAAATTTCCCTTCATACCATAACACATAACACTTTTCCATGGATATACTTTAACGAAAACTTAATCATACACCTTGAATGAAATATATTTAATATTTTTATACATATAACTTTTATGGATTCTCTAATCTCCCCACATATATTTCTAAATCACCTTTACTTTCTCAATAATGTATTATCCCAATTCTGGTCCCAAAAATATTATTTTAATAACTTCATCCCAATAATTTATAGTTTAACATCACTTTCAATATAATGAGACAAAATGTGTCATCTGTATACTAGAATAAAAACTGTTATTATAAGAAAATTCAAATAATTAAAGATGTTGATTCCAACTTCTATGGTAATCCAATGAATAAACTCAAATCATATCCTTTAAAGTCTAAATAATTCTCTATAACTTTTTATTATAACAAGTATGAATTTTTTTTCAAAATTTTACTTCATTACCCAAAAAAATTTAAATTATTTTCCAAAAATTAGAGGTAAATCTTGGAACATGATTAGATACAACCAAAATAGAGACTCCATATAATCTAATTTTTCCTTTAACATAAATTCTAGAAATTGGATCCAAGGACATATTATTTTGAATGAGATTAAAATGCACATATTTAGTCAAATGATCAAAAATAATCCATTGATATATTCTCTTACTTTCATTTTGAAACTGGAAAGGCTGAAACATCACCTTTGGTAATTGTCATTCATTTTTAACATATTTAAAAGTAAAACATTTCATGTTAAAGTTTAAAATTTATCTCTTCATTTCATTCCACTAGAAATGTTTCTAAAGGTCTCTATATATCTCAGTGTTTCCTGGATAAATAGAAAATGGAGATCTGTGAGCTTCACTCAACAATTCTTTCTTAAACTGGATATAAAAAGGCAAAGATACTCTTTTTTTTAATATCAAAATACTTTTTTATCAATGTAAATTCAAAAAACGTAAATTTCCTAACTAGTTTTACATTTTATTGTAAAGCATGATCCTCCTTCTGATCTTACTTAATTCTTCCAGATAATGATGACTGTGTGCACACCTGAAACAGAATAGAGGAAGTTACTATATGCATAAATTTATGGCCAATATTTATTAAATCATTGGTTAAATGGTCTTGATTCGTTCATAACATCATCATATTTCTAACTTAAAGCATCATCTATTTTTTTATTTTTTTGGATGGTAATGAATCATGCAGTCATAATCGTTATTTAGTTTATGCCATCTTATTTGTCTCATATTTAATTCTTTTTGGGTGAATATATACTTCAAACATTTATGGTCATTATATATTTCATATTTTACTACATATAAATGTAATCTCTATATTTTTAAATCAAAAACTCTAGCCAGGGTTTCAAGGTTATGTGTAGGATAATTTAGCTCAAGATGTTTTAATCTTCATGAGATATAATAAATTACCCAATCATTATGTATCGAAACACTACCAAGTCCCTTCAAATAAGCATCAATGTAAGTAACAAACTCTCTATTTCTATATGTAAATGTTAAAACTAAGGCATTCACTAGTATTAATAACATTAAGAATACTTTTCAAATTAACTTAGTTAGTGGGATAGATAATCAAGCAAATTTTTGAACAAACCATCAGTATTAACCCACTAATTTAAGAAAAATTCAAATCTCTATGGCATTTATAGGTCTTGGACACTTTTTAACGACTTTTTTTTATATATTTCAACTGTTACCATATTTATTAACAATATGTCCAAGAAAATAATTCTTTGCAAACATAATTTACATTTAATAAATTTTACATATAAATTATTTTCTTTTATGGTTTGCAGAATAAACCTAACATTTACCCAGAGTCAGTGCATTGTTACATAACATTTTCATGATCACAAGAGATCAATTCTCAAAATACCAATTAGTTTAGTAGCCTTGTAATTACTAGATACATACATAAGTTTTATATTACATTATGAAATGAAAAAAAACAACATTGTGCCTC
Organism: Viscum album; assembly: GCA_963277665.1. Taxonomy (NCBI): domain Eukaryota; kingdom Viridiplantae; phylum Streptophyta; class Magnoliopsida; order Santalales; family Viscaceae; genus Viscum; species Viscum album. Next base: position 2,049,987,198 of record OY728153.1, on the reverse strand, counting down.
TTTTGGACACACTTATATCCCTTAGCCTATCCCTATATGTAAATCATAGTACACTTCTTGGAATCCTATTAAAATAAAACATAAGAAAGGGGTGAGCTCAGATTCTTATTAAGGATAACAATATAGTGGAATCTATCATAAATAAGCATAAACATTTAAGGAAAAGTATAAGACTAAAACACAATCCTTTTAAACTTAAAATTAAGAATAATATAGCAAATATAAATCAAATATTGTGATTTACTTATTCACATAGATATTCTTCTAGTCGAATAATCACATGGAATATCAATAGCTACTTTCATAATGATAGAATACAAAATTTCGGACATCATAACCATATAGTCAAGGCCTCGTTCTAAGACTAAAAATAATAATTTTTTCAAGGACTTGTACCAAGACACTAGTTTGTCTCATGAGACCTACCGATGCATCGAGTGTCTATAGCAAGCCCCGCCTATCACTTACTACGTCCAATGCATTCCTCATATGAAAAGGTTGAAACATAACATAAACAGTCGTATTAAAACTAGCATACAAAATGTTAATACTTTAACAATAAACTATGAATGGTATAAAAATAACAAACCCACAGTCAACCATATCACAAAACCTTCAATACAATATGGAAGATTTTATCATAATAAATCAACTTCAAACAAGCATAAAATCCAATAAATTATGTTGACATAGATGAAATCAAAATTATTTGAGAGAAATATCTCTTTCTATCTTGAAATAATTTAAAATTCACATAATTATAAAAGAAAAAATTTATTTTGAAAATATTTTTATAAGCTTGGAAGGGAATATTCAAAGGTTTATAATGGTGTAAAATAGTCACACCCTCCGTATAAGTTAAAAAACAATATTTCCTTAATTTGTCGAAAAGGTCATAAAATACCTTGTTTGGAGAGTGAAAGAAAGATTTCTTTCAAACCATTTTATAAAAAGTCAAACAAGATTATAAATTAATTTAACCCATAGTCTAATAAATAGTAATTTTTTTAAATATATTTTTAAGAAAGATGGATGTGGATGATAAAGAGGTCCTAGTAGATACTCACATATAAAGAACCTCGGATAATAAAGAGATTGTAAAATTAAACCTTACCTTGTAATTTTCCTTAGACGAGGGTACTTTAACTTCCTGTATAATGGTTAAATAATTTTCATTAAATTATACAAGAACCACATACATAAATATGATATCATATATGATCCTTTAATATTTTTTGTTAATAATATTTCAGTAGTATCATTATTTTGGGTGTTAACTGATTCATTTTCATTTATATGTTTTGTTACATAAGTCATGTTTGTTATGGATAGTATGTATTTAATTCATATTCAGAATGATATTAAGTTCTTAAAAATTATTTTTAATAATCAAATGAAAACTATTCTTGAATGGTTATGATGGGGAATGAAATCTCATCGCATCGTGGAGACGGTAATCTGTATGTACGCCCGAGCGACAATATCAATCTATTACTGGTGAAATTGTATGTAATTCGATGGTATATTATATATAAAGAATCATTAACATGTTATATTTATTATTTACATCATTTATACTCATTACTATACCCATCTAAATACTTAAGTGTTTAATAATAAAATACACCACGGCGTGGAGACGGTAAGCCGTACGCACGCACGTATGGTGACTTTGTCATTCATAGGATGGATATAATAATGAATATAGTTATACCATATTTATAATAACATAACAGTATATAGAAGTTATTGTAATTATTATTTTGTTATGGAAACACCAAATAAATAGAAAGTGGAAGAAGAAAAGAACTTTTAAAGAGGTGGTGAAATAATTACCTCTTATTCGGGTGCTTCCTTTTGATTTGAACAAAAGATATCCTTAGGTTGGATTTATAATAAAATTAAGGACTATAGGTTGATGTGAGGGTAGTTGGTAAGATATTTTATCAGGTTTTGGCTGAGACAAATTTCTTTGGTGGTGTGAAGTTATGTGAAGGGGTAGTACCCTTTTATAAGAGTAGTGAGCGGCACTTTAGGAAAAGGTTGAAATATTAATTTGTTATAAAATCATATTCGGTTTCTAATAGATTAAAATGGATTTATTTAGAGGATAAGGTAGTTATGGGTATAAATCATTTAAACCAATATGTTTTAGATAGGTTTAGGACACCGGATTAACCATATCTTTAAGATTTAATTCTTTATTAAATAGGTTAACATTTACCATATCTCCTTGTATTTTTACACTATATGATTAATAAACTTACTATAAACTGCAAAAAGAACCTTAAGTGGTTATTTAATGAAATATATATCATTATATTAGTCATTTGGCCTAACCTTATATTTTTAGGACAATTATATAATTTAATAAAATAGTATTTTTTTTAAACTCATTTATGTCAATTTTGACACTATTTAGTATTTGGTTTCTGTGAAAGTCATAAAAATCTGTTTTCTTCGAAAAATATACATGTAATAAACCCTAAAATGTAATATTAACCTATAAAATTATTGGATGACATAAAAATTTTCAATTTATATTTATTTTAATATTTATAACATCAATTATTTTAATCTATCATTAATAAGGCAATTACTGCATTATCATTGTGTCATACATAAATTTAATTATTTAATGTCTAAAAATTATAAATAAAATACTATGATTTATGAAATATTTTTATATTTCTAATAAATATTTATAGTCAAATTTATATTATGTATAAACCTATATTAAAAATGTTTTAGTTATTAAAATTTAAATTTAACACTTTTAACTCTTCTTTAAATAAAATATAATAAATGTGCTAGTCTAATCCAAGTGGATAAAAAAGAATCATATTTTTTTCCTAAGGTTGTTTTTTTTCTAAATAATATTATCCAATATAATTAGGATATGTGTTAGGTTAATTATAATATCATTTTTACATTTAATAACCCTATTTACTTTAAACTGTGGTATATAATATTCCAAAGTTATTATTCATCAAAAATTATTTTCATCCTATTGAACTACATTTTACTTATTAATCTCAACCATTTATCTCATGTTTTTTAAATTAAATTCACAAAAGTGGTAAAACTACGTTTTATGCAAATTTGCAAATGTGCCTAGAAGGTGGGTAAATGACGTTAAAAAATTCAATAAAATTTTACATATCTATTCTTATTATAAAATGACTCTAATGAATTAAATTGTATTAATATAGGTTTTATGTATCTATTTTGAATTTAAAATAAATTTTAATTTAAAAATAATTATTTAAATAAAAATTGGTTTTAAACAATAACGCAGTGTTTTTAACTATTCATCAAAAATTGAAATTGTTTAGAAAAATACCAAAAATTCACCCTAAGATAATTTTGATATTTTGAATCCAAAAATGAATTCCATTTTGAAAAATAAAATTTATAAAATTTCAAATAGTGGGTATTACGATTCATAACTGCTTTTTAAACGACTAGTTTTATTGGTCGTGGTGTGTTAGAACTCGAAGTTTCATACAATGCAAGATATTGTATTATTCAAAGAGAAGTGTACCATGGAAGCTTGGGGTGTTACAATTCATAAGTTCCATAAATAAAATTTGATGATTTTTCAACCCAAAGGGCATAGACACAAACTCATAATGCTCATACCTTGTTTGAAATTATCTCATTGGAATGTTATCCTCATTTATCTTCAACTGATGATATCCGGACCTAAGATAAACCTTCGAAGAATACCAAGTTCCATGGATCTGATATAATAAGTCATATATAAGAGGCATCATAGAACCATATTTATTTAAAAAATATGAGCACTCTATAGGGAAGTACTAGGATGAATGGATCCTTTGCTAATAAACTATTATAAATGATATCTCAATTCCAAAAGTTATACTTGGTCCATTTGAATAAGGATATTTTGATATTGGATTAGAATTAGGCACTAAGTAAATAATAAATTCAATCCCCCATTTAGGTATAATTCAATAAAATTCATCAGGAAATACACTCATCTATGATTTACTTTAGGGACATCTCTAATTTGAATAGTTCTCTTCTTCTCAACAATATGTGAAAGATAACTTTTATTTTTATATTTAATCAATTTCTCAACTTCTTCATATTTTATGAAATGAATGAGTTCATTAATTTATACAAATTGAAGCTCATTTAGAAAAACATCTTCTTAAGATCTATAATATATCTTAGCATGATAAACAGAAAGCCAACCCATGCCCAGAATAATATCAAACTCAATAAGGAGAAAGAAATAAAGTTTTTTTAGGAAATCCTTTCCATAAACAATAACATAAAGATTATTATAATTTTATGTTTTCCTCAATAATACCCTTATGTGTTTTCACTAAATGTTATGGATTCATTTCATGAGGTTAAATTTATTATTTACCATCAAATTTATTGGAATGAAAGAATATGTTGACCCCAAACCAAAAAATACATTAGTATAATATGAATAGACAAGTAATGTACCTAAAAACACATCTTTAGAATTTCCAATATCTACCAAAGTAGTCGCAAAGGATTTAACCACACATTTATTTGTATTGTCCATTACTTTGGTAGATATCGGACAATCCAAAGAATATGTTGACCCCAAATCAAATAATACATTAGTATAATATGAATAAACAAGTAATTTTCATGAAAAAACATCTTTGGATTGTCCAATATCTACCAAAGTAGTTGTAAAGGATTTAACCAAACCTTTCTACTTTTGATCTTAACAACTTTCATCCTTCATTACTATCTTTATAAAATTACTCACATAAGTACCCATGTCGTTTTAATTAAAACATCTTATTGCTGGATTTTCATTATTTTTTTCATCATTACCGTGATCCTTTTCCTTACAGTCACAAGCCAAATGTCCAAACATACCACATTATAAACACTACCTAGATTTTATAATATATTATCTTGGGTAATTTTTCCACAATTATTAAGATATGGAAGCTTTATTTTCTTACCTTTAGATTTCCTTAGTGGATGGATCCCTATTTCGTACCACTTGGAAATATTTTTATGTTCGTCTACATTAAACACATAATAAAAAACCCATTTATAACTTCTCAACACATCAAATAATTTTATCATAACTTTTAGATTCACAAGAATACAATTCCCTTTGATATCTTATCTTAAATATTAAGTAAAACTAATTAATTTTACTATTAATATCATAAATACAATTTGATGCACACATTTATAATTGAGTGAAGGTTTATTTCTACATAACCATTGATTCTTGCTCCTCCTACCTTAATTCTAAGAATTTATTTTCGAACTTAAGTAAAAAAACATTAGGAAAAATATTCTTTAAGGAAAATATTCTTAAATTCATCCAATTCCAAGGCATTAATCACTTATTTTACCTTGTATTTCCTTAACATTGACTACTATTGATCAATTTTATCTTCATAATGATAAATAACTATAATTAATTTTTTTATTACTCAAACTAACCATGAATTAAAATATATTTTCTAAAGATTTAATCAATCCCTCAGCCACCATGGAGACATAAGATCAATTGAATTCCAGAGGGTTTGTTTTCATGAAATACTATATTATAAACAAGTTTCTCTATTCTGAATATGGTTACTCTCTAACATGGATTCCACCACCATTAATAGTCTGAATTAAATGATTCATAATAGTAATAAACCATCTTGCTCTAATTCCAACCATTTTGGATTGCTGACTTGAAAGGATATTTTCCTCATGGTTCCTTCCTAATTTTTCTTCCCTATTTTATCTTCAAAAAAAATTCTAAACAGACATAGATTAGATGAAAAACCATGGTAATATTTAAAATCTATATCATGATAACTATAAATTATAATCTCTTAAGGGTGTATACTTACATTATCTTACCATCTAATATTATCTAAACATTTCCTTGATTCTAACTATAAGGCCCTGATCCTTATTCAACCCATAATTTAATTTTTAAACAAGAATTAATTTTCTTACATTACTAAATACCCTTTTCAGTTTATAATTTTAGATAATTATTTTATAACTATTACATAACAAACCCATGTATTAAAAAGTGGTCACTTCCATTGAGTTTCCATTTTTTCACAACAAAATACCTTTAAAATGAAACACATTTTCTTTTAATGAAAAATATTCATCATTTTCAAATTGAATTCATCATTATTCTCAATCATCCTTAAGCCTTGTGAAAATCATTGGAAAACATGGGATAAACACAAAAAGTTCATTAAGGTACATATACAAAGAAGATGAGAAATCTATTAACCTATTTCAAAACCATGATATTATATAATACAGGTTGACTTCAACATAATAAAATTTTATCTCAAATAATTGTTTACTTACAAATGAAATTATATTTACTACCCAATTTTTTTAATAAAAAAAATTATAATAAAACAAAAAGGAAAAATAAAAATAATGAGGGTTTCTTAGAAAACATAATAACCCATGCAAAACATTTTCTTAAAAACATACCTTTTACCCTTAAAGGGAATAATCATTCCTTTAAACAAAAGATCATTACATTACCTTATAAAATCAAAATATTTACATGAAAATACATTCTCAAAAATAGAAAATTAATTTAGGATCCTTGGAAAATCAACTTTATAGAACCCTTACAAGAACCCTTACAAATTTAAAAACCTATTTGGTTAATTCCAACATAATTCTCTAGAGAACATAATCATTTCCCAATGAAATGGAGAGCTATATCGAGCTCATATATCATCATAAATAATATAAAAGGACTATAACATACATGAAACATATAAAATCTTTCATTTACAACATCAAACTCATAAAAATATAATTTTGAACCCATAAGTAAAAAATTTTTAGATATTGATATATTATTTTCCTTTAAAGCCCCATTTTTAAAATTAAAATACCCAAAAAAAAGGGAAGAAGGTTTTTTAAATGAAGAAAAGATGGAAAATTTTAAAGGAATCCAAACATCAAATAAAATTTGTGGTAGTGGAAAAATTCATTGACATCGTAAATTTCAAAAATAAAACATTCCTTTTATACTTTTTAAAGAAAGTCACACATTTCATATGAAATATAAAAGAAGATTACATTAAAATAAATTTTTAATAAATTAAAAGGAGAGATAAAATAAAATTTTTAATTAATTTATTTAAATATTTTCTCATATATAAAAAATAAGTACATTTAGTAAACATATTATAAAGAGATCTTTAAAACATTTTAAAACTAAGTTTTAAGATAGAATATCTCTTACCTCAAGTCTGACTTGTCAGATATGTTCTTTATATTCATGAATAATAAAGTTCTATCAATTATTTACTTACTTTATAATATTTTTCATTTCATTATATTTTTATTATTCATTTTACTTCACTTATTACCGTGTCATACTTGATCACTTAACTGATTAAGTTTACTTTGGATGTTATGAGAATGTTTGGTTCATAAATACAAAATGACTTCAGGAGGTTGGTTATGTTCAAATGGATCATAATTATAACATTTATATAATCTAAATCATGTTAAAATTTCCATTTTTATACATTAATAATAATTTTATAATCAACTATGTAAGGTGGTTATGAAAAATAAATTACGTTACAACATGTAGATGGTGGTCTGTATATAAGCACGTATAACAGTGCATTTTTCAAAAAGCATGGAGGAAAGAAGAGAAGTATTCTTTTATATTTAAATAATTATAATTATATCATAAATATAATATTATTTCATTAAATTAACCTATATATTCCATCCCTGTGAGGCAGTGATGAATAATAAAATACATCAGTCAGTGAGATGGTAGTCTGCACATACAAAAGAGTAATGTTTTTATTTTTTAGACAGAAAAGAAAGAATTAAAGTATTTATTTACCATTAAAAACTAAAATTTATAACATATATATCATATTATTTAATTTTTATCCATTATTATGACCATCCAAAAGATTTAGTGATGAAAAATGAAATACATTATCTCATAAGATGGTAGTTCGCACGTACGCATGAGCGATATTTTCATTTTCAATTAGATGGATAATATAATGAACAATGGTTATATAATTAACATAATAATATTATAGTATTCTAAATATACTTATTTATTATATGAAATTGGTTTATATAGGTTTGAAGGAGGTAAAAGAAGAAATAAAATGAAATCACTTAGTTAATAACTATACCTCTTCTTCAAAGAACTATCATTGTTTACACATAAATCCTTCCTAGTATGGTATTAAAATCACAAAAGGAATTATAAGACATGGGGAGGTATTTAAGGAAAGTATTTGGGTAGGTATTTTCCTAGATAAGAGGCAATTTAATTTTTGAGAAGAGAGCAGTGGTGGTGTCTTTTTATAAGTGAGGGAGAGGACACACTTGGAATTTTTTAAGAGATCAAAATATATCAATATATTCCTCAAGATAATTGGATAAAAATGACTCATATTCAAATAGGATATGATATATTATCTACATATGACCAGAAAATAGGATTTATATAAGTTTTTAGTCATTTTAACCCTTATCATTTTACTTTTAACCCTTTTAACCAGTTTTAACTCTTACAGCGATAACCAGTTTTTTTTTACCAAAGTTAATATTTATAATGACCAAAAATGAGGTGGAACTATTTTAAAAATTTAAACCTCATTATTCCAAATATAAAATCCATTTTTATTTTTTAAATATATAATGGTTCTAAAATTTACTTTTAAAATCAGAACATGTAACAACATAAAAAATGATTTTTTTGGATAAATGCCTTTTTATATATAAAAATGTTTTTATGCTAGATTATAGTATAATGTTGATAAAAATTAAATTAATGAAATTATTTATAATTAAAATTAACTAATGAAATTTTAAAACATATCTAATAAAAAGATTAATTTCTAAATTAAGGAAAAAATAGTTTTATTAAAAATGGTTATTTTATAATATTCATCCAAAAATCAACTTTTTCAAAAAAATATATCAAAAATTTAATCTAAGATAATTCTGAATTATTGATAAAAAATGATGTCCTTTTTTTTAAATTAAAATTCTCAATTTTTTATATTAAACTTTTGAATAAAACCATGTAATGCATGAAACTTAATTTAGTTAGAATAAGACTATTTTTTTCTAAATGAGAAATTACTTATTATTATTATAATAAATATAGATCATTGAAATATAATTCATGAATAATATTATGGAATGAAATTGATCTATTATAAATGTTACATTTATTTTCACATCAACCATTGTATACAGTAGCCCATGGTGAGTTTCATGAGTAAGGGTGGTTGAAGCATTGGGGGCCATTTGATTCATGATCAGACAATTGATGGAGCACCACATAGCCCTATAATAGGATAGAGGTGGTGTCATACCTCTCCAAGTGTGGATTTTCCAATCTAAATGATAATAATGTGATATATCAGGAAATTTATCCTTAATAAAAAATTCAAGTGGTGCAAGGCCATGTTATTTCTAATCGTTTGATTATCTAATAAGATGACTATCATTGAAGTGGGATACGATGCAGGATTGTGGTGATGTACCATGACTAGATATATCTATCATCATATAAAAAACCTATATTTAATCACTGATAATAGGGAATGGGATTCTCATAGATTGGACATGGGGGGTTCCATGTGGCACCCCACTAAATTTCCAGATTATGTAGGGGAATGTGAGGTCATGTTTGGGATTCGTTTTGGGAACCAAAAATTGTGTAGGACCTATATTGATATTTTAAACCCAATGGAATAATTTTTTAAACATTTATAGATTGTTTTGTAGATAATTTAAGTGTTTAATTATTATATTAGTGTGTAAAGTTATTATTATTTAATAATAATAATTTTTATTCATCAAACAAAGTGGTAGAATGATGTACTATTATGGGTTCTTGAGTAATGTATTGTTAGGTAAAATGGACTTAGTGGAATGTAAACTTCAAGATCGGGATGTCAATATGACATGTGTGATCATGTAAATATTATTATTAACAAATAATAATTATATTGGAATAAATAATTTTTTAAGCTTATATTAGGATCTTAAATCACTCAATTGGATGAGGTACTCAACCAGGGGAGGTGGTTAATAATCCTTATTAGTGGATCGATGGAAGCGATCAAAGGTTATTCAATAGGAAGATACTAATTTTACTTAATAAATATTCTCTTAAAAAATGTTGATGAAACTTATAATGATTAATTCCTTATGAAATAATGAATTCAAGATATTGATCACTTAGATTGAGATGTTTAAGAGTAAAAAAATTGAATCAAAAGAGATATGAGAATGGAAGTGGGCTATCTAGTAATGAGTGAATGATGTGATCTAATTACTTAAATGGTTGAAGTGGTGATAATAAGTATTTAAAGATCCTTTATATGTGTTTCAAATAATATAACTCTTTAGAGTTGAGTAGATGATATAAATGAATATCATGACACAAAATGATGTACATTATTAAATGATAAATGTGGATAAAGTGAGTGGATTGAGAAGAATAGACAACACACTCAATTAATTTTTTTACCGAAATATTCCAATAAAATTCAGCTGATGCCAACTCCCAAGGGACTTAAAGGAGATCATCACCTATAGTTTTGTAGACATATTATTGTCATTCATCAAGAATTTTTCCATGTTTCTTTCTCTATTGATGCATTTTTTTCGTTTATAACTTATTGAGAAATATTTTAGAGAAACCATGTAATTACAACATGAATTTGACATATAAGATTTAGATGGGAGGTACCAATATGTCCTAAATATCCCTAAATATTAACTTGAAGCTCGGATGGGTTATGTTCTATCTTGTTTGGTGCCAGTATTTTTTTCCCTACTTTAGTCTTGTTGTGGCTCTTTTATTCTATATTGGTGTGTTTTGGAATATGGTTCTTATATGTTCACTATGTTTTATTCCTTTGTAAACCATCTTGATGTATTGAAACAAGTTCTTTATACATGGATTCATGATTTGATCTTCAAGCTTCAGTGCTGGTTATAGGTTCCATGATTTTTTATTGGAATTATGGTGTGTTGAAAATGTTGGGTATTTTGGTTTTCCATATTTGTTTTGGTTATTTTTTATGTTTTAGTTTTTTTTTATGCTATTGTAACCCCATGGGTGTTGCATTGGATTTAGTGCATGGATTGGTTCCATTGAGTGGTTATGTTGTTATGTTGTCTTGGTTCCCAATAGAAGCTTGTTTAATTCCCACTGAACCGCAAAGTGGTTATTTTTAAATAACAAATATGGAATTGTTGAGTGAGAAGGAGTGATAATAATTACTATTATTGTAAGTGAGTAATAGAAATAAAATAATTATATAACACTAATGATGGAGTTTACCATAGATGGTGTGGAATAATTGCAACTGAAATAATGGATGCTTAATGAATGTATTACAATTTGTAAGAAAAGTAATAAGAAATAATGACTTGAGCCTAAGAGACTAAGGTAATTAAATATTTTTGATAAATATTTGGGTGATATAAGATAATTTTTTGAGTAATGCAGTGGAGTAACCTTAGTTACTTAAGATAACACAGATGATTATTTAAGAGAAGATAACAGTATTGGGATGGTTATGAAGTTTCGAACTATGGATTGTATTAATAAGAGTAAGTGGAATCACATTAAGTGTGTTGTGATAGGGATGATGCTGCTATATAGAAAGTATTATATGGCAGATAATAGGGTTCCATGATTGTGATTGAGTTGTTTATTTTGTGTACTTTCTACCTTGTGATGTGATAGAATTTTTGTCAAATAAATATTGATGATGCCTGGATATAATGATGGATCTCATTAGTACTCCACCTTCATCTAGTGTTATAGTGATATGTTGGTAATTATACCTTATTTCACCCATTTATCTAGGTAGATACTAAGTATGAATTAATCATATATCTTCCACTACTCACCCACAAATCTTGGATGATATTGGCCAGATATTTCTAGGAGATATTTAGGGATAAGTAATTCATCCAACATCTATGGTTTGGGATATGTGGAGATGATAAATTTCTCTAGTATCATTAATTTTATATCATAATGGATGTGATGGTTGGATTTGGGTAATTCCTCCAACATCCTAATTATGAGATTATTATAGACAATAACACACTTGAGTGGGGATTATTTTCCTGACCCATATCTCTGGGGTTGAGGTAGACTACTATTTTCACAAAAGACCTATGTTGTTCCTTTATTATTTTATTTATTTAACCAAAATTAATTTTTCCCTCAAATTTTGGGTCAAACTATATTAAATTTTTAATTTTTTAGAATTTATGCATGGGCGCATTGTTGGTTCATGGCTAATAGAAACCATATGACAACCATTTTAATGACTCTATAACATGATATACCAAATTTCATTATCAGTGCAAGGTTAAGTTAACCACATGACCAGCCCAAGAAGGGTTGTCTAGACCTACAATTAAGGTTTGCATAGTTGATGCACAGTTTGTCCAACCATGCATCCAAACTATACACAATGCATGAATCCTTATTTTTAAAAAAAAATACTAAAATGGACCTCTCCAATTTTTACCTCACTTGAACCCTCTCCTCCCATTCTCTAGTTCACATGTCTCATGAATAAGACCCCTTATGGAGCGAATATACCTCCTCATTTACATGGTTTTCAACTATTCATCCTCATGATTTTGAGTTCAAATATCATTATGTTAGTGTTTCATCCCTTCCACCTTCCCCTTCCCCCCAATTTCTTCCTTCCCCTTTACTACACAGTGATTTTTTCAGAATAATAGGTGGTTAATGGGTTATGAATCATTTTGATTTTGGTTTGTAGGGTGTTCAATCTCATTTATGGGTCCCCTTAAACTTGTATTTTATGTTTCCCACCATATACACTTAATTTAAGGTAGTTTTCCTCTTGTTTTTTTCTTTAACTCATGGAACTATGACTTACTATTATTTAAATATATATTTTGATGTTTATTTATGATATTAAATGTATCTATGGGCCTCTTTGAAAAGGAAAACCAAGTTTTACTTGGATTTCATTAAGTGTGGTGGACCTTTTCCTTAAAAATTTATTATTTAAAAATTATTCAACAGCTATCTTGAACATCGATTTTCTTATAAATGATTGAATGTAATTTATTAAAGTGTTCAATATTTTAAGATCCCTTTTGCATTTTTAATATGAACTTCATTTTAGTCCTCATGATTTACTTGGTATTTCAAGTAATACTTGAAAATCTAAGTATTTATAAAGTGTTTCAAATTGGTATTTAATAAGTGTGAGGTTTTGTAAAGATATTTTTACACCCCAATAGGTGTGCATATATACATGGGTGTATATATATATATACAAATTCACATATAAACATATGATTTTTTGAAATATGTAAGATACATACATACATACATACATACATACATACACACATACATACATACATACATACATACATACATACATACATACATACACACACACATATATATATATATATATTTGTGTGTGAGTGTGTGTATTTATGTGTTTGAAATTATATATGAGCATAAAATGTAGGAAATATTAATAATTTATAAACTGGGATTATAAAATTTCCTTTGTTTTTAATGTTTCTTGAATTGAAATATTTTTTTCTAAATGGAATAATAAGGCCCCTTTAGATTTTTAAAGGGAATTTACCTATGATTTTGAATTGAAATTGGATTTCAAATAGGGTTTATAAAAGGCATGTGTTAAGGCTGATTTAAATGGATTAAATTTATTATCATTTTTATAAATTATGTTTTAAGAAAATAAAAATATTTTTTGATAGTTTTGAAAATGGAATTATATGTTTTATGGTTGGTTAAATGTTTTGAATTGAATTTGATGAGGAATGGTTTCAAGAAGTGTGTGTGCTTTTGATAAATGCTATGGATTGTGATGCCTTTATTTTAAATGGAAGGTGATGTATTATTGAAATGGGTAAATCATAAAGCAAGATAGATATATAAGGGGGTGGGATTATTTAAGTATCACTTTTGTATTATGCCACATTACTAACTAAAAAAACCAGATAAAGGTCATGGTTTCATGGATAGGCAACACCACCCCACTATACCACAATATACACTCCATAATGGGTGGATTAGATATAATATCATGGATGGGTGAAACCATCCCACTATTTCAAGGCATAACTTCTTTAGTGGTACAATATTAGGCTAAGGCATTTACTACTTAGTGGTCATTGAATGTAGTGTCACCTTACCACTTGGCACTGACATGTTATCCTTAGTGTCCATACAAACATTATATTTTTATCAGATTAGATCATGAATTGATTCAAGGAACTAGAGGTTCCACTAACCTTAGATTACCTAGATCTTTTTCCCCTGTTGTATGATTATAAATTAATTACTATTTTGGTTCTTGATTTATTTTTATTAAAATCATTATATTATAGAACTTTATATCGTTTATAAATTATTAAAGAATATTGTCTGCTTCATTAACTCTTTAAAATGTTTTAAAAACGGATTTGAAAATAAATGTTTCTATAATGGCTATTTAAAATGATTTATAAATGGGTTTTCTAAATAATTATGAACTATCCCGATAAAATGTCTCTCAAGTGATTGTTTACATTTAAAAGAAAATAGAAATGTATTTTAAATACTATATTTAAAACTATCATAATAAGTATCTTTAATTTAAATACTTTACGTGGGGTATGGTTTATTTGTAATACCTATTGATCTCATTTTCTCATTCCTTTCTTTATTGTTTTAGTTTTAAGTTCCATCTCTATTATTACCACACATGGGACATTGAAACATTAGTATTGGATTGTTACTTTTAATGTCGCATGACATACGATAGTGTTTATTTTTTATTTCTTTATCACACTAACCAAGTAGGTCTTTTATCACTTTCCTTTACTTTAATTGGTGGTGCATCATATCCATGGAGCTCAGAGGTAAGGCATTTTGTATCCATACTTTCTATAGTTGAGGTTTTTAGGGGTGATTTGAGGGATTAATTAGATCTATATATGTTATTTGTTTATATTTTTTTGTTGGATTTATTTTCTCTATTTTATTTTTTGTTGATGTCCAACATATGGATGGTACATGCTATTTTTCCTTTAGATTTTTACTCTTATTTAAGGGTGAAATTGTCCCCAAGGTTCGTTCTTGATTCCCATGTCCTTGTTGTTAGCCTGAGGGGATAGGAAATTCCCTTAGGGTGTGTCATGGGCCAACCTGATTTTCAGAAGAATGTATGTCCCAAGTTTTGTTTGTGACTACAATACAAGTGATATTATCTCTACTCCCTGTCCAATGATTTGATATTAGGTGTACTGGATATTTAATGAAAACCTTTGAGATTTTTATTTCCTCTAATTTACCAAAATATAACTTTATTCTTAATGATTTGTATTTCCTCTATCATCCAGACATGTATATGTTATTATCTATGAAGATTTATATTTTCTCTAATAGAGATGTATATTTTGTCAAGTAATTCTATGATAGTTAAATATGTGCATTTCCTCCAATGATATTGAGATAGGTGGAGAAATCTATTTCCACTACCATATCATGAAAAGTTCATCTAGGGTTAATTATTGGGTAGAAGATCTATGATAGGTTATGATATATGTTTTTTGTTTCCTTTTTAAGAAAACTTTTTATTTGGAGATCATGATAAAAGTGATTTATGAAATGATTGAATAGGATAGATCATTTTTGTCCATATTGATGATGTTTGGTGATGTCATATTGTCTACAATTTACATTTTTATTTATTCACATAAACACATGAAATTTATGGGGTTGGATTCATGCTTGGGACTACCATATTGGGTATTTATATACTCACCCTTGTATGTGAACTTTTTTTTTCTCACCTTATATCCATATATATTAGTGTATGTGAATGATGGATGATCATGGAGTCAGGATACAGATGATGGGTTTGGATTACCGATGGAGTGGGGATGTTTGTGGTGTTTTTAACTCTCATGTCTTTAGTATTTGGTATGGAATGTGTTTGGGATGCGATGGATGTATCTGGTGATTTATATGTTTCATTTGACATTATATTATAGATATTTTTGTGCATATACACATTTTTTTTATTGTTCAACTTTATATCCAATGTATGTAAAGTAGATGTTGGATATATGATAGTAGGTAGTAGGTTGATTAGAGGTAATTCCTCCCATGATATGAGAATACCATATTGCTAGTTTCTCATACTTGGAATATTAGACATAGGCTTGGGAAGTTTACTTACTAGTGATCCAGGGCATGAAATATTGCATTCAGAGTGATAATATGGATTTAGAGTTTGGAACATGAGAGGATTGGATGTGATAGTCTAAATAAAGTCTTACTAAGGATCTATAGTACATATTTTTATAATAGATGACTTGAAAATGTTGGAGAGACCAATGTATTCCTCAATATTACTGTAATTTATGACACATTTTTGAGACATTTATATATAAACTAGGATTATATAGGGAGTATCATGTATCATATAGATCCATGACATGAATGGATTATTTTTTTTGATTAATTTTTATTGCATATGTGGATATACTATATAGATCAGACCAGTGAGAGATCTACTATCCTCCTCATTATATTATATAATTATGAGGTTGGGATTACTATCTGAGAGATAATGGGTAGGGATTATCAATATTAAGGTATTTTTTATTTATCAGTGGCTTTGAGGATGATTTTTGGTTTAGAAAATACGTGGTACCATATAGAGTAGCTCCAAATGATGGATTTTATAGGACCTGATTAGACTAAGATATTAGTCTTGCTTCAGAGTGATATTGATTCCATACAAGATAAAAAAAGAATTAAATGGTGGTTCTTGAATTTATCTCTTTTATGTTATTATTTTAATGAAATATTAAAATATTACTTTCAATATGTCTAAGACTCTATGAAATTATACAAGAATCTGAGAGCTATACCACTGTGTTTACATTGATTAGAATGCCACCAGTGGGTGTTTTGATATATGTGATCTTTATGATCAGAGTAATGAAGTGGAAATGTAGTTTGAGATAGAAGATATCTTGCAGTGATGCATGTTATTATGAGGAATTTAATTTTTAATACAATTTTCATGGATAAGAAACATCTAAACTCTTTTAATGGAATTTGAAGACACATTTATTCAAAGTTTCTAGACCATGGTACTCCTCATAGAATATGATTTGATACTTATCATTTTGGTTGAGTTTGTTTGTTGATTTGGGTTATGAGTATATTATTGGGAATGTATGATGGGGATTTATGTGAGGATTCTAAAATGATTTATGTCTAACTTTTTTATGGAATAATCAATGATATTTTTCCTTAGTAAGGTGATATGATAGATCTTGGAACAAAGCTTTTCAATGGGTATTGACAAATTCCTGATTAACTTAAGTCATTTTTTAATTAATTTCATGTAATGTTAGTATGGATGATGTGGTAGAGAGATCATTATAGTCATGAATTGGTGTGATGAAAGTAAAGATGAAAGGAAATAAGTGTTTTTTCCTTGATGGAAATGTAGTTATGTGTGTGATCACCTTTCCTGATAGGTTTATATCTATGATTATCCAGGAGGAATATTTTCCTTTTTTGGGTGATTCTTATGCATCATGACCTTGTGTGGTTATAACTGTATGGTAGATATATTTAGAGTGATAAAATATTCTAGTTTGATGGTATTTCTTGGATTAGTTTTGTGAGAATCTTGAATATGATCCTAGGATGGTTAGATGTTCACATTTTATGGAATGATTATATGTACTATGAGGAGACCATTCATAGAGAAATAGGTGGTGAAAAAATATACCATGTGTTTATTGATGATTATATTGTGAATCATATCCATTTAAAATTAAATTTATCTATTGTTTTAGTTTTAAAATTTACTAGTAATTTCATTAAAATTTGTGAAAAATATTTGTTTATGGTTCCAACCCTTAGAGGACCTTTAGATACACCGTTGGATACCTCAAAGTAGGGTTTCAAAATTTTATGAAAGATTTAAGTGATATTTTAAAGGTATTCCATGATAGTGGTGATATATTTCTGAGATCTTATGAAATTTAAATTTGTGGTGAGCTTGTTCATTGTAGGATGGGTCATTTATAGGGACTTTCCTATGGGCTCATGTAAGGATGAGATTATATAGTTGTATAGAAGAATATTTTACCAAGTATCGGTGCTCCTTGATTTTTGTGTTAGTTTGAGTAGTGGTTATCAAGGGATTTTTTTACTACTTGAGGTATTTAAAGAAACCCTGAAACTTCTTATCAAGGTGGGGAGTTTTACGGCCTTTTTGGTATAGAATATGAATGTGGGTGAATAATGAAAGAATATTTTGACCAAGGGTCACATTTGTGTTATCACGTTTAATTGGTATATGATCAAAACTAAATTTGAATTCCATCGAGATGTGTTTCATCCACAACACATGAGAACAACAACTACCTGCTACAATATATTCATCTTTAGCAGTTAATAATGAAACCAAGTGTTGATTCTTACTTGATCATGAAACTAAATATTTTATTAAGAAGTTAAAGGTTCCTCAGTTACTTTTCATATCTAACCTATAAACTCTAAAATAAAAATTAGAATATGAAGTCAAGTCAAAACTATATATTTTTGGAAAAAGTTTGGGAAGTGAAATAGTTCCATTCATGTACCTTAAGATACTTTGAAAATAAATAAAATGAGATTATTTAGGGTTTTATTAAAATATAGCATATAAACATAAAAAACATAATGTTTAGTCTTTTAGGAGTTAAATATAAAAAAAAATCCAAGGATTCATCTATAAATATTATTATCTACTGATTTAATAGATTTATTCAAAACAAGTTTAATATTATAATTAATAGAAGTTTCATATACTTTATTATTTTCAAGAATAAAACGTTTATATAAGACATGTATATATTCAATTGAATTCCAGAAATTTCCAATTTATTTTGATAAATTTGAAACCCAAGTAAAATTTTTAACTCGCCCATTATGCCCATTTAAAATTCCTTTTTCTTGAGTTTTGAAAAAACATTACATAATTTTTAAATTTTTTATCTAAAAATCACATCATTAACATAAATTTATGCAAGTAAATTGTCTTTTGATGAGGTTTTCTTAAACAAAGTGGGGTATTAAAAACCCACTAAAAACCCATTTGTTAAAAGAAAATAACATGGTATTTCATTCCAAAAATCTTTATTCTTGTTTAAGTCTATACAGAGATTTATTAAGTTTTAAAATAGAATTTAGAAATTGAGGATTTCAAAAACCTATAGGTTGTTCAACAAGGACTTACTCTATAAGAAATCCATTTAGAAATAAATATTTAACATCTTAATGGGAAAGTTTAATGTTTATATGATCTGCATATGTTATAAGGATCCTAATGGATTCTAATATAGCTATAGGGGGGGAATGTTTCTTTATAATCTATTCGATTATTTTGATTATAAATTTACCTAATAATATAGCTTAAATTCTATTGATCACAACATGATCATCATGCTTATTTATAAATACCCATTTTGTTCCAATAATAAGATAATCAGAGGTACTATCCACCAATTCTCATAACTTGTTTATCTTGAGCTGGTTCAACTCTTCCTATATTTATAATAACCCACTCTCATAATTCAAGGCTACTTTTAGGGTTTTAGGTTCAATATGGGATAAAAAAGAAGAAAAATTATATATTTTTCTATAACTTCTTCTAGTTTTGAATACTTTATCTAGGATTCCTATAAAAGTTTCCAAAGGATGGTTTTTAAGATTCTAGACTATCTAGGGATCACACTTTTTGGTTTAATTGTTTATAACCTTGCTATAATTTTTTCTTCATGACCATATTCCACGTCATCATACTTTTAACATCAAAAAGATTTTTAAGTCTTGAGTTATTCATATTATCACTTAGGTCATCAATTTGAGTATTTTGTGATCAAAGGGATATCCTTCATGAAATTTCACATGAGAAGATTATTCTAATATCCTTAACATTTTATTGAAAACTCTATAGGTTTTAGAAGTGGTATTTTATCCAAGTAATATTACTTCAAAAACCTTTGGATCGAAATTTATAATATTTTACTTGGAGTTCAAGATGTAAAATTTTCATACAAGCACATTGAAGTATCCAAACTTTGGTTTTCCATTATACCATATCTCACAGAGTTTTTTATTAAAGATAGGCCTTATAATAACTATGTTTATAAGATAGCATGTTGTGTTAATAGATTCAACCAAAAAATGAGTAGACATTCTATATTCAGAATGAAAATTTAATTTTTTATTATACTAAAAATGATAGATAAGAACAAGATAAATAAAAGTTATGGGGGGTATGAAGTGATGGAGTCCAAGGTAATCCCCTTGTATTATGTTGTTACAACCTATAAGAATGGAACCTAAGCTAAAAAATGTTAACTTTAATATCCAGAATTATCTTTGAAGCAAGTAGATCTGGGGCCTAATTTCCCTCTCTCCAGGTATGATGAATATCAATGTACACATCCATAATACTCCCGAAATTCCTAATAGAATAAACAATTCCCCAATGGATCAGTCTTGTTCCCAAGATATGATTAACTATAATAGAGGAAACATATTAGATACAGGAAAAAGTGATGTTATGGGACATACAAATGGAAAGGCCCATAATCATGGCATAATCCTCTGCTTGATGTGAATACCCCTTTCCATAGTAAGTCAAGAATGAAATGATGACCGATCCCCCTACATCATGAATAAGGTCACCTCCACGCATGACCCCTTGGACATAGGATCCATCAGTGTTAAGTTTAAGTCTAGCCTTGGGAGTATTCTAGTAGTCCCATGATCCCCTATCCCTAAAACTAAATAGACCATCAGCCATGACCTGTGGAAATTGTAACAAAATAGAGAAAGACATAACAACACCTTTGGAGAGTAGTTAAAGGGATTAGATATCATATAAGATTCTGTAATTCGGATTTTCATGATTAGGTGTGAGGTCCTGATGTTATGCACCATTCTAATATTTCTAGATAACCAAACATCCAACCACGAAAAGGATAGTTCGTTTGATATCATTCAGTGCACCACCTGCATGAGAAGAAAAATAGTGGGAAAAGAAGTGTTCCAATACCGCATAAAAACGTTTTTTTTGTCCAAGAATATTCCAAATGTATCGAGCCCAATCCCCTTTCATGAACAGGTGAAAGATAGATTTATTGTTGGGGGTGTTATAGAAAACACACTTGGAAGGAAGACTAACTCCCTTCTTCCAGACTTCATCACCATTAGGAAGGCCATTATTGTAGAGGCGACAAAGAAGAAAGTTCATCTTGATGGGGATTTTTTTACAAATACCGTTAACCAATGTGACAATAGGGAGATGATATTGGAAAATATTACATAATGTTTAATAGTTGAACTCATATAAAGGGGAGGGGTAAATATTGAGATGATCTAGGGTGTGTCCTAGTTTGATCCTACTATATAAAGTTTTTTGTTTCTCATTGAGAATAGTTTCTATGAAACAATGATAGGATCGGGACTATTTGAATTTGATGTTGGGAATAAGACAACCAAGAAAATAGAGGGAAAAACTATACCATTTTTTATAATATAAAATAAATATCACCTCAATCAATAATCTAATAAGAATTATCAATAATTATTCTTATTTTTTTATAGAGGTTGCACCAGATGTATAATCCCAAAGTACCCTCATTCCATCACTTGTTAAAAAACCCAAATCTTTTATTAATAAATTTCTCCTAAAAGGAATGGACAAAGAGAACCTTCCAAGAAAGTTTTTCATGCATGAAAGTGATGTTTTCTATTATGATTCTGATATTAATGCCCCCTTTATGGGATAGATGAGCCATCCTATGCAACTATCCCAATGATATATCTCTTAAAGATAGTAATCCCATATAAAACTATTGATATTTTTATCAATTTCCCTGATCAATGTATTTGGAGACTTGAAAAATAATAAAATATGCATCCAAATAGAGGTTGAGACACTATTCACCAAAGTAATTCTCCCTCTAAAAGAGAGGAATTTAATTTTCCAATTAGAAATTATTTCGGTGATTCTATTATATATCCCATCAAAATAATGAATGAAAATTCTTCCATTAGAAATCATGGATCTAATATATTCCATTAGGAATTTATTTTTAGGGATTTCCAATCCATCCTCGATGCTTTTGGATCGTCTATTAGAACAATATTTGGAGATATAGACACTACTTTTTTGAAAGTTGATGTGTTTTTATCTTTTGTTGTTATATGTATTTAAGATAGCCTTGAATTTGTAAATAGAATTGCTTCATCCATTAATGAATAAAATCTTGTTATACATTAATAATAAGTAAGAAATTCCTTTTTAAATCAAACTAACCTCTAAAGGGGTGGATAAGATGATCAGATATTCCTTTGTTTAGGTGTCTACTAAGAACCTAATGGGAAATAATGAAGAGGCTCTAAGAAAGGGGATCACCTTTCAAAAGGTACCCCAAATTTTTTGAAAAGGCTAAATATCCTCCCCATTAATGAAATATTTAACCAAGGGGAATAAAAACATATGAACAATGGGTCACAAACCCATTCAGAGAAACCATGTTGTCTAAGAGAATATAATATAAAGATCAACTCTATCATGTCATAATAATTTTCAATATCAATTGTAATCATGATGTTGGATCCAAACACTCATCTCTCAATATTTTATATCATCTCCTGGGCTAAGCCTAAAGATCCTTGTATTTTATTCCCTTTAAAGAATCCATATTATTTAATATAAATAAAAGACCCCAGATGCCAAGATAGCCTTATTTTCGGATAGTCTCCATAATTTTATAAAATATTACAAAGGATAATTGTTCAAAATTATCCAAAATCATTAGGATTTTTGAACTTAGGAATGAGGACCAAAACAATAGTAGAAACCGGTATGGGGAGTTTACCACCTTTGAAATAATCCTGAATAATACAGAAAACATCATATTTGATTAAGTCACAAGAGCTCAAGAAAAAGGAACCTGGGAAACCATTGAGGCCAAGAGAACTATCTAGGTTGATGCTTTTAATTTCCTCCAAAATTTCCCCTTCCTTTGGTGGCACACTCATTAATTGGTTGTGTTATCCTTTAATTCATCATGAAACATTTCTAACAAATAAATCATTATTATTTAAGAACTGGAACCCATTACTTGCATCATGCCTTAGGTCTGCAAGGAGTGTGGAGAAATAGGAAATAGTAAGAGGACTAGTGACTTCAACATCACTAAAGTGAAATTCTTCCTCGAGTTCCAAATTAACTTTTCTAATGAATTTTTTCTCCCTAAGGAATGAATGAAAAAAATATATGTTTCTATATCCCTCACTAATCCATTTGTTTTTAGGCTATTCTTTAGCCTTGAATTATTCTTCTAAAATAGATTCCTCTATGATATTATGATTTTGAGAGAAGAATATGAAAACATCATCATCCCAATTGGTCTAAAGCCATATATCAAGTTACTCAATTTCTACCTAAAGTACATGAATATTAAAATCATGAGAGTCTCGGATTTTTCCCATCTAATTATGTCCCCTTTAAGTATTTTGAGTTTTTTTAGAATAATAACCTAAAGAAAACCTAAAAATGGTCCCAAACATGAATCTTGAACCAAATCACTAAATCTTAGAATTTCGATCAATTTTTTTAGAGATACAAAACTCTTTTATTTGGTAATAACATAATTAATTTATATAAGGGGTTAATGATCAAAAAGAGCCTAATGAAAATGTTTGACACCAGATTCTAAGAAGGTATCAATCACTTTAAGATTACCCAAAAATATATCCAATATACTCAAAATCCTACTAGAGGCCTGTTTTTTATTACACCAGGTGAATTAATTACTGATGTATCACAAATCAAGAAAGTTGTTCTAAGCTAAAATTGATTTGAAGTCATCCATATCCTTGCTAAAATAAATAAATCCACACTTCTTTTCATATTGGTCTAGAATGCTGCTAAAGTAACCCCCTAAAAACCATTCTTGAGATCTGGTATTGGTGGAAGATAAGGAGCGCTAAAGATTTAACCCTACATTGACATCACAGCTTGGATGACCTATAGACATAAGAAAAGAAGATTTTTGTTTATTGAACTAAACTAACATATATTGAGAGGATCCATCAATAAAATACACTTAAACTTTCCCTTTTAGAAGATCCACTTATGATAATTATTAGAATAAAAGTTAATACTATTATTCAAGAGAATATTTGGAGTAAAATCATCAATGGCTTGGACACCTTATATTAGTTCCAAAAATATCCAACAGTGAAATTTCATTACTCCTAATGACATTGAGCATATACTTGATCTTTTTTAGAGATCCAAGTCCAATATCATTCCAAATCAATATAGAAATAATGAAGTTGGTTAAAGGGAGATCTTAGGGTCAGAGGCAACATTAGAAACAACTACAACAGAAGATATCGAGTTTAATATGGAATGGGTGATTCTAGTGTAGGGAGTTTTGGGAAGGGGCTTAGGGAATCTCTTCTTAATCTGATGAGGGGAAAGGATAAGGGTAGCCTCATTAGAAGAGGTTGAGATAGTGATAGAATTTAGATATTTAAAAATATCCTCATTATGATATTGTAGGGGAACACATTGAGAGGTAAAAATTTAGCATTATAACTATCCATTAGGACAAGGGGTGCCAAAAACATAGGTCTAGGAGATCGGTTATCCAAAATAAAAGGTATAGTATCTTCTGGGATAGACAAGGAAATCACCTATGTAGTATAAGAGCACCAATTTAGAGCATAGACCTATTCCAGGGTGATAGGACTCCTGTTTGTAAGAATTTCAAGAGATCCTAGATCCCAATCACCATTAAGGGGAATCAAAGACCTATCATAAAGTTTTTTTTGGAGATCTAGTAACTATACAGAGTTATCTTAAAATGGGACTCTTACATAGGTGCAGGGGAAACCTCTACTAAAAGAGAGGATGGATTCAAAGTATATAACTCTAGAGATGATACCCATGTATCCGTCTTAGATCTAGAACCATGGAACTCTTTAAAAGATACGTCTTTACCTAAATTCCCATAATTAATGAGATCAAGAACCATATAAGGACCCTTTGAATTAGGCTCAAATGAATGACTTAGTCCTATATACTGATTATGAATGTCATGGTTCCTGTAGTATTATAAATGACCTTAGAGAGAGTAGTGATAGAAAAATCTTGGAGAAGTAAGATACAAAATGCTTTACTAGAGAGATAGATCTAACGTTACATGAAGGAGGATCTTGTGGGGGAGGAGAAGATAGAACATGTTCCATATAGATACGAGATTCCATTATGTGTTCATTCTGAAGTGTGGTTTCAACAGCACATAGGAAGTGACCAAAATCATTTTCGATGGATTTAATGATAGTCAGATTCTAGAACATGAGTGGTATTTCAGGAAGCTAGATCCATAGTGTGTATAGAGAAGATTCATGTATTGACTGACCACTGAAGAAGAAGAAACCTCTGCTGACAGCAAGAAAATCCCTCCCTGGACCAGTCCTGGAGGAAATCAAAATGTAAGAAAAGGTAAATGTAGAAGGATTTAAAATTTAAGATGAAAACATCTGCACCAGAGAGGTCCCAATAATTTTCAAAGATGGTGAACATCACAAGAGAGGGATGATCATTACCAAACTTTTGAATAAGAGACCATCCATAATAGTGGGAATCTTCAGAAATTTCACCCTCTAAAAGTGTGAGGGATAGTTAACCATCCACTATTTCTCGATCCTTCATATCTATGGAGATTGGAGGAACTATAGGATGAGTTGTGTGAGAATCTGAGAGAATCTCACCAGTAACCTGTAACACCTCGAGCTTCCACGATACGCTTCTCATTTAATAATGCAATAGCTTGCATTGTACGCAACTTCGAGTTCTAAAACACCGCGACTAATCAAAGTAGCCGTTATGAATAGTAATAACCACTTTTTAAAATCATAGAAATTTTATATTTTAAAATGGACTTCATTTTTGTATTCGTAATATCGAAATTCTCCAAAGTTGAATTTTTTGTAATTTTCTGAGAACTTCCAATTTTTTATGAATAGTGAAAATTACTTAAAAACAACTTTTTTAATCAAAATAATTTATAGTGATAAATTATACTATTTAGTGGCTTTAAAGTATAATAAGAATATATTTTTACCATTTTATCCAATGGTGGTCATTAGAATTAATTTAACATTGAAATTGGACATAAACAATTGCTAATATTTTGATATAAATTGTTTCTTAAAAACACGCTATTTGTTGTAACAGTGGGAATTAATTATAAAATTAATTAATGCAACTTATATGTTCGGAATTTTGTAAAATAGACATCATTTTTGAATTCGGAATATCAATTATAGCTTAGGGTGAAATTTTGGCCTTGTTCTGAAAAACATCAATTTTGATGAATAGTGAAACCACTAAGTGGTAGTTAAATAATTGATTTTTCATTTAAATGAAATATTACCACTTCTGTGATTTGATTTTCAAAAATCAGACATACATGGTTGTCATTAAGAAGTAAAATGTGGTTCAATGAGATTAAAATAAATTTTTGGTGAATAGTAACTTTTAAGTTCTTAATCGCGATTAGAGGTAATTAGTGTAGTTTAAGGTAAAAATAATGTTTTAATAATATGAGATGAGCTTGAAAATTGTACTACTCCTATTGGATGAGTCATGGCCGACCAATAAAACCCATGGGTCAACTTGGGGACCCCATGGATCCACTTTAGTTGGAAAATTACATTAATATATATTTATTTAATGTTAAAATTAAATTGACACAAACATGAGTTGTTTTACTAAAACAGTTTTTAAGTGGGGTTACACAAGTCCAGATTTTGACTATAAATATTCATTAGAAAGCTAAAACGATTTCCTACATCATAGTATTTTTTTTATAATTTTTAGACATTAAATAAAGTAAATTATTTATGACATCATTATGATGCAGTGATGACCTCATTATTTAACGATTTAAATAAAATGGGAAGATAATGCAAAATCCAAGGCATACACTTGTCCAAAGCCAATTGGATGAGGAGATTTCTAACCATTATCACCTTAGCCTAGAATTATATAATTGTGGGACCTTTATAATCCTAAAAGCATTGTGTAATAATGTAACATTTCAATCTTTCCAAAAGAGCCCCTCCTCTCCACTTATAAAAGGCCCCCAACTCTCCCACCTTATTCACACCTTCAAGCCATTTGGCTCGGCCAAACTTTGCCCAAATACTCTCCCAACATCCCTCTCTTACTCCTAGAAGCCTCACTTTGTGCAGAACTCTTCCCAAGGAAGCCTTTGGCTCAAATCAAAAAGAGTTACCCGATTTTGCGGTAATGTCTTCTCTAATGTTGTTTTGTTTTATTTTTTCTTCTCCAACCCCCTAAACTCTTTTTATTCATTTCTTTTGTAACAACACCAGTATCCTAAATATACTAGGATGTTGTTATAAGAAGGATTCAAGCTACACTTAAACACACCTACATCTAATGGTTAAAGAACATACGGTTTCTGTGGATGGCGAATTTCTGCCTCACGAAACGATGATTGTTCAACACTCATATAACACCTTCAAAGGTGGCCATTAAGATGTCAATATATTTATATATGATATATAATATGTTTATGTTTTACTTATGCTTCTGTATTTCTTATTTATGGCTTACTTTATGATTTCCATTATGGGTAAAACGCGACAATTTCATTTTAGGAAGTGCGGACTACCGCCCCCTCAAAGCGATTAAATCGTTAATGCCATATGTGGGATGTATAAAGGATGGAGTAAATGGTATTATACACAATATTATACTGGAATTATATTATACATTTATATCATTATGATTTCGTTCCATTAAATATGAAATTGAAATGAAAGTAGCGTTCATGCGTACGTACAGCTTACCGTCTCTGTGAACGGTGCATTTCATTTCTTACCTCTAAATGTTACATAATATTATAAATGAATGTATATACTGGATATATATGATATATATGACATCTAAATCATGAATATAATTCTGGAGATAATGGATATTCTACCACATAAACAACTTGTAATTATAAGAAGTTTATTGTTGACTCAAGTACCAAAGATCGACAAAACGACCGTTATTAACTTAAATAATTACATAATGTTCATAACATTGTAATAAGTGATATAAAAAGGATAATGAAATTAAAAACGGTTCTTAATAAGGTATATATTAACTCTAGTTTATTATTCAGGAGGTTAAAGAATGGTTGAGTCAAGTCAGACACAAGGTAAGGGAACTTCTTAACCCAATTTCTATTCTTTGGGTTAATCTCCTACATTCAAATTATATCATGATATTATTATGTACTATCTTGTATTTGTACATTATGTATGTGTAATTATAGTGAATAAACATAATAGATTTATTTTATTTTATAAATATGATCTTTGTAAGGGAACTTCTTAACCCAACTTCCATTCTTTGGGTTAATCTCCTACTTTAAAATTATGTCATGATATTATTATGTCCTATTTTGTATTTTTACGTTCTTTATGTGTACATATAGTGAATACACATAGTAGACATATTTTATTTAAAAATAATCTTTTTAAGGGACTTCGTCTCAATCTCCATTCATTTAGGCATATTTTGTTTTATACACAAATTTCTTTTATATAGTGTATAAACCCCTTTGACTTTTACGTTTATTCAAAAGGTTTTCTTTTAAAACTATTTGATTTTTAAATGATTTCAAAAAAGAGATATTTCTCTCCAATATATGAAAATCCAGTGCAAATGTATACGTACTTAACGCAAGCTTAAAAATGTTTTCAGAAAACCCGACTCTCGAGTGTGTTAGATAGGAAGGGATTGGGTGTGGACCCATCATGGCCTGTAATTAGTCGAGCAGTCTCAGAATTAGTTATTTTGTTTTCAGAAGCTTTCATAATGTTTTCAGAAAAACACTGGAGTATATTTGAGAAATTTCAAACATAATTATCTTCTAAAAAAAATTGTATCGGTAGGTCTCATGAGAAAACTAGACGTGGAATTGGCTGAGGCCCTTTCCCAATTTGATTTATGGTTTTGGCCGAGGCCTTAATCATTTTAGACGTCTTGGCCGAGGCCTTGACAAAATGTTTCAGAATGTCCGGAATTATACATTCCCTCATTATAAAAGTGGTTATTGATATTGCATGTGATTATTCGAGTAGTAGAATATCCATGTGAGTAAGTAAGTGGCATTATTTAATTTTATTTTTGCCATATTATGCTGATGTTCAAGTTTAAAAAGGATTTTGTTTTAGTTATACATTGACTTAAATGTTAATGTTTATTTATGAAAGCTTCCGCAATATTGTTATCCTTACTGAGCATCTGAGCTCACCCCTTTCAATGTTTTAATATTTTCCAGGATGTGAAGAGGTATTTTCATGAATGACCTACAGGGATAGTCATAAGAGGATATGAGTGTGGACTATGAAGACCTTGTTATTAGTTTTTCACTTTATGATGTAATGTAACATTTATGAATGTATCTAGTGTTTCCAAGGCTACTAAACTAATCGGTCTTTTGAGACTTGATCTTTTGTGATCATGCCAATGTTACGAAGAAATGCAGCGACTCTGGGTAGCTGGGGTCGGGGCGTTACAGTTGGTATCAGAGGCAGTTTAGTACTAACCTTGGAAGCTAGATTTAGATAAACTCTGATTAGAGCACATAGCCCGAAGATAGACTTTAAGGATTAGTATAGAATAATTTCCTAGAATTTTGGTATTATAGAGATTTTGTGAGTTTTCCGAGAAATACATCCCTGTCTAGATACGAGCAGGTAGAGGCAGCTCTGGCACAGATGTACCTAGGGGTAAAACCCGAAAACACCGCTTTGAGCTAGACTCGAACGGGAACTGGTGCACGACAACAGGCCTTGCTGCACTCTTGGTTACGACACTCCCGGGGGATATGCTTAGGATAATTCTCATTTTCTTTACAAACCACTATGAAGGGTTATGAGTATATACTTCCTCAAAGAAAACATTTTTTATGGATTATATCCATAAA
Organism: Viscum album; assembly: GCA_963277665.1. Taxonomy (NCBI): domain Eukaryota; kingdom Viridiplantae; phylum Streptophyta; class Magnoliopsida; order Santalales; family Viscaceae; genus Viscum; species Viscum album. Next base: position 2,049,957,039 of record OY728153.1, on the reverse strand, counting down.
TAGTTCAATTTATGTTAAGTATCTTACAAGTATGGAATTATGTATTTTGATTCATAAACTAATATAGTTTATGCCATTGTTTAGAAATGGCGCCTAGTGGAAGGAATGGAAACCGTATCAATGCACGCACTCCATGCAGGGATTGCCCTCCTGCTCAAGATAATTATTATGGAGCTGGAAATACAACTGGTGCTAATCAACTTATTACCATACTGGGACAACTCACTCAGGTTATGAATAATAACCTTACTCGTATGGAGCACCCTGATCCGCAACGTGGAGGATCAATGTTAGACCGCTTCATGAGGCAACAACCGCCAACATTTAATGGGGGTACAAATCCATTACTAGCTGAGAAATGGATAAACTCCTTAGAGAAAATATTCCATGCCTTGGGGAGTAGCGAAAGGGAGAAGGTTGTCATGGCAGTTTACCGCCTCACTGGAGATGCCGATCAGTGGTGGTCGCTGATTCAAAACACAAAGGAAGATGATGACGTATCTAATATGGAATGGAGGGAGTTCAAAGAGCTTTTCCTAGAAAAATACTATCCTCGTGACCATCGAGCAGATATGGAAATACAATTTTTGAGTCTGAGACAAAAGGAGGATGAGAATGTCGCAAAGTATGAGGCCAACTTTACAAGGTTAGCGAGGTATGTTGCATATTATATACGTAACCCAAGAGGTAAGATTGATCGTTTCTTTGATGGGTTAAAAACATTTCTCCGTCAAGCTTTAGTATCACAATCGTTCTCAACATACGAAGATATTGTCTCATGTGCTATCAAGACAGAAAAGGAATTCTCTAAGTTTTATGACAACAAAGTAAAGCAAGAGAAGAAGAGAACGGTGGAATAAGAGACAGATAAAGGGAAAAAGGGAAAGAAGGATTCTTTATTATGTGATAATTGTGGGAAGAATCACCCTAGTACTTGCCTAAAAGGAATGAGAGTTTGTTATAAATGTGGGGAAAAAGGTCACCAGGCGCGTGATTGCAAGGGAAAGAAAGAGGTTATCAATGTTGAATGCTACAATTGTAGAGAAATGGGTCATTATGCAAATGAATGTCCTAAGTTTCAGGGAAACTTACCTCAGAAAAGGCCAAGGGATCAAGGAAAATCTTATGTTGTTACTACAGTTGAAGCAGAATAACTAATGTATTGGTGCTTTTGGACTCATGGATTATATTCTGGTTATTAGAATAATATGATATATATATATATGGATTGTACTGCAGTACTTGTTGATTTAAGTAAGGTTTTAATATGATGAAGGTAATTATATTTTTAGTATGTGACAATAAGAGAAACTTTACTTTGTTTGGGGAATCTGAAAAATTGATTTTGGAATTAAGAGACCTTTTAGAGAAAGTCTGGACAGAGGTATTTTGGATAACTATAAAGGTTGGAGTGGATTAAGTTGATCTTTGGATAGTATTTTTTAAGGTTAAAAAAATTATGAAGATTATTTTTGGAATATTATGATACTATAGTTTTAGGAAAAGGACAACCTGCAGGGTGGGGCATAACCCGGCGCGTCGGACAAAGCTGTAGGAATCGAACCCACAATCATAGTGCGACAGGCCTTTATTTCCTACCACTAGCCTACAGGAAGTCCCTGGTTATTACAAAATAATTTTACTAATCTAAATGGTATGTGTTAACATTTGGAACCTTATACAATTAGGATAAATAGAATATTTTTGAGTTCCATTACCATTTGGAGTAAAATATGGGTTTGTGGTAAAAATTTATTAACGAATGAAAGTATACATAACAAGTATGTATATTCCCTTACGTTCTTAGTAAATCTCCTAAATAAATTCTCAACATTATAAAAGGTAACTTAAAACCAAAAATGTTGTCGGTTAACTTTTCCAACTGGGGATTCAATGACCGTTTAACCAATCACAAGTTTGTGATTTTCTTGTAGTTAAACTTTCTCCTAATCCTATTTTCTATAACTCTCCATCAGACCTTGATGGTTTGTTTCTCCTCCATATCCATATTTTCATAGAATCCTAGAATGGGCTATATCGGGTGACCTTTGTACTTATCTTGCTTTCTTTTAATGTTATATATTTATTAACCTTATTTCCGATGTGGGTTTTCCTCAAAGGTATTTTCTCTTTTCAACCTTTTATTTTCAAAGAAAAATTTCAAATTGCGAGGACGCAATTTATTGAAGGAGGGGAGAATGTAACACCCTGAGCTTCCACGATACTCTTCTCATTTAATAATGCAATAGCTTTCATTGTACGCAACTTCGAGTTCTAAAACACCGCGACTAATCAAAGTAGTCGTTATGAACAGTAATAACCACTTTTTAAAATTATAGAAATTTTATATTTTAAAATGGACTTCATTTTTGTATTCGTAATATCAAAATTCTCCAAAGTTGAATTTTTTGTAATTTTCTGAGAACTTTCAATTTTTTATGAATAGTGAAAATTACTTAAAAACAACTTTTTTAATCAAAATAATTTATAGTGATAAATTATACTATTTAGTTGCTTTAAAGTATAATAAGAATATATTTTTACCATTTTATCCAATGGTGGTCATTAGAATTAATTTAACATTGAAATTGGACATAAACAATTGCCAATCTTTTGATATAAATTGTTTCTTAAAAACACGCTATTTGTTGTAACAGCGGGAATTAATTATAAAATTAATTAATGCAACTTATATGTTTGGAATTTTGTAAAATATACATCATTTTTGAATTCGGAATATCAATTATAGCTTAGGGTGAAATTTTGGCCTTGTTCTGAAAAACATCAATTTTTGATGAATAGTGAAACCACTAAGTGGTAGTTAAATAACTGATTTTTTGTTTAAATGAAATATTACCACTTCTGTGATTTGATTTTCAAAAATCCGACATACATGGTTGTCATTAAGAAGTAAAATGTGGTTCAATGAGATTAAAATAAATTTTTGGTGAATAGTAACTTTTAAGTTCTTAATCGCGATTAGAGGTAATTAGTGTAGTTTAAGGTAAAAATAATATTTTAATAATATGAGATGAGCTTGGCACTTGTCCTACTCCAATTGGATGATTCATGGCCGACCAAGACAACCCATGGGTCAACTTGGGGACCCCATGGATCCACTTTAGTTGGAAAATGACATTAATATATATTTATTTAATGTTAAAATTAAATTGACACAAACATGAGTTGTTTTACTAAAACAGATTTTAAGTGGGGTTAAACAAGTCCACATTTTGACTATAAATATTCATTAGAAAGCTAAAAAGATTTCCTACATCATAGTATTTTTTTTATAATTTTTATACATTAAATAAATTAAATTATTTATGACATCATTATGATCCAGCGATGACCTCATTATTTAACGATTTAAATAAAATGGGAAGATAATGCAAAATCCAAGGCTTACACTTGTCCAAAGCCAATTGGATGAGGAGATTTCGAACCCTTATCACCTTAGCCTCGAATTATATAAGTGTGGGACCTTTAGAATCCGAAAAGCATTTTGTAATAATGTAACATTTCAATATTTCCAAAAGAGCCCCTCCTCTCCACTTATAAAAGGCCCCCACATCTCCCACCTTATTCACACCTTCAAGCCATTTGGCTCGGCCAACCTCTGCCCAAATACTCTCCCAACATCCCTCTCTTACTCCTAGAAGCCTCACTTTGGGCAGAACTCTTCCCAAGGAAGCCTTTGGCTCAAATCAAAAAGAGTTACCCGATTTTGAGGTAATGTCTTCTCTAATGTTGTTTTGTTTTATTTTTTCTTCTCCAACCCCCTAAACTCTTTTTATTCATTTCTTTTGTAACAACACCAGTATCCTAAATATACTAGGATTTTTTTATAATAAGTATTCGAGCTACACTTACACACACCTACATCTAATGGTTAAAGAACATACGGTTTCTGTGGATGGCGAATTTCTACCTCACGAAACGATGATTGTTCAACACTCATATAACACCTTCAAAGGTGGCCATTAAGATGTCACTATATTTATATATGATATATAATATTTTTATGTTTTACTTATGCTTCTGTATTTCTCATTTATGGCATACTTTATGATTTTCATTATGGGTAAAACGCGATAATTTCATTTTAGGAAGTGCGGACTACCGCCCCCTCAAAGTGATTGAATCGTTAATGCCATATGTGGGATGTATAAAGGATGGAGTAAATGGTATTATACACTATATTATACTGGAATTATATTATACATTTATATCATTATGATTTCGTTCCATTAAATATGAAATTGAAATGAAAGTAGCATTCATGCGTACGTACGGCTTACCGTCTCCGTGAATGGTGCATTTCATTTCTTACCTCTAAATGTTACGTAATATTATAAATGAATGTATATACTGGATATATATGATATATATGACATCTAAATCATGAATATAATTCGGGAGATAATGGATATTCTACCACATAAACAACTTGTAATTATAAGAAGTTTATTGTTGACTCAAGTACCAAAGATCGACAAAACGACCGTTATTAACTTAAATAATTACATAATGTTCATAACATTGTAATAAGTGATATAAAAAGGATAATGAAATTAAAAATGGTTCTTAATAAGGTATATATTAACTCTAGTTTATTATTCAGGAGGTTAAAGAACGGTTGAGTCAAGTCAGACACGAGGTAAGGGAACTTCTTAACCCAATTTCTATTCTTTGGGTTAATCTCCTACATTAAAATTATGTCATGATATTATTATGTAATATCTTGTATTTGTACATTATGTATGTGTAATTATAGTGAATACACATAATAGATTTATTTTATTTTATAAATATGATCTTTGTAAGGGAACTTCTTAACCCAACTTCCATTCTTTGGGTTAATCTCCTACTTTAAAATTATGTCATGATATTATTATGTCCTATTTTGTATTTTTACGTTCTTTATGTGTACATATAGTGAATACACATAATAGACATATTTTATTTAAAAATTATCTTTTTAAGGGACTTCGTCTCAATCTCCATTCATTTAGGCATATTTTGTTTTATACACAAATTTCTTTTATATAGTGTATAAACCCCTTTGACTTTTACGTTTATTCAAAAGGTTTTCTTTTAAAACTATGTGATTTTTAAATGATTTCAAAAAAGAGATATTTCTCTCCAATATATGAAAATCCAGTGCAAATGTATACGTACTTAACGCAAGCTTAAAAATGTTTTCAGAAAACCCGACTCTCGAGTGTGTTAGACAAGAAGGGATTGGGCGTGGACCCATCATGGCCTGTAATTAGTCGAGCAGTCTCAGAATTAGTTATTTTGTTTTCAGAAGCTTGCATAATGTTTTCAGAAAAACACTGGAGTATATTTGAGAAATTTCAAACATAATTATCTTCTAAAAAAATTGTATCGGTAGGTATCATGAGACAACTAGTCGTGGAATTGGTCGAGGCCCTTTCCCAATTTGATTTATGGTTTTGGCCGAGGCCTTAATCATTTTAGACGTCTTGGCCGAGGCCTTGACAAAATGCTTCAGAATGTCCGGCATTATACATTCCCTCATTATGAAAGTGGTTATTTATATTGCATGTGATTATTCGAGTAGTAGAATATCCATGTGAGTAAGTAAGTGGCATTATTTAATTTTATTTTTGCCGTATTATGCTGATGTTCAAGTTTAAAAAGTCTTTTGTTTTAGTTATACATTGCCTTAAATTTTAATGTTTATTTATGAAAGCTTCCGCAATATTGTTATCCTTACTGAGCATCTGATCTCACCCCTTTCAATGTTTTAATATTTTCCAGGATGTGAAGAGGTATTTTCATGAATGACCTGCAGGGATAGTCAGAAGAGGATATGAGTGTGGACTATGAAGACCTTGTTATTAGTTTTTCACTTTATGATGTAATGTAACATTTATGAATGTATCTAGTGTTTCCAAGGATACTAAACTAATCGGTCTTTCGAGACTTGATCTTTTGTGATCATGCCAATGTTACGAAGTAATGCACCGACTCTGGGTAGCTGGGGTCGGGGCGTTACAAACCACCGCTTTCAAGGAAGACAGATCTGAAGTCGATGGTCCAAAAATACCAAGGTGAGGCATGAGAGAGGGAAAATTTGTTATATTGGGAGCCATAGGAACCACTTTAAGGGGATGAAGTGATCCCGAAGAAATTAAAAAAACAAATGCTTCGAAGCACCCAACGCTGGAGGTGGCAAAGTAGGAGCTGAGCCAAATATTTTCAAATGAGTGTCACCACCAGCGTGTGAAAATTTTGAAAATTATGAAGGTGCATGAGATTAATTCTTATAAGGAAAAAATCCATAATAAAATCTTTCTTGAATTTTTTTATTGAAACTGGATAGAGTATAGACCCAATTATTAGTAAAAGAGACAACCAAAAACAAAAAAAAAAGAATAAGGGAATATAAAAAATTTTACCATCCAATTAGATTCATAATACAATTTACAATAAGATAATGAGACCAAGGATAGATGTAGGGTTATGCATCATAATTTAGCTAATTATAAGCATCATAATCCTCATATAAATTATAATAATATCTCAAAGAGTTGAACATATTCATTTGGGACATCTTCCCTTATGCTAAAGAGGTTGATTTTGTACTCAAAGCGAGTTTTAACTTGGAGTAGTCCTTATTGGGTATGGATTATTTCTTGAGAGCCATTGTGAAGATCATATTTCTTTATTCCTTTATCAAATTTATCATTTCAATATTTTTTTCCTATATCAAACTTACAATCCTCATTAAGGTTAGATATAGAATCCTAATTACCAATAACTCCAAAAGATATAATTGCATCTTGGATAGCTAGATGGAAATTTGATTTCTATTTCTAATGAACCTGTTGTAAACTTCCCATTAGTAGGGAGGAAAACTTATCCCCACTTTGAAAACCTGGCTGCTCAAAACAAGAATCTCTATCCATCAATAGAGACACCCCATATTTTTTATTGGTAAGAATAATAAGTATCAAGAGGTTGAACATCCAGTCATGCAAATCATTTCCCTTGAAACTAATTAACAACCAAGTAAAGGTGATTCTATAATTGTACAGGTTGTATATACACACTATAACTAAGGGACTATGTAACACCCCAATATTTTAAATGTAAACACTATGCTCCATACTCTACATCAATCTTAAATAAACAACTAAATACTATTATGTGATTGTTATCACCTAGAAGTTGGGATGATGGGAATGAATAATATTAAAAAATATATGAAAATATAGTTTAAATTTTTTTATAAAATTAATTCATTGGTTACTAATGAATTAGAAAATGAAAATAAAAACCAATTAAATATAAAGGATGTGTTTTAAAAAATAACTTTTTTTATGCACCAATGGTTTTTTATATTAATAGTTCAAATTAATTAAAATGAGTGAATGGTATTAATTAATTTTACATAATATATATTCTATCAAATTTTATTACATTCATCTAATATATTTCATAGTTATAGGATAAGAATGAATCAAATTATTCCTATAAAAAGATGTATTTTTTTAAAGGCAGTTTTGCATCCTTTTATTAGTGAACTTATTTTAGAACTATATTTTGACACATTAATTAAATTTATTTGAAAAAATAAACTTCTTTTTTGAAACTTTAGAGTAAAAATTATCTTAGGGTGTATTTTTTTTATTTTTCTGAGAAGTTTAATTTTTTGATGAATAATGAAAAATAATCAATTTTAATTGAAAACTGACTTTTAATCTAAATAATTTTTATAGTTAAATTATATAATAAATTATTTTTAAAGTAAAATTAGATAAATTATACATATATTTATCCAATTTAGTTCATTAGAATCATTTTAATTTGGAATTTTAATATAAAAACATTTCAAACTTTTGAACATTTTCACTTTAAAAACCCATTTTCTCATCCCATCTACAGGATTGATTTTAAATCTAATTTTTTCAGTTATGTGAATTAAATTTGGTAAAATGGACTCAATATTTTGAATACATAGATCAAAATTAGTTTTTGAGTTCATTTTCATTTTTTTTCATAAAAAATTTTACCGTGGTAAAAAAGGATTTGCTAAAGTATAGTTAAAATAATGAAAGAGGTTAAAGTTAAAAGGTAAAAAGTTAAAATACCAAAAAATAAAAATTTAAATGTGTATTTGATGTGTTTATGCCATAAAAAACCTTTAAAACATTAATTATCAATATAATTCTTTGAAATTAATGTCACCTCAATGTAGTTGGCTTTAAATATAAAATAATCATTATTTAATCACTTAAAACCACCCCTCCTCAAATATAAATACCACCCATCACCAACTCATTTTTCCTAAAAATAATAAAATATCCTCAAATATATATCAAAACATCTCTTAATAACTCTAACCACCATCCATTTTTTATGGTATCACAAAAATACCAAATCCAAGGTCCTTAAGGGGTCCTTTAAGGATATGATATTCAAGAAGTAATTTTCTCAAAGCACCTATATTATTTTCGTGTATCCTTCTACTTTCTCCTCAAATTCTTTATCCATAAAGGAATGATAACTCTATAATCATGTCTATATATTATTTATATATTTATAATGAAATATCTCATATCCATTTCATTTCTCATCACATCTTATTTAAAGGAACAAAACCATTTTCCAAATTATGCCAGCTAATCATCTCTATGAATAATGATTTTTTATTTTTAATTATTGTCTTCATAGTTATTCATAAAAGTATAATTATGGTTAAATAATATTTTAATAGGTATATTATAAACTATTTCATATTTTGGAACTATTATATACTCATAATATTAAATAAAATGAAACTAGTTTGTGGTGTTCAGAAAAACCGCCAAAATAAACTAAACATGTATTACTTATATTTTATCAAATAAACCGTCCTCATAAAAAAATAAAAATTATATATGGTACCATTAATAATTTTTTAAGTTCATTAATACTATTTCTTTCCACTTATTTAGTTTTAATATCATTTTATAAGAACATCCATAATTTTACAAAAATGAATCGATCATGAAACCGTGAAACGAACACACCTGAAACCGTGAAAATAATGAAATATTATTAATGAATGGGTCATAAGATGTTATAAAATCATAACATAAGATATTATAAATATTAATATATTTATATAATGATTTAAGTACATTATTTAAACCATTATACAAGATGCTTGAACATGTTCTTGGGAATTCAAACCTAGGGTAAGGGAATTCTAAACCCAATTTCCATTATTTGGGTTAAACTTATATTTCATGATTATGTCAGGATAATATTATGTGTAAAATAAAGTTTGAATATATATTAATTTTTATTTCCACTTATTTTGTGAGGATTTATAGAAAATACACAAAATCTATTCATTTGATTAATGTTCACATCAATGATATGATATTTTTAAGGGACTTTATTTTAAACACACTCTTCTAAAGTTAATTTTTCAAAAAAGATTATTTTATTACATGTATGTAATTAATAAAATTTCCCAATTTCATGTTTCCTTAATACTTTGAAGCTTAAATTACAATTTTACATGGTTACTTTCAAATAAAATGTTTTCCATTATATATGTGAAACTTTTAATAATGGATGATTTCAAAATGAAATGATTATTTTATTCAAAGAGTGTTTTTATAAAGCAATATTTCATGATTTAAGTTTATGTTATGGTTATTGGGACTTATTTATAATGAAGGGTGGCTAAATGATAAACCAATTCTGGTTGGTTATGTGATAAACCAATGATTAGTGGTTCTGTGATAAACTAAGGATGGGTTGATAAGTTATAACCTCCAATGCATTGGGTAATTCTGAGTTAGAGGTTGGATATATTGGTTACTACATTTATAATAGTGAGATGTAAAATTATGTCCCAAGTTACTCACTTGTATTTTATATTATTTTTAATGAGTTTTTAATAAAATATATTGATTTTAAAAAGGTAATATATTGATCTTTTTTAAAATATGATTCTTTTTTTTGGAATAAAAAGGTATGTTTTTAGAAAATTATTTTCATAGACTTTCACTAGAATAACATCTTCCTTTATTTTATGTACCTTAATAATTTTTTTTCATTATAACAAGTTTTAAAAAAAAATCATAGGATTTAAGGTAGAATAGAGAAAATGATGAGATCAAGGTAAAAATTTTGAAGATTGATCATGATAAGAATTCTTGTTTAATTTTTTAAATTTTATATTTTGTGGAAATAATAGATACTTATGTAAGGGTTTACTATGTAAGATTTTTTAATAATTATCTAAAACTATAAATTGAAAATATTATTGGGAATGTAATAAAGTTAATTCTAGTTTAAAATCACTAGAATATATAAAGTTTAGTCCGAGTTCTTACAATTGGTATTTGAGCATAGTTTAGATAATTTTAGAGGTTATGATGTTATATAAACATAAGTTTCATGTCATGTAAAACCAAATGTTTATCATGGTGGAGAGTGTCATAACTATTTTGGATAAATTTAATGAGTTTGAGATAACATGAATAAATATATATTAATGTTTATATTCCTTATAAGATGGTAGATTATGTTTTTATTGATATGCTTAAACTAACCTTTTTGGTTTTAGTAAATAGATGGATCCATCATGCACTAAAGTAATAATGGATGTGAAGGAAAACACATTGGTTGTATGAATGATCAATAAAATTAAATGATATTTGTAATAATAACTCTTTTGGTTATTTTAAACCATACATCAAGAGTAATGATTAACCACTTGAACTATAGAGAGTTTCCTAATGCATCAAATTTGAGAGAAATGAAACCATGTGGATGTTCTGGTGACAACGATCATAAAGTTAAATATATTTAATGACTTGTGCATCAATAATATAGAAATAATCACATAGGAAAATGTCTTAAAAGGTCAGTAATATGTTTTTCATGTGGTAAAGTATGTCATAAGGCAATAAACTATAAAGGAAAAAAGGAAGTGTCTAGTTACCTCCCTGGAGTTCTTCTTGAGTTACTAATTTAATTTTTTAGATGTCAGGAGTATAGTCATTATGCTCATCGATGTCCTAAGAAGAAGAATCATGAATGTTATTTACAGGACAGTAGATATAAATGTTTAGTAATTCCTAATTCCATTATAATTGAAGATGGGGAAACTACAATATGAAAGGTATGAATTATTTCTTGATTCATGCTTTGACAGTGATGAATATTAGGACCCGATTCATATTTTTTATAGGAAATAAGTATTAAAGAATAATATAGAAAGAATGGTTATGGGATTAATAATAATTATTAATAATTAATATGTCTATATATATGTGTTTTAAGAGTTATGGTGGATTTAACAATGATGAAATGGTTAAACATATTTATAGTATTTTGATTATGGGATCACTTTGGGAGAATTTTATTGAGATTGAGTTATACGTAACCCTTAAGTTTATCATGTGAAAATGTGTATTCGAGGAAGAATTCTCTTTTCATTTTTTGGACATAATTTTAAAGGTATGGATAACCTTTAGGGTTTATATTGATGAATCATTAGGATATAATTCATATATTGGATTATAGTAATAAAGTAAAAAATGCAATAAGACGACAAATCATGGATAATGGTTTAAGAAGTAAGTTGAATGAAGGATTTTTTTTATGAATTTATTTTTCAAATTTATGAGATAGGGTTATTTTAAAATTATTATGGGAATCATGGAACACATAATTATTTTTCTATAGTAGGTTTTGTTTTCATAAATTTGGAAACAAATGTTTGATGGAATCAATACCATTCAAAAGTGGTAAAAAGGTGATAATTTTTAAGGTACATGTAACACTTAATTTTATGATATGAAAAAGGTTATTTGAGGAATAATGAATTTATTTTTGTTAGACATAAATTTAATGGAATTGGATATATTTTTTGTTTATATGATCTCTGAATTTGAAGTAATTATGGTTTCTTACTTTTTGGGATGAAAAATAAAAGGTATGATATAATATTTGAGGTTAAAATATATTGAGGTTATTTTTTAGGATGTCTTTGACATCTCTATAATTTTATAAGGATAATATTAATGTATTTTTAGAAAAATTACAACCCACAGGATGAGTAACAACCTATCACATCTGGAAAGGCTGTGGGGATTGAACCTGAAATTGAAGGGTGAAAAGGGTGCATCAACTACCACTAGTCTATGTGATTTCCTAGTTAGTATTGAAAATTGTTTTTCTCTGTTTGAATTATCTAATGGATAAAGGTTGTGTTCATTTTTGGAATATATTTTTATCATATTTATAACCATGGTATTGGAATTTGAATTGGTTTTTAAGTGAACAATGTTATTTCGAAAGACATTCACTATTTTTAAAACCTTATATGATTAAGGTAAAAATAATGATATGGAATATTATTTGAGTAATAAAAATTCAATTTTATTTTAGGTAATATAAGGTTTTATTTTGGATTTATAGTGATTTAGGAATTAGTATATCCTGGTGATTATGAGATTTGGTCAATTACATTTTTGGTATGAGAATTTAAGAGAGATCAAAGATAAATATTAATTTTATCTTAATATACTGGGTGATCAAATCCTTCTGATTTTTTTAGTTTTAGATTTTATTCTAGAATATTTTGAGTAGTTTAATTATAGTTATTTATTGAATGATATATATTGAACTTTGGGTATTGTTGTTGAATTTTGGAAATTAATGAAGTTTTTCATCATATAAAGGTTTATTATTTTTGGAGAATTACATTATACTGTACTAACCATTTATGTTTTGGTTAATTCCTAAATATAAGAGGAATAGATAATTATACTTTGTATATTTTTTTTGATATATAGAAGTTTATTTTGATTCTTCTCATATGAAAAATTCATCTTGAATACTATCATTTGGAAAAAATATGAGGATGAAAGTCTATATTTTAAGTAAGTATATTTACTTATATTATTAGTATAGGTAGTAAAATAATTTCTCAATTTTAGGAATTTTTTTTTGAAATAATAAATTTATCTAATTAATTTTCATATTGAAAAATCAATGGGCTTTAAATCAATTCAGAGTTACAGTTTTGTTATGTTTAAGTTTCTCATGATCGTATTCTACATTAATATCTATCATTACATGAGGGTTATATTTTATCTTCCATGTTTATGTTTTCTTATACAGAAACCTAGTGCGTGTTATCTCATATTACCTTTATAATTTCCTTTCCCTCTTTTCAAAAATAATCTTTATTGATCCTTTTTACATTGTGAGATTTCAAAAAAGGTATTTTGAGAAATAAAACCCCTAGTTTTTTATCTTAAGTTCAAATTTTGAGGATGAAATTTATTAAAGGGAGGAGAATGTAACAACCTAATATTTTAAAAGTAAACACTATGCTCAATACAAAACATCAAGCTTAAAAAATAACTAAATATTATTATGTAACTATTGTCACCTAGTCATTAGGATGGAAATAATGAATGAGATTAAATAAATTATGAAAATATAGTTTACACATGTTTATAAAATGTATTCACTGGTCACCAATTAATTATAAAATGAAAATAAAAATGAATTGAATATAAAGGTTGTGTTTTAAAAAAACCATTTTTATGCACCAAAGGCGTTTTATCTTGGTAAATTAAATTATATAATATTAGTGAATGGTATTAATAAAATTTCATAGTATATATTAAATCAAAATTTTTTAAATTAACATAATATATTTTATAGGCATATAAGCATAAAAAATCTAATTTTACCTATAAAAAGATGTATTTTTTTAGAGGCAGTTTTGCCACGTTCTAATGGGGAACTTGTTTAAGAACTAAATTTTGACACTTTTATAAAATTTATTTGGAAAAATAAGCTTAATTTTTTAAATTATAATTTCAAAATTAACTTCGGTTGAATTTTTGTTATTTTTTGAGAAGTTTCATTTTTTGATGAATAATGAAAAATAGTTAATATTAATTGAAAACTAAATTTTCATATAAAAATTTATATAGTTAAATTATATTTTAAATTAGTTTTAAAGTATAATTAGATCAATTATACATATATTAATCCAATTTAGTCTATTTGAATCATTTTTATGTTGAATTTGGGTATAAAAACATTTCAAACTTTTGAACATTTTTACTTTAAAAACATGTTTTCTCATCCCGTATGCGGGACTAAATTTAAATATAATTTTCCAATTTTTTGAATTGAATTTGGTAAAAAGATTATATATTTTTAATATTAAGGTAAAAATTAGGTTTTAAGGTCATTTTAATTTTTATGCATAAAAAATTTTCCGTAGTAAAAAAAGATTTATTGCAATATAGGTAAAATAATGAAACGGGTTAAAATTAAAAGGTAAAAACTTAGAAAACCTAAAAATTACAAATTTAAATGGTTGGTTGATGTGTTTCTTGACCATAGAAATTCTTAAAAACATCAATTATCAATCTAATTTATTGTAATTGTTGGGAAAGTGTGGTCTCATCAATACTCTATAATTTATGATGATTTTGATGTTCACAAATACACTAGTTTGTTTTCTAATAAAGTTTTGTTGAATGAGTTATACAGGTATTTATATTATGTTTTAAGGAATTTAACATTACAAGAATGAATCTAGAAACATAGTTTAAAACCCTACGTTCGATAAATGAACTTATGGTATCAACCTTATGTTATGCTGAGAAGTGAAATGCTTGCATATGGTATCAACCCTATGCTACAATAAAATAGTTTGTATTTTGATCAACATCCTTACTTTCGAAGAATTTTCAAGCATATGAATTGGAAACCCTACATTGGATGATGCGTTTACTATTTATATCCTACGTGTAGAAAATTTGAATATATGATTAATCAGTGATACATTCAGTATTTTATACTGACAAGGATAAACATATGGATTATCATCCTTATGCTATGCAAAGGAACCCTATGCTACGCAAAGGAACCCTAAGCTACACATATCAAACCTAATTTTTTTTTTCTCAAAATCAAAGTTTTTCAAGCTGTGTTTTCAATTAAATATTGTTGTAATGGATATGTCGTAATTAAAGACCAATTTAAGGTTCATTTTGATTGTTTCAAAGAATTGTGTTCATTAGAGAAAATAAATCCTATATCTATGGGAAGTTACGACTCCCCTAGTCATTTGGAATTTGAATTTGCATGATTAATTAGGATATTCTTTTGGATATGGAATATTGAAGCAAGTTTTCTATTCTTTATATTCTTTTAGAGTATCTCTTAAAGAATATATGTGTGTGTGTGATAAGCGATTCACATATGCGACTGTATTATTGAAATTATATTTTACAGTGCTTCTATAATGAATGGTCTATTTTGAAAGAAGCTACACTTTATAGATATACATGTTCAATATTTTATTACCATAAGAATACTACTACTATTTAAGTTGATACCTTATTGAAGATATTTTTTAACAAGTATCACTTTAAAATATTTCATTTTTGAATATATTTTTTTAAGAATAAGAAGATCAATCAATTATCAATTGCTTGCTGTTGCAACTATAAATATCAACCTAAACCTTTTAAATTAAACTCTTTTGATTTATTAGAGTTTCAACTTCTTGTAATCAGTTATAGTGGAGTATCATATTATAAATCTAAGTTGTGGATAATCAGTTCTCTGTTAAAGAACTAGAAGACTTTGTTTTTAGTATTTTTGTAAAGGTGTCAACTGTCTGCACTCAGTTTTGGATTAGTGGTCTGGTGATAAGAGGACCATAATAGTGGAATGTAAAAAGATTGCAGAGAGAGTGATTAGTAGAGTGTACTAGGGGATATTTTTACCCTGAACCACTATAAAAAGTTGTGTTCTTTATTTTTGTTTATCCACTACATATTTTTATACAGAAGAAAATCATTGTATATCTGTATAAATCACAGTGGGTGACAAAATCCAAAATTGTGGAATTTTTTTGGAAAGACACAATTTACCCCCTCTTGTGTTATTTTTTATATTCCGACCTAAAAATTGGTATCAAATGAATGATTTTGGATAAAGATATAACAAGATAAAAGTATAAAGTATATACAAAGATGACAATGATTGATCCAAGAGAAGTAATTCCAATAGTAAATGCTCCATATTTTAATGGTAAAAATTATGGATTCTAGAAATCTTGAATGATTATCTATTTGAAAAATATTGAATTCAGAGTCTACTAAAACATTATTACACCTTATAAGATTCTTGAAAAACCAGAAACTTTGGTTGTAGCAAAAAAAGTTGAATATAATATGAATTCAAATGCAATTAATGCTATTATTTGTGGTCTTGAACCAGATGAATTCAATTATGTATCCCAAATTCCAACTACCTATAAAATGTAGAAAACTACTTCAGTTTCTTATGAATAAATAGATAATGTTAGACATATAAGATATGCTACATCCAAGCTAAACTTCAACACATTTAGAATGTTTTATAGTGAAAGAATCATTCATATGAATGGAAGGATTACATAAATTATCAACAATATTAAAACCATAAGAGAACCCATCATACAAGTTGATCAAGATTTGAAAGTACTCAGAGTAAAACCTTCAAAATGAAATGGAATATCTACTTTTATTCACCAATCATCACCAATCAAAGATCTGATAGTAAAATAATTAATTGGGACACTAATGATGTATGAAGCACAAATGTAGTCTAAAGTTGAATATTGTAAAATTATAGTAAATAAGGAAAATAATTCTCTGAAATTAACATTTCATAAACATGGTATAATTTTAAATAAAGAAGTCAAAATAGAGAAGAATTCAGATTCATATGATTCTTAAATGGAACTGTTTCAACTATCTATAAAGTTCATCAAGTTTTATAATAAGAAAAGAGGATACAAAAAATCCTTCAAGAAGGATGATAAATACTCAAGAGAAGTCATATTCTGTGAATTCAAGAAATTGGGGCATATTGGACCTAATTTTCCTCAACTAAAAGATGAAATAAAAAGGCTAGAAAAGATATATCAGAAAAATATTAATTATAAACATAAAAGAAAATGAGAAATGAAATATATAAGAAGTGTATTTAAAGACTCCAAAAATTATTAAATGTATGATTCAGAGAATTAGAAATCAAATATAAAGGCCAACATGTTCTTTATGGATGGATATTAAAGGATAAAACTTATTACTCTTATGATTCTGATACTAATAGTTTCTCAAATGATAAAGTGGTATCCTACCATTGTATGCTATAAGAAAAATATTATTACTTATTAAAGAAACATAAATCTTTCAAAAAAAAATTATAATTCTATTTTAGGTCAAAGAGATACTATGTTAAAAAAAACATCAAGATTTGATTTAAAATTTCTAATCATCTACTAAAAACTATATTGTTCATGAAAAAAGGATAAAAATGATAAAGGATGAAGTGGAATCATATAATAGTGGTGCTCTTGTTTTTACTAAAGAATAAAATACATTAAATGAAATTATTGGAAATAATGTCATTAAAAGGGAAATATTTTCAATAGGAAGTAAGGGTGAGAAATCAAAATTTTATAAAAACTATTTTTTCCTAATTCTAAAAATGAAACCTGTTATCATTGTGGAACAAAAAGCCATGTCACCAATAATTATTATTTGAAAAATCCTTAAATTATTAGTATTAAAAGATCCATTATTTGCAATAGTTTATCTGAAGCAAGTGATATGAATTAAGGAAAAATAAAACAGATCTGGATTCCCAGATCATTGCTTTCTAACACTACTGGACCTAAGAAAATACAGTTACCAAAACAAATATCTATTTAAATAATTTTGTAGGAAACAGGTTATAAGAAAAAAATGATATATGGTATCTGGAAAATGGAAATTCTAGTCATATGAGTGGATATCCATTAAAATTTATTAAGATAACTCAAATGGATGGAGGATTAGTCACTTTTGGTGATAATGCTAAAGGAAAAACAATTGGAGTTGGAACTGTTAGAGATCCAAAAACTATCTCAATCCATAAATTACTATATGTGAAAGGGTTAAAGAAAAATCTAATAAGTATCTCTCAACTTTGTGATGATGTTTTTTATTTTTATATTTCTAAAAATTCTTGATTTGTATTTAATGATAAGTTACTTAAAATTAGATCTCCTGGAACTAACAATGTTTATAATTTGGGTTTAAATTCCTTATGTAAATAGAAAGTGAATCATTTAACTGCTTATACAAATGAATCATAGATTTGGCATAGAATAATCAGACACTATAATAAATATTCTTTACATAAATTATCCAAGAAATAGTTAGTTTCTTATTTTCTTAGTATTAAGTTTGATAATGACAGATTCTATGATTCATGCCAAATTGGCAAGCATCACAAATCTTCTTTCAAATCTATTAACAAAATTTCTACATCGAAACCTTTAGAACTTATCCATATAGATTTTTTTGGACCATCAAGGGTAGAAAGTTTGTCTGGTAAATTATATTTTTATATTTTAGTAGATGATTATTCTAGATTTAATTGGGTTTATTTTCTAAAACTCAATAGTGAAGTTTTCACTATTTTTGAATGTTTTTTATAAAATTGTTCAAAATGAAAAAGGTTTTCAAATAATTTCATTAAGAAGTGATTATGGTGGATAATTTTAGAATCAATAATTCAATTATTTTTTCTTAAATCTAGGTATTAAACGCACCTTCTCTGTACCAAGAGCACCTCAAAAAAATGGAATTATTGAAAGGAGAAATAGAACTATTCAGAAAATGGAAAGAACTATGCTAAATGAGTATAGTATTACTACCTATCTTTGGGAAGAATCTGTAATAACAACCTATTATATCAGGAATAGAGTTTTAATACGTCCAATTTTCAAAAATACACCTAATGAACTTTAGAATAACAAAAAACCTTAAGTAAATTAGTTTACAGTTTTTGGATGCAAGGTGTATTGAATACTAAGGATAACCTTGTTAAGTTTGATCCAAAAGATGATGAAGGAATATTTTGGGATATTTTATACCTCTAAATATTATAGAGTTTTAACAAAACTTTAAGGATTGTTTGAGAATTAGTTCATGTGAAGTTTGATAAAACTGACCCTTTTATTAAAGAAAAAGATCAAACTGATGAATTTACTAACTCTTTTGATAACAAGAGACTTGAAACATTTAAAAATGATTTTGAAAATGTTATTAATAAAATTCATTCTAGTTTATAAGAACATGATACTAAAGAACCTAAAATTGTCTTTTCTAGACATTATAGAACTCTAAATAAATATTATTAAGAAAATTTTATAGGAGACCTAGAAACAGGAATTATAAGTAAAAGAAATGAGGGAAACCTAGATGAATTCTATGTCTTTATATCTTAATTAGAACCTAAGACTATTTAATAAGCCTTATAATATGAGATTTGGATATTATAAATACAATAAGAACTAAACCAATTCAAAAAATATGAAGTTTTGGAACTAGTAGAGAGACCAACCAATTATCCAATTATAGGAACCAAGTGGGTCTTTAGAAATAAAAAGGATGATAAAGGGATCTTAACTTGAAATAAATCCAGATTAGTAGATAAGGGATATAATTAGATAGAGGTTATATATTATGATGATACCTTTTCCCTATAGCTAGATTAAACTCCATTAGAATCCTTTTAGCTTATACATCTCATATGAATTTTAAATTATATTAGATAAATGTTAAGTCTACCTTTTTAAATGGTTTTTTAATGGAGGAAATTTATGTTGAACAACCCCTGGTTTTGAAAATTATCAAAGACCAGATTTTGTTTTTAAACATACTAAAGCTCTCTATGGCCTTAAACAAGCACCTAGAGCTTGGTATGAAAGATTAAGTTCTTTTATTTTGAAAAATGTATTTACTGTTTGATTGGATTATCCAACAATTTTTAATAAAACTATATGTTTTAATATTTTATTAGTTCAAATTTATATTGATGATGTTATTTTTGGTTTAACTAATAAAATTATTTGTCATAATTTTTCAAATTTAATGAAAAAACAATTTGAAATGAGTATGATGGGAGAACTAAATTTCATTTTAGTATTTTAGATTTTTTAAAAATATTTTGGAAATGTTTTAAATTAAAGCAAGTATATTATTAATTTATTTAAAAGGTTTGGACTTGAGAACAACAAGAAATATACAAATCTTATGTGTACCAATATAAAACTTTATTTAGAAAAGGCTGGAAAACTAATGACAACAAGTTATATAGAGGTGTGATTAATAGTTTGTTATATCTTATTGATAGTAGACTAGAATTTATGTTTTATGTATGACTTTGTGCTAGATTTAAATAAAATCAAAAAGAGTCTCATCTTACTACTGTTAAAATAATTTTTAGATATTTAAAAGGAACTGTTTTTCAATCTCTTCTTTACCCCAAAACTTCTGATTTTAATTTAATTTCATATTTATATGATAACTTTGGAGGTTGTGTATTAGATAGAAAAATTACCCCAGGAACCTATCAATTTGTAGGAAAATATTTAGTTTCATGATCTAGTAAGAAACAACACTCATTTTCCCTTTCAATCACTAAGGTGGAATATGTGTCTAGTGGAAGTTTTTGTGAACAAGTATTGTGGATGAAAAACACTCTACTAGACTTTGGACTAAACTTTAATAGTATACCTATTTTATGTGATAATACTAGTGCTATAAATATTTCAAAAAATACTATAATTCATTCTTAGGACTGAGCACATTGATATATGACATCATTTTCTAAGAGACCATGTCCTTAAAAAAGATATATCTTTAGAATTTGTTAATATTGAACATCAATTAGCTGATATTTTTACTAAACCACTTCTTAGGGCTAGTTTTTATTTCATTAAGGGGGAGTGATTAATATTTGAGTTTAAGTGATTGTTTATTAATTTATTTATAGTATCTCTATTTTTATTTTTGTAAGCTTTATTTGATATGTTTTATTCAATTACGTTTTAATTTATAATTTTATTTTCATTTTTTTTTTGTCTTTTTAAAATTAAAAACCTAATAAGCACATCCTAAATCAGCATGAGAAAACTTTTTTCCTTCTATCTCTCTCTTTGTACTCTCCTACATGTCCTCCCAACTTATAGAGTATCTCTCTCTCTTTCAATTCCCATGTGCTGAGACCCTAAACCTTCAATACCTTCAGTCTTAGAATCTTCAAATATGGCAAGCTCGTGATGATCTGTAGATGTTGAGTTGGACAACAATGACTATTCTTTGGGGAAATCTCGCAAGGTGTTTCATGGAAAAGTAATTGATTTTAACTATTTATATTATAAAAATATTTATCTTATGTAATAAATGCGATTTCAAGGTTTGGTTTACACTTTTATACAAGATAACATGCCGATGGTATATGAAATTGAATTAAAGGAATTTTTTATAAATGTTTCATTAAGTCTTGGATTCTAAGAAGACACCATTATCTCTAAGATTAATGATTCTGGGTTTTATTTATCATATTTGGAAATGGATGAGATGTTACATTGTTCCCATGAGGGGTAGTTTCAGTTTTATTTAAGGAATATCGATAATAGAAGACATTCGTCTGAGGATATTATGTTTTCTTTATTTGGAACAAGAACTGTCAAGAAGGTATTAACAAAAGAAATTTCTTCTGACCACCTAGTGTTGTTGAACTTTATTCAATTTGGGATTTTTCATAGGATTTATAAGCTTGAGAGATTCCTTTACCTAGACATGTATATCATTTTTTTGTTTCTGAACAATGTTATGTTTAATTTTTGTTGGTTTATGATAAAATATCTAAACCACTACTACCTTGCGGATGCAAAGATGGGATATTATTCCTATGGAAGAATTATGCCTTTTTTTATGAAGGAAAGGAAAGATTTTCAACAAGTTTTTTGGTAGATCTTGTCACCACAGAAATGATTTGAATTCTAGGAATGTGAAGAATATTGGTTTTATTTGGAGCAATTCATGAAACAGTTTTCTACCAGTTGGTGCAGAACAACAAAAGAAGTTGTTAACATATTCTCAGGGGAAGAAAATGATTATTCCTTTAGTTGGATCTATTCTAAATAGTCTTGAAGAATAAGTAACTTTAAGGCTAGAAGATCTTGTTTAGAATATAAGAAGTATTTAAATCAATATTCTAGAGACTATAGTTGAAGAAACTGTTGGAGGTGAGCATAACAGTCCAATGGATGGTCAAGTTAAGAAAGAGCCTAAAAGTAACAAACTTATCAAGGAATATGTCCCTAATCCTAGAACTATTATTGTTCCTAATTCTAAAGTTTCTATAAGTTCTACCTTAATATAAATACTATATAATAACGAAGAGCCAAGTTTGTCCTTGATATAAGTTCATCATAGGGAATTCCTAACCCTAGAACTCTATCTTCTGAATCTTATGATTCCCTTGCTGAAGCCTTAATTTAAAAAGTAAATCTGTTGGAGGCTCAGAACTCATTTCTTAGATAATAGTTGGAGTATGAGAAAAATAAATTTGAATAATACAAGGTTTCTTCATTGCCAAGATTAAAGTTTAAAGCTCAGAAGCTTCATTTAATAGAATTAAAAGAAAATATCATATCTGTTGGATATCTTAAAGATCTTATACCCAAAATTTCAAGAGAATTATATTATTTAAAGGATGAGTTTGTCAAGAATACAGTGTTTGATGAGTTTAAGAAAATGATTGGGAGAAAATTTCAGTATCTAAAGGAAATCAATATAGCATCCACCTCTTCTCAACAGACACCACTGAAACTGCTTAATAAGTTTGAATTTATTACCTCTATACTAGTTGAGTTCAATGATGGACTACACACTCTTCAGTTTGATAATACTCCTTTAAGTGTTCAATTGAAAAATCAAATACATATGATAATTCAACTAACTTCAAGTGCATCCTGATTGGTATTGGTGATTATCCATGTTAAAGACAAATTGAATTCATTAATCCAATCAGAAGAAGTTGTGAATGAGTTTGTAAAGGTCAATATGGTTGATAATTTGAAGGTTGGAAACAATTCAAGGGAGCTACTTCAGAAATGGCCAAAAGTATTCAAAAACCATTTTCAGAGCCTACTTTTGAAGCTTCTTGATATTATCAGTGCAATTCAAGCCCTTACTCATACAAATGATCCCTCTATTCCTACCATTTCAAACCAATTCCCTTCATTTTGAAAACCCTTTCATTAATGGAGGATTATACTTTAGTTTTAAAAACATTTCAAATCATTTTAATTTCAATTTACTTTCTTATAATTTTTTTATCTGTTATTTTAGTTCAATGTTTAAATTTCCAATCCTATATTTATTTTTTCATATTCCAGTATTTATAACTATTCATAATAGTTCAGTGCTATATTAAATGTGGTTTATATTGCTTATTATTTAAAATTGTCTTTTTTTATGTCACAAAAGTGAGAGAAAATTAATAAGGGGGATAATGGGAGAAGAGAGAATATCTATGAATACCCTTTGGGAGAATATTTGTAAACCACAACATTTCATTAGAGAAAATATTTAATTTAAAAGTATCTATTTTTCTTTATCAAAATAATACTATGAAATTCAAATATCAAAATATTTTATATATCTATTATTGTATTCTTACAAATCCTACATTATCTTTATATTTTTTATGGATTATGTTTTGGGTTTTGTGATCATCAAAAAGGTGGATATTTTTGGGCATATATTGTTTACACAATACTCTATAATTTATGACTATTTTTATGTTCACAAATAACCTTGTCTATTTTCTAATAAATTTTTTACAAGTGAGTTATACAGGAATTTATATTATATTTTAAGGAATTTAGCATTAAAGTAATGAATATAGAAACACTATTTCAAACCCTACATTGAGTAAATGAATTTATGGTATCAACCCTACATTACATTGAGAAGTGAAACACTTATATATGGTATCAAACCTATGTTATGATAAAATAGTTTTCATTTGGATCAATATCCTTACGTTTGTAGAATCCTTAAATGTATGGATCAATAACCCTACATTGGAGTCTGGATTTATTGTTCATACCCTACATGCAGAAAAGTTGAACATATGATTAATCAATGCTATGTTCCAGATTTTATATTGATAAGGATAAATGTATGGATTTTCATCCCTATGATATATAAAGGAACCCTAAGCTACACAAAGGAACCCTACGCTACACAAAGGAACCCTAAGTTATGTAAAGGAACCCTACACTATGCAAAGGAACCATATGCTATGCATATCAACCCTACGTTGTTTTCTCAATAGTGAAGTTTATCAAGCCACATTTTCAATCTGATATTTCTACAATGGCCATGTCAGAATTAAATACAGATTCAAGGATCATTTTTATTATTTCAAATAATTGTTTTCATCATAGAAAACCACTCTTATCTCTATGGGAAGTTATGAATCCTTTGGTCATTTGGAATTTAAATTTACACGATCAATCGGGTTATTGTTTTGGATCTGGAATACCAAAACATTTTTTATATTTTATATATTCTTTTAGAGTTTCTATTTAAAAATATATATGTTTGTGTGATAAGTGATTCACATATGCGACTGCATTATTGAAATTATCTTTTATAGTGCTGGTACAATGAATTATCGATTCTAAAAGAAGCTACACTTTACAGATATACATGCTCAATATTTTACTATTGTAAGATTACTACTACTATTTAATATTCTACATTATTGGAGAAATTTTTGTAACAACGATGGATTTAGATGATTTCATTCTTGAAGATATTTTTTTCGGAAGAATAAGATCTATCAATTGTCAGATTCTTAATGCTACAACTATGAAGATCAACCCGAACTTTTCAAATCAAACTCTTTTGATCTATTGGAGTTTCAAATACTCGTAATCAGTTGTGGTGGAGTATCAAATTCTCTATCTAAGCTGTCTATAATCGGTTCTATATTAAATAAGTATAAGAATTTTTTTTAGTCTTTTTGTAAAGGTGTCAACTTTTTACACTCCGTTGTGGATTATTGGTCTTGTGATAAGAGGACCATACTAGTATGGTTTACCAAAATCATATAGAGAGTAATTGGTAAAGTGGAATAGGGGATATTTGTGACCCATTTCACTATAAAAAGTTGTGTTCTTTTTTTATGTTTATCCACTACATATTTTCATATAGAATAAAAATATTTCACATCCACATAAATCACAGTGGGTGAAAAAATCTATAATTGTGGAAGATTTTTGAAAAGACAAAATCCAACCCCTCTTATGTCACTTTGTATATTATGAACTAATAGTAATTAATTCCACATAAATATTTTGGCTTTAAATATAAAATAATCCTTATTTAATCACTTAAAACCACCCCTCATCAGGTATAAATACCACCTTCACCACCACATTTATCCTAAAAATATTTGAATCTTATAAAATATCTTACAAAACCTATCATAATCACTCTCCCCACATACATACTCTTATTTTATCACCAAATGAACAAATCCAAGGTCTTAAAGGGGTCCTTCATGGAGGTGATATACAAGAGTTAATTTTCTCAGATCACCTCTCTTATTTTATTTTATTTTTCTACTTTATCATCACATATTTCATACATCAAGGAATGATAACTCTAGAATCATGTATATACTTTATTTTTATGTTTCTAATTTAATATTTCATATCCATTTCATTTTTCATCTCCTCTTATTCATATAAAAAACCATTTTCTAAATTATGTCGGTTAATCATCTCTGTGAATAATAATTTTTTTATTTTCCATTACCGCCTTCATGGATATTAATAAAAGTATAATTATGGTTCAAAAGGATTTCAATAGTTATATTATAACCTATTTCATTTTATAGAACTAATATATACTCATAATATTAAAAAAAGGAAACTAGTTCTTAGTTTTTAGAAAAACCACCAAAATAAACTAAACATTTATCATTAACATTTTATCAAATGAACCATCCTCATACAAGAAAGAAAAATGATATATAGGACCATTAATAAATATGTAAGTTCATTAATACTATTTATTTCTACTTATTGAGTTTTAATCCCATTTTAAAATAACATCCATAATTTTACACAAATAAACTGATCATGAAACTATGAAACGAACACACATAAAACCATGAAAATAATGAAATATTATTAATGAATGGGTCATAAGATGTTAAAAAACATTACATACGGTATTATAAATATGAATATAGTTATTTAATTATTTAATATTATTTGAACCATTATATAGGATATTTTAACACTTCCTTAGGAAGTCAAACCTGAGGTAAGGGAATTATTAACCCAATTTCCATTCTTTGGGTTAAACTTCTACTTCTTGATTATGTCGTGATAATATTTTTTGTGAAATTAATTTTGAATATATTAAGTTTTATTTAATATTTTTTTAATTGTATTTACAATTTATACACATAATTGATTCATTTTATTAATGTTCACTTCAATTATATGATATTTTTATGGGACTTTCTTTTTAAAATCCTCTTCTAAAGTTCATTTTTCAAAAAGAATGTTTTTATTACATATATGGAATGAATGGAATTTATTGATTTCATATCAATTTAATATTTTTAATCTTAACTCAAAAGTTTACATGGTTACTTTTATGAAATTGTTTTCCATTGTACGTGCGTAAGTTTTCAAAATGAGTGATTTCATAATGAAAAGCTTTTTTCTTCAAAGTGTGTTTTATAATGAAATCATTCATGATTTATGTTTATGTTATAGTTATTAAGATTTTTTTTAATGATGGTTGTTTAAGATACAAACAAATAATGGGTGGTTATGTTATAAAATAATTCTTGTCAGTTATATGATAAACCAATGAGGGGTGGTTCCGTGATAAACCAAGTATGGGTGGTTATGTTATAACCGCTAATTCATTGGGTACTCTAGAGTTATAGGTTTTACATATTGATCACTCCATTTGTAAGAGTGATATGTAAAATGATTTACCAAGTTACCTAATTATATTTTATATTCTTTATAATGTGCTTTCATGAAAATGGATTGATTTTGAAACAGTGAGATATAGATCTTTTTTAATAGATGATTCCTTTTTCTGAATAAAAATGTATGTTATTATGAAAATGTTTTTGTGGAATTTCACTTGAATAACGTATTTCTTTATTTAATTTCCCTTATTTGGTGCTCATCCTAAGTTTTAAAAGTGTTTTTCATAGGATTTAAGTGAGAATATATACAATGATGAGATCAAGGGGAAAATTTTAAAGATTAATAATTAAAATAATTATTATTTTATAGAAGAAATGGATATTAGGAATAAGTTCCCACCTATTGTGTAAGGATTTACTATATAAGAGTTTTTAATAATTATCTAAAACTCTAAACCTAAAATATTCTTTAGAATTTAATAATGTGAATTGCATTTTAAAATCACTAGAATATGTAACATTGAGTCAGGGTCCTTATATATGATAAAAGAGCACAATTTAGATAAATTTAGAGGTTAGGATGTAATTTAAGAATAATATACAAGTAATATATAACAACAATGTATAGCATGGTAAGGAGAGTCGTAGTTATTTTGTATAAATTGATTGAGTTTTGGATAACATGAATAAGGATATCTTAGTATTTATATTCCTTATAAGATGGTATATTATGATTTTATTGATATGTTTACACTAACCTTTTTGGTTTTAGTAAATGACTGGATCTATGAATAACCTAATTAATAATGGATGTAAATGGAAATGTAGTGGTTGTATGAATGAGAAATAAAATTAAATGTGATCTATAATAAAAACTCTTTTAGTTATTATAAACTATCTATCAGGTGTAATTATTAACCACTAAAACCATAGAGAGTATCTTAATGCATCAAATATGGGATAAATGAATCCATATTGATGTTATAGTGATAATGATCATAAAGGTAAATATATTAAATGACCAAAATTTCAATAATGTGGAAATAATCACATAGGAAAATTTCTTAAAACGAAAGAAATATGTTTTATATGTGTTAAAGGAGGTTATAAAGGAATACACTATGAAGGAAAAAGGAAGAATTCAATTAACTATATGAAAGGGAAATAATTCATTCCCAAGTTACCAATTGAATGTTTTAAATGTGGTGAGTATGGTCATTATACTCATCAATGTACTAGAAATAATGCTCATGAAGTGGATCATAGAGATGGTATAAATAACTATTTTGTAATACTTAATTTCATTACAATTGAATAGGATTAAACTATAATATAAAAGGTATGAATTATTTCTTGGATCATGCTTTGATATTGTTGAATCTTAGGACATGACTCATTTTTTTGTTTACAAGAAATAAGTATTGAGGAATGAGATGGAAAGGCATGGTTATGGGATTAAAAATAATGCCAAATAATTAAGATGTCTATATATAATGGATTTAAGAGTTATGGTAGGTTTAAGTATGATAAAATTCTTAAATTTATTCATACTTTCTTGATGATGGGAGTAATTTGGGAGACTTTTATTAAAATTGAGTTATATGTAACCCTTAAGTTTATCATATGAAAATGTTATTTGAAGAAGGATTTTATTTTCATTTTTTGGGCATAATTTTAAAGGTATGGATAACCTTTAGATTTTATATTGATGAATCGAAAGGATATAATTCATATATTTAATTTTAGGAATGAAGTATAAAGGAATAAGATGATAAATCATGGTTAATGGTTTAATAAGAAAGTTGAATGAAGGATATGTTTATGTATTGAGTTTTCAAATTTATGGTATAATGGTATTTTTAAAATATTATGGGAATCATGGAATGCCTATGTATTTTTATATAGTAGTTTTTGTTTTTCATAAATTTGAAAACAAATATTTTATGGAATCGATACCTTTTAAAAGTGGTAAAAAGGTTATATTTTTTAAGATACATGTAACCCTTGATTTTATGATATGAAAAAGGTTATTTGAGGAACAACAAAATTACTTTTTTCAGACATAATTTAAAAGGCATTGGTAGTATTTTTTGTTTATGTGTTCTATGAATTCAAGGTAATTATGGGTTCCTACTTTTTTTGATGAAAAATTAAAGGTATGAGATAACCTTTGAGTTTAAATATTTTAAGGTTATTTTAGGTACATTTCTAACATTTTTAGAATTATATAAGGATTATATAAATATAGTTTTAGAAAAAGAAAAACCCACAGGATGGGTGATATCCCATCATGTCTGGAAAGTTCATGGGGATTGAACCCACAACTGAAGGGAAAAAAGGGTGCATCATCTACCATTTTCCAATGTGATGTCCTAGTTAGTATGAATTATTTATTTATTTATTTGAAATATCTGATGGATAAATGTTATGTTAATTTTGGGAACATAAGTTTTATCATATTTATAATAATGGGATTGGAATTTGAATTTGTGATTAAGTGAACAATGTTATTTTAGATTAAGTTCACTATCTGAAAAAACCTATACGATTAAGGTAAAAAGAATGTTATAGAATCTTATTTGAGTAAAAAGGTTGAATTTTATTTTATAGAATATAATATTTTTTTGTTGATTTATGGTGATTCAATAATTATCATATCATGGAGATTATTAGATTTAGGAGATTGCATTTTTTGTATAATACTTTAAGAGTGATAGAATATAATTATTAAATTTATCTTGAAATACTTGGTGATAAAATCCTTTTGATTTTTGTGTTTCAGATTTCAGTCTAGAATATTTTGAGGAATTTTAAGGATAGTTATTTATTGAATGATCAATTTGAACTTTGGGTATTTTCATTTAATTTTAGAGGATAAATTAGTTTTTCATAATATAAATGTTTATTCTTTTTATATAATTACATTATTTTTCACTAAACATTTATTTTTTTGGTTAATTCATAAAGATAGGATGAATATATATTTATACTTTTGAGGATTTTGTGATCCATATAAGTTGATTTTGATTCTTTGGGTATAATAAATTCATCTTGAATACTCATCATTTGGATAAAATACAAGGATGAAATTATAATTTTCAAGTAAGTGTATTTCCTTATGTTAATATTCTTAGGAGTAAAATAATTCCTCAATTTTAGGAAAATTATTTCGAAACAAAAATGTTATCCAAATAATTGTCATATCGATAAATCAATGTCCTTTCAATCCATTATAGATTTATGGTTTTGTGATGGTTAGATTTCTCATGACCATATTCTCTATAACTCTATATCATTACTTTATGGATAGATTTTCTTTTATATGTCCATATTTTCCTACATGGAAACCTAGTATGTGTTATCTTAGGTGACCTTTATGATTTTATTTCTCTCATTTCAAAAAGAAGCTTTATTGATCCTTTTTACGAAGTAGTATTTCAAAAAGGGTAATTTTAAAATTCAAGCCCCTAGATTTTCAACATCGAGTTCAAATTGTAATGATAAAATTTATTAAATGGGGTGGAGAAGGTAACACCTTGATATTTTAAAAGGAAACACTATGCTCAATACGCCACATCAAGCTTAAACAAATGACTAAATATTATTATGTGAGTGTTATCACCTAGAGATTAGGATGGTAGGAATGAATGGAATTATATAAATTATGAAAATAAATTTTACACATTTTTATAAAATTAATTCATTAGTTACTAATTAAATTAGAAAATTAAAATCAAAAACAATTTAATATAAAGCGTGTGTTAAAAAAACTATTTTTATGTGCCAAAAACATTTTATCTTAATAAATTAAATTAATTACTATTAGTGAATGATATTAATGAAATTTATATATTATATATTAAATCAACATTTTTTACATTCATATAATATATTCGATACACATAATATAAGAATGAATCCAATTTTACCAATAAAAGCTATATTTTTTTAAAAGTAGTTTTTCCGCCTTTTAATGGCATGATTATTTTAAAACTAAATTCTTTTAGTTTTATAAAATTTATTTGAAAAAATAAAAATTATTTTTGAAATAATATTTTCAAAATTATCTTAGTTTTTTTAGATTTTTCTAAGAACTTTCATTTTTTGATGAATAGTGAAAAATACTGAATTTTAATTGAAAACTGACTTTTCATCTAAATAATTTATATAGTTAAATTATATTTTAAATTGATTTTAAATTATAATTAGATCAATTATACATATATTAATCCAATTTGGGTCATTTTATTCATTTTCATATTAAATTTTCATATAAAAACATTTCAATCTTTTGATCATTGTCACTTAAAAAACTTGCTTTCTCATCCCGTCTACGAGATTAATTTTAAATCTAAATTTTTCAATTATGTGAATTTAATTTGGTAGAATAGATTCCATATTTGGAATTTTAAGGTTAAAATTATATTGTAATTTCATTTTTATTTTTGGGCATAAAAAAATTATTGTGGTAAAAAATATTTACCGTAGTATATGTAAAATAATTAAAGAGGTTAAAGTTAAAAGGTAAAAGATTAAAGTACATAAAAACTAAAAAATTAAATGGGTGTTTGATTTATTTATATAACACAACCATAATTTAAAACATTAATTATCAATCTAGTTCATTTTAATTAATTCCACTTCAATGTGGCTGGCTTTTAATAGATAATAATCATTATTTAATCATTTAAAACCACCCCTCCTCAAATTAAATACCACCCCTCACCACTTAATTAATCCTAAAAAACCTTTAAGATCCTAAAATATCTAAAAAATAATCCCCTAATCATTTTACACATGTCCATGTGCTACTGGTATCACCAAAAGACCAAATCCAAGGTCCTCAAGGGGTCCTTTAAGGGGGTGATATTCAAGAGGTAATTTTGTCAAAGCACCACTCTTATTTTCATTTCTTCTTCTACTTTATCTTAAAATCCTTCATAAATAAAGGAATTATAACTAAATAATAATTTATATAAATTATTTTTATATTTATAATGAAATATATCATATCGATTTCATTTCTTATCTCCTATTATTCAAAGAAACGAAACTATTTCCCTAATTATGTCGTTTAATAGTCTCTATGAAAAATGATTTTTTTGTTTTCTATTACTACCTTCATAGATAGTCATAAAAGTATCATTATGTTTGAACCAAATGGTAATTGGTATATTATAACCTATTTCATGTTCTGTAACTAATATATACCCTTAATATTAAATAAAATGAAACTGGTTTACGGTGTTTGGGAAAGCCACCAAAATAAACTAATCATTTATCATTAATATTTTATTAAATGAACCGTCTTAATACAAGAAATAAAAATGATATATGGGACAATTAATACTTATATAAGTTAATTAATACTATTTCTTTCCACTTTTATAGTTTTAATCACATTTTAAAAGAACATCCATAATTTTACACAAATGAATAGATCGTGAAACCATAAAATGAAAATACCTGAAACCATGAAAATAATGAAATATTATTAATTAATGGGTCATAATATGTTATAAAATAATCACATAAGGTATTTTAAATTTAATTTTATTTCTATAATAATTTAATTAAATTATTTAAACCATTATACAGGATTTTTGAACACATTATTAGGAATTCAAACCTGAGGTAATGGAATTATTAACACAGTTTCCATTCTTTAGGTTAAACTTATACTTATTGATTATGTCATGATAATATTACGCGTGAAATGAATTTTAAACATATTAAGTTGTATTTACACTTATTTTATGTGTATTTACATCATATACACA
The DNA here is from genome assembly GCA_963277665.1 of Viscum album. Classification (NCBI taxonomy): domain Eukaryota; kingdom Viridiplantae; phylum Streptophyta; class Magnoliopsida; order Santalales; family Viscaceae; genus Viscum; species Viscum album. Next base: position 2,049,924,382 of record OY728153.1, on the reverse strand, counting down.
TAATTTATTCATTTGATTAAAGCTCACTTTAATGATATGATATTTGGAATGGACTGTCTTTTAAAAATCCTCTTTAAAAGTTCATTTTTCAACAAGAATGTTTTTTTACATATTTGGACTGAATGAAGTTTACCGATTTAATTTCAATTTAATATTTTTAAGATTACCTTATAATTTTATATATTTACTTTAGAAGAAATTTTTTTCTATTGTATAAGTACATCTTTTTAAAATGGGCGATTTCAAAATGAAAAGTTTATTTTATTAAAAGAGTGTTTTTATAATGAAATATTCCATGATTTATGTTTATGTTATGGTTTTGGGAGTACTGTTTATAATTATGGTTGGTTAAGTGATAAACCAATTACTGGTGGTTACGTGTTAAGAAAATGATGGTTGTTTGCATGATAAACCAATGACAGGTGGTTCCGTGATAAACCAAGGACAAGTGGTTGCGTTATAACTTCCAATGCATTAGGCACTCCAAAATTAGAGGTTGGACATATTGGTTAATCCATTTGAAAGAGTGATATATAAAATGATGTCCCAAATTATGTAATTATATTTTATAATCTTCCTAATGATTTTTAATGAAAATCAATGGATTTAAAAAAGGTAAGATATTGATATTTTTGAAAATATGATTCCTTTTTCTGAATAAAAAGGTATGTTTTTTGGAAAATGTTTTCACAGACTTTCATTGGCCTGATATTTTTCTTTATTCTATTTTCATTACTGGTCTTTTTTTCTCATACCATGTTTTAAAAAAATATTATTTAAAGGATAATAGAGACAAGTATGAGATCAAGGGGAAAATTTTAAAGATTGATCATGAAAATAATTATTGTTTTATTTTTAAGATTTTTTGTTTTACAGAAAAAATAGAAACTAGTAATAAGTGTTCACTTGTTATGTCAGGGTTTACTATGTAATATTTAGTCATAATTCTTTAAAACTCTAAACCAAAAATATTATTGGTAACATAATAATGTGAATTCTAGTTTAAAATCACTAGAATATGTAATGTTAAGTCTGGGTTCTTATAGTTGGTGTCATATCACAATTTAGATAAATTTAGAGGTTAGTATCTTATTTAAGCATAAGTTACAAGTCATATATTAATACAATGGTTATCATGGTAGGGATAGTTGTGTTTATTTTTGATAAATTGAATGACTTTGAGATAACATGAATAAGGATATATTATTATTTATCATCCTCATAAGATGGTATATTGTGATCTTATTAATACGTTTACACTAATATTTTTGGTTTTAGTAAATGGTTTTATCCATAAAGCACCAAAGTAACAATAGATGTGAAGGAAAATGTTATGGTTGTCTGAATGAGAAACCGAATTAAATGGGATATATAATAAGAACTCTTATGGTTATTCTAACCTAGCTATTATGAGTAATGATTTACCACCTAAACTATAGAGAGTTTCCTAATGCATCAAATACGAGAGAACTGAATCCATGTGGATGTTCTAGTGACAACAATCATAAAATTAAATATATTAAATGACCTATATTTCAATAATGTGGAAATAATCAAGTATTAAAATCTCTTAATATGATGGGAAGATGTTTTATATGTGGTAACGGAGGTCATAAAGTAACAAATTGTGAAGGAAAAAATGATTCATTAAGTTAACTCCATTAAGGGTAAATAATTTCTTCTCAAGTTACCAATTGAATGTTTTAAATATGCAGAGTATGGTCATTATTATCATTGATGTCCTAGGAAGAAGGCTCATGAATGGGATCAACAGGATGATACAAATAATAGTTTAGGAATACCTAATTCCATTATAATTGATGATGGGGAAACTACAATACAAAAGGTATGAATTATTTCTTGTCTCATGCCTTGAAATTATTGAATCATAGGAAATGATTCATATTTTTTTATAAAAAATAATTATTGAGGAATAAAATGGAAAGGCATGGTTATGGGATTAAAAAGAACTCTAAATAATTAAGAAGTCTATATATAAGGGATTCAAGAGTTATGGTTGATTTAAGGATGATTAAATGCTTAAATTTATTAATACTTTTTTGATAATAGGAGTAATTTGGGATACTTTTATTGAGATTTAATTATATATAACCCTTAATTTTATCATGTAAAAATATTATTTGATGAAAAAAATTCTATTTTCATTTTATGGACATAATTTTAAAGGTATGGATAACCTTTAGAGTTTATATTAATGAATCATACGTATATAATTCATATCTTTGATTATAAGAATAAGGTATAAAAGATTAAGAAGACAAATCATGGTTAATGGTTTAAGAAGAAATTTTAATTAAGGATGTGTTTATGTATTGAGTTTAAAAATTTATGATATAGTGGTATTTTACAAATATTATTGGAATCATGGAATGCCTAAGTATTTTTCTATATTAGTTTTTATTCTCATAAATTTGGAAACAAATATTTTATGGAATCAATGCCTTTCAAAAATGGTATAAAAGTGATAATTTTTAAGGAGCATGTAACCCTTAATTTTAGGATATGAAAAATGTCATTTGAGGAGAAATTCATTTACTTCTGGTGGACTTAATTTTAAATTCATTGAATGTATTTTTGGTTTATATGATCTCTGAATTTGAGGTAATTATGGTTTCTTACTTTTTGGGATGAAAAATTAAAGGTACGAGATAACCTTTGAGGTTAAAATATATTAAGGTTATTTTTTAGAATGTTTTTGACATTTATAGAATTTTATATGTATTATATTTATATAGTTTTAGAAAAAGGAAAACCCATGGGATGAGAGACAGCCCATCACATTTGGAAAGGCTGTAGGGATCAAACCCATAACCGAAGGGCGAAAAGGGTGTATCATCTAACACTGGTCTATGTGATGTTCTAGTTAGTATAAAAAAAATTTTCTCTATTTGAGTTATCCCATAGATAAAGGTTATGTTCTTTTTGGGAATAGATGATTTATCATATTTATAACTATGGGATTGGGATTTGAATTGGTGATTAAATTAATAGTGTTATTTTGGAATATGTTCACTATTTTGGAAACCCTATATGATTAAGGTAAAAATAATTTTATGAAATTTTATTTGAGTTATAAAGGTTGAATTGGATTTTAAAGAATATATGATTTTATTGTGCATTTATAGTGATTTATTAATAATTATAAAATCCTATAGATTATGAGATTTGGGAAATTATATTTTTGGTATGAGACATAAATATAAATGAAAGATAAATATTAATTTTATCTTTAAATACTAGGTGATCAAATCCTTATGATTTTTTATTTTAAAATTTTAGTCTATAATATATTGAGGATTTTTAAGGATGGTTATTTTTCAAATGATCTACATTGAACATTGTGTATTACTATTAAATTGTTTATATTAGAGTAGTTTTTCATTATATAAGGTTTTATTATTTTTGGAGAATTACATTATCTTTTTCTAACAATTTATTCTTTGGTTAATTCCTAAATATAGGACAAATATATAGTTATAGTTTTTTGGATTTTGTGATCCATAGAAGTTGATTATGATGCTTCAGGTATGAAACATTCATCTTGAATACTACTCATTTGGGGAAAATATGAGGATGAAATTATACTTTTCAAGTAAGTATATTTCTTTATGTTCTTAGTCTAAGTCATAAAATAATTTCTCAATTTTAGGAAACTTATTTTGAAACAAAAATGTTATTCGATTACTTTTCATACTGAGAAATCAATTTCCTTTTAATCTATTACAAATTTACAATTTCTTTATGGTTAAATTTATCAAGACCATGATCTATAACACTATATATCCTTCCTTGAGCATTATCTTTCCTCTTACATATCCATGTTTTCCTATATGGAAACCTAGTATGTGTTATCTCAGGTGACCTTCATAATTTCCATTCTCTCATTTAAAAAGGAAGCTTTATTAATCCTTTTTATGATGTGGGATTTCAAAAAAGGTATTTTGAACATTAAAACCCTAGATTTTTTATATCGATTTCAAATATGAGGTTGAAATTTAATAGGGGGATAATGTAACACCCTGGGATTTTAAAAGTAATCACTATGCTCAATACCCCACATTAAGCTTAAACAAATGATTAAATATTATTATGTGACTGTTATCACCTAACATTTGGGATGGAATTAATGGAGGAGAATAACTAAATTATGAAAATATAGTTTAAAAATTCTTAAAAAATTAATTAATTGGTTACCAATTAGTTAGAAAATGAAAATAAAAACCAATTGAATATAAAGGATGTGTTTTAAAAAAATTATTTTTATGCGTCAAAGGTGTTTTATATTAATAAATTAAATCAATTACTATTTGTGAATTATATTAATTAAATTTATATATTATATATTCAATCATCTATTTTAAAATTCATTTGATAAATTTTATATGTATAAGATAATAATGAATCCAATTTTACCTATAAAAGCAATATTTTTCTAAAGGTAATTTTACCGCCTTTTAATGATGCACTTATTTTAAAACTAAATTTTGAAACGTTTATAAAATTTATTTGAAAAAATAAACTTCTTTTTTTAAATTTTAATGTCAAAAATATCTTAGGTTTAATTTATTGTATTTTTCTGAGAAGTTTCATTTTTTATGAATAGTGAAAAATACTAAATTCTAATTGAAAACTAAATTTTCATACAAATAATTTATATAGTTAAATTAGTTTTTAAATTAGTTTTAAAGTATAATTAGATAATTTATAAATATATTAATTCAATTTAGGTCATTTTAATCATTTTCATATTTAATTTGTATATAAAAACATTTCAAACTTTTGAACATTTTCACTTTAAAAATCCACTTTCTCATCCCATCTGTAGAATTAATTTTATATCTAAATTTTGAAAATATATAATTTTAATTTTGTAAAATGGAATCCATATTTGGAATTATATGTTAAAAAATATGTTTTAATTTAATTTTAATTTTAGGGAATAAAAAAATTGTCGTGGTAAAAAAAAGATTTACCGCAGTGTAGGTAAAATAATGAAACGAGTTAAAATTAAAAGTTAAAAGCTTAAAATACCTAAAAACTACAACTTTAAATGATTTTTTGATGTTTTTATAGACCATAAACAAACTTTAAAACATTAATTATCAATATAATTCATTTTAATTAATTCCACCTCTATGTGGTTGGCTTTAAATATAAAATAGTCATTATTTAATCACTTAAAACCACCCCTCCTTTAGTATAAATACCACCCATCGCCATCCCATTTCTTCTGAAAAGCCATTAATATACTAAAATATCTTACAAAATCTATCCTAATCACTCTACCCAAATCCATGTGTTTTTGGTATCACCAAAATACTAAATCCATGGTTTGCAAGGGGTCCTTCAAGGAGGTGATATTCAAGAGCCAATTTTCACAAGGCACCCCTCTTATTTTATTTTCTTATTATACTTTATCCTAAACTCCGTAATCTATAAAGGAATTATTACTCCATAACAATTTATATTCTGTGGTATTATGTTTCTAATGGAATATCACATATCCATTTCATTTCTTATCACCTCTTATTCAAAGAAATGAAACCATTGTCCAAATTATGTTAGTTAATCATCTCTATGAATAATGTTTTTTCATTTTACATTATCACCTTCATGGATAATCATAAAAGTATCATTCTAGTTAAAAATTATTTTAAAATGTATATTATAACCCATTTCATGTTATGAAACTAATATATACTCATAATTTTAAATAAAACGAAACTTGTTCGTGGTGTTTGGAAAAATCGCCAAAATAAACTAAACATTTATCATTAACATTTTATGAAATGAATCATCCTCATACAAGAAATAAAAATGATATATAGGACCATTAATACTTATAAAAGTTCATTAATACTACTTATTTTTACTTCTTGAGTTTTAATCCTATTTTAAAATAACATCCATAATTTTGCACAAATAAACTGATCATGAAACCCTGAAACGATCACACCCAAAACCATGAAAATAATGAAATATTATTAATTAATGGGTCATAAGAGGTAATAAAATCATAAAATAAGGTATTATAAATAATAATATAGTTCTGGAATGAGTTAATAACATTTATTAAACCATTATATAGGTTGTTTGAACATGTTTGTAGGAAGTCGAACCTAGGGAAAGAGAATTCTTAACCTAATTTCCATTCTTTGGGTTAAACTTATTATTTTTAATTATGTCATGATAATATTATGTGTGAAATGAATTTTGAATATATTTAGTTGTATTTTAACTTGTTTTATGTTTATTTACAGTGGTTACATACAATCGATTCATTATATTAATGCTCGCTTAAATGATATACTCTTTGTATGGGTCTTTCTTTTAAAAATCCTCTTCTAAAGTTAATTTTTAAAAAATAATTTTTTTATTACATATATGGAATGAACATAATTTCTTTATTTCTTATAAATTTAATTTTTTGAATCTTACCTTACAATTTTATACAGTTACTTTCAAATAATTTTTTTTTATTGTAGGTTTACAAATTTTAAAAATGGGTGATTTCAAAATGAAAAGTTTATCTTCTTTAAAGAGTGTTTTTATAATGTAATATTTCATGATTTATGATTATGTTATGGTTTTTGGGATGTAACTTCCTAACTTTTATAAAAGGTATATATATTTTGTTCTCATTTTTAATTCCTTTGTATGTCCCTTTTTTATGTTGCCTAAGGGATTCAAGGAGGTATCAGGGGTGTGGGGGGCTTGTTCGGAGCCCTATAAATGGAATAAGCATAATGGGTTGCACGGTTAGTAAAAACTATGCCACCCAACCTATATGGTTTACCTAAAACGTGTGGTTATATATAACAGTTATATGGGGGCTGCATGGTCTGTTTGCAACCATAAATTTGTAGGAGCAGGACCATGAAGTGATAGAGAGGTTTAAGATAGAGCCTATTCTCATGGTTGGTGCATGATTTGGCCAATCATGCACCCTTATTTTTAGGGTGAAATTCTAGATTTTACCTTAATGAATTTTTTAACCCCTTTTTCTTCTTCCTCCTTTTTATCTAGTGTGTTTTTTATCCTCCCTCATGTGTGCAACTTATCCTTTCCTCCTATATAGGTTTTGGAATATCTCCCTCATCCCTTACCAAAATCACTCATCGTCGGGTCCTTTGGAAATATCTTGGTAAGATCTTTTATCCTATACCTTATATTTTAAGGTTCCTCGTTCCTCTGTTGTGCTATTTAGGTGTGACTGCTTTTTCCTTATTTTCAGTGTGTTGGAAATTTTCTTCATTTTCTCCCATTCTAGAATGATTCAATATTATACAATGAAGAACAATATTAATGCTAAATTATGGTTAGTGTTCTCGTTATTTTCCATTCATTTCATCACTTTTTAAATGATGCACCATTGTGTCATGAATCAGACCCTTCTGGATATTCCCCAAATATTTCCAATAAATTAATTTAATGGCTTCCTCATGTCTTATATGACTTTAACTTATAGAAAACCCCATCTATGGGTTTTTTTCCTTATTATTGGCCACCCCTTTGTGTGTGACCACCTAAATGGACTACTTTTTCCCATGCCTTAAATTGTTGACCATCGTGTGTGCGTGTTGCACCTTGGTTTAATGCCTTAAATTTATTAGATGAATTAATATGAATTGTGTGCCATCGGTTATACCTATTGAAAATTTATGATGCTTCATGATTATTATTTGGGCTCATGCTTAATGCCTTACGTAATTATTTTACATTTATTTTATGTCATGTGTCTTATACTTGATCTTGTGGTTAGTCCCTTATGGTTATTCCTTGTTCCTTGCTTATATTTTATGCCTTGTGATTATTACCATCATTTCTTGACTCAAATTCTATAATTTGGATAGCTTGGTTAGCTTGTGATATTGAGATTTTTCTTGATGACATGTGATTATATATGATGTGCCTTGTGATATGTGCCTTGGTTTCTATATTCACCTACCACAGGACAAGAGAGAACATGGGTCCAAACTTAAGGACATCATTGATAGACTCAACATGCTTGGTTAGATATACTTGACATGCTGGGAGCGATTCATTTTATTTCCTTGTGCAGGCTCTTCGGGCAGTTTATTTATACACGTGAGTGATATCAGTTCCCTAGGGGAGAAACTATGGATGAAATTGTTTGCAAGATTCATACTCCATGCCTCAAGTGATACCTAGTTCCTATGTGAGATACTTGGAATGGACTCTGAGTTCACCATGCCATGAGTGATACAAGGGATTCTATTATTGGTGGCCTTATATGGACTCGGTGGTATTTTTTATATTGAAGACACTTGTAGTGACCTTGGGGATTCTTTATATATCACCTTGGATGGGATCAGGACTCCATTATAGTATTTGATGAATTTCTTGGTTGTTTACATGTGATGCCTCTTATTAAAATTATGATCGTGCTTGAGTTACATTCCAAGTATATGACCACCAATCCAAATCACATGTTTGGGGTCAATCCATATTCATTATCTAAATTATGATTCCCATGTATACACATTTTTCTTGTAAAAGTACCTTAGTTCATACATTTAACTTAGGTTGAATCAGGTGGTATCGGTCATGTGTCTATTTAGGAACCCATACTGAAGTATTTGTTTATTTGTTTATTTATTTATTTATTTCCCTATATTTATCATTATGGAACACTATTTATTTATTTATTACATATAATGGATTGATCTAAAGACTGTGGGTGGTGGGTGATTAATATTGTATCCCACACCATACTTGGGCCAAATATGGTACCCAAGAATAATTTATGATAGTAGGTATTGATAAAGGGAGGTGTATGGATTCTGATGCTTGATTTACAACCTTAGGATGAAGTATAGGGTTAGAGGACTGATCCTATGCTCGATATGATAGTTGTAGTAGTTTTTGGTATTTTTGGTATTTTTGTATAGCATGTTGTATATTCATGTATCCTCAGTTTCCTGTGAACTCATTTTTTATAGGTCCGTGACATACCACAATTATTATTTATAACTATTATTTTTTATTCTACTTTCCCCAGTTGTTTATTTATCTTTATTGGTTTATTTACACTATTTTTTCTACTATCGATTTCACTTTTCAACTAATTCTAGTTCTTATATAATATATTTGGTTGTTCTCACTTTTATCTATGAGGGAATAGTATCTCCATGGACACAGCCTAGGCCCTTACTACTAGTCATAAACCTCTGGAATTTAGGGAGGTGCACTTGAGGTCTTGTGGCCCACCATCTTAGGCATTGTTGAGCGGAAATTGTGGTGGGATGCTAAAAAGTGGTATCATAATGGATTTTTCATTTTTGTCTTACTATTTTGGTTTATATAGAATACTAGGATATTAAGATTTGGTACTGAGTCTATTCTTGGGAGTAGTTAACCCACATACAGGGGAAACTGAAATTTCCTAGGATGGGTAAATGCTGTTAAGATTGCGTTGTTGAAATTTCATGGATTTCACCATTGGGTGATGCACTTGCTTTGTGTCTCTAATATTATTGATTAAATTATTAAACTTATGGTATTTATCTCATTATAGACTGATTAAATTTAGTATTATTAAATAATACATCATACTAGGCAATAAAGGATTACAATTTCATGCATTATGACATGCCATATCTATTTTATGTGTGTGTTTCCTATATTGAATGTGATTGTAATTTTTTCCTTGTTTCATATTCCATGCAGTGATTTGATTGTAACATATAGAAATATTTCAACTTTTGTTATAGGACTAAAAAACTTAACTAACACTTAAATTTCATTCCTTAACCTAACAGTGTTTTTCTACATAGGTTAAAGTCAACACCTTAGGTAGTTGGTTATGGAATGTTGAGCCATGGACCATTGGTTGCATGGGTTGGAATGTGTTATGGTTAGGATTAAGTGGATTCCATATTTAAATTTATAACGTGTATGATCCCTTATAAATTGGAAATATAAATCCATATAATTAAAACATTTAAAAGGGGGTTTGAATATATAAATGAATTAAATTTAGTACCACCTTTACAATGAAATGGTCACTTTATATGAGAAATGTGGGACCTTGACCCTAACCCAACCATGGTAGTGGGAAGTAGGACATGTATCTTGTGTTCCTTCTATGACTTTATCCTATCAACTAGACCTGGAAACAGAAGAAGGTTGGGGGTTATGTTGTATTTCAGGGGGACATTGTACCTACCCTTTATTTATTACTTTCCTTAACTACTTTTCTTACCTATTATAAATCTTGTTTGAGGAGTGCAAATATAAATTTTAGTGTTATTCCACTGTGAAGACATCATGTTGTATGAAAATAGAGTGACTATAAGAATACTCTGTAGGTAGTGGGCCCTAACCCACATGTGATACCTCATGTAGTGAAAATTGAGTCACCTATTGAAGATCCTCCACTAGGTGCTGATGCTCAGTTCTGTGAAAATTTTCTTTAGTTCATGTAGTCTTCTCAGGGTACTCCCCAAATTTCCCTTAATATGGAAGAGTTGACTCAAAAATTTTAGCAGAAGAATCCTCCTAACTTCTTGGGGGATGGTTTACCTTTGGAAAATGAGCCATGGTTAGAAGATATAGTGTCAATATTTGACCATCTTGAGATTCCTCCAAAGGAAGGTTCAATCTCACCACCTACATGTTACGTGATTCCTCCAAACGCTAGTGGGATGTCATCTCTCAAGGAGAGTGTCATTAGGGAATCGTATGGGAATAATTTAAGATATCCTTTAATGATCACTTCTTCCCATGGACTCTGAGGGAGGATTGTTCCAGGGATTTCATGAATCTTCATCAAGGAACTATGACTTTGCTTGAGTATTCTTCTCACTTCCTCAAGATCCATCATTTCTCTCCATCTCTGATCGGTGATGAGTTGACAAATTTGATTAATTTTGAGGATCATATTGGGTATGTTTTCAACTTTCAGGTGAACATATTATGATCTAATACCATTATATAAATATTGTACCATTCCCTAATTACATAACATAATATTAGAGAAGCTGGAAATGTGATCTGGGGTGATTTTGTTCCAAGGCAGGGTGATGGTTCATTTGGAAATAAGAAGATTTGTTTAGAGGGTTCATGTGGGGGTGGTTCCAACTAGGTGAAACACACTTAAAACATTATAGTGTGTCGCCAGTATAGCAAGATGGTCCATAAGAAGATTCAGTGCACGAGGAACCTAATTGAATGTTGAGATTACAAAGGGATGGGTAACCTCCAACGCTTCTTCTTGTATTTTCCTCCTTTATATAGTGAATGGGGATCCATAATGACACATATCTCAGGTATGGGATATGTTAATCCATGTTAGGATGGATTTTTTTCTTCTACCAACCGATCAACCCAAGGTGGTATTGGTCTTGGATGGGGTAGACAGGTCCCAGAGTTTCAGCGTTAGCAGAGGGGATTTGCTCAGGCTAATCATATTGCATCTCAGGGTTTCAGTTCAAGACATATCTATGAATTACATCCTTCACCCAAGGAGAATATTACATGGTCATAAGTGGTTATAGGTTATATTTTTGTAGCCTCTACACAAGTATATTTCTTTTTTGATATAGGTGTATTACACTCTTTTATATCTGCTATTGTTGTGGAAATTCTGGGCCTTGAAATAAAGTAATTTGGTGGATTCATGTATATCAACATGTAATTAGGGGTTAGATTAGATATAATATTCTAGTTCTAGGATTTCCCCCTTGAAATATATGGTTACTACTTTATGTGGAGTTTCTTCATCCTCGAGATGATCGAATTCGATGTCATTCTCATTATGGTATAACTTGTGTCTTATCATTTAAAAGAGGATTTTTATCATTACCGTGTGTCTTTCACATCACTTGAGGGGAAAAAATATATCCATAAGGGTAAATGAGATATCTAAGCTATTCTAGATGGACCAAAACATACTATTCTAGGCAGAGTGATAGCCCAACTAGCCAGTCTCTCTGTAATAGATTAGGGGATGCATCTTCTATAATTTCCACCTATTATAGATTGTTTCAGGGATGTCCTCCCTAACAATTTCTCTGACTTACCTCCTAAAATATATTTCAAGTTCACCATTGATATTATTCTAGGTGTGGCACCAGTGTCCATTCATCCTTGTAGGATGTCACCTATAGTACTCTAGGAACTTAAGAAACAACTTAAAGATCATGAGGCTAATTGTTTTATTTTACCCAGCACATCACCTTAGGGTTCACCTATCCTTTTCACTAAGAAGGAATATGGTACCCTTAGATTGTGCATGGATTACTTCCTACTGAACCAAATCATGGTGGAAAATCAGTATCCACTTCCTCAGATAGATGGCATCTTCAACCTTCTTTGAGGAGCAACTATTTTCTCTAAGATCAATTTGAGGTCGGGCTACCATCAGGTGTGAGTGAGGTAATCGAGCATACCATGTACAATGTTATAGAGTAGGTATGGCTTGTAAAATTATGTGTTCATGCCATTCATTCTAAACAACACACCGGCAGTCTTCATTCCCTTGATGAATCGGGTTTTCCACCCATATCTTTATTACTTTTTGGTGGTCTTCATAGACGATATCATAGTGTATTCATACACTAGACATGACCATGTAAATCACCTTGAGATCATGTCAAATATAGTAATAGAGAACTATATATATTCAAAGATCATTAGACACTTTTGGATCAAAAAGGTTCAATTATTGGGTCATATCCTATCTGAGGCATACATATTAGTTGACATGGAGAAGTTGACCATCATACTTTTCTAGGAGCATCCCAAGAGTGTGTTTGACATACACAACTTCTTACTGATATTCAGATATTAAAGTTGATTAATCCATGTATTCTCACATTAGGAAGTTCTAATTACAGTACAGACCAAGATGGGCATGAAATTTGAATGGACCGAATCTTATGAGACCGCTTTCCATGAGTTAAATGGAAGAATTTCTTTAGCATCGATCGTAATTATGCCTAATTCAGGAGAAGACTATATAGTTTATTATGATGCTTCAAGAATCGGGCTGGGTGTAGTTCTATTGCAGGGTGATCGGGTTGTAGAATATGGGTACTTCTATTTTAAGCCTCATGAGTGGAAATATTCTATGCATGACCTTGAGCTATCATCAATGGTTCATGATCTACGATGTTGGAGGAACTACTTATTAGGTGACCAATTAATTGTTTACACAGATCACTAGAGTCTCAAATATACACAGCGATACTTGAATCTAAGGTAGTGCAAGTGGGTGGAATACCTTCAATCATTCAACTTTGAACTTACTTACACACCCGAAAAGGGAAATTTTTTAGCTAATTACTTAATCCAAAAGACTCATATGTAAGCCATCAATGAGGGAAATAATGAGTGGTAGTTTATAGATATGTTCTCTAAGATGTATCTTGAGGTTCAATAATAGCATGGGAAACTAGTCTTAGTAGCTTTGACAGTGATATACTCTCTTCTAGAGTAGGTCTATATGAGTAATCTATTAGATTCTAAAGTCCTTGTCCTAAGGGAAAGTGGCTGTAGTGAGAACCTACATACTGTTTAGGCTGTTGATGGAAATAAAACCCTACTCTTTAATAGTTTTGTATGGGTGACTTATGATATATGGGAAGAGATGATGAGGGAATATCATGCCTCTTTTTGGGTATTCCATTCTAGTCTTACCAAGATGTACATAGATATGTGCCATTAGTATTGGTGGCTAGGTATGAAGAAGCAGGTAGCAGTTTTAATCAATCGGTTCTCCACTTGTCAGCAAGTGAAGGAAGATCACTAGTGACCTGCTGGACTTCTACAGCCTCTCTCCATCCTAGAGTGGAAATGGGACAATATCACCATGGATTTCATGATTATCTTATCAAGATCCCATCGAGGTAGTGATGTGGTATGGGTGATCATCGATAGGTTGAACAAGGTGGCACACTTCCTACTGATTCGGGAGAGCTTCTCTATTGATGAGTTAGGAATACTATACATTCAATAGATAGTGTGCCTTCATGGTTTCCACCATTATATGATTTTATATTGAGATGTCCAGTTTACTTCATGGTTCTAGAAGGGTTTTAAAAATACATTGGGTTCATAGGTACTATTGAGTATAACATATCACTCTTAGACGGACGGTTAGTCTGAGTTTACAATAGGAATGTTAGAGGATATGCTTCGATCATGCATTCTTGATTTTGGAGGTTCATGGGAAAAGAATATACCACTGGTTTATTTTTTCTATAATAATAGTTTTTAGTCAACAATTTGATGGATATATATGAGGCCCTTTACAGAAAATAATTCCATTAACCTATGTGCTAGTTAGAGGTGGGTGAGGTAGCTCTACTAGGTCCTCATCTCATTCCAGAGACTTCATAGAAATTCCAGCTGATTTAAAATCATATGTCTATAGATCATTCTAGGAATAAGTATTATATCGACCATCACCTTTTACCTCTAGAGTTTGAGGTGGGACATCGGGTATTTCTGTGTGTATCACCTAGATTGGGTCATAAATGAATAAAGAAATAAAGAAATTTATCACCTCGATATGTCAGTCCTTTCAAGATAGTGGAGAGAGTTTGGTCAATATCCTATCATTTGTATCAACCTCAGAGGTACTATGAAATTCACAATGTATTCCACATATCACATCTTTCAAAATTTCATCCTGAACCATTTCATTCGTGTGACCCTAAGGATGTTTAATTGGAAGTGGATGCATCCTTAGAGGAGCATCTGATTGGTATCATTTATCAGAGTATGAAGGCTCTCCAAGGCATTCTAGTTCCTCTGGTCTGAGATCTATGGTAGAAAAAATTCATATAGGATGACACTTGGGAGTGGGAGGTCTATGTATGTGTGCAATAGCCAAAAATTTTCTTGAATGAAGTCTTACCATGCTCAGAAAGGAAACTTGGGGATGAGTTTTCTTAAGGAGGGGAGGTTATAACATCCCGACGTTTCTCAAAGGAACGGAGAATTAATTTATAGTTTTAATTCCTTTGTATGGACCTTCATTTAATGTTTTATAAGGGATTAAAGGAGTTATCAGGGGTGTAGGAGGCTTGTTTGGAGCTCAAAGCCTCGGAAATTGAATAAGAAGAATGGGTTGCATGATTAATTTAGACTATGCAGCCCATCCTGTATGATTTACCTAAACCATGTGGTTACAGATAGTGGGGTGTTGGAGGCTACATGGTTTGTCTAAAACCAGTAAACCCTAGGCACACATTTGTATAGTTATTCATAGGTTTGGGATAGATCCCATTAACATAGTCGTTACACAGTTTTTCCAACCATGTGGCCAAACTGTGCACCCTTATTTTTTTAGGTGAAGTTCCAAATTTACATTTAATGAATGTTTTAACCCCTTTTTCTTCTTCTTCCTTCTTATCTAGTAGGATTCTCTTACTCCCTTACACATGAATCATGTCCTTTCCGCCTCCATATTTTTTAAAAGATCTACCTTTATCCTCACCCAAATGACTTGTTGTTAGGTCTTTTAGAAAACTCTTGGTAAGCTCTTTCATCCTCTCCCTTCTATTTCAAGGTTCCTCCTTCCTCTATTTCACTATTTAGGTGTGACCTCTTTTCCCCTATTTTCAGGGTGTTGGATGAATGTTTTGTTTTCTCTCATTATAACTTGATTCAAGATTTGAAAACAGATAAGTGGATTGCTACTACATATAGGTAGGTGTTCTAGGTCTTTTCCATTTGTTTCATTTCTTTTTAAATGATGCACCCTTATTCCATGCACCATAACCTTCTGGAGACACCATGAATATGTCTAATAAATTAATTTAATGGGATCATCATGTCTTATATGACCTTACCTTACATAAAAAACCATATTTGGGTTTTTCTCCTTGTTTTTGTCCACCCCTTTGGGTGTACCCACCTAAATGGACTCCTTTTTCACATGCCTTAAATTATTGACCACTATGTGCATGTGTGTCACTCCCAGGTTTAATGCCTTAAATTTATTAGATGAATTAATTTGATTTTCTTCCATGGGTTAAATCCCTTGGAAATTCCCAATGCTTTATGCTTATTATTTGGATTCATTATTAATTCCTTACTCCAATTCTTTACATTTATGCCATTCCATGTGACTTATACTTGAGCTTATGCTTATTCGCTTATGTTTATACCTTGCTCTTTTTTATATTTTATTCCCTATACTTAGTGCCTTTATTTCTTGGATCAAATTGTATAATTTGGCTAGCTTGGTTATCTTGTGATATTGAGATTCCTCTTGATGAAATGTGATTATATATGGTGTGGCTTATGATATGTTCCTTGGTTTTTATGCTCACCTGTTATGGATGAAAGAGACCATGGATCCCAACTTAAGGATTCCATGGATGGACTCATCTTGCTTGGTTGAATCTACTTGATGTATTGGGAGAGATACCTTGTATTTACTTGTACATGATCTCTGGATGGTTTATTTATACTCACGAGTGAGATCATCTCCCTAGGGGAGAAAATGTAGAGTGAATCATTTGAAATATGGCTATGTTATGCCTTGGGTGATAACTGATCCCTTATATGAGATACTTGGTATGGACTTAGAGTTCACCAAGCCATGAATGATATAAGGGATTCCATTATGGGTTTCCTTGGATGAACTTGATGAATTTGGTTATACCGGATACACATGTAGCGACCCTTGGGATTCTTTATAGATCACCTTAGATGAGATTATGAATCCATCATTGGATTTGACAGATTTATGGTTGTTCACATGTGATGCCTCTTATTAAAATTATGAGCATACTTGAGTGAAATTTCAGGGATGTAACCACCAATCCAAATCACATGCTTGGGGTTAGTTTCCACTTGTTATATAAACTACGATTCCCTTGTATACACATTCTTACTTGTACAGGTACCTTGGTCTAGACACATGGCTTAGGCTGAAGATTGTGGTATTAGTTGGGTGTCCATTTAGAAACCTGGACAGAATTATTTATTTATTTATTCATTTATTTCCTTGAATTTATCATTATGGAACACCATTCATTTATTTATTGCATAAAATGGATTGATTTAGACATTATGGGTGGTGGCCTACTAAGATTTTATCTCACACCATGCTTGGGCTTCCTATGTTATCCAAGTAGACTTCATGATTCCTGGTATTGATAAAGGTAATCATTAAACTTCCAATTCTTGATTTATATATTTAGGATGGAGTATGGGGGAAGAGGACAGATCTTATTCTTGAGATACTAGTTGTAGTAGTGTATAGTTTTTTTTGTATTTTTTATAGCATATGGTATAAGAATGTATCATATATTCCCTACATACTCATTTTGTATAGATCTATGACATACCATAATTATCATTTGTAACTATTATTGTTTATTCATCTTCTGTCAGTTGTTTATTTCTCTTGGTTGGTTTATTTACACTATTTTTACAACTGTTTGTTTGAATTTTCTACTTCTGTTAGTTATTATATATTATATTTTGTTGTTATCACTCGGATCTATGTGGGTATAGTCTTCCCATAGATACACCCTAGGCTCTTGTTTCTAGTAGGTAGCCTCTAGCATTTGGGGAGGCATGCTTAAGGTATTATGGCCCACCATCTTAGTTACTATTGAGTAGAAACTAGGCCATGCCACTACATGGGAATTGTTTATCATGACAGGATGTTACATGATCAACCAATGATGGGTGGTTATGTGATAAAACAATGGTGTTTGTTTAAATGATAATCCAATGATGGGTGGTTCTGTGATAAACCAAGGACAGTTGGTTAGATTATAATCTCCAATGCATTGGGTACTCTGGATTTAGAGGTTGGAAAAATTGGTTACTCCATTTTTAAGGGTGAAACACGCTTGTCATGAGGTGTGGAAAACTATTAAACCCCCATAAGAGTGTAGTATGAGTGGTAACCAGAAATTATTTCTTTCAAATAGCAGTGTTTTTATCTAAGTATCACTTAAAAAATATCAAGATTGAAAGAATTAAGAAAACAAGAGATTTTATGAGATTTCAAATGAGAGATAAGTGATTGGATTTAGGTTAGTGTTTCTATTTTGTGTTGTAATCATAGTTTTTGAGAAAAAATAAATCTTTTGGTTTTAGATCAAAATAATTAAATGAATTTAATAATAATTGTTTCTTCGATCCACCTTTTATTTTATTATATGTCAAAGCATATAAATCTTAATAGAGTATTTTTTTTAATTACTCAAGCAATACCAAATATGGTATTGATTTTCCCTAAATAATTAAATTAGTATATATTAATTTCTTCACATGTTTTAGTAACCACTAAACCACTCCCTTACTTGATTTTCTTTAAAAATTAAGAAATTTGTGTAAAAAAATAAATAAATCAAGTGAGGGTAGAATAATATATACGTAAAAGAAATTTAATATTTAATAATAAATTAAAATACAATTGTATTTAATTTAAATTTTAAAATAAATTAAATTGAAAACCATTAATAAAAATGAAAATATTTCCTTTGAATAAAAACTTCAGAAACTCAAAAATCGCAAAATTGGATCCCCCTTCCCTTCACCCAATCACTAAGGATTCTACCCCTCCATGCAATAAGGGGCCAGGAAATTTGAATAAAAAATAAACATGAAAGAAATAAATATGAGTGAGGAACAAGGAGAAAGAAGGAAGTGATGTTCTCATATTGGATTATTTCCACCGAATGGAATGGGATGGATTGGAATGATTTGGGAGGTAAGTGATCTCATCCTTATATAGGTTAGAATTTACCTTCAAATATTTACACATGTTAGTCCAAAAAAATGGATGATTCACCTATGGAATCCTTCATGAATTTTTTGCATAAATTTATTGCACGTATCCCCTAAAACTTTAAGCATATTGGTCTATTTGTAGAGAGAGTTATGCATGTTTCACTCTGAAAATTTAATCTTCCTAGACAGACTCTCCATATTCCATGTCTCTGATTTCCCATACATTAATAGCCTTTCTAAAATTTGATTCACAAATGGACTCTTTCATTAAAGTTGTTAAGAAATTTATTGTACATATCCACTCCAAATTACGTCTCATGTGGGCCATCCAATAAGGAGATATGTTCCCACTATAAAAAATCTCCAGATCTGTGAATAGTTTTAAATTTCTAACTTGTGAGCTAGTTTTGGGCTTCCAAATGGTTGATTTAGCTTTGGGTCCGAAAGAATAAAATGAATCCCATGATGTATATAATCCTAAAAAATAATGATTTGGATAATTATAGTATATTTTATGGCCTAAATACATAAATAATTTAAAATAATTAAAATTCAAAATAAGTAATTTTTCCAATTGAGCTCAAAATACCACTAAAATCATAAAATGGGAGAATTCTTCTAAAAATAACACTTTTGTGGGATTAAAAACATTGAAATTCAAAGTAAAATTATGGAAAATATTTTTACTGTCAATTCCCCCACACTTAAACCATGCTTTTTCTCAAGTATAAAATCTCAACATTGAAAATCAGAGGGCACCAATGTTATCAACATTCAAATTTCAATGCAATATAATAAAAAAATCTATCAATATCAAATCAAATTTTCAAATTACACATAAAATATCAATTAAATTTCCCATTTTTCAAAGAAACATTCAATTCATGTATTTTAATTTTCTTCATTGAAAATAATGGAACTTATCCTTTCATCTATTCAAGATCCTAAATTCATTATTATTAAACATGCCAAATCATGATCTATCTCACTTTTCAATCCTTTATATTATCAATCATGATACAATTAAAGTAGATTTATGACTATATCATGAGAAAATTCTCCTTATCCATAATCTTTTAAAATAACTACTTTCTCCACTTTATAAAGACAGAAGGCACCTAAAATCATGAGGACTTGCAATTAAAGTTTTAATGACTCTGAGGGTTAATTTTGGTAGGATTTTATGTTTAAAAATAAAGCTCAAGGAGGAGGTTTAACCCTTAAAAATCTTTATATTCAAAGTAAAAATTTTAATTACATTATACCCTTCCAATTTCTACAACTTTGAACTTTCCCCATGACTCAAAGTAAAGATCATGATCAGTTTAAGCATAATGAATTATTTGTTCCATCTCTTGAATATTTTTTTTAATTTTATTATTTTTTTAATTTTTCAAAGAACCTTTTTTATTTTTTTTATTTTTTAAAATTTATGATTTATAATAAACCTCACATACACCACCTAACCACATATGATAGAAATCATAGATTTGGTAATGATGATTTTTGGTTTACCCAAATCACAACCCATTTTTTCTCATTTTCTTGGTTCTTTTTTTCATTTTCATTTTTTATTCAAGAGGGGGAAAATAGAGTACAATGAATGATTCCATAACCTTGTAAAATTCCCATAAGAAGCACCTCTACACTTCTTATTTACATTTTAAATCATCCCATTTACCATGATTCCATTTCTCCTACACTTCAACTTTAAAATATCATGCAATTACTAAGAGTTGGGTAGGAATGGATAAAAATTGATCAAAACATGGCTCATCCCTAAAATGGTCATTCATGGTATCTATGGGATAAATAAGTATTGATTTAAAGGTGGTATTTTAATGATAAGTTGTTTATCAAAAGATAACTCAATAATTTTAAATGTCTTTTTGTACAGTCATAGCTTTAAAAAGTTCAAATTCAAGTTCTAGCAGGTCACATGTCCCAAGATCACTCAATAAATATGATCAAGATAAAATAGAAATTACTTATTCTAGAAATACTCTCAGGAATGGGATATATGATTTGGGACAATCACTAAAGGCATGATTGATAATAATAAATTTATTCACATGAATTTAAGAAAATCAAGAAAATCAAATCATGAAAAATGGTTGGTAATTTTCATTTACATGAATCAATTAATTCCTTCAAATTATGAGCCCTCGTTTTAATATCCATGATTTACTTTAATGACTCAATTATCCATTTTACTCATTAAATTTCATTAACATTTAAATATAAAACATGTAATCATAGGATTCCTAAGAAACTCATGTCTCATAGATTAGTCAAGTAAAGCATAATTCAAGTATGGGAATTCAATTTTTCCTTTAAAGTTCAAAATAAGTTTTGGACCAAAAAAATATAGGGAGTTTAAATGATAATCAAAAAAATGGAACTCCCTTATGACATAAATATTTTGGTCCTCCTCCTATTCTTCTTGGTCTCTTCTTTCAGTTTCCCTTCATGATGGTCTTTAAAAAATCAAAACCACTCATACCAATGTAAGAAACATTCCATTAAAGTTAAAAGGGGTGATGTAAGAGGTAACTGAGTCTTAAGTACTAAGAAAATAGTGAAACTTAGGTTTCCTACTAGAAGTACCTTTGGTTAATGTCATTGGCTCAACCTCAACTCATGAGAATAAATCAGTATATGGGTTGGATAAGTTTGAGCTCCTCTACCAGTTCTTGAGGTAAACTTCCATGGAACTTATTCAGCCTTTTCCCATTTACAGTGAATTGGTTTCCTCCTTTATTATCGGCCTAAATGGCACAAAAGGGATATAAATTAGTAATAATAAAATTTCATTCCCACCTAGAACAAATATTATCTAAAATTAACTTCAATATGGAATTATAGAGTAAAACTTGGTCTCTAGTTTGAAAGTTCTTTGGTTGAATCCGTTTTCCATGTGCCACCCTGTTTATTTCTTTATAAATTATCGAATTTATAAAATATTATATTCTGATTTATTCCATCTCCAATAATTGAAGTTTTCTATATTTTTTCAGTACTATCCAAATCTAAATTCACATATTTCACAGCCCAATATATTTGGTGCTCCAATTACACCCATATATGAGAGCTTTTTCCATAAATCAACTGATACGGGATCCTACCAATGTGTGTCTTTTATGTTGTCTGGTATTCCCATAAAGTGTCTTCAAGCCTTTGGCTCCAATATTTTTGGTTTGTTTTGACTGTTTTCATAAAAAATCATTTAATCACTTAGTTGGACACTTCAGCATGACCATTTTTTTGGGGATGGTAAGTTTCAAAAGTTTTTTGGTTTACCCCATACTTTTCCAGCATATCATTCATTATTCCATTGAAAAAATGTGTCCCTTGGTCATTTATGATGTCTCTTGTAACTCCAAACCTAAAAATAATTTCCCTAAAAAATCACACTCAACTTTGGCATCATCAGTCTTGTTGTCTTTGGATTCCACCCATTTGGAGACATAATCAACAGCAAGTAAAATTTAGGATTTCCCAAAACACATGAGAAAGGGTCCCATAAAATCAATGCCACAAACTTAAAAAATTTCAAAAAAAAATATGGGTTTTTGGGGAATCTTCTGTCTCTTTGAAATGTTTCCAGAAAATTGACACTTTTCACATTTTTTACAAAAATCATGAGCATATTTAAACATGGTAGGCCAATAGATCCCAAATTTCAAAGCTTTACTAGCCATTCTTTGAGGTCAAAAATGGCCTCCACAAGAAAGTGTATATAAAAATTGAAAAAAATTGTATTTAACTTATTAGAAAACATCTTATTATGACACGATCATTGAAAATCTTATAGAGAAAGGGATCCTCCCATATATAGAATCATGATTCAACTTTGATTTTATAATTATGATGGGAATTAAGGGAATAAGGTACCTAATATGTGGAAAAATATATCATCATACCATAGTAATTCTCCTCTATGATGTAGAGCTTCTCTTTGGGTATGTGATCATTGAGTGGGATCAGTTATGGAATTTCTATTTTAGCAGTGTTGGGTAGCCTACTGAGATGATATGTTACTTGTTTTTTAGTTCCCTTTTTGTATTCAATCTCTAGATTGAACTACTAAAAGAGTAGTATTGATCTCACTAGCCTTGTTTTGGCATTATCCTTCTTCATCAAATAATTGAGTGTTGAATGGTCAGAAAATACCACTACTTTAGTTCCAAATAAATATGACCTGAATTTATCTAATGAAAATAAAATAGAAAGAAACTCATTTTCAATTTTTATTTACTTGACTTGATGGGAATCTAGGGATCTTGAAGAATAGGTTATGACTTAAGGTTTTCCTTTAATTATTTGGGAAATAATTTCTCCAATATCTTCATTTGATGCATCACAAAGTAACTCAAATGGATATTCCCAATTTAGGGGCTACATTATCGATGGGTTAATCAACTTCTGATTTAACTCATAATGCCTTGCTAAAATTTTCATTTAAAACAAAGTTATCATCTTTTAAGAGATATATTGATATTAAAAGTGGAATCTTACTAAAATATTTGATGAATATTCTATAAAATCTGATATTCCACAAAAATTATCTGATGTGTCACTTCAATTTTAGATTTATCCACCTCAATTACAATTTTTGATATGATATGTTCTAGAACAATTCCTTTTTCAACTATGAAGTGACACTTTTCAAAGTTTAAAACCAAAATTTTCTCTATGAATGTTTTCAAAACTTTCTCAATATTTCCCAAACAATGATCAAATGAATTTCTAAAAATAATAAATTCTTCAAGAGATACCTCTAGGTAGTCTTCTATGGGATAAAATAAATGCTTAACATACATCTATGAAATGTACCTAGGGTATTACACAGTCCAAAAGGCATCCTCTTGTATGAAACGGTCCCAAAAGAGTAGGTGAATTTTTTTTTCTCTTGGTCTTATGTTGCAATCTGGACCTAAAATATCCAAAAAATCCATCCATAAAGTGGTAATGTGTTCTACCTACTAGCCTTTATAATATATGATCAATGAATGAGATTGGGAAATGATCTTTTCAGGTGACTTTGTTCAGCCTTTTATACTCAATGCATACCATCCAACTATTCTAGACTCTCATAGGGATTAATTCATTATTCTCATTTTCCAAAATAGTCAAGATTTTTTTCTTTAGAACCACATGGATGGGTCTAACCCATTGATATTCTGAAATTGGGTAAATTATGTCAGCTGCCAACAATTTTTCAACTTCTTTCTTTAAAACTTCCATGATAGTGGGGTTTAGTCTCCAATGGGGTAGCCTAATAGGTTAGGATTCCTCTTTTAAAAAGATTCTAAGTGAGCATTCCTTGGGTTTTATCCTAGGTATATCTCTTAGACTCTATCTTATGGATCAGACATTTATTTTTAGAAGGTCATTAGTGTTTTCTCTTAGTTCCCATATAGTTTATTGGAAATAATCACAGACAAATTTTCTCCCTCTAATAGATACACTTATTTCAAATCACTTAGTAGGGGTTTTCATTAAATACTCAGTGGTTATTATATGGTTGATAATGAATTCACTTCTCTAATCTCAAAATCTTTAACTCCCTTGAAAAAGGGTATTATATCAGTTTCTTCCAAAAATTTATCAAAGAATTCAGAGTCGATTTTAGATTTTTCAGATTTTTCATTACTCTCTCCTCCCATGGTGTGATATTATAAAGCTAAGAATTCTTGAATAATACCTAAATATTCAATGAGATCACTACCATCCCCATGGGAGATTTGAAAAATGAAATGGTTGTTTGAAGGGTTTCTTTTTGATTCAAGGACAATGAAGTTCACCTTGTTATCTCCTAGATCCATGTTCAGGGTTCCTTTTTACACATTGATGATTGTTTTGGTTGTCTTCAGAAATGGTATTCCCAAAATTATGGGTGAATTCCCGGGTGCATTATATTCCTCTAGGTAGAGTATGTAAAAGTCTGCTGAAAAAATGATTCCTTCAACTCCCACTAGAACATCTTCTACAACTATAGTTGGAAAAATGGTTGATCAGTTTTCTAGTTAGACTACCACTCTTTTGGCCTTAAGTTATCTTATTTTTAAATATGAAAAGACATAATTAGACATTACATTTATGGAATCACCAAGGTCATACAAATCATCATAAAAATTTAAATAACCCATTGTGTGGGGAATAGAAAATGTCCCTGGATCTTGATTTTTTTGGGTAAAGGTGGGGTGATCATGGATGAGACGCTCCTAAAAATTATTCTTTCATCCCCATCATTATTCTTTATCTTGGTGCATATTTCTTTGAGATACTTCACATATTTTGGGATTTTTCAGATTGCCTCTAGCAAGGGAATATTGATTTCAACTTTCCAGGAGGTTTCCAAGATTTATTTTTGAAGTTTTTTCTTCATTATTTGATGATCGAGTCAATGAATAAGGGAATGGTGTTGAAATAGTGGGTTAATAGGTCCCAAAAATTTTGTACTTTGGATTACCATATCATGTTAATATCTAGTTATACATGATTTCATCTTACAATTATAGTGTAGACTTTTATGCTTCCACTATTATAATGGTAATGTCCAAAGATTAATTATCATGTTGAAAGGTTATAGCAGATCCTAGACTATAATGAGAACCTTGAGATACTATGAAATTAATATTAAATATATATTCTATGGTTTAGATACATATTATTGACTAGACATAGTATATTTTTGACTATCATGTGTTGGGGGGCTCATAAGCATTGAGACTTCTTCACATGAAGTTCGCACTTGGAAATCTCTAGTAGTGAGATCATGAGGATAGACCCACCAATAGAAACACCACATGTTTTGGGTGTCATTAGTCATTCCTATCTATAGACATGTGTATTGATCTTCTAACTTGAGACCATTACCAATGTGTATCATATGATTGCGTATTTTGATGCAAGGCAAAAACCATGGTATTGAAATTGTGGTGAGGTAGCTTGTGTTGCGTGTTTCCTTGGTGGTATGGAATTGGTTGAATGGTCAATAATGGATTTGTTTCTTACAAGTTTAAAAATTTGTATATCTCAAGCCTGTTTAATCAGGATGGTGATACCTTCATAAGTATTTTTCCAAATCACTCAAAAAGTAAATCCATATGGATAAATCAACAAATAATAAAGCAAGAAAAGGATGATGACACAAGTGTGTGTCCTGTTTTATGAGATATCTAATGGAAAAGAGATTATAGTACACAGTCAGTGTTTGTAGGTTGGTTATCGTTTCTATGACAATCCTTATCTATTTAGGGGCCATGATGGGTCGCTAGACTCTACTCTTGGTTTGTGGATTTTATTCACTTCTATTGAGATAAGGGTCTATAGGGTCACACGCAATAGCGTATTGAAGAATCCTCCCAATCCAGTTAAATAGATATATGGACATGGTGGGCCCCACTATAGGGTTTGAGCGTTGTCTACGTTTTCAATCACTAATAGAATTAAATAAATTCATTAATATTCAAGTTATGAATATTTGTGATTCAATTTATTTAAAATATTTACAAGTTTCATAAATAAAAGAAAATATTAATTGAATGAATATTATTTTAATATTCAAGGTTTGTTTAATATTAAACGGGATAGCGAGTCGAGTTAAATGGATCATATTTTATCACATAATATATTTTATATATATTACAAGTATGTGATAAAATAATAAATAATATTTATATGGTTTAGTTCATCTAAATTATTTATTTAGTGGATGTTGAAATAAACGGGGGCCAAGGAACCCAACCAGGTATTTACCAACTCCACTATAAATAAAGAGGAGGCTCTCTCTTGGGTGTCCATTCCCACTATTCATTCACTTTCATGGAATGAAAATTGAGATCCTATCTCTCCTCCTGCTTCCTAGAGAGATAAGTAGTTGATCCAAGAATCTCGGATCAAGATCTCCCTTAAGCATCGAAGGGATCTCAATGTGGTTATCGTCGGGACGTTGAAATCGTCGTCAGATCTCCGCGCTAGCACCCAAAATTTGACGATTGATACTCTCACAGATTTTTGAATCGCGTGTGGATGATCTAGAGCGATTATGATATGTATTATTCAAGAAATTATCATTGGAAACAAGTTGCAGTTAAGTGTGTCTTCAGACTTGAAATAGGTATGTTTTTAATTTAATTCTATTCTCTTTACAATTTATGTGAGATCCTTGGACCTCACTAGGGCACAAATTTTCAGCGTTGACAAGTGTCGTCGATCCGCCGATGCAAATTTTAAAATCCCAAGACCACTAGCTTCTAATGTGGCCTTCAGAACCTTTTAAATGGTACCTTTTTATCTCTTTTCTCCCTTTGTTTTATTTTCACTTGTGTATCTATCTTATTTTTGGTGTGGATGAATTTTTCATCAGTTTTTTTGGAAACATCCAAATTACTTGGCTCATGTGGTGGAAGATCCTTGCATTATCAATTCATGATTACACTAACATTATACTTTGGATTATGGACAGTTTGTGTAGGGATTGTTCCTTGATTCTTTGTCAGAAGGTCCAAAAGGCTATCAAATTTATTATCCAATTTTTTTACTGTCTTCTTCATCTCTTAAATCTCTATTTCTTGGTGGTTCTTCTGAGAACTTTATGGGGGGTGTTCAAAATTATTTTTCTAGAAAGGTGGTGGTTGAAAAGTTTTTTTGGTGGAAGGGATTCTTGTAAAGTTGTTGGAATGGTGTCAGATTCAAATATTGTTTCTAAAAAGGTGATATGGATTGGTACTATTGACCTCTGAATCCCTGTCAGGATTTCCCTTCTCTCTATTGTTGATTCTACAGCAATTGTATTTGCTAAAATTCTATTACACAACTTTATATACCCTTTATCTCAACACATTGATCAATGTAATGATTGGAGGATGAATATAATCCACATACCTGAGGTGGGGATGGTTGTTCATTTACTTTCTTAATAGCCATTTGTCTCACAAGACTTGTAAATTATTGAATTTGGGTTGTAAAGAGAGGCGATGAGTCAGAATTCCTTACCTCAAGTATACCTCTTGTACCAGTGCTTCTTATTCTAAATTTCTATGAATTATGATCTATCTTCTCAATAAGGTTTCGGGATTCTATGGGTTATTTTTCAATCAAATATCCTCTGGAGGATGCATCCAATAGGTTTCTATCATTGGCTAGAAATATTTGGTATAAGAAGACTAGGAAGTGGTGCTCATCTACTGTTTAATGCGGGTAGCTTACACTAAGCTTCTTGAATCATTCCCAATACTCATAAAGATTCTCACTAGTAGCTTATATAATGGTGTATATCTCCTTTCTAATTATTATTCTCTAGGAGGTTAGGAAGAAACTTTGCATGAAACTTTGTTTGAGATCATCCCATTTTTGGATTTCTCAAGGTTGTAAGGTATACAACCACTCCTTATCTACTCCCTCAAGTGAAAAAAGAAATATCTTCCACTTGACTTACTCCTCTTATACTCATCTCAGTTTAAAACTTGAATAAACATAAACAAATTCTTGAATATGTTGATTGGGGTCCTCACCTGCAAGGTCATAAAATTTAGGTAGCACAGAAATCATGTTAACCGTAACTCAAAATCATTTTGTTGTTCAGGCATGGTGAATCGATTTCATTGGTTAGAAAATTGTGGGGCATAGAGGACTATCAAGGTTTTTTATGGGTCCTATTCCATTATTTTTTGTTCTAATTGGACTCTTGACTCTTCTAAATTCACTTCTTCAAACTTGTTTACTAGATTAAAATTCCTAACCCTTTCTAACAATGTTCTTTCTATTTTAGGCTTAAAATTGAATAGTTCCTCATTAGAGGACCTAGTCATGTAAATCTATATTTACACTTACTCCCTGGCAGCAGTGATAGTACTGACACATTCTTAGCGTGAGGTGTGGAAAAAACTATTAAATCCCACTAAGGGTGTAGTATGAGTGGTAACTAGGAATTCATTCTTGTAAAGAGTGGTGTTTTAATCTAGGTGTCACTTAAAAAATATCAAGATTGAAAGAATTAATAAAACAAAAAAATGGTGAATTTACAATGAGATAGAAGTGATTGGATTTAGGTCGGGGTTTACCTTTTGTTATGTAATCATAGTTTTGGAGAAAAAAATGAATATTTTGGTTTTAGATCAAAATAATTAAATTAATTGACTAATAATTGTTTCTTCAATCCAAATTTTATTTAATTATATGTTAAAGTATATAAATATTAATGGAATATTTTTAATTACTTAGTAAATACCCAATCTAGTATTTATTTTTCCTAAATAATTAAA
This sequence comes from Viscum album, assembly GCA_963277665.1. NCBI lineage: Eukaryota > Viridiplantae > Streptophyta > Magnoliopsida > Santalales > Viscaceae > Viscum > Viscum album. The sequence goes on along the minus strand of OY728153.1, from coordinate 2,049,895,364 downwards.
TTACTCTATATTAATTTCTTCTTGTGTTTTAGTAATCACTAAACTACTCCGTTAATTAATTTTCTTTAAAAATTAACAATTGGTGTAAAAATAAATAAATCAAGTAAGGTTAGAATAATATTTAAATTTAATAAATTTAATATTTAAGAATAAATTAAAATACAATTTTATTTAATTTAAATTCAAAAATAAATTAAATTGAAACCATTAATTTAAAAGAAAATAATTTCTTTGAATAAAAACTTCAGAAACTCAAACATCAAAAAATTAGATCCCCCTTCCCTTCACCCAATTACTAAGGATTATACCCCTCCATGAAAGAATGGGTCATCAAATTTGAATAAAAAATAAACATGGAAGAAATAAATATGAATAAATAACAAGTAGGAATAAGGAAGTAGTGTTCTCATATTGGATGCTTGCCACCATATGGAATGGGGTGGATTGGAATAATTTGGGAAGGAAGAACTCTCCTCCTTTTATAGTCCATAATTTCCCTTAAAAATTTTCTATGTGTTATCCCCATTACATGGACAATTCACATGTTTAATCCTTTATGAAAGTTGTGTATAAATGAATTTTGTGTCTATTAAAAAATTCAGTATATTTTTCCATGTGTAGAGAGGGCTATGCCCATTTCACTCTGAGAACTTATTCTACCCTGACAGACTCTCTATATTCCATGTCTCTAATTTCTCATGCATTAATGACCTTTCAAATGACTGATTCGTGCATGTATTCCTTCATAAAATTTGTTAATAAATTTTTTAAGCATCTCCACTCTAAATATCAGCACATGTGGGCCATCCAATCAAGAGATATGGTCCCACCATAAAAAATCTACAGATTTGTGAACAATTTTGAAGGCCCAACTTGTGATTTGGTTTTGGGATTCCAAATAGTGGATTTAGATTTGGGTTTAAAAGAATAAAATGAATCCCATGATGTATAAAATAATAAAAAGAAAGAAATTCACCATTTGGGTAAGTATAGTATATGTTATGGCCTAAATACAGAAATAATTTAAAATAATTAAAATTTAAAATAGGTCATTTTTCTGATTGATCTCAAAATACCACTAAAATCATATAATGTGAAAATTTACCTTAAAATAACACTTTTTGGCATTAAAAAAATTAAATTCAAAGTAAAATTATGGAAAATATTTTTTCTATAAAATTTTGAGATGTAAAATGATGTCTTAAGTTACCTACTTATATTTTTTATGCTTTATAATAAGTTTTCATGAAAATAGATTGATTTTAAAAATTTAAGATATTGGTATTTTTGAAATAATGGTTCCTTTTTATGAATAAAAATGTATGTTTTTTTTAAAACATTTTCATATAATTTCACTGAACTAAAATTTTTCATTTATTTTATAGACTTTACTAAGATTTTGTGCTCATCCCAAATTTTAAAAAAAAAAATCATAGTATTTAAGGAAGAATAGTGATAAGGATGAGATCAAGGGTAAAATTTTTAAGATTTATCATGAAAACAATTCTTATTTTATTTTAAAGAATTTTTGTTTTATAGAAGAAATGGATATTGGGAATAATTGTTCACTTGCTATGTAAGGGTATACTATGTAAGAGTTAGTCTTAATTCTCTAAAAATATAAACTGAAAATATTCTTGAGAATTTAATAATGTAAATTCTAGTTTAAAATCACTTGAATATGTAATGTTATGTTCAGTTCCTTAAACTTTGATTCAATTTCCAATATGAAGACTTACTACTAGAGGTCCCAAGATCCAAACTAAATGATCTAGCCACACCCACAATATCTTTATTTTACAACTTAACAAGATTCTTCTTCTTCTGAGAATAATTAGACATTCAATACCTATCACTAGATTCATTAATCAGGGAGTTACAATAATTATTTCCCTATGAAAGTCCATTCCCTAGGTTTATGAAAACATTTAGGCACTTGATACCCTAGATTGTCCCTTACCTGAAGCATCCAAACATAGAATACCAATATAACCAATGAAAGGGATACTTTGAATTTGATTTCACAGATAATGAGAATCTACACCTCTAGAAGGATTCTCTTGAATGTTTTCCTCCATAATACAAGATCTAGAACCATTTTTACCTTCATGCATCTACACATCAGTAATATTTCAATAGAATTTATTAATAAGCTTCCATGCCACTTTCTATCTCCCCAACTATCTTCTTTCTATGGGGATCAAGTCCAAAAGCATACATGAATTTTCTCCCATCAATCTTTCCATCATCACATTCACCTTCTTCAGCTCGTGCATAAATTTTCCTAGCTTTAGAGTAAGAATACAACACCTCCACATTCATATTTTTAGTCTACCTAGTATATTTGTTCCCAATCTAGACCACCTCCAGCTTGTTCCACCCTAATTATTTCTCCCTCACATCAAAAGTCCCCTTATTAATATCTTTAGACTAGAACACAAAATCTTGAGGACTAGAGCTATCCAACCTAGTCTCCCTTATATAATGTCTCTCAGAAACTACTTCCAGATTCTTGGATCACCCAATGTTATGTCTTGAATTTACCTTCCCAAATATTTTTCTTCAGCAACCCTTATTTTATCACCCTTGTAGACCATAATTCTCACATGTTATCACTATAAAAAATCTTTCTTTCAGGTTCCCAAAAACTTTTCACTCCTTTAAAAAATGAATGATTTTTTTATATTCAACTCTAAGGTTAACCATATCATTATGAGTGTAAAGGAAAAATTTATCAATAAGTGTTTCACTAAGATCAACCTCCACCAAAATCCTAGAAAAATAAACAAATATAACCTATTAGGTCCCATTGTTAAGTATAATAGGTACCCCAATAGATGTGTTAATATCATGGAGTATTTTTAGACGCCAAAGTATCCAATTGAAGAAAAATATCCTAATCCAAAATTGCATAAAAGTGTTTTTGACATTTGACAGATCGGATTTTGGAGTTCATTCATGAATATGAAGAAGATTTGGCTTAATGTAAAGAGAACCACAACTCCATAACCACTACATGATATCATCATAATGGAATAGATAAAGGAAGAATCCATGGGTAATTGAGAGACATTTTCAATCTTTGAAACCCCAAATAGGTGAAAGTAGACTTACCATCTCTGCCTGGTGCCAAGGGTTTTCAAGCCTTGGAAGAACAAATCACATGAGGATCGAATTCTTACACATCGCCAACTATTCTGAAACTACACAATATTTTTCTTTAATATGATCAATAAAACCCTTTTTAGCAATCTCTCCAATGATTTAATCCCTATACAAGGAAAAAGGTTGAGATCTACACTCAACATACTTTATCAAATTTATCTCTAAATCTCTAATCTTTGAATAAACATAATCAATTGACCCTACTATGACTTAAAGAGTGTTATTACATTTTAATTTTTAAGAATAATCTCAAGATTGACTTCAAATCCTATATAAACTCCATTGAAGAGGGTAAGGTTCAGTCTCCATGAAAATCTCCTTTGTAGAATCTCTCATTTAACTACATCACTCATAGGCATTCTATATTCACATAAAATTATTCTAGAAATTTATTACAAGGTCATAATCTTCCTTTAAATAATAAAATTCTATAAAAGTGTCTTAGTTGAAGAGATTGTATGCTTAATTCCATGTTTTATGCAAAATGGATTGAATTATTTATTCTCAAACTCTCCCTCATGGTTAAATCTCAAAGAAATAATTTTTTTCATTTTTTAATTATATACTATCTTGTATGAATTTTTAAAAAACAAAATAGGATTCATTCTTATGCCTTAAAAATATAAACACAAGTAAATCTATAAAAATCATCAACTAATATATAAACAAAAGATTTACCATCCAGTCTTTCAGTTTAAGATGGTCTAAAAAATCCATGTGAATAATTTCAAATGTTTTAGAATTATAAACATATTTAATTGGTTTTAAAGATGATTTTTGTTTATTTTTCATTTAACATGCATCACATAGTTTATTTTTATCTAATTTAAGTTGTGAAAAAACTGAAATTATATTCTTCTTAAATAATTTTATCAAATAATAAATGGTGTGATGTCCAAGAATTTGATGCCAAATCCATGATTTATCAATTTCAACATTCAACTAATTTATATTCTATTTACTAATGTGGAGAGGTCATTGATTTTCTATAGAAATTATTTTTATTATCCCTATTAAAACTTCATATAGTTAACAGAAGGATCCAATTCTATAAAGAATAAAATTTGTGAATGTGTGTGTCCAAAATAACAAAAATATCAAGAAAATATAGAAGTGATATTGTGTAAATATTAGTGTGAAAAGGGGTATAAAGAATAAAAAAGTTATAATAGGAGATTATCATATGATTAATAGAATACAATAATAAATAAACAATGATTGATGATATAGGTAATTCAATTGGTTGGTTTTGGAAAATATTTTTCTTCATTCATGCTTTAAGAAGTTCATCAAAATTGAAATACATGTGGTTAACTGATTTTTCAGCCAGTCAACTTGGGTATGATTAAATTCATTAATTTATCAATTATAAACTAAATCATCACCAAGATTTTTTAATTAGTAATCATTATAATAAATTTATCATTGATCATAATTCCCTTTTCTCAAATTTTAATAATTATTGATTAAATTATTTTGGTGTAATTATATAAAAAATTATTGTACCTTAATGATTTGAAAATATACTACCTAAAATTTGCTGAGATAGAAATCATCTAGAAAAATAAAGCATGAACAAAGTATTAATTTTACAAGCACAATAAATTTTCCAAAAAAGTTTAGTTGAAAATCATTATTGATCATATAAAAACAGTAAATTCCATTACAAGTAGAAATAATTACAAAGAGAGAAAAAAGGATAAGAATATTCTCTTTTAAGAAACTTCATCTCTAACTCAAGATTTTTTTACTAGGTTTATTCTTGGTTAATTCACTTTATTTTCATCTCTACTCCTTGTCTTCAGATCTATACCATTATAAAAAAAATTCCATCACCATGTGTCTCAGTGTATTTTTTATTTGATTTTTACTTTTTTATTTATGTCACATTCATGGAATTACAAGACCATATTTATTTTAAACATTTAATATTCTATTGTAATAAACATGCCTTATTTCCTTAAGGTTTTTGTAACAGCTTCTGTTACCCAAATAAATCTCTATAATAACTCCTTAAACTTGTTCTATCAGTTAATAATTTAATCTAATGCCAATACATTTCCCACTTGATGTTTCCATCTAGGGAATTTTACATACTACTTCAATTTCAACTCATATGGTCCTAACCTATTCCAATACAAACATTTATCCATGTTCTTGATGAACTAACTGATCATGGGTTTCCTTCTTCAAGATATAATGAATTCGGGCACTACATCAAACATGTCATGTACGAAATTATTTAACGCAACAACTGAAATGATAAAGGATATATGTGGAAATACATATTTAACTGATCCTCCACAACAACTGGCTCAATGTGTCTATGAAAAAATATTCTTCAACCATAAATTAATTTCTCAAAATCAATAACAGGCTAGCTCAATTGACTTCCAACCTTCGAGTGAAGGTCACCAATATTCAAAAGCATCGACAAAACCTCTTTCCAACTCATGAGGTTGAAATCAAATTTCACTTCATTGATATTTATTCGGTGACAATAGTGATGGGTTTAAACTTGGGTTCATTATCATAATTTATTTTATTCTCTTCGTCGAAGACCTATATCAATTATATACATCTTAAAAAATCATATTCTTCATCTGGAGGTGCCCCTGCACCATGCATATGATTTTTCATATGCAATCGAATCCAAGTACAATATTAGATTCGTCTCAAACCTCAATTTTTTATGGAATCTATGGAACTCCTTTGGCCTCTAGTTCAGTCAGTGCCGCTTGATTCATCCTCGACATCAGAGTGATATCCTTCATCTAGGATTATAACAAATTTGATCAAAACTTTCCCATCCTTCATCCTTCTTTGAGTGACTCTAGGTATCATTGGTGACCCTCAGTTGATTTCTATATTCATCGAGATAAAATAGGTATTCAATGGTGAACCATGATTTAATTAGGCATCACCCACAACATTAATGGTGGGAACAACTTGGATGAAATCTTAAGCACCATATATCTCTAGGTGAATTTAATCACATAATTATAAGGCATAATAATTAGACACACTATTTGGATGAGAAAACTTATTAATTATATGAAAACATAAATAATTCATCCAAAAACTTAAATAATAAAGGAATAAAAGAATAGAGGCTAAAACCTAAAATTGTTTTTTTTTTGTTTCATAGACTATTTGGAATTATATCTTATGAGTTTAATTCGAAACTAATGATAATTGTATAACATTCATCCAAAATTTTACCCAAATGTAAATTATTTCAAGAGGGTAATAAAAATGGTAAACTCAATTTAAACCCTGGGGTGATAGAGATTAAACTCTTTACTATAGAATCATAACCTTCAATCATATGAACAATTTAGAACCACTGAAAATAATGATAAAATCATGAAAAAAAATTAAAATAGAAAATTTGTAAAGGTTTTTTATGAATAAAGCAATGAATACATCTTAAAATAGTTTTAATCCCCATGCCCCCACAATTAAAACCTAAAATTGTCCCAAATTTTAAAAATAATGTTGTAAGAAACAATTTAATTAAGTTTAAGACCAAACTTATTTTATCATTCAATAGTAAGAATGTCATAACCCGACCCGTACCGAGGCTCGAGCTGCAACTACCCCAAGCCCGCCTCCATAGGCCAGGGGCTGGCGACTAGCGCTGAAGGCACAATAAACTAGGGGAGGCCTTTTCCTAAGAAACTATACACACACACGCAACTAACTCAATGCATAAGTGAATAGTAAAGATAAAACCAAAGGAAAAACAACTATAACCCAACCACATTCATGCATCAACTTCTAAATAGAACAAGTAGAGTGCTGAAAAGTAATGACAAGTAAACTGAACAGTAAAAGGAAAAAACACGTGCCCAACTAGAAAGGTGCCACAACCCAGCAATAGGTAAATGAAAGTAAACAGCTGGTGATTCTCACACCCGGAAACCCTCCTGTGACCACTAAACACAGCCCAAGCTCCTGTGTCCTCTACGCTCCTCCGTAGTCTCGATCGACCTGTCTGTCATCTGCAAGGGCACACCAAGTGTGGGCAATGCCCAAGTAGGGGTGAGTATAAAGATACTTAGTAGGATGCCTCAAAATCTCGAGGGAGTAACAAAGGAGATACTAGAATGATGAGAAGTTGATAGAACAAGAACAGTGTAAGAGTACAAAATAGAGAGAGTGCAGCTCAACCTGATAAGAGAAAGGAAGAAGGCTCATCCAACCAATAGGTGATAGACACGGAAAGCACGTGGCATACCCCATGCATCTTCGCCCCTCCAAGAAGAGGAGTAACTAAACCCAATGAGTGGGAACAAGAGTAGGGTTTATATATATGCTCAACAAGAAACTTGAACGAGTGTGTAAGGGAATCTCCATCTCCAAGCTCAGCCTATGAAAAGTTGAGAACAATTCTAAGGATATCCATCACTGATGCCCGAAAGTCCCGCACACTAAATTTGTCTCATCACTGAAACATAAAACCAAGGTTCCCGCTCTGGTAACCATGGAGAAAAATCACTGACTAGCCTCATAGAAAGGGTTGAGTCTGAAAGAAGTCATCAGGTGACCCACAGCCCAGCCCCACTGGAGGGTAAATCATAAAGTTAACGGGTAACCCACAGCCCAGCCCTGCTGGAGGGTAAACCCTAAGAGGTCATCGTGTAACCCACTGCTCAGTCCCGCAGGAGGGTAAACCCTAAAGTCAATGGGTAACCCACTACCTAGCCCTGCTGGAGGGTAAACCCTAAGTTCAACAGGTAACCCACTACCCAGCCCTGGTGGAGGGTAAACCTGAAGGTCAACGGGTAACCCAATACCTAGCCCCGCTGGAGGGTAAACCCTAAGGTCAACGGGTAACCCACTACCCAACCCCGCTGGAGGGTAAACCCGGAACTGGTCTGATAACTCCGCACTGATCGTGCCATCACTGGGTGTTACTAACACTGCTACCGTGTGTAGGTTTGGAGTGCGTTAAAGGAACCTCCAACCAACACCCTTTCATGTTTCCACATTTAATGAGATCTCGAAAGAGGCTCTATACTCCCAAACAGATTACACCATTGTAATCCTCATGGAAAAACATCCAAGATAGACTATTTACTCGCTGGAAATGGGCTCCCGATGGAAAAGTTATTCAACACCGTTTTATGCCCATACAACATATCGTGGGGCCCGCACCTCAGTCCCGAAAAAGGTCGGGTGAACTGCTCCATCGTGATGATCTCGGATAAACATGCCAAATTGACTATTCATACGTCCCAAACGGACGCCTGATGAAAAAGTCACAGTATGCTGCACACAGCTTAAAAGAAGGCTTATGGGCCCATGCCTCAACTCCGTCTTCAACACTTGAAACCACCCTAGTCAACTTTGTCTCGCTTCCAGGGTCACAACGCTACTGACAGCGCCTAAAATGGACTCTAGATGCAGAAGCTGCAACTCCTCGCGTTATGCAAACGGGGCCCTGTGGGGCCCACACCTCCACCCCAAAACACGTCACGCAGATCGTACCATTACATTCCATGCAGATTACCATGTGGTGTAGGCTATTCATTTTCCCAGAATGGACTTATGAAGCATAAGTTGTAAAAACGCAGCATACATCTGAAAGCCGCCTTGTGGGGACCACGCCTCAGGGCCGGATTTATGCGGGCAGATTGCATCGTCGCAATACCCTCGGAAGAACACTCAGAAACGAGTACTCGAACACCCCAAATGGATGTCGGGTGAAAAAGTGGTGTTTCACCATAAAACGCGTGAACCAAGCCCTGTGGGGTCTACACCTTTTCTCCAACCCAAACTCTTTATAAAGTATCTCAAAAAGTCCGTACGAGGACTGGGGTCACGCTGCCGCTGACGGCGCGTCAATTGGACATCCCAAACCAGAGTTAGGTCTGACGCAAGATTAATTAATTAATTAATTAATTAATCGCATCAAACTTTTCATGCCACCGAGCAATGAAACCAAAACCATAAATGTTCCAAACCAAATTTGGAAGGATCATCTCAACCCCAGGGCCACAGCGCATCTGACGGCGAGTCAAACAGACATCCGGCTCGCGAATACTTCCATTGTGAGCTTTAATAATAATTTAATATTATTAAATTAAAGAGTTTTAGGTCACCCATCGTTGGGCACAGAACCCAAAACGCATGAAATCCACTTTAAAAAGTCTGTCTCGCTGACACGAACATGCAGCCGCTGACGGTGTGTCAAACGGATGCGTCGTTTGGGAGATGTGCCCCCTTGAACAAAAGGGGGCCCAAAATGGGCCAATCCAGACCAGCCAGCCCAGTCCAGACTGCCGGCCCGTGGCCCAGCCGCGGGTCCAGGCCAGTTCGACACAGCCCACTGGCTGCGGCCCATTCGAAACCACCAGACCCCTAGGGTATAGTTCCTCCACCAGGCGGTCAGTCGCTTGTCCACGCGCCACACCAGCAGGACCCGTGGTTTTCGGGTCCTTGTCCACGCTGTACCCCACTCAAGGTCAGTGCCTCAGGTGCTCCGCCCCGACCATGATCGGCTGAGGCCACCGCCTCCTGACTGGGCAAGCACACCACTGCATGCCGGACTCCGCCTACTCGACAGACGCCCACCGGAGCCCGCAGCTCCGCCTCCTCCCAGACTCGCTGACGCCACCTACTGAGACAGCCGACTCCTCACTGTCGCGACACCTACCCCAGCCGCCTCCTCCCATCTTGACTCCTCCCGGAGCTACCCCATCCGCGCCGGCCACACCCGATGTCGCCACCTCGTCCGAACCCCCCGCTGCCCCTGCTGCCTGACGCCCGACCTCCGGCCACCGCCCTTGCCGGAGATGAGGCTTCCGACAGCCACCACCACCGCTCTGGTGGCCTGATTTCAAAACCTAAGGAATATTCAGAATCCTCGGGGTGAGGCCTTTGCAGTGCTTGTCCCTGATCAAAGATCTGACAAAGATTGGTGCATCCAAAAATTGGGACAAAGAATGCCCAAGAACGATAATTAAAAACGGGGCTCGGATGATGGCCACGTTCGTTTGGCCATCGTCCAAATTCTAGAATTATATAATTAAAACTACTAAATTGAAAAAAAAATCTAGAAATTGACGAAGGTGTGAAAATTAACCAAGAATCCTACCTCGAATCAGTCGTGTGTCGTTGGAAACGCATCCACGACACTCCCGCTTTGATCCGCCAATGTTCCGGCAGAGATCGCTCCTCGATCTGATGAAGAACGGCGAAGAATGGCTAGATAGATAAATATAAAGAGAGATTGTGTGTGAATTAGAGTTTTTCTTTAACCCTAAATACTTAAAATCTATTTTTAGGGATCCCACTCAGCGCAGAATCCGAATTCACCATGCCCTCTCATTTTATATCACGCCTTGGAAAAACACCCCATTTCGAACTCAACGGAAGTCTCAGATTTTCTTTTCGATACTTCTTTCAAAAGTTATTTGAAAAGAACTCTGGTGATAAAAAATCACTAAGTCCTTATTTTAAAAAGATGATTTTTCCCCTGGGTGACATCTCTCGTAGCAGGCCTACGCCCGCAACTTTTACACCCCGCCTAGGGTAAACGACACACTCTGGACACAACCGTACCCTAGGAACACACACACACCTCATCAGCTGCGACATATGGAAGACGTTGTGTGCCCACTCCTACTATTGGGAGGGTAGGTCAAGACGGTAGGCAACCTCTCAATCACTTGCACGATTACCGAACTGCCCAAAGAAACTCAGGGGTCTTCCCCGACCGAACCTCTACTTTCCACGTCACGATCGAAATCACAATTTGTTCCTAGAACATGGTCTCATGATTCCCTCCTCCAGAATACCCATCTAGTGAAACACCCAAGGATATCTGGTCACACAAGTTTTCATAGTCGGTTCATCAGCACCGAGACTCTCTTACATGCTCAAAAAGTGGATGATTCAACACCATCAACTGAAGAAAAGTCATACCCTCTTGCTCCACCAAGTCTAGCTGTAGGGAAGCTAACTTCTACAAAACTTCCCACACCTGATGAGTTTGGGACTTTCTGCTAAGGGAAACTACTACAACACTGCCATTTTTAGGAACATAGACTACCTCGAAGTCATAGTACCACAGAAATTTCAACCAGCACCATCACCTCAGGTTCACGTCTCTCCAGGTGAGGGTGCACCTGAGACACTGGTGGTCTGAGCAAACCACAAAGCTCTCTCCCAGAAGATAGTGTCCCCACATTCTTAGGGTAAAGACTACCACTACTAGCACCACATAGTGAATAGCATAGTTCTATTTATGGGGTGTACATCATCTCGACATGTACTTGAAAATGGTATCAAGATTAACGTTGAGCACGCAAGGTACCAAAAAACAGGGTAGGCGAGCAACTCATCCAACCACCAGAGGCTAGAAATGTAAAGCGCGTGGCATACCCCACGTTTCTTTTCCCCTCTTAGAAGGAGAGTAATCCCCAAAACAGACACTCTGCCAAACCCACTAGTGCCACCTCAAGCAAAAAAAGGGGGTCAAGCAGAAAATCCCCACTGGAAAAACTAGAACCTGCTTTGACACTCCACCGAACAACCCTACCGTGAATGTACATGTCAGAGGGAATCATCCACCACACCTCAATACTATCCTCTTTGGGTGGTACTTAATCTCTCTCACGGTTTTGATCGCATCACAAAAACACATCTCGGTGGGGAAGAACCCGTCTTTCCCATGCATTCAAAGCTAGGTTGGAAAACACCAACACAGGGTTACACCGATGCCATGCGTCACCCTCGGTAACCCCTCGAACAAGGATTTAGACGAAAAGAGTACCTCACGCAGTGTCTAACAAAATCTACTAAGAAAAGTATAAAAATACACAGAGCTTAACTCTTATCATCTCATGCATTGCAGGATTGTAGACATCCATAGCACCCAGCCGCCCGCGGCCCCATCCGTCAGCTCCTTGAGCCTGACATGGGCCGCCTAGTGGTGGTGGAAGGACCTGGAAATGTAGTCCGCCAACCAAAGTTCTTTCTGATTTTCTACCAACACCGCCTCCCTGGGGACCACCCTGTCCTCACTTGGGAGTTCTCTGATCACGACATTACCTCTATCGTGGCAGTGCATCTACCAACTATCTGGAAAACTCTGCACATTTGGTCGAGTAGTCACACGCCACATGACCTCGCACATCACAAACATAGCACTAGTCCTCCCTAGACTGTCTTGGTGCTCTATTCTATCCTTGACCATGCACCTGAGTCTCATCAAGGGGAGACCTCCAGCACCGAGGCCCTACCAATTGATGTCCCTCTGACAAAAATTTCCCTATCACCAGTGCCTGCTCCAGCACCGTGAGATGGGTGAGGACACACAAGGGAACTATGCTGGCATGGATATCTTCTACAGAGACCTCGCTCAAACTTATGTGCTCGGAAGTTATCATTGTGGACCATATCCAAATAGTATCAAGTAAGGTCTGCAAACCTAGTCACGTACTCAGCCACTTCCATCACTCACTGCTGAAGCTCCAGCAGCTCCCGAAACTGTAAAAAGTGTAAGTAGGAGAGGTAGTAACCCTCACGAAACATCTACTATAATTCATCCCACGAGAATACCAACTCATCGTGCATCTGAGTAACCCTAGCTCTACTAACTCCAAACTTCTTAGTGGGAAAAAACTAGTTTTCAAAGCCACCATCTAACCTTTCAGTGTCCGAAAAATCCCGAAGAGGCGAACTACTGACTCTAGCCAACCCTTCACTGTCTGAGGGTATGGATCACCATGGAACCTCAATGGTCTCTGAAGCTGGAACTCATGTAGCGTGCCCAGCCTACGCTTGTCATCAGCCTTCGCTGCCAGTACTATCTGCTACTCCACAGGTGGAAGTGATACCGCCTGTCCTCCTAGATAAAGGGTAATCATAGGATGGATCTTGAACTGAGGCCTCGTCGCTCACGGAGTCATCATCATGAACCGGAGTTAGTATCCTAGCTGGATATCATCACAGAGACATGCTGAATCTAATCAAGGAGTACCGTAGTCAAATGAGCATATATATATCAACAACGATGGGGAGATGACTCAAGAAGGACAGTCAAAGACTCAATCTTATATGATTCACAAACCAAATTCCCTGCAACAATTGTATCAGTGTGCCAAGTTGAAAAGCGGGTTATCAGGGTCCTGGTGAATGGATACATCGGTCGTTGTACCATCACTGGACTCCCTAGCTTGAGAGCCTCTCTTGATACATGTTGACACTATTGCCCAAAACCTCAACCAATTCCTTTTTTTAAGGATTTCTGAACAACGCCCCAAGGAACGAACCACCTCTGATACCACTTTGTCATGACCCGACCAATACTGGGGCTCGAGCTGCAACTACCCCAAGCCCGCCTCCATAGGCCAGGGGCTGGAAACTATCGTCGAAGGCATAACAAACTAGGGGAGGCCTTTACCTAAGAAACTATACACACACACGCAGCTAACTCTATGCATAAGTGAATAGTAAAGATAAAACCAAAGGAAAAAAAACTATAACCCAACAAAAATAATTCATCAACCTCTAAATAGAACAAGTATAGTGCTCAAAAGTACTAAAAAGTAAACTAAATAGTAAAAGGAAAAAACACACGCCCAACTGGAAAGGTTCCACAACCCGGAAATAGGTAAACAAAAGTAAACAGCTGGTGAGTCTCGCACCTAGAAACCCTCCTGCGACCACTGAACATAGCCCAAGATTCTGTGTTCTCTACGCTCCTCCGTAGTCTCGATCGACCTGTCCATAGTCTGCAAGGGCGCACCAAGTGTGGGCAAAGCCCAAGAAGGGGTGAGTATAAAGATACTCAGTAGGATTCCCCGAAAGCTCAAGGGAGCAACAAAGGAGATACTAAAACGGTGAGCAGTAGATAGAACAAGAATAATGTAAGATTACAAAAGAGAGATATTGTAGCTCAAACTGACAAGATAAAGGAAGAAGGCTCGTCCAACCAAGAGGATCTAGACACAGAAAGCACGTGGCATACCCCGCGCGTCTTTGCCCCTCTTAGAAGGTGAGTAACTAAACCCAAGGAGTGGGAATAAGAGTAGGGTGTATATATATGCTCAAAAAGAAACTCGAACGAGTGTGTAAGGGGATCTATGTCTCCAAGATCAGCCCAGTAAAAGTCACCAACAGTTCTAAGGATATCCATCACTGATGCCTGAAAATCCCGCACACCAAATTTGTCTCATCACTGAACTGTACAACCAAGGGTCCCGTTCCGGTAACCATGGAGAAAAGTCACTGACTAGCCTCATAGAAAGGGATGAGTCTAAAAGAAGTCGTTGGGTAACCCACTACCCAGCCCTACTGGAGGGTAAATCCTAAGGTTAACGGGTAACCCACTGCCCAGCCCACTAGAGGGTAAACCCTAAGAGGTCGTCAGGTAACCCACTACCCAGCCCCACAGGAGGGTAAACCCTAAAGTCAATGGGTAAACCACTTCCCATCCCTGATGGATGGTAAACACTAAGGTCAATGGGTAACCCACTCCCCAGCCCCGCTGGAGGGTAAACCCAATGGTCAACTGGTAACCCACTACCTAGCCCCACTAGAGGGTAAACCCTAAGGTCAACAGGTAACCCAATACCCAGCCCCACTGGAGGGTAAACCCGGAACTAGTCTAATAACTCCGCACTTCCTGTTCCATCACTGGGTGTCACTAACACCGCTATCATGCGTAGGTTCGGAGTGCGTCAAAGGAACCTACAACCAACTCCCTTTCATGTTTCCACATTTAATGAGATCTTGAAAGAGGCTTTGCACACCCAAACAGATTACACCATTGTAATCCTCGTGGAAAAACACGCGAGATAGACTATTTACTTGCTGGAAACAGGCTCCTGATGGAAAAGTTATTCAACACTGATTTATGCCCATACAAAGTCTCGTGGGGCCCATCGGGAGCCTGTTTCCAGTTTTATGGGTGATAAGTAGTACCAGTTTTATGAATACAACCATAAATTTATATCAATGAATTGAATTTAATGTTATTAAAATGACTATCATTATCTGTATTAAAAAATTTTAGAACAATAAATCTATATAAAATATTCTTTTTGATGAAATTAACCACAGTAATTGCAAGATCGTTTGTAAGTTCTACTACCTCTTCCAACTTAGAGACATAATCTATAGTAACAAGGATGTACTCATTTCCAAAGGAGTATAGAAATAATTCCATAAATATTAATATCCACACATCAAATATTTCAAATTATAAAATTCATTTAAATGGTAATTCCTTCTTCCTTCTAACATTTCTTAATCTCTGACATTTTTCACAACCTATAACAAAGATTTTAGTGTCTTTGAAAAGTGTTGTCTAGTAAAAACCATCCTGTAAGACTTTATTATAATTCCTCTCACCTTCATGATGTCCACCCCAAGATGAAGAGCGAAAACTATCAATAATATAAATCATCACCACCTCAGGAACACATCTCCTAAAGATACCATAAGTGAATCTCCATAAAAGAAAAGGATCGTACCAAAAGTAGTGTTTCAACTCAGAAATGAAATATTTTTACTTTGTTTTTGAGAAATGTATTTGGGAATTAATCCTAAAACAAGTAAATTTTCATGATCTACAAACCAAGTAGATTCCCTCACTAAAACAATAAAAAGTTTCTAATCTAGGAATGATGAATTAATATTTATTGGTTCATTGGTTTGGGTAATATAATACATAGATAAGTGGTCAAAAACTACATTTTATATTCCATTCATATCCTTAATATCTAGATAAAATTCCTATAACTGAAGGGTCTAACTCATAAGTCTATTTTTAGATTCTTTCTTGATCAGAATATATTTAAGAGTATAATGATCTATGAAAATTATTACATTAGACCCTATGAAATACTATATAAATTTATAAAAAGAAAACATGAAAACAAATAACTCTTTTTTAGTTGTAGAATAATTACTTTTTGCATAATCAATATAAGTCCCCAGCCTTAAACATTACTTAATCTTGAGTTATTACAAGATTACACATTGAGGATCTTTTTAGGTTTAGAGTTTTAGAGAATTAGATCATAAATCATGCATTACATTCCACATTTAAACAAAGTGGTTACATAAAATATAGTATTCATTTTTTTCCCATCAACAGAAACATATTTAAAACAAAACATGGATTATTTCATGACACTTCCTTAACCCTATCACCACATAATGTACCTTTCCCTTGACCTGTGAAAAACATTTCAAAAACTTGGGATGAGCATAAAAAGCTCAGTAAGGGATATAAAAGTACGAAATGAAAACATTAGTCCATGTAAGAAATCATACATTACTCATAAAACATAATCACTTTAACATACCTCATCAAATCATGAATAAATCATAGAAATCATAAGATGTAAAGGTAACTTGAGGCATTCAGAACATTCTTACGTAGGGAGTAACCCTCATGGTTACATTCGGAATACCCATTACAGTATATTCCCTAAATATCTTCAGAGAAACCTTAACGTTTAACCCCTTCACATTACCCATTGCATTGGAGATCTATATCGGGCTCACCTGCCCTTAGTTTATCATGGAACCACCCGTCTTCATAAAAAATGCCCAAGAACCATAACATAATCATATCACATAAAACATGTATAAAGGAAACATAACATTTCCACATTTCAATCCCAAGATATCAATAACACATTGATATAATAAAAACATTATCAAAACTATTTTCAATACCAAAATAAAGGAAAAGTAAAACATGGTATTTATTTTTCATTTAAAAAAAAGTTATGGCTTGTAGAGGAAGCTGAAACTCAAATAATGGTCACGACGTTGGAGAAGTCGTAGTCGCCGCATACGTACGACAAAAACATTCTCTTTTGTTGTTTAGTAAAACACTTCATATAAAAAAGATTCCTTTTGAATAAACGTAAAAGTGAAAGGGGTTTAAACACCGTATAAAATAAAGTTGTGTACAAAACAAAATATGCCTCAATGAAAGGAGATTGAGATGAAGTCTCATACCTCGGGTCCGACTTGACTCGATCGTTCTTTAACGTCCTGAATAATAAACTTGAGTTAATTTATACTTGATTAAGAATCTTTTTCAAGTTCATTATTCCTTTTATATCACTTATTACCATTTTATGAACACTATGTAATTATTTATGTTAATAATGGTCATTTTGTCGATCATTGGTACTTGAGTCAAAAATAATTTCTTTATAATTACAAGTTGTTCATGTGGTAAAATATCCATTATATCCAGAATTATATTCATGAATTAGATATCATATATGTCATATATATCTAGTACATACATGCATTTACAATATTACATAACATTTAGAGGTAAGAAATGAAATGCATCGTTCATGGAGACGGTAAGCCGTACGTACGCATGAACGCTTCTTTCATTTCTATTTCATATTTTATAGAATGGAATAATAATTATATGAAGGTATATTATAATTATAGTATAATATCATATATAATATCATTAATTCCATCCTTTATACGTCCCACATATGGAATTAACGAATCAAATCACTTTGAGGGGGCGGTAGTCCACACTTCCTAAAATGAAGATATCGCGTATACCCATAATGGAAGCCATAAAGGTATGCCATAAATGAAAAATACAGAATCTTAAGGAAAACATAAACATATTATATATCATATATAAATATAGTGACATCTTAATGGCCACCTTTGAAGGTGTTATAAGAATATTGAACAATCATCGTTTCGTGAGACAGAAATTCGCCATCCACGGAAACAGTATGTTCTTAAACCATTAGATGTAGGTGTGTGTAAGTGTAGCTTGAATAATTCTTATAACAACATAATAGTATATTTAAAATACTAGTGTTGTTACAAAAGAAATTAATATAAATAATTTAGGGGGTTGGAGAAGCAAAATAAAACAAAAGAACATTAGAGAAAACTTTACCTTTAAATCAGGTAACTCCTCTTGGTTAGAACCAAAAGGGGTTCTTGAAGAGCTTTCTGCCTAAGGTAAGGCTTATAGGATTAAGAGATTGATGTGGAGAGATAAAATGGGCAGAGATTGGCCGATCCAATGTCTTGAGAAGTGTGGGTAAGGAGGTAGAGGTGGGGGCCTTTTATAAGAGGAGAGGAGGGGCACTCTTGGAAAGGTATAAAATGTTACTTTATTTTCCAATGAGTTTCGGATTTTAAAGGTCCCACATTGATGTGTTTCGAGGATAAGGTGATAAGGGTTCTAAATATACTCATACAATAGGTCTTTGACAAGTGTAAGTCTTAGATTTTACATTATCTTTTCATTTTATTTAAATCGTTCATTAATGAGGTAACCACTGCATCATCATGATGTCATAAATAATTTAATTTATTTAATGTATAAAAATTATAAAAAAAATACTATGATGTAGGAAATATTTTTAGATTTTTAATGACTATTTATAGTCTAATATATAAGTTATGTAGACAAAATTAAAAATGTTTTACTCAGGTGATACATTCTTTGTTATATTTAACTTTCTTTAAAAATAAAAAGATAAAAAGTCATTATCACACAAAAGTGATTCCATGGGGTCCCCAAGTTTGGCACAAGGCATCCCATGGTCGGCCATGACACAACTAGTAGCATTAGGACACATGTTGGGGTCATTTGTTATTATTATGATATTATTTTATTATCCTTAACTACCCGATTACTAATTAATCACGATAATTAAAGATAATTACCGTCATTACTATTCATAATGTCCAAAAACAAAAGTATATTGATTACATAATTTGGACCTTCTGATTCTAAATATTTAATCCATTTTACCAAATTCCAAACACATAAATTGCAATAAATAATTTAATAATAATTCCCGTTGTCAAAACAAATAGCGGGTATTTTAGAAACAATATCTATGAAAAGTTTGGCACTTGTTTATGATAAATTCCAAAGTGAAATTAATAATAATTAACACCATTGGATTAAATGGTAAAAAAATATTCTAATTACACTTTAATACCAATTAAAAAGATAATCTAACCATATAATTAAATTAGATGAAAAAGCAGTTTTGCTGTAAAATGCAGTATTTTTCGCTATTCATTAAAAAATGAACATTGTCAGAAAAATACCAACAAATTATCCAATGTAAATTTCAATGTCCCAATCATAAAGAATATGTTTATTTTGAAAAATAAAGCTTATAAAATTTTCAAAATTTTTATTTAAAAAATGGTTTGCCATCAAAAGGTAGTAAAACAATCTTTTAAAAATATTAGTGTATTTCATGCTTAAGATTGGATTTTAAGCCTCTAAAACACTGTCTAATTCATAAATAGAAATAGATAAAAATATATATTATTCATTACTTACTTGGGATTTTACATCCTTCCCCCCTTTAGAAAATTGTGTCCTCGTAATTTATTTACTTATCGAATAAGTGGGGGTATTTATCCCTCATTGCATTTTCAGATTCTCATGTTGCCTCTTAAAT
Source organism: Viscum album (assembly GCA_963277665.1). NCBI lineage: Eukaryota > Viridiplantae > Streptophyta > Magnoliopsida > Santalales > Viscaceae > Viscum > Viscum album. The sequence continues at coordinate 2,049,875,748 of OY728153.1, read as the reverse complement.
CTTGTGGTTTTTTCAGAAAACCTTTACTTGATGAATCGCCTTATTCTGCAACACTTGCTCCCTGTGGTCAAGAATCTGGACCGGTTGTTCCTCATAAGATATATTCTCTTCCAGCTGAACTACCTCTGGACTCAAAACATGAGATGGATCTGGCATGTACTTCCTTAACATTGAAACATGAAAAACATTGTGCACCTGAGATAAACTCGGAGGTAAAGTCACTCAGTATGCAACTGATCCAACTCTCTCCATAATTTCATATGGTCCAATGAACCTTGGACTCATCTTTCCTTTCTTACCAAATCACATCACACTTTTCCATGGTGAAACTTTGAGAAAAACATGATCACCTACCTCAAAAGAGAGATCCTTCCTCCTGTTGTCTGCATAACTCTTTTGCCTACTCTGAGTTGTTATCATGTGTTTCTGTATTAACTGAACGTTTTCTGCCAACTCTTACACCAATTCTGGTCCCATCAACTTCCTTTCACCTACTTCATCCCAAAAAGCTGGAGTTCGACACCGCTTCCCATATAATGCCTCAAATGGTGCCATTTGTATACTGGAATGAAAACTGTTATTATAAGAAAACTCAACCAATAAAGGATGTGGGTCCCAACTTCCCTAATAATCCATAGAACAAGCACGTAGCATATCCTCCAAAGTCAGAATCATTCGTTCGGACTGCCCATCTGATTGTGGATGAAAAGTCGTACTAAAATTTAATTCAGTACCCAAGGACTTCTGAAGGCCTTTCCAAAAGTTAGAAGCGAACCTAGGATCACGGTCAGATACAATGGAGAGAGGAACTCCATGTAACCTGACTATCTCTTTAAGATACAAACGGGAAAGTTGATCTAGGTAAAAAGTATCTCATATAGTAAGGAAATGAGAAGATTTAGTCAAACAATCAACAATAACCCAGATTTCATTATTACCTCGAGGTGTCTTCGACAATCCCACAACGAAGTCCATGGATATATTCTCCCATTTCCACTCTGGCACTGGTAAAGGCTGAAGCATCCCTTTCGGTAACTTCCGCTCTACTTTAACCTGTTGACAAGTCAAACACTTCACAGTAAAATCAGCAATGTCTCTTTTCATTCCGTCTCACCAGTAATACTTCTGAAGATCTCTATACATCTTAGTACTGCCTGGATGAACTGAAAACGGAGAACTATGAGCTTCACATAACAACTCTCTCTTCAACTGTGAATCACACGGCACACACAATCTCTTCCAAAATCTCAAAACACAATCATTATCAATGTTGAATTCAGGAAACTTACCCTTCTGAACCAGCTCTACCTTTTTCTGCAACTCGGTGTCTTGCTTCTGTGCTTGCTTAATTCTGTCTGATAGAGAAGATTTAACTGATACCTGAAGAAAAACAGAATAACATCCTGCACCAACAACTTCTATGCCAAAGTTCATCAAATCATTAACCAAAGGATCACGTTCCAAATGCAACATTGTTAATGAAGCATTACTTTTTTGACTCAAAGCATCAGCCACTTTATTTACTTTTCCCAGATGGTAATGAATTGTAAAATCATAATACTTGATTAATTTTAACCATCTCCTTTGTCTCATATTCAATTATTTCTGAGTGAATATATACTTTAAACTTTTGTGATCGGTATATATTTCACACTTTACTCCATACAAATGATGCCTCCAATTTTTTAAAGTGAAAAAAACAACAGCTAATTCCAAATCATGTGTAGGGTAATTTACCTCATGAGTTTTCAACTGACGTGAAGCATAAGCAATTACCTGATCATTCTTAATTAGGATGCAACCAAATCCTTTCAATGAATCATCACTGTAGATAACAAACTCACTATTCCTAGAAGGTAGTGCCAAAACTGGAGCATTCACCAATCTTCTTTTCAATTCCTGAAAACAATCATCACATTCTTTTGTCTAGATAAACTTAACACCCTTCCGAGTTAGCTTAGTCATTGGACTAGATAATCGTGAAAAATTTCTAACAAACCTTCGGTAATAGCCTGCCAAACCAAGGAAGCTACGAATCACTGTTACATTTTTGGGACTTGGCCATTCTTCAACAACCTTTGTTTTTGCAGGATCAACAGTTATCCCATCTTTAGAAACAATGTGACCAAGGAAAGAAATTTGTTGCAACCAAAACTCACACTTTCTGAATTTCCCATACAATTTATTTTCTTTTAAGGTTTGTAAAATAACTCTTAAATGTATTTCATGCTCCTGTTTACTTTTAGAAAACACCAAAATATCATCAATGAAAATAACCACAAACTTATCCAAGAACTCATGGAAAATTCTATTCATAAGGTCCATGAATATAGCAGGTGCATTGGTTATCCCAAAAGGTATTACCACAAATTCATAATGGCCATATCTTGTACGAAACGCGGTCTTCGGAATATCTGCTTCCTTTACCTTCAACTGATGGTACCCCGGTCTCAGGTCAATCTTTGAAAAAAACTGAGCTCCCTAGAGCTGATCAAACAAATTATCGATATGAGGTAAAGGATATTTGTTCTTAATAGTGATGTTATTCAAGGCTCTATAATCAATTCAAAGTCTCATTGAACCATATTTATTTTTAAAAAATAAAACAGGAGCACCCCATGGTGATGTTCTAGGTCGAATGAAACCTTTCTCTAATAAATCTTGCAATTTCTCCTTCAACTCTAAAAGTTCAATTTGAGCCATTCGATAAGGGGGTTTTGAAATTGTCTTAGCATCAGGAACTAAGTCAACAGTAAATTCAACTTTTCGATCTGGTATTATTCCAGGCAACTCATCAGTAAAAACATCAGGATACTCATTTACCACTGGCACATCATTAATCTGAACAGTTCCCTTGTTTTCAACAATATGTGCAAGGTAACATTCATTTCCATATTTTATAAGTTTCTCGGCCTGTTGATATGTTATCAACAGTAAGGGTTCATTCTTGTACACAAACTGAAAGTCTTTCTGAAAAGAAACTTCTTTATCTCTACAGTCAATCTTATCATGGTAAATAGAGATCCAATCCATACCCAGGATAACATCAAACTCTACTAGAGGTAAAACAATAAGGTTTTCAAGTAGGTTCTTTCCACGGGTAAGGATAGGAAGATTCTTATAAATTCTTTTTGCCTCAACATTTCCCCCAAGTGTTTTTACCACAAGTTCAGGAGTCATTTCTTGAGATGGTATTCCCATTTTAATATAAACGTTTTCAGAGATGAAAGAATGTGTAGACCCCGAATCAAACAACACACTGGTATAATCTGAAAAAACAAACAAAGTACCTGATACAACTTCATTTGATGGCCCGACATCTGCTGAAGTAGTTGCAAAGGATTTCACCACCCCTTTCTTCTTGTAGTATAACTAATTCCCATCACTCAAGCTCTTTTTCAGACACTCGTTTACATAGTGACCCATCTCATTGTACTTAAAACATTTCACTAACTGTAAATCAAATTTGGTCTTACCATCACCCCGATCTTTTTCAGTGTAATCACAAGCCTTATGTCCCATCTTACCGCATCGGTAGCACTTTACAGAATTCAAAAGACATTCCCCAGTATTCCTTTTACCACATTTATCACAAACTGGAAACTTAGTTTTCTTACCGTCAGACCTTTTTGAGGAATTATTTCCTTTCTCTTTCCACCTCAGTCTCTTCTTCTGCTGGTTGTTATAGAACACCTGATCATCGGCAAACTCCATATCCACCTTCTCAGCACATCGAACAAGCTTTTCATAACTTTTGAACTTGCGAGAAGATAAATCCCTTCGATATTTTGGCTTTAATCCTGAGTAAAAACTATTGATTTTACTATTAAGGTCTCAGATAAAATTTGGAGCATACCTTGCCAATCGAGTGAACCTCTCTTCATAAGCAGCCACGGATTCGTCCTCTTGCCTAAATTCCAAGAATTGTTTTTTCCGTCCTAAGTCGAACAACCTTAGGAAAATACTTCTCAAGAAACATACCTTTTAATTCTTCCCAGTCGAGAGCATCAATCTCATCAACGTCCCTGATATTTTTAACCATCGACCACCACTGATCTGCTTCATCCTCCAAATGGTAAATAGCAAGACTAACATTTTGATTGTCTGAACACCCCATGACATCAAAAATCTTCTCCAGTGATTTAATCCACCCTTCAGCTAGCACAGGGTCAGATGATCCTCTGAATGATGGGGGATGTTGCCTCATGAAATGTTCCACCACTGACATGTTCCTCTGCGGTTGATCTAGCTGATCTCGTGCATGGATACCACCACCATTTATCTCTTGAGTCAACTGCGCCATTACTGCAACAAATTGTTCAGTTCCAATTCCGACCATCTCAAGATGCTGATTAGGAAGGTTATTTCCTTCTATATGCCTTCCTAGCATTGCTTCCCTGTTTCCTCTGCGGAAGACCATTCTAAACAAACATGTCTTAGATAAAGCAACATGGTAATCTTCAAATGCTATATCATTTCAATTTGACCATAAAAAAAATATTTTTGGATAATCATTTAATATAATTCTAACTCCTAAAGTTATCTAAACCGACCTCTGATACCAACTATAAGGCCCCAGCCTTAAACATTACTTAATCTTGAGTTATTACAAGATTACACATTAAGGATCTTTTCAGGTTTAGAGTTTTAGAGAATTAGATCATAAATAATGCATTACATTCCACATTTAAACAAAGTGGTTACATAAAAGATAGTATTCATTTTTTTCCCATCAACGGAAACATATTTAAAACAAAACATGGATTCTTTCATGACACTTCCTTGACCCTATCACCACATCATGTACCTTTCCCTTGACCTGTGAAAAACATTTCAAAAACTTGGGATGAGAATAAAAATCTCAGTAAGGGATATAAAAGTACGAACTGAAAACATTAGTCCATGTAAGAAATCATACAATACTTATAAAACATAATCACTTTAACATACCTCATCAAATCATGAATAAATCATGGAAATCATAAGATGTAAATATAACTTGAGGCATTCAAAACATTCTTATGTAGGGAGTAACCCTCATGGTTACGTTTGGAATACTCATCACATTATATTCCCTAAATCTCTTCAGAGAAACCTTAACGTTTAACCCCTTCGCGTTACCCAATTCATTGGAGAGCTATATCGGGCTCACTCGCCCTTAGTTTATCACAGAACCACCCATCTTCATAAACAATTCCCAAGAACCATAACATAATCGTATCACATAAAACATGTATAAAGAAAACATAAAATTTCCACATTTCAATCACAAGATATCAATAACACATTTATATAATAAAAAAATTATCAAAACCATTTTCAATACCAAAATAAAGGAAAAGTAAAACATGGTATTTATTTTTCATTTAAAAAAAATTATGGCTTGTAGAGGAAGCCGAAACACAAATAATGGTCACGGCGGTGGAGAAGTCGTTGTCGCCACATACGTATGACAAAAAAAATCCCTTTTGTAGTTTAGTAAAACACTTCATATAAAAAAGATTCCTTTTGAATAAAGTAAAAGTCAAAGGGTTTTATACACCATATAAAAGAAAGTTGTGTATAAAACAAAATGTTCCTCAATGAAAGGAGATTGAGACGAAGTCTCATACCTCGGGTTCGACTTGACTCGATCATTCTTTAACATCCTGAATAATAAACTTGAGTTAATTTCTACTTGATTAAGAACTTTTTAAAATTTCATTATTCATTTTATATCACTTATTACCATGTTATGAACACTATGTAATTATTTAAGTTAATAATGGTCATTTTGTCAATTATTGGTACTTGAGTCAAAAATAAACTCTTTATAATTACATGTTGTTCATGTGGTAAAATATCCATTATATCCAGAATTATATTCAAGATTTAGATATCATATATGTCATATATATCCAGTATATACATGAATTTACAATATTACATAACATTTAGAGGTAAGAAATGAAATGCACCGTTCATGGAGACGGTAAGTCGTATATACGCATGAACGCTACTTTCATTTCTATTTCATATTTTATGGAATGGAATCATAATGATATGAAGGTATATTATAATTACAATATTATATCATATATAATATCATTAATTCTATCCTTTATATGTCCCACATATGGCATTAACGAATCAAATCACTTTGAGGGGGCGGTAGTCCACACTTCCTAAAATGAAGATATCGCGTATACCCATAATGGAAGCCATAAAGGTATGACATAAATGAAAAATACAGAAGCTTAAGGAAAACATAAACATATTATATATCATATATAAATATAGTGACATCTTAATGGCCACCTTTGAAGGTGTTATAATAATATTGAACAATCATCGTTCCGTGAGGCAGAAATTCATCATCCATGGAAACAGTATGTTCTTTAACCATTAGATGTAGGTGTGTGTAAGTGTAGCTCGAATAATTATTATAACAAAATTCTAGTATATTTAACATACTGGTGTTGTTACAAAATAAATGAATAAAAAGAATTTAGGGGGTTGGAGAAGCAAAATAAAACAAAAGAACATTAGAGAAGACTTTACCTTTAAATCTGGTAACTCCTCTTGGTTATAACCAAAAAGGTTTCTTGAAGAGATTTCTACCTAAGGTAAGGATTCTAGGATGAAGAGAGGGATGTGGAGACATAAAATGAGCAGATCTTGGCCGAGCCAATGGCTTGAGAAGTGTGGGTAAGGAGGTAGAGGTCGGGCCTTTTATAAGAGGAGAGGAGGGGCACTCTTGGAAAGGTATAAAATGTTACTTTATTTTCAAATGAGTTTCGGATTTTAAAGGTCCCACATTGATGTGTTTCAAGGATAATGTGATAAGGGTTCTAAATATACTCATTCAATAGGTCTTTGACTAGTGTAATTCTTAGATTTTACATTATCTTTTCATTTTATTTAAATCGTTCATTAATGAGGTAATCGCTGCATCATCATGATGTCATAAATAATTTAATTTATTTAATGTCTAAAAATTATAAAAAAAATACTATGATGTAGGAAATATTTTTAGATTTCTAATGACTATTTATAGTCTAATATATCAGTTATGTACACAAAATTAAAAATGTTTTACTCAGGTGATACATTCTTTGTTATATTTAACTTTCTTTAAAAATAAAAAGATAAATAGTCATTATCACACAAAAGTGATTCCATGGGGTCCCCAAGTTTGGCACAAGGCATCCCATGGTCTTCCATGACATAACCAGTAGCATTAGGACACATTTTGGGGTCATTTTGTATTATTATGATATTATTTTATTATCCTTAGCTACCCGATTACTATTTAATCACGATAATTAACGATAATTACCGTCGTTACTATTCATAATGTCCAAAAACAAGAGTATTGATTACATAATTTGGACCTTCTGATTACAAATATTTAATCCATTTTACCAAATTCCAAACACATAAATTGCAATAATTAATTTAATAATAATTCCCGTTGTCAAAACAAATAGTGGGTTTTTTAGAAACAATATCTATGAAAAGTTTGGCACTTGTTTATGATAAATTACAAAGTGAAATTAATACTAATTACCACCATTGGATTAAATGTTAAAAACATATTCTAATTAAACTTTAAGACCAATTAAAAAGATAATCTAACCATATAATTAAATTAGATGAAAAAGCAGTTTTGATGTAAAATACAGTATTTTTCACTATTCATTAAAAAATGAACATTGTCAGAAAAATACCAAAAAAATATCCAATGTAAATTTCAATGTCCCAATAATAAATAATATGTTTATTTTGACAAATAGAGCTTATAAAATTGTCAAAAGTTTGATTTAAAAAATGGTTTTCCATCAAAAGGCAGTAAAACAATCTTTTAAAAAATATTAGTGTATTCTATGCTTAAGATTGGATTTTAAGCCTCTAGAACACTATCTAATTCATAAATAGACATAGATAAAAATATATATTATTCATTACTTACTTGGGATGTTACAATAAAAATGCTTATTAGTATAGTAAATCACATGCAACGTCTTCTTTATTATTTTCCCTAAAATATACCCCACAACAACATCACTAACATCAAACATCACCTCAAAAGGAATTTTCTAGTCAGACGTAGAAGTAATTTTTAAAGATGAGATTTTATATTTGAGTATATTAAATAATTTTAAAAACTTTTCATCAAATAAAAAGGGTGTTTCCTTGACTAACAGAGAGGAAAAGTGCCTTGTGATTTTTGAGAAATCCTTGATAAATTGTCGTTAGAAACTGACATGCCCTATGAAACTTCTGATTCCTTTAAAATTTATAGAGGCGGAAACTTTTGAATGAATTAAATTTTAGAATTATCTACTTCTATCCCTATGTTATACACTTTACATCCCAACAAAATCTCTTCTATAACCATAAACATTAATTTATCCCAGTTCAAAATAAGATTGGATTCATGGAACCTCTCCAAAAAAATTATATATTTTTAAGATAGCTTTAAAAATTGCTACCAACAATTGAAAATTCATCCATGAACACTTTAATAATTCTTTAAAAAATATTAGAAAATATTTCCATCATACACCTTTGAATGGTAGTTAGAGCTCCACATAATCCAAAGGGAATCCTCTAGTAGGAAAATTTCCCAAAGGGGCATGTCAAAGTGGTTTTTTCATGGTATTTTGGTGTTATATGAATTTTGTTTTAACTAGAATATTCATCCAAAAAAATAAAATTTCATTTCCAGCCAAACTCTTAAGAATTTGATCCAAAAATAGTATATAAAAGTGATCATTTCTAGTGGCAGAATTTAACTTTCTATAATCAATATAGACTCTCCACTTTGTTTATTTTCTAACTTGTATTTATTTATTTTTCACATTGGTTGAAATAGTGAAACCTCCCTTATTAGGAACTCCATGAACCAAACTAACCCAAGAGCTATCTGAAGTAGGATAAATTAGTCCAACATCTATCAACTTGATTACTTCCTCTCTGAATACCTCTTTCATGTTTGGATTTAATTTTATTTTTCCTTCAACTCTAAGTTCATTTTCAGGCTCCATGATAATTTTATACATGTGATAAAAATGAATAATTACCTTAATATCATTTATGGACGAAACACTAATAGATATATACTTTCTCAAAAATTTCAGTAGACTTACCTTTTAACTTCCCTCAAAACTAGATGAGATAATAATAGGTAGAGTTCAATTTTTAACTAGAAAATAAATATTTATGATGGGATAGGAGAGGTTTTATCTTTAAAATGGGTGCTTGTTCACTAAAATAAAGACACTTAGGGATAGGAGGTCTAAGTTCCTCCAACTACATTTTAAAGAAGTCATTGTAGAAAGCTTCTTCCTCATCGCTACTATCCTCAACAAATTGTTATTCATATACATAATTAATGGTTGGTCCAAAAATATTCTATAAACAAAACTCATCAAGATACTCTAAGAATTATCCCTCATACTCATTTACCGACTCTTCCTTTTTTACTTGATAAAATTAAAATGAAAGTTTCTAAAACATATGATCTATTATTAATTTCATCAATCATTCTAAAAAATTCCTCCTCTTCCTCATCAATAGGTAATTCTAACTTGGGAAACTCATCTCTTGAACATATTTTATTTTTTAAAAGTGTTTTAGTTATTCTAAAAACATTAAATTCTAATTTTTGGTCTCCTAAATAGAAGATTAGTATACCCTTGGACACATATATCACAATTCCTCTAGTGTCTGGGAAAGGCCAAATATGGATGATAGGAAATTCCTTGTCATACTCTATGCCTAATATGATAAAATTAAAAGGAAAATAGATCATTCATACTCCAACTATAAAATCATCAACCTGTCCCATTGGTAAAGTAATGGAATGGCTAACCAAGCATAAGAGAATTGTGGTGGGTTTCATGACTCTTAAGTTTAGGTGTTAAAAAATATATAATGGTATCAAATTTATAATCACACCATGCTGACATAATAAGTTAAACAGGACACTTTCCCCCAAGGTACAATGGATGAAAAAATACCCCAAATCTTTAAGTTTAAGAGGTATCCTATTCAAAAGGACATCAATTCACTCCTTTGATAGATTATATGTAGAAAATTATTCCAATTTTTTTATTAGATATAGTCTTCTTTAGTGATTTAAAATAATAAGTTTCTAAACTCAACCTTTAAGGAAATGGATTTTTATTTGGAGTTTCTTAGAGAATTCGATAAATTTTAACAGTATGGGTTCTTAATTCTTATTTTTAGTTATTTTGGGAAAGGGAATAGTTGGGGATAAATTCTTTTAAACAGTTGGTATCCCCTCAACAAATTTTTCCACCTTTTTATTATTTTTATTCTCATTGTTTTAAAGTTTTTTTAATTTCAACTGAAAAAATAGGATTAAAGATATTTTCAATGGTGATGTCCAAATTTATATATTTTTAAATTTCTAGATTTTTATTTTTATATTCAGTCATATTTCCATTCTGAGTAGGTTTATGTAATTTATTAACTTTTTGGTGATTTTTTAAACCACTCCTAGTTGTAAATTACATTAAATATTCCATTTGATCAACCATAGTAGTACTGAGTAATTTACCTTTTCCTCTATTATTCATTCCTCTAGACAATTATCTTATTTTTTATTCTATATTTTTCATTCTTGCATCAGATTGGGCTTTATCTGAAAAAAATTGGGATTTTTGTTTTCAAATTAAACTTTGATTCATTCATCTTGAGAATCCAGTTTTATTATAATTTGATCCATTTTTGAAATATTTTACCTTCAAAATTCTATTTTATATTAGAAGACTCTACCCTCAGTTGATTTTGAAAAGGTTTCTTAGGTTTCTATTGGAATCTAGGGGGGATGGTCGGTATGAAAACTCCCTTCTCTTTCCATAAAAGATTAAGATGTTTTATATAAACTTGAATATAGTTATAAGAAAAGGGGTCATCCCTTGGATATATCCTAAGATTCTAACCAGAAAAAGTAACATTTTTAAGTGGTTAGGTAGAAATATCAAAGTTAAGGAAGTGATATTTGGAATGATCAAACATACCATAGTAGTGTCATTTCTCCCTAAGTGAGTTTTGTAAAAAAAAATTATAATACCCAACAACATTAACTCCAACTTGTGGAATATAATTTTTTTATTTCCTAAACATGTTTCTTCTTTTTGAGCACTTATATTGAGATTTCCATGCAAGCGTGTTGAATTTTTTTTCAAGTCTTCAACATTGTTTTCACTATAATATCCTCTTAAATATTAATCAAAAAAAGTTTTGTGATAAGGGTTGAGACTATTGTAAAGGGTTTCTATAAGGAATTGTGGAGTGCAATGGTGATTTGGAAACTGTCTGAGAAAGACTCTAAACCTATCATAAGATTCATGGAATAGCTCTATAACTCCCTGAGTTTCTCTAAAATATATATTTTTTTAATAAATTTAATTTATTTAATAACTTTTTTTACATGCAATACTGAGTTTTAACAAACATCGATATACTATTAATATTATTATTTAAATAAGAATGACATAAAATAGAAGATACATTTGGAATTATGAATAGGAATAATCACATTTTGAAAATTAGGTATGAAGATTTTAAATAAATTAAATATATTTATAAATAAGTACTTAATTTTTATTAAAGTCTTTATATGCTTCGAAAAATACATTTTTCTAAAAAATGATTTTGATTACTTTTTGTGAAAAAATATTCAAATTAATTGTTGAAACTTTTTTAAAATTTATTTGAAAAAATTAAATTTAATTTTTGAATCTAAAGGTAAAAATTATCTTTTAATGAATTTTTAATAATTTTCTGAAAAGATTTATTTTTAATTGAATAGTAAAAATACTAATTTTTATAAAAACTACCTTTTCATTTAAAGAATTTACAAAGTTAACTCTTATTTAAAAAATATTTTAAAAGTAAAATTAGTTTAATTAAATATTTATTTATCCAATTTATATAATTATAATCAATTTCATATTAAATTTTGATATAAAAACTTTATAAACTTTAAAAAAAATCTCTTCGGAAAACCGTTTTTTCATCGGGACAACGTTTTTTGTTTTAAATTAATTTTTTTCACTTATGTGACTAGAGTTTGGAAAAATAGATCTCATATTTAGAATCAAAATAATAAATATTATATAATAATTTCAACTTAATTTTTAGTTAAAATGAATAGTAAAAACAGAAAAAAATTAATTATCACGCTTAAAGTTAAAACGGGTTTATCGAGGGTTAAACTAAAAGGATAAGGGTTAACATGAACTAAAAACTTTTCCAATTACAATTATTTGTTTATATTTTGACCCTTATTACCTTATTCTATATTTTTATGTTCTTGTGGGACACACTTCCATGAAAGTGACCAATATAATAATTCAAGTAAAGAAAAAGAAAAAATTCCACAATCTTGCTTTTAAATTTCAATTATGTTTCTACTTAGGGAAAAAAAATTTAAATGAATATTGATAGTAATTCTGAGAATAATAAAATCAATTTCATGAGGGTAATTTTATTAATTTTTAGTAATTATATAATTTATTTAAGTGTTTAAGAAACACCAATACAATAATTATTTAATTAATAGAAAAATAAAGTAAATGACACTAAAAATATTAAATGTAATATAAATTGAATTAATTATTGTATTCCATGATTTTTTTAGATAAATATAACATTATAGAAACATTTTATAATGATGTATTCTAATTTTGTGTATTTATTAATGTTTTTAAATTCAAATTAAATGAATACTATCAAAATTGACATTAATGTGATTTTATAATAAATAATATTTTATTAAATGATTTGAAATTTCTAAAAATACTATCCTATTATAATTTATTGGTATATATTTAAAAATATCCATCATGGTACATACATGGACTAATTTTCCTTTTATAAAAAAAATATATTGACCCCTAAATAGTAAAAACTTTGTTACCATGATAAATGGTAACATAGGGTTTTGTGCGTTTCATGCACTTGTGTTAAAAGTAATTCTCCACACACATAAGATATTTATTTTTTAAATTGGAATTAATATTTAGATTCATTGGGTAAATATTATCTAATAATAATCATTTTATTTATTGACTTAAGGGATGAATCACCTTGGTAAATATATAAAACAGCTAGTTATTGTGGTGAAAACTAAAATGGTAAAATTAAGTAAACATAAAGGCTAAGAAATAACATGTTTAAAACATGTATTTTAATATGTTGGTGGTTTTTCTTGACCATATATTCCCTCCATCTCTTTAATTATCAATTTTGGAGGCCCTTGGGCTGAGAGAGACTCCCCATTATTGAATAGTTTTGAGTATTTACAAAAATCTCACTCCTCCATTATAAAAGGTCACCTCCTCGCCTCACTTCTTCACACATATTAAAACATTTGGATAAACCAGAACCTAAAAAATACTTCCACAACATCCTTATACATGTTCTATATCTACTAGGAATCCCAAAATACCAACTCTAGGGTCCTTAATAAGAGATCCAAAGGGGGTTGTTCTAAGTGAAATCAATTGTCTTCACTAATCTCTTTCTTTTTTACTTATTCTCTTACCACATCCATTAATTTATTAATAATTACAATATAATAACACTAGTATCTAACATATATTTAGATATTATTATATTTATGGAATAGCCTATATCCACCACCACTTCCATCACATGGGAAATTAAATTGTCAATCGTGTGTACGGCGGACTACCGCCTTGCAAACCGATGTAGTTCGTTTTCCATCACAACCTATCACGATTAGATATAATGATGGATTTAAAATATTTATATTTTATTTATTACATGATAATGTTTCAATTATCATAATATCACATATATCTTCTTATTTTTTCATTTCAAAGGAATAGGATAATGTCACTTGTGTGTACGACGAACTACCATCACACAAAAAGATGTGATTCAATTTTCAAAAAACATGGAAAGTAATTAGTATAGTTTTAATGAAAATATGTGATATATATGAAATAAAAATTATTCTTTAAGGATTATATATTATTTAAATTTCTTTCATTTCTTCCATCGATAAAATGGAACCAGAGTTTATGCATACATACGGCCTACCATCTCCATGGATGTTGTAATTTATTTTCTATCTCTAAATTTTATAGATTAATATATATATATATATATAATTAATATATATTATATTTATATCATGTTTAAAATTATGTATTTTATGGATCTATGATAAAAAATTAAGCAACAAAAATACCAAACCAAAACTTACACACAAAAAACAAAGTAGTTATTACCCAAAATGTGATTTTAACATAGAATTGTTCATAAATAGATAATAAAATGTCATAATTAAATTATATATGGTATGATACATATGATTATGGTTCTGTAATATATGTATAATAAACTTATATTTATTATACAGGAGGTTCAAATGCGTGGAAGGAAATCGAGACTTAAGGTAAGAGATTTCCATCTCACTTTTACTTTCTTTGAGATATATTCCATATTCACCATATGTGTCTTATATGTGGTGTATATAATAAAAATTAATGTATTTTATGATGATTTCCATGAAAACTATATGTATTTACATTTCCATTTGATTATATCTCTTTTATGGGATTTACATGTCCATTTATGGGATTTATGGGATTATATCTCTTTTATGGGTAATGGATCTTTGTCTCAATTTGTCTTATTTGGGAAGTACATTATATTATGAACATATTATCTTTTACGAGGTATATATACAGAAAAATTAACATTTAATATCATAAATTTATTTATTCTCGTGATATTTTAAGTTTCATTTAATGTTATTCTTTCATGTGTCTTACGATTCAAAAATTACCAAAGTGGTAAGGGTATTATGATAAAATCTTATCATTTATTTATTTTTATTCTTTTGATGATGAAATATTATGATATACCTCTCAATAAATTCATTATTTTTTATTCTAATATGGTTATTTCTTGAGAATAAATGTTCTCTCTTCATTTTCCTATCTTTATGTACTCAATATTCCAAAAGAATGCTTTTATAGAAAACCGACTTTGTTATTCTCTTTGGTAAAAAACCCATTTTATTCCATATCCATGTTTTCTAAAAATATTTACAAAAATGTTTTAACATTGTCCAAAGGATTTATTAAATACATTTTTACCCATTATCAAATTTTTACAAACTATTTTAAAATGAATCTTCATGTCATTTTCCAAACAACACCTATTTGGATTTTACAAAAAATTTGAAAAAAATATTCATTTTAATATGTACGACATGAATGTAATTTATTGCCATCATGGCCAGTCAATGTTTTAAATATTCCTTGACAAGTTTTCAAGGTTATTTTCAAAGAAAATTAATTTGAAAATGTTTTATGTTTTAATTTTTTTTCAAAGTGGAAAGGTTATTTTCCTCAAGAAATGTTTTAAATGATCATTAAATAATCCTTCATAAGTTTCCAAGGTTATTTTCAAAGAAAAGAACTTTGAAAATGTTTTATAAATTTTTAAGTTTTAAAAATCTATTTTCAAAGTGGAAATTTTATTTTCCTCAAGAAATGTTCCAAGTGATCTTTAAAAATCATTTTCCATCTAAGATGACATCCTTTGATATTACTTAAGCTTTAATGAGAATATGATCTAATGATACCATATTTATTTTTTCTCTTGATGGTTTATTGGTCAACACTCCTGTCACAAGGAGCGGTCCCAAATTAAAATTTGATTGTTCCCTTCTGAACCAACTACTAGGTAGCTAGTGGCATTCGGGGTCGATCACATAGGGAACATGGAAAAGCAATTGGACCAGTACAAGTTGTTGAATTTTGGTTAGTTATCCAGACAAGAGGATTGAAGGGAATATTTAACTAAGTGAAACCATTTGTGAAAATTAAAATAAAAAAAATAAGAACAAAAATAATAAAAACATGTTGGGGTTATAATTCGGATCATGTTTTGTTGAAATTGTCATTATTTAATACTGAGTTCATTAATGAAAATTATTTACCATGGGGATTCAAATAAATCATTGTTTCTTCATCCGACAACAATTGATTACATGATTTAAAGTTAATTCCTTGGTCCGATAATTAATTATTTAAAAAATGTTTAAGTTACTTACCCCAAGAGCAAGCAGCAATGGGATCATCCAATGGTCATGGATTCGCTCATTGGAACTCCTTTGATATAATCCATTAGCGTTGTTCTTGGTCTGATATGTCACCAATGGTGCGTAATGTGTTAATTCTTGAAGAAATTATAAACCAATTTTCATAATAAAAACAATAATTGGGATTTCAATTACAAATAGAACATGATCATTATTACAACCCCAACACAGGGAATTCAGCCTCTTATGACCATGGTCACGGTGTGCGGATTGAGTAGAAACCTAATCCCTACCATGGATATGAGAGGAGATGGGGAATGGAAGAATTACACTAATACAAAAATGAAAACGAAATCAAAAATGGTAGAATGTATCTATGAGAGGTCTGAAGGGTAGAGTGGAAGCACCTCCCCCTGGGTATCCAATATGAAAACAGAGGGCTGGCCACTTATTTATAGAAAAATAAACTACACATTGTGTACCCAAAAGTACACACTGTGTACTTTTGTCAATGCGCTTTGGCACACTTATCTCCTCCGGTAGGTAAGAGGCCACACCCTCCCTTGACTTGACTGTGTCGATGGTCAATTGGTGGGACAACATGACGTGTACCGCTGCCACACATAGCGTTTAGTGTCAACTTCAGCCACCAACCACGACTAGAAGGTAGGACACGATGTGTAGAAATGGACTACAAGGTGTGTATTCTCTAGCCAACTACTTGGGTGTGTACTTAGTCCTACTAATCTGTGTCGGGGCAATAGTACACGACGTGTATAAGAAGTACATGTCAAGTATATTTGAATTTTTTTTTCTATTCTTTCATGATTTGTGTCTTTGGATAGGAAACACCTAAAAATCATCATGAACACCAAAATAAATCATTTTATACATAAAATAAGAGTTATTTGGTGAAAACATGTTTTAATACTCAATAATATATATGAAAAGGTACACACAAAGTGGGCGCATCAAACTCCCCCACACTTTGTCATTTGCTTGTCCTCAAGAAAAACATCAACATCAAATCAATAGAATCCATACTCTAAAAAGGGAAATATTTGACTATTTATAATTAAAAATACTATATCCATAGTAGAGGATTTTAAAAGGCACAAAACATATTTTAATTTTCAAAAGTATTCTAATCATGCCTCATATATAATTCAATGATAGATTCACATCCTCATTTATTCACATTGTTCGACTGTTCATAAATAAACATGCCACTTGATGGTTTACCTCACCAGAAAGTATCATTCTCATCACTCAAGATCATTTAATTAGAATTATGATTGATCTCAAGTATATGAATTCTATCTATAGGATTTCAAGTAATCTTATTCTCTACTTTAAAAAATTAAATCACAAAAATCATGAGGGCTTTCCGTAAGGTTCAAATGTTTCTAAGGATAAGGGTTGGTAGGCAATCATGTGAAAAATAATCTCATAGGCTTAAAAAGGAGGCTAACTTCTTAAAAAATAATGCATGATATTCAAAATAAATCTCACTAAAAAGGAATCCCCAAAAAGAGATCTCAGAATATAATGATAAAATCCCTTTGCCAATCTGGGTTCACAACCATCAAGAATGTTCAAGGAATCAATCAGGTCCCTTTTGTTTTTGAATTCTCTTTCTCTCTTTTTTTCATAAAGGGTCCACCAAGAATACAATGAGTAGTGGTTTGGAACCCTTCTGTCCCAAATAAACAATAGGTAAACTTCCCCCCACTTAATTTCATGATAGCTCACTGAAATGTACCATGAATTACCAAACTCCCTCATTTAAATCTTGAATGAATAATCATGCAAAATTATAAAATAATTAGGGTGGGAAGGGAAAATAGGCTTGTAATGTAGCTTCCTAACAAGGTAGTTCATTGTTTATATGGTTTCTACGAAGATCATGTGTAGGTCCCAACAGTGGTGGGGGAGGGTGAAGCTGTTGATGAAGGATTTGGCACAGAGGTTGGGTTGGGAGTGGATGGAAAAACTGGCGCAGTCGAGCCCTCAGAAGTAATAGACATATCTGAACGTACGGAGCTGGAAGATGGACCCGTGGAAGAGGATCTCTTTGCAATAGGTCATGGTGAAGATGTCATTGCTAGAGGATCAATAGTGGAAGGAGAAGACACCACAGGAACTACCAGATCATGAGATGTCGTAGATAGAGGTTCCGTCAAAAGAGGAGGTAGAGCGGCCAACACTGGGGGCTAGAAAATCAGAAATTCTAATGTGAACCGCTCAGAATGTCAAAGACGAATCCATTGGTGAGGGGGACACTCTTCCTCAGCATCAGAAGCAGGCCGCTTCTCACTCGCATGATCTTTATTGGTCATACCTATAATAGAAGGATAGGAGAAACAACAAAAGAAAATAAAACAAAAAACAAAGGAGAAAGTGAGAAAATATAAAAATGAAGCACAAACGATGTGTAGATCAAGGATACATGGAATGTAGTATGAGCAGGTAATAAACCCATTTATCCTAGATAAACATGCTGAGAGGGAATGCATTCGGGTAAAAACCAATACACGGCGTGTAACAAGGTTTACACATCGTGTGTTACAGCTTAGAGTGGTGCCCGTGTAAGTGTCTAGACATGGCGTGACTTGCACAGGCGATATGACACAATACATGTCGTGTGAAATGGGCACACGCCATGTGGATAAACATGGCAGTGCAAGGCATGTACACTTTCCACACATATTCATCTGAAGGGATGGAGGACACGGTGTGTAACGAACATAAATGTTGTGTGTGGAAACATGGGAATGGGTCGTGTGCCACAGTACACAAGCTAGGCCTGATGGGGAAGGGGAGGCACGAGACATGGTGTGTACCGAACGTACATGTCATGTATATTTCAAATGTAGAAAATGTGTCATGTGTGGCTGTATACAAGATGTACACAACGTATGTTCTTCGCGCACCCCGTGTACTACGCGGGAGACCCGAACTGCCACCCAAATCGAAATCACCCTAAACGCAAAACTTTGAAATAAATAGCAACGAATGACATACCTGGGATGAGGAATGAAATGTGGAATAAATTCGTGCCAAAAACACTATAAATCGAGGGATTGGTGTTGGGGGTGGTAGACGACATGTGAGAGAAGAAAACAGGGAAGGGTGGGGACGTACAACACAGGCTGAGGTCGGGTAGGGTCCCAGCCTTTATAGTCATAGTACACGGCATGTCATAAATCGTACACGCAATGTATGTGGGTTTTCTTGAAGTGTCGTATAATATAATTATTATAGTAAACTATATAATAATTAATATTAATAATTAAAATAAAAAAGTAATATATATATATATATATATATTATTTGCTAACAATAAATATATACACGTAATGTATTAGGGAAATACAGGTCATGTGTTCTAAAATTGTAAAAAGAGAACTACAAACTTTGGTCTGGTGCTTGGGGTGCGATTTGAACCGACGATCGGTCGTTCCAAACGTAAGCCCTCAACCACTAGAGCAAAGGTTGTAGTGATGCATGTTTTTAGTTACTTTTAATATTTAAAGTAGAGGAACATTTCTACACGGGATGAAGAAAACACATGATGTGTGGTTTTAATTTGAATAATAGGGATGAAGCAGGGAGATTAGCCGAGTTCAAACCCCGGTCTTTTGAATCCAGGGCCGAGACTCTGTCAATCTGCCAACTTCACCCGCATTTATTTTCTTATTTCAAAAATTGTTTAAATTATCATTGAAAACATGGCACACTCGATGTATATCAAACTGAACTTCATGTGGTTTTATTAAAGTGAAAAATGATGGAACTGGGTCAGTTGTCATGACTTGAACCCGGGTCTGTTGGATCCTTGGGTTACGACCCTGCTAGCCGATCCATTCCCATCATGTGTTTTCTTATAATTTGAAAAACTTTTATTTATTTTAAAATACCTCACAAGCTGTTTAATTAAACACGGGATCAAAAAGAATGATCCATTTACCGAAGGCGGGCGTGGAGTGATTTGAATCGGGAACGACTCAGATACATTCCAATGTCTTTGTTATCAGCACAGGCCACATCCCTGGTTATTAACTTAACTAATATGTACTTATACAAGGAGTTTTATTAAAATACACTCTAAAAAGAAAATTACACGTTGTTTGACGTGCATACACGGCGTGTAGTGGCCTTTTGTTCTTTATTTTAACTGTGGATAGAGGAGAAGAAGGTACACGACTTGTGAAGTGAACATACACACCATGTGTTTATTAAAAACAGAAAAGGAAGAAAGAGGAAGAAGTGGATACTGAGTTGCTTCCCAAGAATTGCTTTTGTTTTAGGTATGTGGCTCGACCTGAGTTCGGGTTACTTGCCAGTAATCCAAAGGTGGATGTGGCTTTCGCAGAGTGAACTACAACATATGTCTGACACCCTTATCTAGGTTCCATGATTCCTCACCTTCAGGTGGTCTGGGCGTTGACTTGCAGTAGCCATGCTCTGTGGCCAGTAGATGTCAAAGGTGGATGTTTTCCTTAGTTTGATCTGGTACATCCTCCACCTTCTGAGGTTCCTGCTTCAAAATGCTGAACACCTAAAAATAATTGCAGGATTCCTCCAAAAATAGGTAGATAATCAATTGAGGTGTTGGAAATCAATAAGTTATCAAGTTTAGTATTAACATGACATGATGTGACCCCGTATTCAAAATTTGAGTTTTGAAAATTAATTTCTAAAATTTTTAGTGTATTATAGGTGGGGCTCTAACATGTTTCCTCAGTTGAAATGAAATTAGAACACCCATCCTCAAACTCAAATGGAGGATCCATATTGGAAATTATCTTAGAGAGCTGCTCTACCATATTTTCAAGTCGCCCAAACCCTTCGGTTGGGTCTAACTGGCATGTGGTAAAGGCCTCCATCATTGATAATAACCATTCGGTATTACCTGAAGATGGTTCTGGGGGAGAATAAGAGAAGGGTGGGATGAAGGATGTACATGGGTGTTACTCATATTGGAACCCATCATCCATATAAGGAAAATATTCCTCTGGGTAGGGATACAATAGCGCTGGATCATGCAGATAAAAATATTCTCTAGGTGAATTGTACCACTCCCCAGTTGGATAATAATCCATGGGACGTGGGGTTGAGGTTCCCAAGAAAATGAAAGTAGAAAACAAAAAGAAAAACAAAAAGTCTAGGAAACTAACCTTTACTCAGACATGCACTGGCACTTTTCGCTTCCCCTGCAATGGCGTCAAAATTTGACCACCACTCCCATCATAAGGATTGGTCCCAAATTAAAATTTGATTGTTCCCTTCTGAACCAACTACTAGGTATCTAGTGGAATTCACAGTCAATTCCATAGGGAACACGGAAAAGAAATTGGACCAGTGCAAGTTAGTGAATTTTGGTCAATTATCTAGACAAGAGGAGTGAATGGAACATTTAACTAAGTGAAACCATTTGTGAAAATTAAAATAAAACAAAAGAAGAACAAAAAATGTGTCGGGGTTATAATTCTGATCATGTTTTGTTGCAATCATCATTCTTTAATACTGAGTTCATTAATGAAAATTGTTTACTACGAGGATTCAAATAAATTATTGTCTCTTGGTCCAACAACAATTAATTACATGATTTAAAGTTAATTCCTTGGTCTGGTAATTAATTATTTAAAACATGTTGAAGTTCCTTACCCTAAGAGCAAGCAGCAACGAGCTCATCCAATAGTCATGGGTTCACTCATTGCAACTCCTTCAGT
The DNA here is from genome assembly GCA_963277665.1 of Viscum album. NCBI lineage: Eukaryota > Viridiplantae > Streptophyta > Magnoliopsida > Santalales > Viscaceae > Viscum > Viscum album. Next base: position 2,049,853,917 of record OY728153.1, on the reverse strand, counting down.
ATTCTCCATTAGTGTCGTTCTTGGTCTGATATGTCACCAATGGTTCGTAAAGCATTAATTCTTGAAGAAATTGTAAAGCAATTTTCATAATAAAAACAATACTTGGGATTTCAATTACAAATAGAACGTGATCATTGTTACAATCCCAACATAGGGAATTCAGCCTCTTATGACCATGGTCATGATGTGTGGATTGAGCAGAAACTCAATCACTACTATGGATACGAGAGGAGACGGGTAAGGGAAGAATTACACTAATACAAAAATGAAAATGGAATAAAAAACAGTAGAATGGATCTGGGAGAGGCCCGAACGGCAGAGCGGCAGCACCTCCCCCTGGGTATCCAACATGAAAACAGAGGAACTGCCCTCTTATTTATAGAAAAATAAACTACACAGCGTGTACCCAAAAGTACACGCCGTGTACTTCTGTCAACGCACTTTGGCACACTTGTCTCCGTTGATAGGTAAGCGAACACACTCGCCCTTGACTTGACTGTGTCGGCAGTCAGTTAGTGGGACAACACGACGTGTACCGCCGCCACACATGGCGTGTAGTGTCAACTTCAGCCACCAACCGGGCACATCATTTGAGCTTATGATGACAAGATGTTTATGAAACCTATTAATTTTCCCCAGGTTATGCTATGATGAAATGTTGATGAAACCCATTTCTTTTCATGGATTTTGATATGATAAATGTGTTATGAATCCCATTTATTTTCATGGGTTCTGATGTGATAAATGTGTTATGAAGGCCAATTCTTTTCAAGGGTTCCGATATGATAAATGTGTTATGAAACTCATTTCTTTTCATGGGTTTTGATATGAAGAATGTTTTATGATCATGTGACACATGTATTTATGATTTTCATTATGTGATGGGTGAGACCTATATCTCCCTTCAATTCATTGGGTAAAGATTGATATCTCATAAGATAAATATGACTAGAATGAGGAGTGAACCCGGTTCAGTAAGGGACTTTGTCTACTATGATAGTCTTAGAAGTGAACATTGACTACTATGATGGTTTGAGGAGTGGACCCATTCCACTATGATAGTTTTGGCAATGAGCTTTGACTACTAAGAAAATGATTTTCTATACTTATGTGTATTCCACAATTCAAGGTCTTATGTCAATGTTATGCTCTCATGGCTCATGTTTTTTATTATTCTCTGATTCGTGTCTTATGGACTTTCAATATTTATGACTCAATTTTATGATCTATTATATGTAGGGTATGGTTTTCAAATGTTATTCTCATGTTATCATACCTTTATGATCAGGTTATGCATATGTGATCATTGATATCTTCCTTGTTTACCCTTAATGAGCATCTGAGCTCACTCTTTCTTATGTTTCCTTTCCTCGGGTTATGAGAAAGGTTTTAAGTATGATATATATAAGAAGAATACTAGTGGGAAGTTTTTTATGAGAGATTGAAAATCTTTCAAGAAATAAAGAAGATTGTGTATCTAGTATCTGAAAACAGTAAACTTTTATGGTCCTCGGGTGAGTTGTTATGACATGTATTGAATATTCATATAAAAAGATGTAATATTTATGTATGTAAAGCCTGAGTCGCTATAAGATCACCCACATCTTGAAGAAAATCAGTGATCTTATGCCTAATCTCAACCATCGTTATTCTTTGATAAAATTTCATTACAAAAGGATTAAAAAAATAATCCCATGTACTAAAAAATTCCTCATCATCTTTTGAAAAAAATTCCTCATCCATCTTTTGAAAAAAATTCCTAGAATTTTCTTTAAGACAAAATGAGAGAACACTGAGTTTTAGTTCTTTTTCAATCAACCCTCTCAACAAAAGTTACTACACCACATACGAGAAATCCCTAATGAAGTCAAGTGGGTCTTTGTTAGGCAGTCCATCATATGATGGAAGAATAGAATAATGTGATTGATTAATTTCCAATTCTTGAGCTCTAGGGGCTTGTCTAATACAAGAAGGATTGTTGGACATTGTAGGCACTTGAAACTCCCCAACGACAACTCTCTCAACCAGTTCATTTCTAGGTTGTGGTAGATTATTATTTAAATTTTGATTATTATTCAATTTTTTTTGATGATCTTCCATTTCAACATTTTCCTTGTTCTTCATAAGAGAACTTATGTGTTTATTAATATCTGGTATGAAGTCTCTATACTTTCACAAGAAGAATCGATAAACATTCACACATCAATTTTTTGTGAAGATTTTTTAATCAGCTTCTTTTTTATTTTTTTGAAAAAACTTTTGATTTTTTTCACTGAAATGTTCTATAGAAATTTTTTAAGCCTTGGTCACACGAGTCTTTTCTTGCCAAAATTTTGATGTCACACAATCATTGACGCATTGTCAAAATTATTTTTATTATCCCTATTATAATCCAGTATAGTTATCGGCAGGGGGTCTCCATTTGCTGCTTCGACGGTGGCACAGTGGTGAAGGAGAGACATAACCACATCGTTTTTTAGGAGGTTCAAGGTTTGAATTCTGAGAGTCCGCTTTCGGGGCGAACCTCTCCCCCAGGATCCACTCGTCTTGTTGGGTCACTCGGTTTCTGATTGGGTGAGCACAATGAGGCGCGATCCACTTGTGCTGACAGATTGCTATGCCGAACCATCACCGCTCGAGTCGTCACCCTCCAGGACGCTCTGCCATCTCGGCTGGCAACAACTCCTTTCCGGCTGGAGCTCTCTCCGAAGTGATTCCTTCGTGAGAAGGAGGGTTTCCTAGTGTGAAGGGTTTGAAAATTTCACACTCGGGGATTCCCTTTTTTAAAATAAAAGTTACCAACAGGAGTTGATCCCACAGAGAAGAAAATCTGTGTATGTATATGACCAAATTTACAAAAATCTCAAGAAAATATAGTAGGGATATCATATAATTATTGGTGTGAAAGGAGTGAAGAACAAACAAAGTTATAATAGGTGATTAGAAGATGACGAACAAAATGCAACAAGCAAGAAACAAGGATTGATGAGATAGGGAATTTGATTGGCTTGTTTTGGAAAAATATTTCTCATCATTCATGCTTCAAGAAGTTCATTAGAACTGAAAGAAAGGTCAACTGACTTTGTTAGCCATTCATCATTCATGCTTCAAGAAGTTCATTAGAACTGAAAGAAAGGTCAACTGACTTTGTTAGCCATTCAACCTGTGTATGATTCAAATCGTTAATTTATCAGTTACGAACTAAATCATCCACAAAATGTTATAATCAGTAATCATTATAATCAATTTTTCATTGATCATAATGCACTTCTCTAAGGTTTGATTAATGATTTGTTAAACAACTATGATTTAAATCTATCAAGACAATTTTCATTGTTTCTTGACGTTTTGAAAATATACCACCTAAAAAATGTTAAGAGAGAAAGCATCCAGAAAAAGAAAGCAAGAATGAAGTATTAGATTTTACCAGGGCAACTGATTTCCCCAAAAAGTTTACCCGATAATCATTCTTGATCTAATGAAAACAATTAATTCCATTATAAGCTGAAATAAGCATAAAGAGAGAGAAAGGAGAACAATCCTTTCTATCAAAAAACTCCTGCTCCAACTCATGCTTCTGTTGCTTGGTTTGTGCTCGGTTGCTTTGCTTTGTCTGCATCTTTGCTCCTCGTCTCCGAATCTGTTCCTTTCCGAGAACTTCTGTCTGTCCGAATCCTTGTGCCTCAGTGTCTCTGTATCAGTTTTTCTTTGAGTTTTGCATTTTATTTCCTTGACATTCACCCACCCACATCACCACCTTTCTTCACTAAGTTGATGAGTCTGTCATCGCTGACAGGATTTCCTTCCTTGAACCTTCTGTCACTGCCACTGTCTCCCAAATAAACCTCTCCAAGAACACCTACCACCGGGACAGTCAGTAATTCTATGACACCAAGACTTTTCCCACATAATGTCGTTATTTCAGGACCTTGATGCTTCAGTTTCAATTCATAAGGCCCTGACCACTCCATTGCAAACATCCAACCCTGCCCTTGATGCATTTACCAATCATGGGTTCTCTTCTTCAATCTCCAATGAATTTGAGCAGGCCTTTTACATCGTAACTTCTTTGGGGCATTACATTGAACATGATGGGTATGCAATTCTTTGATGCAGCAGCCACAATGATGGAGGATATCAAGGGCCCTCCATCTTCAATCGATCCTCCACTACGGCTGGGTCAATCTTGCTACTACCAAATCTTCTTAAACCGTAAATGAATTTCTCAAAATCAACAACAACCTAGCATGATCGATTTCCAACCTTCGAGCAAGTTCACCAATCTTCAAAAGAACTGATAGAACCTCCATCCAACTCACGTAATTGAGCTCGGATCACACTTCACCGATATTCATTTGGAGGTAACAGTGACGGGGTTCGACTTGGGTTCATCATCAACATCAATCTGATTCTCATCATCGAATACCATCATAGATTCGATGCAGCTTACAAACTCAGCTTCTTGATCTAGAGCAGCCACCGCATCATGCACGGGATTCGTCAGATCTGACCAAATCCAACTCTAATCTTGGATTCATCTTCAACCTTAGTTTTGACGGCAGCTACAGAACTCCTTCGGCCTCTGGTTCGGTCTGCGTCGGTTGATTCAGCCTCGACATCAGAGTGATCTTCTTCAGCTAGGCTTACAGCAACATCGACCAGAACTCGACCCTCCTTCATCCTTCATCGATTGGCGTTGGGTCTCATCAACGACCATTGGTGAACCTTGATTTCATTCTACTTCACCATCAAATAGCTTGATCTTAAGCACCAAGCACCAGAGGTCTTCATTCCAATAGAACGAGTTCGATTTTCTATCGTGTACCACCGAACTCCAGAGACGTCAAGCCTTCCACACCCATAGATCTGATTTCTCGTTTTTCCCAACCCTAGTTTCAGAAGGCCCGGCTCATTGTATTTAATCTGACGGGCACGCTAAGAAACTCTTTCGAGGACTCAATGCTGCCAACTAAAATGAAAATTGTAAAATGAAATGATAAAGTGTTAAACATCCACTTTTATAAAATTTAATTAGAATGATGCCTAAAAAACATATTAAAATAGATCCACTTCATTTACAAAAAGAATTTGGATATACGATGTAAATATTTTCAGTTCTTGATGCTCTAAATTTATGTAATTGATCTTTAAATACAGAATATGCTTTGTTAGAAAAATCAACTAAAAATCCACCACATAGTTGTGAGGTACTTATCAGGTTATGTTTTGAAATTTCAATTTAAATAACTTTTTTTTGATAAACACTGGATCTGGTTCTCCGACTGAACCAACTCCAATGGGTTTCCCCTTATCATTGTCACCAAAAGTGACATTGCCTCTATCAACCTTAGAGAGTGAATCGAAGTTTGCAAAGTCTCCACTCATATTTCTCGAACAACCACAATCCGTGTACCATTTTACATGTCTCCCCCTATGGGTTTTCCCTACAAAAAGAAATATAACAAGAAACTTTTTTGGTGCCCAAATTCTCCTGGGTTCAAAAATGTTAGAAACTAAATATTTGGGAATCCTAATTTGTTTACATTGACTAGAATTTATAGCCTTGAATTTAGATAAATTAGTTGAAGGAAATACATTAACATCACAGAATTGAGGTTTTCTAAAGCAGAAATCATTTTCACAATGTCTATTGACTCCACAGTGAAAACATGTTACATTAGACAAGATTTTTCCTTCAAAAACATGCACAAATTATTTTCTATATAGCATAGGCTTTTCACCATTACTTTCCATTCCAAGTTTATATTTTTTTCTTTATTCTTACCAAATATTTGATTGAGGTAATTCTCCCCCTTGTAAAAACACTTGCAGCATCTTTTAGGGATTTAACCTCATCTAACAAACTCCTAATATTACTGTCGTGTTCAATACATGGAATTTTTTTTATCTGATTTCAAATTCAAATCAGAAATTTAGTTAGTTAATACTTCTTTTTCACTAGTAACAACATCATATAATTTTTTAAGAGTCTTGTTATTTTTCTTAAGTGATTCATACTTTTCCTATACCATAAAAAATTATTCATTTAGCTCCTCAAATGAATAATTTTTTTATTCAGAATCAGATTCATGAATAGAAGAATAAAACGGACTGTACCCCTTAAATTTGTGCCATAAAGCACATATTAGCCTTTTGATTTAACATCTCGTCTTCTTAGTCAGAACTTGAATCACCACTGGAGTCTTTAGAATCTCTCAATGTGGCCTTCAAAGAATTCTTCTCTTTTCTTTTATAATCATATGTTTTGTGAAAAAAATTCTCATATTTCTTCCTCTCCTTCAACTGTAGATAGTCGGGTTTTATATGCACTAACTTCTTACATTCATAACATTTGACTTCACTTGAATTTCCTTATGACATATTACATTTTTTGAAGGATTTTTTTAATCCAATTCTTTTATTATTGAAATTTTTGAACTTCCTTGTAAACCGGGAAAATTTTCTATTAGAATCTAAACAGCTTAGATCTCCTTCATCAAATGAGTCTGATAATAAATTCTCTCTGGATTTATTCTCATCTCTAGAAGTAAAAACCTTCAAAGAATCATTATCCTTTTTAACTAATATGTTATCTTCAACTTGAGCCAACATTTCTTCCTTATACATCACAAGAGTTCCAATCAATTACTTAATCTTTAGACCCTTAAAAAGATTTCATTCTCTTATTGCTGCTGAAATTTCACTCCATGTAGATGGTAAAACTCTAATAACTTTCAATGCATGATCTGATTCTAGAATTGGAGTACCCAAGGAGGATACATCTTTAATAATCTTAGTTAATCATCCATTCATCTGAGTGATACTTTCACCTTCAACGATTATGAATGTGTAAAACTTCAACTTGGAATTATTGTATCAAATTTGTTTGACATTATCTATCCCTTCATTAGAAACAAAAATAATAGTCCACATCTCATAAGCTATATCACACTGAGAAAATTGATTAAATTCATTTGGTCCTAAATAAGATATAATAGCATTCATAGCATTTAAAATTAAAACATACATATGAATGGATGATTAACTTTCAATCCAGATTCTCCTTTAGGAATTTCATAAGGCATGAAAGATTTCATATAAACTTTCAATCCAAGGCTCTTTAAATAAATAATCATTCAATCTTTCCAACAACCATAGTTTTCTCCATTGAAGTAAGGTGCTTTAAAAATAAATATTTATTTTTTAGAATCATTCGTTGTACCAATCAGTGATATATTTGGACTTAAATTAGTAAAAGTTGAGAACTCAAAAGTCACTACTTTAATACTAGTCATTGTCCCTATGAGTGTTGCATAATGACTTAAGAGGGGGGAGGGTGGATTGAGTTCTTAAAATTTCCCCCCAAATTAAAACTATCCACTTTAAATTCTAATTTGAATCAATCCCTAACTCCTAATAGAATATTCATGGGAAAATAATATAGAAATGACAGGACATAGAGAATTTATAGTAGTTCAGGGCAAGAGGAACTACCCTTAATCCACTTCATAATCGCTCAATGTGAGTAAGGTGATTTTAACTAAACCAACCATTTTCATAAGGGATTACCACTAGAGTGAAAGTAGGTGTAACTTATTTCAAGAGTTCTAAGAGTTTTTTACTAGACTATCCCTTTACAAGACTAATCCACAACCTTTTCTACACTCGGTACAAGGGCTATATACTTTTACAGAGAAAGAGATGTAGAGAAGATAACATTTTCAACATATAGTTGTAAAAAGAATGATTTTAGATGATTAAACTTATTTAGAGAATGAGTTGACTTTTAATTAGCTTTGAAGAAACTTTTTTTACTATAGATGTATCTTAAAATCACATTGCATCAATAATTTTTCTTTCTACAGTCACCTAGAAAGAGTTATCTTAAAAAAAGAGTATGCAGTTCTTCTTACTTGATAACAACTCTTCTTGGTTTTTGTATTCAAACTTATCTCTTTAATTCAAATGGGTGAGAGTAAATATATAATATTCATAAAATTAATCTCAACCATTTTCATGTGACTATCTCTTTCGAATATAGTAAAATATAGGTAGTAGCTGATTGCAACTACGATCTCCCTTAGAACTATATAATTTCTTATAAATAAAAGATTTATTTAATTCAGCCTTCTATTATTCATAAACTCCACTTTGATAAAATAAAAGACGGTGTTTACTTTTATTATAAATCTATAATAGTAGGAAAGCACCCTGAAAAATAATAAGAAATCGAATATAGATGCAAGTAGTCTTCCTCTGAATCAACATCCACCTTAAATAACTAAAATGTTTTTTTAATACTGATGAAGGGAATATTTTCTTATAAATGATAAATAATCAGATTAATTGAGTAGAAAACGATTAATTTTTGATATATGAAAACTTCTTAAGACTTCTATTTTGATCTTATGACTTCACTTGATCTGTAAGTCTTTTTCTCCATCTTAATCTATTTTCAACTTTGTAAGACATTTTGTAAGACATTTTCAACTTTGTAAGACATTTTCAACTTTATAAGACATTCCCAAGTCTTTCAAGACTTCTATTACATATAGGATATTTTTCTTTTTAGGGAATTATTCTCTCTAGGATTTTTTTTCATGTATGGAATTTAAACCCCAAAAGATAATATAGCCCTATATGATCTGGGAAAACTATTTCCCTAAGACAATTATATGGTTTATAATATTTCAAGCATGCATAAGAGATAAGATAAAGGCTATTATTGTGATTAAATAATCAAAATGAAATAATTATATAACATTGAAATTGATGTTTCCCATAGATTGCATGGATTAATTTCAAAGGAAATTGTTAATGCTTAATGAATGTCTATAATCAGTGAGAAAAGTAATAAGGAATGAAAACTTAAACCTAAGGGACTAAGGTTGTGGAGTATTTCTGATAAAGATTCATGTGATATAAAAAAATAGTCTGAGTAATGTAGTGTAGTAAATTTAGTTACTTGTGATGACCTATATGATTTTCTAAATAAAGATAGTGGCATTATACTGGTTCTGATGTACCCAGTAGTGTAATTCAAGAACAACTCTATCATTATTGAATTAATATCAATGGTTTGTATTGAGTAGTGGAAATGGAATCACATTAAAAATGTCTTGATATCCAGTTATGTATAGGATGAATGTGTTATTGATTGGGTTATGTTGTGACTGACAGGATAATTGAATAACCAATATACATCTTTTATTGAATCACCATTTTTCTTTAAATGGGTTTGGTCTATGTAAGTATGATGGATACGGTGCCTCTTTGTGGGAAGTCTTATATGATTACTAGAAGGGTTCCCTAATTGTGATGAATTTGTTTATTATGTGTACTCACTAACTTATGGTGTGATGAAATTTGTGTCAAATGAATATTGAAAATGACTAGATATAGCAATGGATCTCTGTAGTACTCAACCTTTGTCTCATGTTAGAGTGAGATGGTGATGACTATACATTGTATCAACCACTGATCTATGTAGATAATTATGTCAAACTATACATATATCTCCATTATTCACGCACAGATCTTGGATGACATGGTTCAGATATTTCTAGAAGATAGTTTGGGATGATTAATTCATCCAACATATCCCGTTCAATATAGATGGGGATGGGTAATTCCTTTAGTATTATTAATATGAGAAAATGATAAAAGGGATGGGTGGATATGTTTAATTCCTTCAGTATCCCCATTATAAGAATACAATGGATGGTAATTCATCTGAGTGATGACATTGTTCCTGACCCACAACTCTCGGGTTTAGGTAAACTATAATGCACCCATCACTATCTATACTCCTCACCCACTACTCTAGGATTTAGAGTAATAAATATTCAGTGAAAACCATGGAGATGTATATTTCCTACAATATACCAATATACATCTTTTTCCTTAGAGATGTATATTTCCTTTGGTGTCCAAACATGTATATACTGTTAGCTGTGGAGATATGTATTTCCTCCACCAAAGATGTGTATTTCCTTTAATACTTATGAGATAGTTGGAGATTTATTTTCTATCCAATGATATATAGATAGGTGGAGGTTTTTATTTCCTCCATTGTCTTATGAATAGTGCGTCCAGGGTTAATTATTGGGAATATAATATTTTATGGGTTATAAGATAAGAATTTTGTTTCCTTATTGAGAAACATTTCTAGTTGGTGAGCATGATGAAAGTGAGCCATCAGTTGATTGATTAAGATGAACAATGTTAATGCATGTTGATTATGTTGGGTGACATTGACTTGTCTATACTTCACTTTCTGTTGATGAACATAGACACTAGAGGTTTATGTCATTGAATCACTACTTTAGATGACCATACCGGTTATTATGAAACTCATGTTTTCTTACACAATTATGTGTTGTTCTCCTTGTAAACATATAGATCAGGGGATAAAAATGGTGGATGATCATGGATATAGGAGATGAATGATGTATGTGAATTAGCGATGGAGTGGAGATGTTCACAATGATGACCACTCTTATGTCATTAGTATTTGGGATGGAATATATTGAGATGGATGTATCCGACAATTCATATATCTCATTTCACTTTGTATTGTGGATATTTTTATGCATATACACATTTCTTATGTTGTTCAACTTTAAATTCCATGCATGTATGGTGAATGTTGAATTTATGATAGTGGGCGGTAGGTTGATTAAAGGTTATTACTCTTATGATATATAGATACCTCAATGCTAATCACTATCCCCTAGCCTAGTGAAGGTGAGCATGGAGACTTCACTTATCGATAAACCGGGACATGAAAACTCTTTGTTTGAAAAATAAGGCATCACATCATATACATGATATACTAGATATAATAAGAAGTGACATTATAGGTATTGAAGGTTTTAATGCTATGTAACCCATATATTGTAAGCCATGATTGCTTAATGTCATGGGTTAATATTACACTGGTCCCTATGTGATGTGTTATTATTATGAAAAATCCAATCAAATGTTATGACAGTCGATACAATGATTTAATCCCATGTATACAACCATGGAATATTATAGGTCATGATTATGAATTGTAACATATGATCGATAATGCCTACAAGGTTTTATGTGTCGTGGATTATCAATCACCTCTTATGATATAGTTGAAATCATATAATACGATATGAAAGAAAACTTTATTTTTCTTATTTTCAATTGGGAATTAAATTGAATAGTTTATAAATTATGGTAATTTTTTTTGGGATATTTATTTAATTTATAAAGTGTTTATAAATTAATTAATTATAACATGTTTATAATTAATCATTAAATTTTTATGAAACATTTAATAAATAAATATTACATAAATATTAAAATTTTATATTAAATAATTCTTCAAATTATATGGTGTGGATTATAATTTAGATATGTTTATATAAAAATTATAAGAGAAATTTATAAAAATGTTTAAAAATTAAAAAATAAGGAAACATATATAAATGGTTTTATATTTAAAAATATGAATTATTCATAATTTTTAATTTGAAATGTTTAAATTAAAATTCCTTGTTTGAGAAATTATTTAAACCATATCAAAAGGATTTTTGATAATGGATATGATCAAGGTATAAAAAATATTAAATATATGATATTTTGATTATATAAGTTGTTTACATAATAGAATCGAAATATAAAATGTTTATGCTTTATTTAATATCATATATTTAAATAAAATTCCATATAAAATATAATATGTAGGATTTTATATTAGATATAAATATTAAGTGTTTATATTTAATTGATTATGGAATGATTATAATGTATAGCTAAATTATAAAAAGTTTATTATTGATTTATTTATGAATTGTTTATACATTTTTTATCTCATGGTTAAATATATGAAATATTCATTTATATAGTATTATTATCTTCTTTAATCATGAATATAATTTTTATATTGTGAATATGTGTATTATTTTGTTTAAATAATTAAAATTCTTCTATAAATTTTCATACATGCATCCATGTAGTTGCATGATAGGAATGCCAATTGATTTAGTTTTCTTTTACCTTGAATTTTGGTTGTATTTGTTTATAAGCTTGAATTAATAAGTTTATTATAGTTTATACATATTAGGTGCTAGAATTATAATGGACTTGAGGTCTCTCTTGCGTAAAGTATCCTTGGGAAGAGGGACTTTGGGTCAGACTACTTACTAACCTAGAGGCTTATGCCTTATCTAGAAAAGTTGGGGTTGTCTATATATCACTCCAAGATTAATATTTTTTTAATTGTTAGTTTCATATGATTATAAAATATTACAAGAAAGGGTTTCATGTACCTTATACATGATATACACTTAGAAGTGTATAAATATAGTTAGATTTTAATTTGGGTTAGTAACACAAGCTATGAGTTGTGTAAAGGGTTAAACATAAATATTATTTAAATATATTGATATGGTATAATGAATATGATTCTAAACTAAATCATTTAATATAATTAATTCATGTAAAGGTAAAAAATGAGATAATATGGAGAGATTAAATCACCTTTAAAAAAATTCTAAGTGTTAGATTCATTACAAAGAAAACACTTGTTAAGACCTCAATCATTCAACCAGATATGTTTTACCAAAGTAGGGTGCCCATGGTTTATATTTTGTATGAAATGGTGTAAATTGATAACCCTAAGAGTTAGGTAACAAAATCTCATTGTGAGAGTTGGGTTATACTTACCTTGGAAACACTTAGGAAGGATACCAGAGGAATAGTGTTGAGTTTATCCATATGATGGATTGAGAAAGAGTTATTCACTTAACCATCCAAGATTCATATATTATATGATTAGAATGATGGTTTATCTAAATAACTAAGTGGTGAGAGGAATTATAAATAAAAATCATTTCATATATGGTTCTTTTCCCATGAATGGATATATTTTTTTTAAAATAGGAAATCATTTTCATGGGAGAACATTTAATAAAAGTTCTTATTAAATGAATGAAAGACATGATACTTATATAATGAAATATTTCATTGTAGATAAATAGTACCATCATCATTAAACTAAATTTTGAGATCAATTTTTTAAAATAATAATATTAATGTAAGAAAATTATTAGACTAGTATATAAACTTAAGAATCATTCTAAAGAAAATTTTAAATGTCAGAACAACCCCTTCCCAAGTTACCATTTTTTTTCAATAGTTGAATCAAGATTATTATGATAAGAATAGAATGATCCAATCATGCTTTTAAAAGAATTATATGAAAAATAATGTGAGGAAATTTAGTCTCCACTAATATATTTAATATAATTGAGTATATTAATGACTTCATGGTACTAGAAGTTTCATATAAGGATTATTCTAAATATGATTTAATTATATTGGAAATGTTCTCACAAGATAGTGAGTTCAACAAAATTTTACTCTATTTTCTCAAAAGTGTTAATAATAAATGAATGGAACATTTAATGTTCAGGTTCTGGTGATGTATCAATAGTACAAGTGGATAAAATTTCTACCCAAAAGAAGAATAGTTAGTTGGAAAGCTAAATAATGGTTCTTCAAATAGCCAGTCAAGGTTATTAAAACCTAAATGTATTGTCAGGAAGGAATATTTCTTTTACATAGGATGAAATTTTATAGAATTCCTAAAGGAGTTTAGGAAAATCCACGGAATTTCCATGTGATGCACCAGTGTTACAGAAATTAGTTCTTTAATTTTGAAGGGTATATGGTAGGAAATTTATAATTTACAATTGTTGTAAATATACAGGAGTCCAAAAATAAGGAAAGAATTTATAGAGATTGTGGTTTTCATTAAAATTATGAACCAAAGGGTTATTGAATCATATATTTAAATTTAAAGGATTATATCAAGATTATATGGATCTAAATAAAGGATTTTTATTTTCATCTTATTTATCTTATGTGTTAAAAGAAGCTATCTATTAACAAAGAGTTTTTATGAACAATATGTTATGATGGATTCCATACAAATGGTTTATGATTTATCAGATTATATTTTATTTTTTAAGAAAAGTTTAATTATAAAAATGTTTTATCTAGGATAAAAGTGTTTTTCTAGTTTTTTGTTAAAATATGAGGGATTTAATCCCACCACTATCAGTGGAATATTTTGAAGAAGAAAGTATCTTATTAAAATATTTCTTCAAATACATAGCATACAATATATGATATGGATACAATGGTTTAATCGTTAAATATTACCATATAAGGAAATAATCATTATTTTTTAAACACAAAGGAGGTTGTGTATTTTAACATGATATTTTTAAGAGAATATAGTATCCAAGAGGATTCTAGGAGTATGTTTGGACTTTGAGAATCTAAAAGTTAAGAAATAAAAATAATTTCATTCGAAATAAAAAGTAAATATCACTCAGTATCCTAAAATATTTTAGGGTGTGTCATAAATAGAAATATAAATAGTTACATTTAGTTACCAAAATTAATGTCACTTATATCCTATAAAAGTCTAGGATATATTGGTAAATAAAAATTTAAAGAGTTATATAGTGTTACCAATTATATCTGAAGTAAAAAATTTTATGGAATAGGTTTCGAGGAAAATGATAACGTTGAACTTAAAAAGAGTTCTAAGTGAACAATAAAAGTTGTTAACGTCAAAACATTTGATATCGTGAATTTAGGAGTCTGGATATTTTTTTCAAGGAGTTGAACATTGTTGGAGTTGGTGTCCTAGGACTAACTAATAGTAATTTTATTATGTGTATATTTAATGTATTGAATATTAATAAAACTATTTATTATGCATTGTTCGTTATTCTGTATGACTCTAATGTAATAATGTTTTAGAGTATACATGGCATTGATAAGGTCACAATAGTTCCCCGCTATGATGAGAACCTTGATGTGTTGTGATGATATTCTGAAATATTTTTTTGTGGTTGGATTACTTAATATAGTGGGATACATAGTACATATACTGTCAGGTGTGACTACTCATAAGTAGATGAGGCTTCTTCTCATGAAGTTTGCACTTGGTAATCTCTAATATGGGAGATTATGAGAACAAACCTACCAGTAGGAATTCTGCATGTTTTTGTGTCATCAGATATTCCTATCTACAAGTGTGTGTGATGGTACTTAGACTTTAAGATTATTATAAATGCATGTTAAAACTCACGTACTTAGATATATTTCATAAACAAGGATGATAATAGTTCATGGCGAAGTTAGATGCGTTGGGTGCATCATGAGTGACAAATCATTAATGAATAAGTCAAGGAAGGATTTGTCCCTTCCATCTTTATGGAAGCTGATATATCAAACCTTTTATTAGAAGATAACCATCATATTAAATTCCATGTCCATGGTGTAATGACGAGTTTATTTCAGATATTCAATGAAAGAAATATCGAGCATATAGTTTGGTGACATGGAAGTGCAACCTTCTTGATGAGATATTGTGATAAATGGATTATATTACATAGTGAGCATTCATATGTGGTTGTCAACATTGGTACATTAAGTTCTTTCTCTTGAGTGACTTGACTCATTACTAGATAGTAATCTTGGAATTTAGGAAAGCCCGCCTAATGCCAACGAGAAATAATCCTACAGGTTCACATACTTTGTATTTCTGTTGATCTCGATTAAATTCTATTTGAGTTTAATTAATGGAATACATATTATTCTCAAGTATGAGGAATAATTTTATTCTAGTTATATTGATCACATAAATTAAATAAATATTTATTCACCGGCTTGTGAATAAAATATTTATTTTATTTATTGAATATTTTAATAAATATTTATTCTCTAGATTGTTAATAAAATATTTATTTACAAATAAAAAATTTATTTGGTTGATTAATAAATGATAGAGGAGTTCAAACGGAACAAGATCAAGTCTGGTGACAAATATTAATTAACATGACTGTTGCATAATATTTTTTATTGTGTAAGTTGGAACACACCACAAAATAATAATAATATAATTCTTATTATGTGGTGTGGGGTTTATTAAAGGTAATAAATGTTATTTAGTGGCCGATATGCATTTAAATAATATTTTAACTTAAATCCTAACTCTATAAATAGAAGACTATGTATATTATGTATTATATCCAAAATTGAGAATAGAAAATTGTTGCGCACAATGAATTCTCTCTCAACTCCTTCTCTCTCCCTCATAAAAACGAGAAGCAGAAGAGGGATTTCTTAAAAACTGAAGAATGTGTGATCAAGAATGAACAAAAAAAGACATTCAAATCGCTGTGCTAGCACTCTGAGACCAAGTTATGTTGCTCAGAGATCATAGGAGCATGTGTGGATCACTGATAGAGGGATTTCTTTCTTGGATCCTCACAGTGCAATGAAGGTAATCCAAAAGGGTCTTTTAGGATGATCAACATTCACCAACAAAGAAAGTTCCTAAGCACAAGTATTTATTTCTTCAAATATTAAATAAATTAATTATAAATTTGATATACAAGATCCTATCTCTTGGTTTTGGGAAACAATTATTAAAATAAATTTTAATATATCTCCCACCTCCGTATGCTTTCGCTATGCTCGAAACCATGAAGTGTTATCAGAGAGATCACGTTTACATTTATAATTATTTATTTTATTATTGATCTATGCACAATTGTGATTAGATTTTTTATTTCTTTTTATTAATTATTTAATTTTATTTGAATCAACATGTTATCAACATGTTAACCATGTTTGTTCATTGTTTCATTTTCATAAAAGTTTAAGAAAAAATGAAGAACGATCAGAGATTCCATAGGTAAGTGCCAAATATTTGGCATGTAAAACTGGGTTACATGATATGTAGCTGAAGAACATGTTGTATACCCATGCACATTGTATCTAGATGCACTGGGAAATTAATTACACATAGTGTTTTTATTACACACTGTGTGTTGACCAGGGAAACCTGGCACATTGAAAGAAAATACAGGGTGTGTAGCTGACATGTACATGCTGTGTAGTCTGGTCGAGTTAACATGCTGAAGCCCCAGACATGTGACTCAGATACATGACAACTGAGGTACATGGTGTTTAGTTGGATGTAGATACTGTGTATTCTCCCATTAATGAAAAAAATTAAAATTATATTAAATTTGAAAATTGTATCATTAAAACCTTATTTCATTGATTGGAACACAGTTGTGTGCTTGACAATTTAATAATGGTTTTAAATAATTTTAAATTCTCAATTAATTTAATAAAATTAATATGTCATTATTGGTTCTACCATTTATTTTCCATGAATTCCATAAATAATGGGTTTCTCGAATTAAGATCAAATGATCATTAAGATGAAAGGGAATTAATTAATTAATTAATCAATTAATTAATGCAAGCATGTTTATCTTAATAATAAAAGAACGAATAAAGAAATGAATTCTAGATGGTTAGTTTTTAATATTAGTTTCATCTATGACTGATCATAAGCTTGACCAAAACCTATGTATGTGTTGGCATTTTTTAAATTTAATCTATTTCACGAGTTTGAAACTATTTAATATTAAATTAAATGATGGTCTGTGAGTCATCCATCCCTCCATTATTATGAAGGACTTGCGTGTCCAAGGATATTTATGTAATCCCGTCTAACCAATCCTTTGGTTCCCCTCACTTGTGTGTGAGTAATATATACTTGAAGTTAATGGAGCATCCCAAGGTACATGAAGGGAGTTCAAGACAGAACCATGATGATGAAAACTCAATGATACATAAATATATTGGTGGAATGATATAACTCATGACATGACTAACAAATGGAGTCATTCCCCTAGTTTATAGGTTGATTTAATGTGTAGTCATTAAATCAACTGTTATATAAGATCATGATTGGGTCATTTACTTTACTTTTTTTTATTTCTATTCATTATTTATTTTATGTATATAAGACCACAATCACATAAATGAATGAATTAATATGCAAAGATGAAAATTAAGTAAATTAATTATGCATAAATATTTTATCCAAGATGGTTAATTAATTAAGTAATATCTACTTAATATTGACAAGACATGTAAAGAATAAAAAAAGATAAAATTTATGCATAAATTACTTAAAATCCCTCAATTAAATATTAAGTCAAACTAAACCTTCCATTACTTGATTGGGAATGAAACTATAGAACTAAGTGTAGTACATGGTCAAATTATGGACACTTACTTTTATCGAGGAGTTATTATGAGAGTTTTGGGTTGACTTAAATGAACTTATATTGAGTTTAACATCCAAAGTCCATTTAATACAAATTTGGAGGCAAGTTTTGAGGAAATCTAAGTCAAGATTTTAGGATAGGGAAATCCACTCAATGGATCAAGGAGCTGCAAGCCTATAGTTGGCAAGATCGCCTGCCTAATTACTTTAATATGGTTTTCATATCCAAAGTTTCGATCATTAAGAAAATTAACAGGGATCCTTTCCACTAGAATTTTAAAGTAACTAGACATTATGAGTTCAATGATGAGGTCTATCAAAACTTGATTAAATAGTGGGAGATTTAATTAAAACATTTAATTTATTATATCTCAGTTAATTTTTAAGTAATAAAAATACTAATAATATGCTCCTTTTAACTGTATTATAAAATTAAAATTTCACCATTCACATTATCCCTATGATCAATATTGGATAAATACAACCACCCAACTAGAAGTGACTTTCAAGTGTCATTTAGACGCCTTCAGGTTGTGCTACGCTATGAAAAAAAATCTTATATGCTAGAATCCTCAATTCTTGATCCTCTTGCCAAAGAGGTGAGTGATGGAGAGTTCATTGTATATGAACAATATTTGTGCGAGGCGGTTGATATTCTGTATTTGATTCTTTCATCAATGTCTAGCGAACTAATAAAGTCTTATGAAAACATGGATGTGTATAACATTCTTTATAACCTTCTTGGTCTTTACATAGAGAGATATAAATATTAAATATTTGATATTTCCAAGGCTCTCTTTCTGAGAAAGCTTAGAGAGGTTTCCCCATATGGGAATCACATAGTTAAGCTCATTGGATACATTGAGCGCTTAAAGGTTTTAGAGTTTAAAATCCCCAAATAACTGGGAACTGACCTCATTCAGGAATCACTCCCTCAGAGTTTCTCTAGATTTTTTTGTGAATTTTAATATAAACAACACTAATAAGTATCTGTCATATCTTCTTACTATTCTTCACCAGGTAGATAAGGATATAAAGCATGAAAAAGCTTCTATCCTTATGGTGAACAAACAGAAAGGGAAAGCAAAGATATTTAATCCCAAAACTTCTTCACGCCCTCCTAAGAAGATGAAGATAAAAGGGAAAGAAAGAGAACATGATGCTTTCTATTTTTCATGTTGTAAGAAGGGACAATGGAAAAAAAAATGCACCTAGCCAAAGAAGAAAGGGGAAAATTCAGGTGTGTTTTTTATCGAGTGAAATGTATCTATTTCTAAAAATTGGGTATTAGATTCAAATTGTGGTGCTCACATATGTATTAAAATATAGGAACCAAGTTGAATCAGAAATATTGATTAAGGGGAGGTAGATCTTTGAGTAGCCAATGGAGATAAACTTTCTGTTGTAGGTATTAGGGAATTTCACCTCATGTTTCCGACCAAAATGATCTTGGTTTTAAAGGGTTGTTATTATGTGCCTTCATTTACCAAAAAATTTATTTATTTATCCATACTATAAACAGATGGATTTATTTTCAAATTTGGGAGTAAATGTTGCTTATTTTATAAAGATAGAATTTTTTATGGTAAAACACATTTAAATAACAGTCTTTATGATTTGGATTACACAAAAAAAGTAATGAAAAACGATAATTAAGTTACTTCACCTGACTCATACCACACCCAACTTTGACATCATCGACTAGATCATGTAAATAAAAATATCCTGAATAAATTACTTCAAGATGAATATTTAGATTATTTTGAACAAAAACCACTTGGTGTATGTCATGCATGTTTACAAGGGAAAATGACCAAAGCCCCATTTAGTGGGAAATGTGAAAGGGATAAAGAGCTTCTCAAACTAGTTTATACCAATGTTTTTGGATCATTTCCTATTGACGAAAGGGTTAGGTACTCATAATTCATAACTTTTAATGATGATTTTAGTAGGTTTAGATATGTATAATTAATGATGTATAAGTTGGATTATTTTGATAAATTCAAGGAATACAAGAATGAAATTAAGAACCATCTTGGTAAGAATATTAAAAAACTACTCTAAGATCGTGGCGGAGAATATCTTAATCAACACTTCATTTATTATTTATAGGATTTTTGGATATTATGTAAACTCACAAATCCTTATATGCCTTATTAGAATGGTGTAATAGAAAGGAATAACCACACCTTTTTAGATATGGTGAAATTAATGATGAGTCATGTGAGTCTTCCATTATCCTTTTGATAATATGTGTTACAAAAAACATCGTAAATACTAAATAGATCACCAACTAAAGGAAAATATGGTATGCCATACCAATTATAGAATATAAAGAAATCCATGTTTTCTTACTTACATTTTTATGGTTTTTAAGAGTTTCTTAATACCTATTTGGGTAAAAATCTTGCACAATAAGGAAAAAGTGTATCTTTATAGGTTATCCTAAAGAAACAAAGGGATGCTACCTATAAAATCCTTCAGTCAAAAAGTTTTGGTTGATAGATGTCTCACATTTCTTGAGGATCTTACCTCTAAAATATATACTGTGAGTGAGATAGAATTTTATGTAGTCCATGATCAAGATACACAAGAGTTGGCACAAGAAAAAATTCCAAAAAATCCCTATGGAAGAAGAAATTGTTCCTGAGACACAATTACTATGTTGAAGTACTAGAGAGGTTAGAGAACCAAAATGGTATGGTTTTCTAGTCACTGAGGATGGTGAGTCATTATTAGTTGATAATAGCGATCCTCTAACCTACAAGAAAGAAATAAGTGGCACAGATGTTTCCAAGTGGAAAGAGGCCATGAATTCCAAAATGGATTCTATATACCAAAACCAAGTCTAGATTTTATTAGACCCTACAATAGATGTAAAGTTTTTTGGTTGCAAATGGTTATTCAAGAAGAAACTAGAAATGGAAGGACAAGTTAGGACCTATAAGGCATGGATGTTTGTAAAAATGTTTAAATAGAACCAAGGCATTGACCATGATGAAACCTTTTCACTAATTACAATGATGAAATCAATCATAATTCTACTTTCCATTATGTATTTACATGATTATGAGATTTGGAAAATGGATGTCAAAATAGTGTTCATTAACGAGAACCTTCAGGAAGATGTCTATATGGCACAACTCGAAGGGTTTGTGACTCCAAAGGATGCCAACAAGGTAAAAAATCTAAAAAGATCCATTTATGGATTAAAGAAAGCATACAATCCATGGAATATTCATTTTTATGAGGCCATAATAGAATTTGGTTTCATAAATAATGAATGTGATTCATGTGTTTATAAATAGTTTAGTGGGAGGGTATTCATTTTCTTAATAGTATATGTTGATGACATATTAATAATTTGAAATGAAATATCAGTATTATAGTTTGTTAAGGCATGGTTGAATAAATTCTTCCATATGAGGGAATTGGGTGAGACAACATATATTATTGTGATAATGATACATCGTGATAGATCCAAGAGGTTGCTCAAAGTACATACATAGACAAGATACTGAAGAGATTCAATATAGAACAATCCAAGAGGGTATTGTTGCCAGTGTCACATGGAACTAATATTTCTAGGAAAATGTGTCCTCAAACAAATGAGTAAAGAAACAAAATGACAAGGATTCCATATGCATCAGTGATTGGGTCATTCATGTATGCTATGATATATACCAGGATATATGTCACCTA
Organism: Viscum album; assembly: GCA_963277665.1. Classification (NCBI taxonomy): domain Eukaryota; kingdom Viridiplantae; phylum Streptophyta; class Magnoliopsida; order Santalales; family Viscaceae; genus Viscum; species Viscum album. The sequence continues at coordinate 2,049,832,070 of OY728153.1, read as the reverse complement.
CACATTAAGTGTGGTAGGAAGGTATCAAGTTGATCCAGGTGACCTCCATTTGATGGCAGTCAAGATTGTCCATAAGTATCTAAGGATTACTAAGGATATGTTACTGGTTTATGGAGGAGATGGGGAACTTTTCATCAGAGGATATGAATATGCTAGTTTCCAAACTAATCAAGATGACATGAAGTCATAAATGAGATATGTATTCACTTTGAATAGAGGTTCTTTAAGCTGTAAAATCTCAAAGTAGGTTGTGGTTGTAGATTATGTATGAGAGTACAAGTATATTGTGACTTCTGAGGCAGCTAAAGAAGTAGTATGGATGCATGCACATGAGCCTTATCCCAGTTGGTAAGGACTCTGAAAGTCCATTCGGGAGACCCGAGATCAAATCCAGGCAGAGACATTATTTCTGGGGTTACTGTAGCAGTACTGTAGTAGGGACTGTAGCAGGTACTGTTTGGCACTGTAGTAGCCGAGAATATGTTCCCGTTTAGGCCTTCGAGCCACCGATTTGGTCCCCGAGTCCTTTAAGGCCTTTATGCCACCCAGGCCTTCATGTCAGTAAGGCCTTGAGGCCACCTCAAGGCTTTCGGGCCACCTTAAGTGCAGATGTAAACCAGATGACCTACGAGGAACAAGCTCTACAAGGAGGATGAGAAAGGAGCTTTCACCATAGTAGAAGATAATTGGATTGCTAGAATGAGAGGGTATGACACCTGCCATCGGGAAAAGCCTGTGCATGCACGGGAATGCCTAGCCGAACAACCATGCGAAGGTGGAGAGATGATTTCACGATGGAGATGCTGGGGAGGAGCAGTTCCATGTAGTTAGTCTGGGTTGTATGTAATGTTTAAAGCCTAAGGGAAAATGAATTTCTCTTAGGCCTACGAGCCATGTAATACTTACGCCTATAGGACTTTTAAGGGTCCCACCTCACCCCTTGAAATGTGGATTATCAAAAATCAATAAAAAATGAAGGCCTTTAGGCCATTAGAGGATGAAATTTTTTTTCCAAGAGCTTGACGTGATACCTAGTAGTAAATATCATATCACACTCTAGTGTGATAATATTGCATCAATGTAAATTTCAAAAGATCCAAGGTCACATCATCAAACGAATCATATTCTTCAAAAGTATCATCTCTTGAGGTATTTTTCTTAGATATGTGAAGTTGTAGTGAGTAGTATTTCCATGGAAGACAACATGGAAGACCCCTTGACTAAATCCTTGACTCACTAGAAACATGACTATCATGTGAGGTCTAGTGGACTGAAGGTCATAGGCCGTTGGCTCTAGTGCAAGTGATATTTTTTTGGAGTTGGTGTCCTAGGACCAACTATTTTTACCTTGATTACATGTATATTCAATGTATTGAATATTAATAAAACTACTTATTATATATTTTTCATTGTTCTGCATGACTCTAATGTAATAATGTCCTATAGTATACATTTTATCGATAAGGTCATAACAGTTCCCCACTTTGATGAGAACCTTGATGTGTTATGAAAATATTCTAAAATAATGTTTTGTGGTTGGATAATGTACTATGATGGGACACATAGTACATATATACTGTCAGGTGTGAGTACTCATAAGCAGATGGTGCTTCTTCTCATGAAGACCACACTTAGTAATCTCTAAGACAAGAGATTATGAGAATAGAACCGCCAATAGGAATTCTACATGTTTTAGTGTCATAGGATATTACTATATACAAGCATGTTTGATGGTCCGTAGACTTTAATATTATTATTAATTCACGTTATAACTCACGTAATTAGATGTATTTCATAAACCATGATGATAACAATTCATGGTGAAGTTGGATATGTTGGGTGCATCACGAGTAACATATCATTAATGGATAATTCGAGGAATAATTTATCCCTTATATCTTTATAGAAGCTGATATCTCATCACTTCGATTAGAATAGAACCGTTGTATTAAATTCCATTTCCATGGTGTAACAACATATTTATTTCAGATAGTCAAAGAAAAAAATATCGAGCATATAGGTTGGTGACACGTATGTGAAACTTTCTTGATGAGATATTGTGATAAAGAGATTATATTATAAAGTGAGTGTTCATATGGGCTTGTCAACGCTGCGACATAAGTTCTTTCTCTTGGTCACCTTGACCCTTTGCTAGATACTAATATTGGATTTCAGTCAAGCCCGCCTAATACCAACGAGAAAGAATCCTAGAGGGTCACACACTAAGTGTTTCTGTTGATCTCGATTAAATTATATTTGAGTTTAATTAATGGAATAAATATTATTCTCAAGTCCGAGGAATAATTTTATTCAAGTTATATTGATCACATAAATTAAATAAATAATTATTCGTAGGCTTGTGAATAAAATATTTATTTTATTTATTGAATATTTTAATAAATATTTATTTTCTGGATTGTGAATATAATATTTATTTATGAATAAAATATTTATTCGATTGTTCAAAAAATTCTAGAGGAGTTCAAACAGATCAAGACCGAGTCCGATGACAAATATTAACTAACAAGACCATTACATAATATGTTTTATTACACAAGTTGGTGTGCAATGCAAAATAATAATAATATAACTATTATTATGCGGTATGAGGTTTATTAAAAGTAATAAATGCTATTTAATGGCCAATATTAAATTAAATAATATTTTAACTTAAATCCCAATTATATAAATAGATGGTTATCCCTTTTGTGTAGTGTATACAAAATTGAGAATAGAGAATTGTTGCGCACAACAAATTCTCTCTCAAATCCTCCTCTCTCCCTCTCAAGAATAAAAAGTGCAAGAGAAATTTCTTTAAGACTGAAGAACGAGTGATAAAGAACGAAAAAACATAAGACATTTGACTAACCGTGCTAGCACCCAGAGATTGAGTGGTGTTTCTTGGATATTATAGGAGAATGTGAACCACCACAAATCTGGGCAAGGGAAGCACCAGGTTTTATCAATGCTAAACAGAAATCACTCATAAAAGAGGGGATTTTATCAGTACTATGTTTAAAATTGATAAAAGTTGTTAATAAAAAATATTATTAATTTATATAAAATTATTATATTTATATTAAAAAATAATGTTTATTTGTTTACATTAAATAAAAAACACATGTTTATAATTAATATATATTTTTAAATAATTTAAATATATATATATAATAAATTTCATTAAATAATAAATATATTTATTATATTTATATGTTTATAATTATATATAAATAATTTTTAAATATATATATAAATAATTTTTTGATATGTATATTTATAATTATATTAAATATGTATATTTATAATTATAATAATAAAATAAATGAATAAATAAATAAAAATATATATATATTTAAATAAATATATGTTTCCAATGAATTTGGTCAATTGATGCGTGAATATAATTGACATTCATATATATGTTATATATTCATTAGGAATGTTTATTTATACATTACACCCTCATTACTATTCATGTTGGCCATATATATGATGACCCATTTTTTATGATCTATACTTAACTCGGTGTATATGATTCATTCTTGTTTCAATGAAGCTATCATGTTATCATAAATACTTAAAATCACGATAAATATATTTAAATAATAAATGTATTTATTTTATTTATAATTATAAATATTTACTTATATATAAATACTTTTTAAAATATATTTATATTTATAATTATATATAATTATATATATATATATATTTTAATGATTATAAAATTAAAATATTTTTTTAAATGATAAATATATTTATTATATTTATAATTATATATGAATACCTTTAAAACATATTTATTTATAATTATAATTATAAGTAAATATATGTATTTAATGAATATATATATATATGTTTATATATATACATATATACAAATATTTATACATAAATATAAATATTTATATTTATAAGTATAAATAATATATATATATATATATATATGTTTATATATATACATATATACAAATATTTATACATAAATATAAATATTTATATTTATAAGTATAAATAATATATATATATATATATATATATATATTTGTGTGTGTGTAAATAAATATATTTATTATATTTATAAGTATAATTATAAATATATATATATATATTTATTTATTTATAGTCATAAATATAAATATAAATATAAATAAATAAATAAATATATATATATATTTAAATACTTATGAAATTAAAATGAATATATTAATTATATATATATATATATTATAATTTCATAATTATTTAAAAAAATATATTTATATCTAAATAATTATAAAATTATAATTAATATATTTATTTTAGTTTCATTATTATATATATATATATGACTATAAATAAATAAATAATTATTTATATTTATAATTATTATAATTTTATAATTATTTAAATATAAATATATATTTATTTAAATAATCATGAAATTATAAAAAATATATATAATTAATATATTTATTTTAATTTTACCAGAGATCTTCATTCCAATAGAACGAGTTCGATTTTCTATCGTGTACCACCGAACTCCAGAGACGTCAAGCCTTCCACACCCATAGATCTGATTTCTCGTTCTTCCAAACGCTAGTTTCAGAAGAGAAACTCTTTTGAGGACTCAATGCTGTCAACAAAAATGAAAATTGTAAAATGAAATGATAAAGTGTTAAACATCAATCAATTAAGCACTTTTCAGACACACTTTTATAAAACTTAATTATAATGATGCCTAAAAACATATTAAAATATATCCACTTCATTTACAAAAAGAATTTGGATATACGGTGTAAATATTTCTAGTTCTTGATGCTCTAAATTTATGTAATTGATCTTTAAACACAGAATATGCTTTGTTAGAAAAATCAACTAAAAATCCACCATCACATTGTTGTAAGGTACTTATCTGGTTATGTTTTGAAATTTCAATTTAAATAACTTTTTTGATAAACAGTGGATCTGGTTCTCCAACTGAACCAACTCTAATGGGTTTCCCCTTATCATTGTCACCAAAAGTGACATAGCCTCCATCAACCTTAGAGAGTGAGTTGAAGTTTTCAAAGTCTCCACTCATATTTCTCAAACAACCACAATCCATGTACCATTTTACATGTCTCCCCCTATGGGTTTTCCCTACAAAAAGAAATCTAACAAGAAACTTTTTTGGTGCCCAAATTCTCATGGGTTCAAAAATGTTAGAAACTAAATATTTGGGAATCCTAATTTGTTTACATTGACTAGAATTTCTAGCCTTGAATTTAGATAAATTAGCTGAAGGAAAGACATTAACATCACATAATTGAGGTTTTCTATAGCAGAAATCATTTTCACGATGTATATTGACTCCACAGTGAAAACATGTTACATTAGACAAGATTTTTCCCTCAAAAACATGCACAAATTATTTTCTATATGCATAGGATTTTCACCATTACTTTCCACTCCAAGTTTATATTTTTTTTCTTTATTCTTACCAAATATTTGATTGAGGTAATTCTCCCCCTTAGTAAAAACACTTTCAACATATTTTAGGGATTTAACCTCATCTAACAAACTCTTAATATTACTGTCATTTTCAATACATGGATTTTTTTTTATCTGATTTCAAATTCAAATCATAAATTTAGTTAGTTAATACATCTTTTTCACTAGTAACAACATCATATAGTTTTTTAAGAGTCTTGTTATTTTTCTTAAGTGATTCATACTTTTCCTATACCATAAAAAATTATTCATTTAGCTCCTCAGATGAATAATTTTTTTATTCAGAATCAGATTCACGAATAGAAGAATAAAACAAACTGTACCTCTTAAATTTGTGCCATAAATCACATATTAGCCTTTTGATTTAGCATATCATCTTCTTAGTTAGAACTTGAATCACCACTGAAGTATTTAGAATCACTCAATGTGACCTTCAAAGAATTCTTCTCTTTTCTTTTATAATCATATGTTTTGTGAAAATTTTCCTCATATTTCTCCGTCTCCTTCAACTGTAGATAGTCGGGTTTTATATGCACTAACTTCTTACATTCATAACATTTGACTTCACTTGAATTTCCTTATGAAATATTACATTTTTTGAAAGTTTTTTTAATCCAATTATTTTATTATTGAAATTTTTGAACTTCCTTGTAAACTGGGAAAATTTTCTATTAGAATCTAAACAACTTAGATCTCCTTCATCAAATGAGTCTAATAATAAATTCTCTTTGGATTTCTTCTCGTATATAGAAGTAAAAAACCTTCAAAGAATAATTATCCTTTTTAACTAATATGTTATCTTCAACTTGAGCCTACATTTCTTCCTCATACATCACAAGAGTTCCAATAAATTACTTAATCTTTAGATCCTTAAAAAGACTTCATTATCTTATTGCTGCTGGAATTTCACTCCATGTAGATGGTAAAACTCTAATAAATTTCAATGCATGATCTGATTCTAGAATTGGAGTACCCAAGGAGGATACATCTTTAATAATCTTAGTTAATCATCCATTCATTTGAGTGATACTTTCACCTTCAACGATTATGAATATGTAAAACTTCAACTTGGAATTATTGTATCTAATTTGTTTGACATTATCTATCCCTTCATAAGAAACAAAAATAATAGTCCACATCTCATAAGATATATCACACTGAGAAAATTGATTAAATTCATTTGGTCCTAAATAAGATATAATAGCATTCATAACATTTAAATTTACATCATACATATCTTATTAAGTAGAATCCCACTTCTCAAATTCTCCTTTAGGAATTTCATAAGGCTTGAAAGATTTCATATAAAATTTCAATCCAATGTTCTTTAAATAAATAATCATTCAATCTTTCCAACAACCATAGTTTTCTCCATTGAATTAAGGTGCTTTAAAAATAAATATTTAGTTTTTAGAATCATTCATTGTACCAATCAGTGATATATTTGGACTTAAATTAGTAAAAGTTGAGAACTCAAAAGTCACTACTTTAATAACAGTCATTGTCCCTATGAGTGTTGCATAATGACTTAAGAGGGGGGAGGGTGGATTGAGTTCTTAAATTTCCCCCCCAAATTAAAACTACCCACTTTAAATTCTAATTTGAATCAATCCATAACTCCTAATATAATATTCATGGGAAAATAAAATAGAAATGATAGGACATAGAGAATTTATATTAGTTTAGGGAAAGAGGAACTACCCTTAATCCACTTCATAATCGCTCAATGTCAGTAAGGTGATTTTAACTAAACCAACCATTTTCCTAAGGGATTACCACCAGAGTGAAAGTAGGTGTAACTTGTTTCAAGAGTTCTAAGAGATTTTTACTAGACTATCCTTTTACAAGACTAATCCACAACATTTTCTACACTCGGTACAAGGGCTATATACTTTTACAGAGAAAGAGATGTAGAGAAGATAACATTTTCAACATATAGTTGTAAAAAAAATTATTTTAAATGATTGAACTTATTTAGAGAACGAGTTGAATTTTAATTAGATTTGAAGTAACTTTGTTTACTGTAGATGTATCTTAAAATCACATTTCATCAATAGTTTTTCTTTCTATAGTCACCTAGAAAGAGTTATCTTAAAAAAAAGAGTATGCAGTTTTTCTTACTTGATAGCAGCTCTTGTTGATTTTTGTATTCAAACTTATCTCTTTAATTCAAATGGGTGAGATTAAATATATAATATTCATAAAATTAATCTCTATAATTTTTATGTGACTATCTCTTTCGAATATAGTAAAATATAGGTAGTAGATGATTTCAACTATGATCTCCCTTGGAACTATATAATTTCTTATAAATAAAATATTTATTTAATTCAGCCTTCTCTTATTCATAAACTCCACTTTGATAAAATAAAAGTAGGTGTTTACTTTTATTATAAATCTATAATAGTAAGAAATCACCCTGAAAAATAATAAGAAATCTAATATAGATACAAGTAGTCTTCCTCTGAATCAACATCCACCTTAAATAACTAAAAGGTTTTTTTTAATACCGATGAAGGGACTATTTTCTTATAAATGAGAAATAATCAGATTAATTGAGTAGAAAACGATTAATTTTCGATATCTGAAAACTTCTTAAGACTTCTATTTTGATCTTATGACTTCACTTGATCTTTAAGTCTTTTTCTCCATCTTAATCTATTTTCAAATTTGTAAGACATTTTTTAAGACATTTTCAACTTCGTAAGACATTTTCAACTTTATAAGACATTCCCAAATCTTTCAAGACTTCTAATACATATAGGATATTTTTCTTTTTAGGGAATTATTCTCTCTAGGAAATTTTTTTCTTGTATGAAATTTGAACCCCAAAAGATAATATAGCCCTAAATGATCTAGGAAAACTATTTCCCTAAGACAATTATATGGTTTATAATATTTCAAGCATGCATAAGAGATAAGATAAAGGCTATTATTGTGATTAAATAATCAAAATGAAATAATTATATAACATTGAGATTGATGTTTCCCATAGATGGAATGGATTAATTTCAAAGGAAACTGTTAATGCTTAATGAATGTCTATAATCAGTGAGAAAAGTAATAAGGAATGAAAACTTAAATCTAAGGGACTAAGGTTGTGGAGTATTTCTGATAAAGATTCATGCAATAAAAAAAATAGTCTAAGTAATTTAGTGTAGTAAATTTAGTTACTTGTGATGACCTATATGATTTTCTAAATAAAGATAGTGGCATTATACTAGTTCTGATGTACCCAGTAGTGTAATTCAAGAACAACTCTATCATTATTGAATTAATATCAATGGTTTATATTGAGTAGTGGAAGTGGAATCACATTATGGATGTATTGATATCCAGTTATTTCTAGGATGAATGTGTTATTGATTGGGTTATGTTGTGAATGACATGATAATTGAATAACAAATATACATCTTTTATTGAATTACCATTTTCCTTATATGGGTTTGGTCTATGTAAGTATGATGGATACGATGCCTCTTTGTGGGAAGTCTTATACGATTACTAGAAGGGTTACCTAATTGTGAATAATTTGTTTATTATGTGTACTCACTACCTTATGGTGTGATGAAATTTGTGTCAAATGAATATTGACAATGACTAGATATAGTGATGGATCTTTGTAGTACTCACCCTTTTTCTCATGTTAGAGTGAGATGGTGATGACTATACATTGTCTCACCCACTGATCTATGTAGATAATTATGTCAAACTATACATATATCTCCATTATTCACGCACTGATCTTGGATGACATGGTTCAGATATTTCTAGAAGATAGTTTGGGATGATTAATTCCTCCAACATATCCAGTTCAAGATAGATGTGGATGGGTAATTACTTTAGTATTATCAATATGAGAAAATGATAAAAGGGATGGGTGGAGATGGTTAATTCCTTCATCATCCCCATTATAAGAATACAATGGATGGTATTTCATCTAAGCGATGAAATTGTTCCTGACCCACAACTCTCGGGTTTAGGTAAACTATAATGCACCCATCACTATCTCTACTCCTCACCCACTACTCTATGATTTAGAGTACTAGATATTTAGTGAAAACCATGGAGATGTGTATTTCCTACAATATACCAATATACATCTTTTTCCTTAGAGATGTATATTTTCTTTGGTGTCCAAATATGTATATGCTGTTAGCTGTGGAGATATGTATTTCCTCCACCAAAGATGTGTATTTCCTTTAATACTTATGAGATAGTTGGAGATTCATTTTCTATCCAGTGATATATAGATAGGTGGAGGTGTTTATTTCCTCCATTGTCTTATGAATAGTGCGTCTGGTGTTAATTATTGGGAAGATAATATTTGATGGGTTATAAGATAAGAATTTTGTTTCCTTATTGATAAACATTTCTAGTTGGTGAGCATGATGAAAGTGAGCCATCAGTTGATTGATTAAGATGAACAATGTTAATCCTTGTTGATTATGTTGGGTGAAATTGACTTGTCTATACTTCACTTTCTGTTGATGAACATAGACACTAGAGGTCTATGTCATTGAATCACTACTTTGGATGACCATACCGGTTATTATGAAACTCATGTTTTCTTACACAATTATGTGTTGTTCTCCTTGTAAACATATAGATCAGGGGATACAAATAGTGGATGATCATGGAGATGGGAGATAGATGATGTATGTGAATTAGTGATGGAGTGGAGATGTTCACAATGATGAAAACTCTTATTTCATTAGTATTTGGGATGGAATATATTGAGATGGATGTATCCGACAATTTCTATATCTCATTTCACTTTGTATTGTGGATATTTTTATGAATATACACATTTTTTATGTTGTTTAACTTTACATTCCATGCATGTATGGTGGATGTTGAATTTATGATAGTGGACGGTAGGTTAATTAAAGGTTATTCCTCTTATGATATATAGATACCTCAATGCTAATCACTAGCCCCTAGCCTAGTGAAGGTGAACATGGAGACTTCACTTATCGATAAACCGAGACATGAAAAATTTTTGTTTGAAAAACAAAGCATCACATCATATACATGATATACTAGATATAATAAGCAGTGACATTACAGGTGTTGAAGGTTTTAATGCTATGTAACCCATATATTTTAAGCCATGATTTCTTAATGTCATGGGTTAATATTACACTGGTCCCTATGTGATGTGTTATTATTATGAAAAATCCAATCAAATGTTATGATAGTCGATACAATGATTTAATCCTGTGTATACTACCATGGAATATTATAGGTCATGATTATGAATTGTAACATATGATCGATAATTCCTACAAGGTTTTATGTGTTGTGGATTATCAATCACCTCTTATGATATAGTTGAAATCATATAATACGATATGAAAGAAAAATTTATTTTTCTTATTTTCAATTGGGAATTAAATTTAATAGTTTATAAATTATGGTAAAAAATTTGTTTTGGGATATTTATTTAATTTATAAAGTGTTTATAAATTAATTAATTATAACATGTTTATAATTAATCATTAAATATTTATGAAACATTTAATAAATAAATATTACATAAATATTAATATTTTATATTAAATACTTCTTCAAATTATATGGTGTGGATTATAATTTAGATATGTTTATATAAAAATTATAAGAGAAATTTATAAAAATGTTTAAAAATTAAAAAATAAGGAAAAATATATAAATGATTTTATATTAAAAAATACGAATTATTCATAATTTTTAATTTTAAATGTTTAAATTAAAATTCCTTGTTTGAGAAATTATTTAAACCATATCAAAAGTATTTTTGATAATGGATATGATCAAGGTATAAAAAATATTAAATATATGATATTTTGATTATATAAGTTGTTTACATAATAGAATCGAAATATAAAATGTTTATGCTTTATTTAATATCATATATTTCAATAAAATTCCATATAAAGGATAATATGTAGGATTTTATATTAGATATAAATATTAAGTGTTTATATTTATTTGATTATGGAATGGCTATAATGTATAGCTAAATTATAAAGAGTTTATTATTGATTTATTTATGAATTGTTTATAAAATTTTTATCTCATGGTTAAATATATGAAATATTCATTTATATAGTATTATTCTCTACTTTAATCATGAATATAATTTTAATATTGTGAATATGTGTATTATTTTGTTTAAATAATTAAAATTCTTCTATAAATTTTCCTACATGCATCCATGGAGTTGCATGATAGGAATGATAATTGATTTAGTTTTCTTTTACCTTGAATTTTGGTTGTATTTGTTTATAAGCTTGAATTAAGAAGTTTATTATAGTTTATACATATTAGGTGCTATTATTATAATGGACTTGAGGTATCTCTTGAGTAAAGTATCCTTGGGAAGAGGGACTTTGGGTCAAACTACTTACTAACCTAGAGGCTTATGCCTTATCTAGAAAAGTTGGGTTTGTCTATCTATCACTCCAAGATTAATATTTTTTTGATTTTTAATTTTATATGATTATAAAATATTACAAGAAAGGGTTTCATGTACCTTATACATGATATACACTTAGAAGTGTATAAATATAGTTAGATTTTAATTTGGGTTAGTAACACAAGCTATGAGTTGTGTAAAGGGATAAACCTAAATATTATTTTAATATATTGATATGGTAGAATGAATATGATTATAAACTAAATAATTTCATATAATTAATTCATGTAAAGGTAAAAAATGAGATAATATGGAGAGAATAAATCACCTTTAAAAAAAATTCTAAGCGTTAGATTCATTACAAAGAAAACACTTGTTAAGACCTAAATCATTCAACCGGATATGTTTACCAAAGTAGGGTGCCCATGGTTTATCTTGTGTATGGAATGGTGTAAATTGATAACCCTAAGAGTTAACTAACAAAATCTCATTGTGAGAGTTTGGTTATACTTACCTTGGAAACACTTAGGAAGGATACTAGAGGAATAGTGTGGAGTTTATCCATATGATGGATTGAGAAAGAGTTATTCACTTAACCATCCAAGATTCATATATTATATGATTAGAATGATGGTTTATCTAAATAACTAAGTGGTGAGAGTAATTATGAATAATAATCATTTCATATATGTTTCTTTTCCCATGAATGGATATATTTATTTAAAATAGGCAATCATTTTCATGGGAGAACATTTAATAAAAGTTGTTATTAAATGAATGAAAGACATGATACTTATCTAATGAAATATTTCATTGTAGATAAATAGTACCATCATCATTAAACTAAATTTTGAGATCAATTTTTTAAAAGAATAATATTAATGTAATAAACTTATTAGACTAGTATATAAACTTAAGAATCATTCTAAAGAAAATTTTGAATGTCAGAATAACCCCTTCCCAAGTTACCATTTTTTTTCTACAGTTGAATCATTATTCTTATGATAAGTATATAATGATACACTCATGATTTTAAAAGAATTATATGAAAAATAATGTGAGGAAATTTAGTCTTCACTAATATATTTAATATAATTGAGTATGTTAATGACTTCATGGTACTAGAAGTTTCATATAAGGATTGTTCTAAATATGATTTAATTCTATTGGAAATGTTATGACAAGATGGATGAGTTCAATAAAAGTTTACCCTATTTTCTCAAAAGTGTTAAGAATAAATGAATGGAACATTTAATGTTCAGGTTCTTGTGATGTATCAATAGTACAAGTGGGTAAAATTTCTATCCAAAATAAGAATAGTTAGTTGGAAAGCCAAATAATGGTTCTTCAAATATCTAGTCAAGGTTATTAAAACCTAAATGTAGTGTCAGGAAGGAACATTTTTTTTACATAGGATGGAATTTTATAGAATTCCTAAAGGAGTTTAGGAAACTCCATGGAATTTCCATGTGATTCACCAGTGTTACAGAAATTAGTTCTTTAATTTTGAAGGGTATATGGTAGGAAATGTATAATTTACAATTGTTGTAAATATATAGGAGTCCCAAAATAAGGAAATAATTAATAGAGATTGTGGTTTTCATTAAAATTATGAACTGAAGGGTTATTGAATCATATATTTAAATTTAAAAGAATATATCAAGATTATATGGATCTAAATAAAAGATTTTTATTTTCATCTTATTTATCTTATGTGTTAAAAGAAGCTATCTATTAACAAACAGTTTTTATGAACAATATATTATGATGGATTCCATACAAATGGTTTATGATTCATCAAATTATATTATATATTTTAAGAAAATTTTAATTATAAAAATGTTTTATCTAGGATAAAAGTGTTTTTCTAGTTGTTTGTTAAAATATGAGGGATATAATCCCACCACTATTAGTGGAATATTTTGAAGAAGAAAGTATTCTTATTAGAATATTTCTTCAAATACATAGAATACAATATATGATATGGATACAATGGTTTAATCGTTAAATTTTACCATATTAGGAAATAATCATTATTTTTTAAACACAAAGGAGGTTGTGTATTTTAACATGATATTTTTAAGAGAATATAGTATCCAAGAGGATTCTAGGAGTATTTTTGGACTTTGAGAATCTAAAAGTTAAGAAATAAAAATTATTTCATTCAAAATAAAAATTAAATATCACTCAGTATCCTAAAATATTTTAGGGTGTGTCATAAATAGAAATATTAAGAGTTACATTTAGTTACCAAAATGAATGTCACTTATATCCTATAAAAGTTTAGGATATATTGGTAAATAAAAATTTAAAAAGTTATATAGTGTTACCAATTGTATCTGAAGTAAAAATATTTATGGAATAGGTTTCGAAAAAAATGATAACGTTGAACTTAAAAAGAGTTCTAAGTATACAATAAAAGTTGTTAACATCAAAACATTTGATATTGTGAATTTAGGAGTCTGGATATTTTTTTCAAGGAGTTGAACATTGTTGGAGTTGGTGTCCTAGAACCAACTAATAGTACTTTTATTACATATATATTTAATATATTGAATATTAATAAAACTATTTACTATGCATTGTTTATTGTTCTGCATGACTCTAATGTAATAATGTCTTAGAGTATACATCACATTAATAAGGTCATAGTAGTTCCCCGCTATGATGAGAACCTTGATGTACTGTGATGATATTATGAAATAATTTTTTATGGTTGGATTTTGTAATATAGTGGGACACATAGTACATAGACTGTCAGGTGTGACTACTCATAAGTAGATGAGGCTTCTTCTCATGATTTTTTCACTTGGTAATCTCTAATATGGGAGATTATGAGAACAAACCTACCAGTATGAATTCTGCATGTTTTGGTGTCATCAGATATTCCGATCTACAAGTGTGTGTGATGGAACTTAGACTTTAAGATTATTATCAATGCATGTTACAACTCACGTACTTAGATATATTTCATAAACAAGGATGATAATAGTTCATGGTGAAGTTAGATGCGTTGGGTGCATCATGAGTGACAAATCATTAATGAATAAGTCAAGGAAGGATTTGTCCCTTCTATATTTATGGAAGCTAATATATCAACCCTTTTATTAGAAGATAACCATCATATTAAATTCCATGTCCATGGTGTAATGACGTGTTTATTTTAGATATTCAATAAAAGAAATATTGAGCATATAGTTTGGTGACATGGATGTGCAACCTTCTTGATGAGATATTGTGATAAATGGATTATATTACACAATGAGCGTTCATATGTGGTTGTCGACATTTCTACACTAAGTTCTTTCTCTTGAGTTCCTTGACTCGTTACTAGATAGTAATCTTGGAATTTAGGAAAGCCCACCTAATGCAAACGAGAAAGAATCCTAGAGGGTCACAAACTAAGTGTTTCTATTGATCTCAATTAAATTCTATTTGAGTTTAATTAATAGAATACATATTATTCTCAACTATGAGGAATAATTTTATTCTAGTTATATTGATCGCATAAATTAAATAAATATTTATTCAGCGGCTTGTGAATAAAATATTTATTTTATTTATTGAATGTTTAAATAAATATTTATTCTCTAGAATGTTAATAAAATATTTATTTATGAATAAAATATTTATTCGGTTGATTAATAAATTATAGAGGAGTTCAAACGGACCAAGATCAAGTCTGGTGACAAATATTAATTAACAAGACCGTTACATAATATTTTTTATTGTGTAAGTTGGTACGCACCACAAAATAATAATAATATAATTATTATTATGTGGTGTGGGGTTTATTAAAGGTAATAAATGTTATTTAGTAGCCAATATGCACTTAAATAATATTTTAACTTAAATCCTAACTCTATAAATAGAATAATATGCCAATTATGTATTATATCCAAAATTGAGAATAGATAATTATTGCGCACAATGAATTCTCTCTCAACTCTTCCTATCTCCCTCATAAAAACGAGAAGCGTAAGAGAGATTTCTTAAAAACCGAAGAATGTGTGATCAAGAATGAACATCAAAAGACATTCAACTCGCCATGCTAGCACTCATAGAACAAGTTATGTTGCTCAGAGATCATAGGAGCACGTGTGGATCACTAATATAGGGATTTCTTTCTTGGATCCTCATAGTGCAATGAAGGTAATCCAAAAGGGTCTTTTAAGATGTTCAACATTCAACAACAAAGAAAGTTCCTAAGCCCAGGTATTTATTTCTTCAAATATTAAATAAATTAATTATCAATTTGATATACAAGATCCTATCTCTTGGTTTTTGGAAACAATTATTAAAAGAAATTTTAATATATATCCCACCTCTGGATTCTTTCGCTATGCCTGAAACCATGAAGTGCTATCAGAGTGATCACATTTACATTTATAATTATTTATTTTATTATTGATCTATACAAAATTGTGATTAGATTTTTTATTTCTTATTATTAATTATTTAATTTTATTTGAATTAACATGTTATCAACATGTTAACCATGTTTGTTCATTGTTTCATTCTCTTAAAAGTTTATGAAAAAATGAAGAACGATCAAAGATTACATCAGGAAGTGCCAAATCTTTGGCATTGAAAACCGGGTTATATGACATGTAGCCACAGAAAATGTTGTATACCCATGAACATTGTATCTAGATGCACTGGGAAATTAATTACACACAATGTTTTTATTACACACTGTGTGTTGACCAGGGCAACTTGGCACACTCCAAGCAGATACAGGGTGTGTAGCTGACATGTACATGCTGTGTAGTCTAGACGAGTTAACATGCTGAAGCCCCAGACATGTGACTTGGATACATGAAAACCGAGGTATATGGTGTATAGTTGGATGTACATACTGTGTATTCTCCCATTAATGGAGAAAATTAAAATTATATTAAATTTGAAAATTGTATCATTAAAACCTTATTTCGTTGATTGGAACACAGTTGTGTGCTTGAAAATTTAATAATGGTTTTAAATAATTTTAAATGCTCAATTAATTTACTAAAATTAATATGTCATTATTGGTTATACCATTTATTTTCCATGAATTCCATAAATAATGGGTTTCTCCAATTAAGATCAAATGATCATTAAGATGAAAGGGAATTAATTAATTAATTAATTAATTAATTAATGCAAGCATGTTTATCTTAATAATAAAAGAATGAATAAAGAAATGAATTCTCTCTAGTTAGTTTTTCATATTAGTTTCATCTATGACTAATCATGAGATTGACCAAAACCTATGTATGTGTTGGCATTTTTTTAATTTAATCTATTTCATGATTTTACAAATATTTAATATTAAATTAAATGATGGTCTGTGAGTCATCCCTCCCTCCATTATTATGAAGAACCTGTGTGTCCAAGGATATTTATGTAATACCTTCTAACCAATCCTTTGGTTCCCCTCACTTGTGTGTGAGTAATAAATACTTGTAGTTAATGGAGCATCCCAAGGTACATGAAGGGAGTTCAAGACGGAACCATGATGATGAAAAATCAATGATACATAAATATATTAGTGGAATGTTGTAACTCAGGACATGAATAACAAATGGAGTCATTCCCCTAGTTTATAGGTTGATTTAATGTGTAGTCATTAAATCAACTGTTATATAAGATCATGATTGGGTCATTTACTTTACTTTTTTTATTTCTATTCATTATTTATTTTATGTATATAAGACCACAATCACATAAATGAATGAATTAATATGCAAAGATGAAAATTAAGTAAATTAATTATGCATAAATATTTTATCCAAGATGGTTAATTAATTAAGTAATATCTACTTAATATTGACAAGACATGTAAAGAATAAAAAAAGATAAAATTTATGCATAAATTACTTAAAATACCTCAATTAAATATTAAGTCAAACTAAACCTTCCATTACTTGATTGGGAATGAAACTATAGAACTAAGTGTAGTACATGGTCAAATTATGGACACTTACTTTTATCGAGGAGTTATTATGAGAGTTTTGGGTTGACTTAAATGAACTTATATTGAGTTTAACATCCAAAGTCCATTTAATACAAATTTGGAGGCAAGTGTTGAGGAAATCTAAGTCAAGATTTTAGGATAGGGAAATCCACTCAATGGATCAAGGAGCTGCAAGCCTATAGTTGGCAAGATCGCCTGCCTAATTACTTTAATATGGTTTTCATATCCAAAGTTTCGATCATTAAGAAAATTAACAGGGATCCTTTCCACTAGAATTTTAAAGTAACTAGACATTATTAGTTCAATGATGAGGTCTATCAAAACTTGATTAAATAGTGGGAGATTTTGTTAAAATATTTAATTTATTATATCTCAGTTAATTTGTAAGCAAGAAAAGTACTAATAATATTCTCTTTTAAACTGTATTATAAAATTAAAATTTCATCATTCACATTATCCCTATGATTAATATTGGATAAAGACAACCACCTAACTAGAAGTGACTTTCAAGAGTGGTTTAGATGCCTTCAGGTTGTGCTACGCTATGAACAAAAATATTACGTGATAGAATTCTCAATTCTTGATCCTCCTACCAAAGAGGTGATTGATGGAGAGTTCATTGTATATGAAAAATATTTGAGCGAGGCGGTCGATGTTTAGTGTTTGATTCTTTCATCAATGTCTAGTGAAATAATAAAGTCTTATGAAAACATGTATGTGTATAACATTCTTTATCACCTTCGTGGTCTTTACCTGGAGAGATATAAACATGAATTTTTTTATATTTCCAAGGCTCTCTTTCAAATAAAGCTTAGAGAGGTTTCCCTAGATTCGAATCACATAGTCAAGCTCATTGGATACATTGAGCGGTTAGAGGTTTTAGAGTTTAAAATCCCCAAATAACTGGGCACTGACCTAATTCAAGAATCACTCCCTCATATTTTCTATATATTTTTTTATGAATTTTAATAAAAACAACACTGATAAGTATCTGCCATATCTTCTTACTATTCTTCAACCATTAGATAAGGATATAAAGCATGAAAAACCTTCTTCCCTTATGGTGAACAAATAGAAAGGGAAAGAAAAGATATTTAATCCCAAAGCTTCTTCACGCCCTCCTAAGAAGATGAAGATCAAAGGGAAAGAAAGAGAACATGATGGTTTCTATTTTTCATGTTGTAAGAAGGGGCAATAGAAGAAAAAATGCACCTAGCCAAAGAAGAAAGGGGAAAATTCAGGTGTGTTTTTATCGAGTGAAATTTATCTATTTCTAAAAATTGGGTATTATATTCAACTTGTGGTTCTCACATATGTATTCAAATATAGGAACCAAGTTGACTTAGAAATATTTATTGAGGGGAGGTAGATCTACGAGTATCCAATGGAGACACACTTTCTGTTGTAGGTATTAGGTAATTTCACCTCATGTTTCCGACCAAAATGATCTTAGTTTTAAAGGGTTGTTATTATGTGCCTTCAGTTACCAAAAAAATTATTTATGTATCTATACTATATACAGATGGATTTATTTTCAAATTTGGGAGTAAATATTGCTTCTTTTACAAAGATAGAATTTTTTATGGTAAGACACATTTAAATAACAGTCTTTATGTTTTGGATTACACAAACCAAGTAATGGAAATTGATAATTAAGTTACTTCACATGACTAATACCACACCCAATTTTGACATCATCAACTAGGTCATGTAAATTAAAATATCCTCACTAAATTACTTCAAGATGGATATTTAGATTATTTTGAACAAAAACCACTTGGTGTATGTCATGCATGTTTACAAGGGAAAATGACCAAAGCCCCATTTAGTGGGAAATGTGAAAGGGATAAAGAGCTTATTAAACTAGTTTATACCGATGTTTTTGGATCATTTTTTATTGAATAAAGGGTTAAGTACTCATAATTTATAACTTTTAATGATGATTTTAGTATGTTTAGATATGTATACTTAATGAGGTATAAGTTGGATTATTTTGATAAATTCAAGGAATACAAGAATGAAGTTAAGACCAATCTTGGTAAGAATATTAAAAAACTCCTCTAAGATCGTGGAAAAGAATATCTTAATCAAGAATTCATTTATTATTTATAGGATTTTGAGATATTATGTAAACTCACAACTCCTAATATACCCTATTAGAATGGTGTAATAGAAAGGAAGAACCACACCTTTTTGGATATGGTGAAATTAACGATGAGTCATGTGAGTCTTACATTATCCTTTTTGGAATATGTGTTACAAACAACATCATACATACTAAATAGAGCACCAACTAAAGCAAAATACGGTATGACATAACAATTATGGAATGGAAAGAAACCCATGTTTTCTCACTTACATTTGTAGGGTTTTGAAGAGTTTATTAAGAACTATTTGGGTAAAATTCTTGCACAATAAGGAAAAAGTGTATCTTTATAGGTTATCCTAAAGAAACAAAGGGATGCTACCTATACAATCCTTCAGACAAAAAGTTGTGGTTAACAGATGTCTCACATTTCTTGATGATCTTACCTATAAAATAGATACTCTGAGTGAGATAGAATTTGATGTAGTCTATGATCAAGATACACAAGAGTTGGCACAAGAAAAAATTCCAAAAAATCCCTATGGAAGAAGAAATTGTTCCTGAGACACAATTACTATGTTGGAGTACTAGAGAGGTTAGAGAACCAAAATGGTATGGTTTTTTAGTCACTGAGGATGGTGAGTCATTATTAGTTGATAATAGTGATCCTCTAACCTACAAGAAAGAAATAAGTGGCACAAATGATTCCAATTGGAAAGAGGCCATGAATTAAAAAATAGATTCTATATACCAAAACCCAGTCTATATTTTCTTAGAACCTATAATAGATGTAATTTTTTTTGGTTGAAAATGGTTATTCAAGAAGAAAATAGAAATGGAAGGACAAGTTAGGACCTATAAGGCATGGATGGTTTTAAAAATGTTTAAATAGAACCAAGGCATTGAACATGATGAAACCTTTCCACTAATTACAATGCTGAAATCCATCAGAATTTTACTTTCCATTATGGACTTACATGATTATGAGATTAGAAAATGGATGTCAAAATAGTCTTCATTAATGAGAACCTTCAGGAAGATGTCTATATGGAACAACCTGAAGGGTTTGTGACTCCAAAGGATGCCAACAAGGTAAGCAATATGAAAAGATCCATTTATGGATTAAAGAAAGCATCTGATCCATGGAATATTCATTTTGATGATGCCATAATAGAATTTTGTTTCATAAAGAATGAATGTGATTTATGTTTCTATAAACGGTTTAGTGGGAGGGTATTCGTTTTCTTAATAGTATATGTTGATGACATATTAATATTAGGAAATGAAATATCAGTCTTATAGTCTGTTAAGGCATGGTTGAATAAATTTTTCTTTATGAGGGAATTTGGTGAGACAACATAAATTATTGTGATCAGGATCCATCATGATAGATCCAAGAGGTTGCTCGGTATAAGTCAAAGTACATACATAGACAAGATACTGAAGAGATTCAATATAGAACAATCCAAGAGGCTATTGTTGCCAGCATCACATGGAATTAATATTTCTAGGAAAATGTGTCCTCAAAAAAATGAGTAAAGAAACAAAATGACAAGGATTCCATATGAATCATTGATTGGGTAATTCATGTATGCTATGATATATACCAAGATATATGTCACCTACACATTAAGTGTGGTAGGAAGATATCAAGTTGATCCATGTGACCTCCATTTGATGGCAGTCAAGACTGTCCATAAGTATCTAAAGATTACTAGGATATGTTACTAGTTTATGGAGGAGATGAGGAACTGTTCATCAGAGGATATGCATATGCTACTTTCCAAACTAATCAAGATGACAAGAAGTCATAAATGAGATACATATTCACTTTTAATAGAGGTTCTTTAAGCTGGAAAATCTCAAAGTAGGTTGTGGTTGTAGATTCTGTATGAGAGTACAAGTATATTGCGACTTCTAAGGCAGCTAAAGAAGTAGTATGGATGCACAAATTTTTCCAAGATCTTGATGTGATACCTAGTAGTAAAGATCATATCACACTCTATTGTGATAATATTGCATCATTGTAAATTTCAAAAGATCCAAGGTCACATCATCAAACGAATCACATTCTTCAGAAGTATCATCTCTTGAGATATTTTTCTTAGATATGTGAAGTTGTAGTGAGTAGTATTTCCATGGAAGACAACATAGAAGACCCCTTGAATAAATCCTTGACTTACCAGAAACATGACTATCATGTGAGGTGTAGCGGACTGAAGGCCATAGGCAGTTGGATCTAGTACAAGTGAGATTTTGTTGGAGTTGGTGTCCTATGACCAACTATTTTACCTCGATTACATGTATATTCAATATATTGAATATTAATAAAACTACTTATTACATATTTTTCATTGTTCTGCATGACTCTAATGTAATAATGTCCTATAGTATATGTCATATTGATAAGGTCATAACAGTTCCCCACTTTGATGAGAACCTTGATGTGCTATGAAAATATTCTAAAATAATGTTTTGTGGTTGGATAATGTACTATTATGGGACACATAGTACATATACTGTCAGGTGCGAGTACTCATAAGCAGATGATGCTTCTTCTCATGAAGTCCACATTTAGTAATCTCCAAGATGAGAGATTATGAGAATAGAACCGCCAATAGGAATTCTACATGTTTTTGTGTCATAGTATATTACTATATACAAGCTTGTTTGATGGTCCTTAGACTTTAATATTATTATTAATTCACATTATAACTCACGTAATTAGATTTATTTCATAAACCATGATGATAATAGTTCATGGTGAAGTTGGATATGTTGGGTGCATCACGAGTGACATGTCGTTAATGGATAATTTGAGGAAGAATTTATCCCTTATATCTTTATAGAAGCTGATATCTCATCACTTAGATTAGAATAGAACCGTTGTATTAAATTCCATGGTCATGGTGTAACAATATATTTATTTCAGATAGTCAAAGAAAGAAATATCGAGCATATAGGTTGGTGACATGTATGTGAAACTTTCTTGATGAGATATTGTGATAAAGAGATTATATTATACAGTGAGTGTTCATATGGGCTTGTCAACACTGCGACATTAAGTTCTTTCTCTTGGTCACCTTGACCCATTGCTATATACTAATATTGGATTTTAGTCAAGCCCGCCTAATACCAACGAGAAAGAATCCTAGAGGGTCACATACAAAGTGTTTCTGTTGATCTCGATTAAATTATATTTGAGTTTAATTAATGGAATAAATATTATTCTCAAGTCTGAGGAATAATTTTATTCAAGTTATATTGATCACATAAATTAAATAAATAATTATTCACGGGCTTGTGAATAAAATATTTATTTTATTTATTGAATATTTTAATAAATATTTATTTTCTGGATTGTGAATAAAATATTTATTTATGAATAAAATATTTATTTATGAATAAAATATTTATTCGATTGTTCAAAAAATTCTAGAGAAGTTCAAATGGATAAAGACCAAGTCTAATGACAAATATTAATTAACAAGACCATTACATAATATTTTTTATTGCACAAGTTGGTGTGCACTTCAAAATAATAATAATATAATTTGTATTATGCGGCATGAGGTTTATTAAAAGTAATAAATGTTATTTAATGGACGATATTCAATTAAATAATATTTTAACTTAAATCCCAATTCTATAAATAGATGGTTATTCCTTTTTTGTAGTGTATCCAAAATTGAGAATAGAGAATTATTGCGCACAACAAATTCTCTCTCGAATCCTCCTCTCTCCCTCTCAAGAACAAGAAGCGCAAGAGAAATTTCTTCAAGACCGAAGAATGAGTGATCAAGAACGAAAAAACATAAGACATTTGACTAACCATGCTAGCACCAGAGATTGAGTGGTGTTTCTTAGAGATTATAGGAGAATGTGACACTACCACAAATCTGGGCAAGGGAAGCGTCGGGTTTTATCAATGCTAAACAGAAATCACTGATAAACGAGGGGATTTTATCAGTACTATGCTTAGCATTGATAAAAGTTGTTAATAAAAAATATTATTAATTTATATAAAATTATTATATTTATATTAAAAAATAATGTTAATTTGTTTACATTAAATAAAAAACACATGTTTATAATTAATATATATATTTTAATAATTAATATATATATATAATAAATTTCATTAAATAATAAATATATTTATTTTATTTATAGATTTATATGTTTATAATTATATATAAATAATTTTTAAATATATATCTAAATAATTTTTAGATATGTATATTTATAATTATATAAAATATGTATATTTATAATTATAATAATAAAATAAATGAATATATATATATATTTAAATAAATATATGTTTCCAATGAATTTGGTCAATTGATGCGTGAATATAATTGATATTCATATATATGTTATATATTTATTAGGAATGTTCATTTATACATTACACCCTCATTACTATTCATGTTAGCCATATATATGATGACCCGTTTTTTATGATCTATACTTTACTCGGTGTATATGATTCATTCATGTTCTAATGAAGCTATCATGTTATCATAAATACTTAAAATCACGATAAATATTTTTAAATAATAAATGTATTTATTTTATTTATAATTATAAATATTTACTTATATATAAATACTTTTTAAAATATATTTATATTTATAATTATATATAACTATATATATATATTTAAATGATTATAAAATTACAATATTTTTTTAAATGATAAATATATTTATTATATTTATAATTATATATGAATACCTTTAAAACATATTTATTTATAATTATAATTATAAGTAGATATATGTCTTTTATGAATATATATATATATATGTTTATATATATACATATATACAAATATATATACATATATACAAATATTTATACATATATATAAATATTTATATTTATAAGTATAAATAATATATATATATATGTGTGTGTGTGTAAATAATTATAAAATTAAAATAAATATATTTATTATATTTACAAGTATAATTATAAATAAATATATATTTATTTATAGTCATAAATATAAATATAAATATATATATTTAAATACTTCTGAAATTAAAATGAATATATTAATTATATATATATATATTTTTATAATTTCATAATTATTTAAAAAATATATATTTATATTTAAATAATTATAAAATTATAATTAATATATTTATTTTAGTTTCATTATTATTTAAATATATATTTGTATATATGACTATAAATAAATAAATATTTATTTATATTTATAATTATTATAATTTTATAAATATTTAAATATAAATATATATTTATTTAAATAATCATGAAATTATAAAAAATATACATAATTAATATATTTATTTTAATTTCATAAGTATTTATATATATATATATTTATGACTATTTATAATTAATATATTTATTTATAAATATTTTTATATATTTATAAATATATTATTTAATTATATATATTAATTTAATAAATATATTTAATATAATTTTATAATTATTTAAATATAAATATATATTTATTAAAATAATTATGAAATACTTATGAAATAAATATATATTTATTATAACTATATATTTATTACATATATATTTTAATTATAATCATAAATATAAATAACTTTATATATATTTAAATAATTATAAAATTATAATAAATATATACAATTATTTACAATTATAATTCTAATTAAAAAAAGATGAGGGGGGATCCCCCTTAGTTGAAAATAAATCATGAAATCCTCTTTTGACAAATGGGGTAAGAGGTAACCCATTACAATAAGGATGGAAGATGCCAATAAAACAAACCTGAAGGATAGACAAGGTGATTAATGAAGAAAAGATGACAAAAAAGAAAGAAAAAGTTTCATCACCCCCCTAAAAGAAATATATATATATTTATAGTTATTATTATAAATAAATAAATATATTATTATACATATAATTTTATAAATATATATAAAAATATAAATAATTTATTATCATTATAGTTTTATCAGTGCTTTTTTAGCATTGATAAAGATGAGCCTTTATCAGCACTAAAAAACACTGATAAAGACATGTTTTATCAGTGCTTTCTAATTTAGTATTGATAAAACATACGTTTATCAGCACTTTTTAGCTAGCACTGATAGATGCTTCCCCCAGTTTTATAAATAAACCTTAACAGTATCCTCCTTCCTTCGCACGTCTCAAGGTCTCGTGGAAGTCTTACCCTGCCACCAAATCCTCCTCTTCCTCCAGCACGAATCATTATTCTCATCCTCCTCTTCCACTGCCGCCGACTGCTCCTCCTACTCAGCCACCATGAAACTATTATCTATCGCTGCCATGAAGCCTTGATCCGCCATCAAGTGAGCCCTCCTCCACCCTACCGCCACAGGAGCCCTCCTCCACCCCGCCACCACGAAGCTGTCCTATACCGCCGCATAAATCTTGGGTACTTTTTTAAATCTCCCTACATACATATTTTTTAGTCTACATGTGGTAGAGTTGTATGGTTTGGATCTAGAATGCTGGAAATTTCTGATGTGATCCATTTGTTCCGCATGGTGGGTCTATCTACTACTAAAATATTTGGATGAGAGTTATTACAGTTTGTCTTGGGAACTTTTATTTTGATTTTTTTATGGGGGATTCATCCCCATTCCCTTGTAGGTAGATGAGATACTATAGGTTGGTCTATAAATTAATACGATTAGTGAATTGTAGCACGAATTTTCCGATGAAAGAAAACTAGAAAGACATGATGTGTTTTATCTAGTATCATAATGGTTTTAAAGATCTTAATATTTACTTTAGGATTCACAATTTTGTAGAATATAACATTGATAATGAATTTTTTGGAGACTTGGACACCCTAAATAGTACCATAGGGTTTTTCTTCACCTATAGGGTAATAAAAGTTAAATATATATTATGTTTCTAACTAGTAGTTACAATATTTTCCATGAACATTGAGTATATAAATACAATTCATGCTAGAAAATAATTATTTCGATGATGCATTGTTTGAAAGAGATTAAATTGATTCAAGGGAGAGGAGTGATGTTTTGTGATAATTATAATGCAATCCATTTGCATCAGAAAATTATGATTCGCACATGGATGAAGAATATCATCCTGTAATACAATTTCATCCAGAAATTATTTGAGGACTAAGTACATAAGTTCTAAAAGATAGTTATAAAACACCATGTGTTGTATGAATTGGTTTTTTATCTTGTGTTTAAGAGTTATATGATATTTTAGTCTCTATAAAGCAGTGTTAAGGAATGAAAAATATTTGTAATGTGAATCCATATTCATTTTTTGATTAATCCAACCAAATATAGAGGATCCAGAATATAGCCTCAATTTTATATATATATAAGAAGTAGTTATTGAAATATCCTATAGATGTGGTAATTTTGAAAGATATGATTTTTAGAAGTGGATGGTGTGATGGTAAGTAGTACAAAAATTATGAATAAAAGTTGTGGTTTTTTAAATATGGGATTCTTAATGGTGATATGTTAAGGTCTTATCAACATTGTATTGAGAAAATGTTTTTGGAATGTAAGATTCATTCATTTAAAATTAAGAGTGACATTAACTATTCATCAAAAGTGAAAGGTTTTAGCTGGACATGATACAGGTGTTAGAAAGTCCACATGTTCAATAGGGAGGCTTCCATGAAATTTTGGAAGTCGGTAAAATTGGATGAACAACTGATACTTACTATAAGCAAGTGGGACAAAATGCACAAGAAACATGTGATAGGGGTGTTTTTAGAATACTCATTGAGAATAAAAATAATTTCACAAGAATATTTGGAACATGAAATGAGAATTTTATTATGGTGATTTTGTTAGTGGTTCACTTTTATTGCCATAGGGCCAACCGAGATTCTTCCTCATAGGAAGTGCTAAGAAGGCCTTAACCAAGAATGTGGTATGCTTCCTTTGATTATATGTTCATGAGAGATCCTTCTAAGATCTTAATGGTAGATTTATGAAAACACTAATCTTAAACATAAATGAGCTGGTTAATGAGTATGACTTATATTGTGATGTATCAAGAGTTAGGATTTAAACAATTCCAGTCCATGATGGTAATGTGGCTGCTTATGGGTCCAGATAGTTAAGAAAACATAATAGAAACCTCCCAAATCCTTTCCTAGATTTTTAAATAGTTGTTCTTTCCATGAGGTGTTATTGGAATACACTATAAAAATGTTTCAAATATATTTAATAACAAAGTGAAATGAACCATTGATAGTGGAGAAGGTATGAGAACCTACAGTCCGTTAACTTTAACTTAATGTATACCCTTAAGAAGGGGAACATTTTTTCTAATGTATCATATTATAAGGATCAATCTTAGGTAGTACATGATTCAAGCATCAAGTGGAAGATGGTTTCCCACTTTGGAGATATATGACTTTATGTTCAAAAGTATCATTGTCAAGGGACACTTATGTATTTTTCTATCACTTATTGAGTCCTCAGTAATATTATGGGAGTAAACTATAGGATTCATAATATTTATTCATGAGAGACATGATAAACCTTTTATAGCTTTATATTTTATAAAATTTTGGTTATTTTTGATTCATGTATCCTTTGTAAAGTGCCTCTCTTAGAATTTATATCTTTGTGAAAATGGCTAAGTGGATATTTTGAAATTATTCAAGTGTTTTGAAATGTTTCTTAAAAAATTATATGTGTTCAACATAACTTTTTTTGGTTTTAAATATCTTTAAAATGATTTAAACACTTTTCATGGACTTAGGTTGCATGTTAAGTGTTTGTCAACTCACCCAATTGGCTTGCAGAAAGGGATGTGAATGTTTTGAAAGCATATGTAATGCTGGTTTCATTTTAAAAAAGGGTTTGTGAAGTTTTAAACGATTTTTTTTAAAATATATAGGTTTGTCATTAATTTTGAATAATCAAGATTTTTGGGTCCATAAGTTTCCTTTAATGATTTTAAAAAAAGGAATTAGGATTTTGAGAAAGAGCGTTTGAATCCGATTAATTTATTTTAAAAAGGGGGTGTTATTTTAAAGAGGATTTGTGTAAATGTTTGGTTTTTTAATGGGATTTCAACTGTGATTTGATAAATAGTTTTCAAAGGAGACTTAAATTCTATAACTTTTTTTAGCCTTGGTTAATTTTTATATCAATTTTTTGTGTATGTATTTTGTTAAATATTAATATCACCGATTAAAATAGGATGGATATGAATAAATAACGGATGAATGTCAATCATTTGACAAAAGAGTATAAAGATGGAGTGAAAGACTTCATAAAGTTTTCAAAATATCATGTATATTACCCTTATCAAATCCTTTGTACATGTTTATGCTTTTGTTATTCAATACAAGTTAGTCCATAGGAGTTGTAAGAACAATTGATCTGTCATGGAATAGATCGAAGTTATAAATGTTGGAATAAACAAGGGAAAAAATGAATGTAGCGAGTGGGTGGGATAACACTGTGTTTTATGGATCATCTGATATGATTACAAGTGTGGACAATGAAGAATATCGTATCAAGGATGTGATTATAGATATGAATGATGATGAATATTGTATTGATAAAATGATAATGATAGTTGAAGACGAACTTTGTGATTTCTCAAAATTGTTTTAACAGTTAAAGAGTTGTGAAAAGATTCCATTGTATAGTGGTTGCACTAAATATATATCATTGTCAGCCATACTGAAGCTGTATAAATTGAAAGCAAGCAATGGATGGAGTGAAACTAGTTTTATAGAATTGCTTTCTCATTTGAATTACATGATCCCAAAATATAATGAGCTCTTGATCCAAACATACGATTCCAAATGAATTCTATGGTCGATGGGTGTGATATATAAAAGAATACATGCCTGCTTGGAATCAATGTATACTGTTTCACAAGGAACAAAAATGACTTAGATAATTCCCAAAGTGTGGTGCTTCTTCATACAAGAAAGATGAATCCGGTCCTATGAAAGTTGTATGGTAATTTCCAATCATTCTAAGGTTTAAGCGCTTATATGGAAGTAAGAATACTATAGGGAAATTAAAGTGGCACACAGATAGAAGAAATAAATATGAGAAACTATGCCACCTGACAAACTCTCCTCAGTGGAAGAGAATTTATCATGAGTATCCTGACTTTGGAAATGATCTGAGAAACCTTCATCTTACATTATCTATAGATGGATAAAATCCTTTTGGTTTTCAAAGTATCAATCATAGTACATGGTCGGTTATGTTGGTAAATTATAACTTTCTACCGTAGTTATGCATGAAATAAAAAAACATCATGTTATCTATGCTTATATCAGGACCAAAACAACCAGGTAATGATATTGATGTTTATTTGGCTCCATTGATCAAGGATCTAAAATTATTGTGGGATTCAGGTGTTACATTGTATAATGTTTAAACAAATGATGATTTCATGTTGAGAGACATGTTGTATGAGATGATAAATGAATAATCTACTTATGGAAATTTTTCAGAATATAAAATTAAAGCAACTCATGGCTGTCCCATCTACGAACAAGGTATACAGTCAATTATGTTGAAACATTCATAAAAAAATATGTTTCTAGGAAATTGTAGATTTATACCCTAATGAAATAAGTACTGATCTTGGACGACATCATTTGATGGAAGTTTAGAAAAATGTACAACACTGTCTCCACTAATAGGTGATCAACTGTTTGAGAAAGTAAGAGATGTAAAAACTGCTTTTGGTAATTTTTTTTTGAAAAACCTTATGAAAACCAATTGTAAAAAGAGATCAATTTTTTTTGAATTACCATACTAGAATAATCTATATGTCATAAAATTTCTTAATGTTATTCATATTGAAAAAATGTATGTGATAGTATCATTGACACGTTTCTTAATGCACCCAACAAAACAAATGATGTAATTAAGGCTAAGTTAGACATGGTTGACATGGGAATACAAGAAGAGTTGGAACTAATGAAGGGTAAAAACAAAATTTTCTTCCTCTAACTGCTTATGGTCTTTCTAGGAAGGATATATATTAGTTTTTCAACTTCTTGAATGATGTAAAGGTTCTAGAGGGGTATTCATCAAATGTCAATAACATCATGTCAAAGACCGATTTAAAGTTAAAGGGTTTGAAATCACATGGATAACATGTTTTGATGAAAGATCTAATGACTATAGATTTACATTGCATTTTTTTCAAGAATGTTCATCATACATTAACCAAACTCCATTTCTTCTTCAAAGCTATATGCAAAAAAGTTATAGACTCGATTAAATTACTTAGTATGGAAAGAGAAATTGAAGTCATATTATGTGAATTGGAAATGTTCTTCCCACCAACATTCTTTGATATGATGGTTCACTTTGTGAGAGAGATTCGACTATTTGGTCCCACACACTATAGATGGATATAACCCATTGAACGATATATGAATATTTTGAAATGTTATGTCAAAAATCAAAGTTGTCCAGAGGGTTTTATTAAGGAGTGATATATTATTGAGGAAGACATTGAATTTTTTACTGAATACCTGTCCAGTGTGGAAATTATTGGTCAAAAAAAATCTTGTCACACTAGGTGTCTTGCGGGCGTAGGAATTTCTGGAAGATATGTTATCATAATCAATATTACAGATCGGGAGGAGGCCCACCTTTACATTTTTCATAATAGTTTTGAGGTTTTCCCATATCTCAAAACCCACAAATAAATTATTAGGCATTTGAACCCATCAATGGATGAAAGATGGATATCAAATACACATAATCAATATTTTATAGGATGGTTTCAGGACCATATTTTAAAGGAGTCAGATGAAAATACGAATTCAATTTCAGAATGACTTTGATGGCTAGTCAGAGGACCAAGTTTGTATATATTATCTTATAATGGTTATGTAATTAATGGTTATATGTTCTATAAAAATGAGCATGATGAAGACAGTACCATGAAAAATAGTGGATTTACACTCGTGGCTGAAGCGATGTATGTTTTTAGTACTAAGGATAAGAATCCAATTTATTTGAATATATCATACTTTGGCATCATCAAAAAAATATGAGAGTTGGATTATACAACATTCCAAGTGCCAATTTTTCAATGCAAGTGGGTTGATAACGGGTGTGTCATTAAAATAGATGAATTGGGATTCATGAAAGATGATTTTAGTAAGGAAGGGTACAAAGATGAACTCTTTATAATGGTATCATAGGTAGTACAAGTATTTTATGTTACAGATTCCACAAAACAAAAGTGGTCAATTGTTATGTTATCGAACAAAACCACTCAAGGGTCAGATAAAAATTCAACCAAGGATGACCCTTTCATTGGGATGTCATAATCATTTCACAGCGGTCCCAATGCACACATAATTTTTTATGTTAGAGGAGACCACAATGAAGGGATTTGGATCATCGATAGAGGGGTCCAATCCCTTCTACCTTTAAAAAAGTAAAAGAGAGTTCAATAATTAGGTTACATTTTTTTTGTAATATACATCATGTTACCTCATGTTATTATCCATTTTCTAATGCATTTATGTATTCTAAATTAAATGTTAAACCAATTTTGTATATAATGACTTCTACACATACCAATGCTCCCAATATATAGGAACAACATGACTCTCAACCTGTCGCTACTTGCAGTGCAAAGGAGAGACCTTCTGCACATGATGGTGCTCCCATTCCTGAGGAACAACAAGTTTCTCAACCTGCTGCTACTCCCAGTATAGAGGTAAAACAACCATATGCACATTCCAATTCCAATTATATAGAGGAATATATTGATGATATTGATTATGGGGAAATGGTAGGCGACAAAGGAATAACGTCGTAGAAAAAATAGGAGTGCCAAAGTTTGACGGTGTTAGCAAAAATCAGTAAGGCAAAAGACAAAGGCATCGAATATGAGGTTGGATGGAATGCATGGGGCCAATATGTTAACCCCAACAAGGCCATGTTTAGTATTTATATTGGAATCATCAGATGGAAACACATGCTGATTGATGTAGATTAATGGAACCATGTTATAACTGGTCTTAAGATAGTAATTTAGTAAGAGATTATGATAACATTATGATATCATTTATTTATTTTACTAAAAAATAAAATAATGAATCATTGACTTAATATCCATCATCCATTTTAGAGTGAATTTATAGTATATGAATCCCACAAGAAGAATGTATTAATGCTTTCTATAAGGATTCATAGAGGATTTATCACAATCCTAACAATACATTATATTAAAGATACTGAAGGAAAAATAAACCTTTTCCCACCACTGATCTATGCACACCTGATAACCCAAGAAGTATGGGATGCATTTACTGGTCATCGTGTGGATGTGTCTTTTTAGGTACATTGTGGTTAGTAATATGTTGTTTGAAGATATTTGTATTCATCAATTTGATTGACAATTTTTTATTTATAAAATAGAAACTAAGTTATGAAACTAAGTAATGAGTAGAAAAATCAGCATACCACTACCATAAATCAAGGATGGAGTATGATTTACTTGAAAAAAATGGTACATATTTTAAATCTACTATAATACTTTTATGTGACATGAAATAACAAAATAATTATGATCCTATCTTTATATATAGATTGATGACTCAGAATCCAAATCCACTTCCATCCCATGCCATGTTCTATGGATAGAGGCACCTGTAAATAAATATGGGATACCAATAGATGGGAACACAAAAAAAGTGTGGGAATCATGTGTAAGTATTACATAATAATTTTTTTCTTTAAATCACTATTATGTAAAAATGATCACTTATTTTCTTATATTTTCTATCCAACATTTTCACGAGAATCAGCAACACCTGTTCTGGATGAACACAAACTATTAGTGGCCTTGAAGTGACCAGAACAGTATGACCACATCATAGGTATAGGTTTTGGGGCGACAAACCAAACATATTTTGAGAAAAAAAGAGGATGATCAAAGTGAATTAATAAAATAGATGAGAGAAATAATATATATCCTTGAAGGAAAACTCTAATTGAAGAGAGAGATGGTGGAAACTTTAATGAGGGATAGAAAAATAGAAAAATAAACTCAAGAACAAACACCATATAGAGATCCCGCACCACCCCTACTATCTATGGTACTAGCCATTCCCCTTAAAGAGATGTCTTAGAAAAGGTAATCAATATTCTAATAAATGTTTCTGAAAAATTTGAATCTGACATACACTGATAAATTTCCTATATTTATATTCTGTAGGGTAATAATGAATGTGACTTATATAAAGCAATGCACACCCATCGCCTTGTGGTGAGGGATACTGTGTTCAATATTCAAAAGAACATGCTACAGAATAGACCAATTACAATAGGTCATGTGCGAGTGTTGATCAACGAATCCCATGAGATGAGAGAAGATCTACTTGTTTTAATTAATGAGGTTGTTATTAATATGGTCACAAAATATGTTGGAACATTCATCACATAACCATCACATCTTGTCAAAAATAATTTTGACAAGGTGGAATTAATTTCCAATTTACTTTTTAAGATAAACCTTTAACAATTAATGAAAAAGGTCTGAACCAATGAATGTTATTACAGACAAACAAAGAGAAGGGTATGAAATGAAATACCGCCTCAAAACCATATAAAGGATTGACCAACCGATCAAAAATATCTACCAAAATCACAATTACCCTAGTTGTTTTATATCCAAATTTACAGTCATTCAAGGATCATGTGGATACAAAGTTAAAAGACGGTCACAATCACATAGTTGATTTTGAAGAAAATATGTATAGAGATAAAGATAATGACTTCATTGGTGTTGAGAGTGAAACTGAAATCTTCAACTATGACTCGCTAGGTGGCTCATTTGTAAATGTATACATGAGGTATGTTCTCATGATTTCATTTTCCAAAATCTGATATAATATGTTAATTATGACTAAATTCATTTCATATTTTTTGAAGGTGTATATATGAAAAAATTGGAGGGATTTTCCCATGAAAAAAAGTTCGAACTCATTAGTCCCTATGTCACCTCAATAGAACAAGATAAAATAGAATAAAAAAAGGATAAAATAGTGGCAGGTCTACTCAAATCCTTTGAAAGAAAAATGTTGAATGATAAACTCTATTTAATACCAATGATGTAGGGTTAAGACTCTACAATTTAATCAAATCAAATTTATTTTCATTTCTTTTATTACTTATCTCTTTTTGTGTTTTTATGCAGCATTGGATGCTCATTGCGGTAAATTTGGATACTCCAACGATTTATTTTCTAGATTTAATGCATGGATATCCAACAAACCAACCAAACATGATAGTGTTTGTCAATTTTTAATACACTACATCCAATGTTTTAGAACTAAACACAAGTTATATAATTTATATTATCTTTTAATGAGGATTCTATTATGATAGGGCGATATATCAATATTGAGAAAAAAAGGAATGAGTCTAGGGGCCAAGGAAAAGAAAGAAGACAATTACTATGACTGGATAAAAATTAGGGTATATATAATAAGATTTTACTATCCAAACACATATCAAAACAAATTACTTATTCGACTCAATGTTTCTGTAGTGTCTGAAACAAACTAATGGAAAAGACTGAGGTTATTATGTTTGTCAATTTATGAGAGAGATCATATTACATGACCAAACTAGCATCCATGAAGAGGTATTTTCAAAGATAATTACTATTTCATTTAAAATATTTACTAATTCTTCGTGTATTTATATTTTTATAGTACTACTATGATTGTTTAAAAAAATTAGATTCACAAGATGATATAGATGTGCTCAAAAATGAATGGGAAACATACTTGATGGAAGAATTTACACAAATAGAATGAAGACATGACTTCCATATGTATTTTATGAATGTCTAATGTTAATATCACCTTCTAACATATTTATTCTCATTTTATCCTTATATGATCATTGATATATCCCTTGTTTACACTTATTGAACATCTATGATCACCCTTTCTTATGTTTTATATCCTTAGGTTATTAATAATGGTTTTATAAATTATGTATAATAATGTTTCTAGTAAATAATAAATTAATAAGAGAATCTTATGAACTATTTCTTTATGTTTTCGTGTTTTTAAAAGCATTAGACCTAAAATACTCTAGAAAGGATCATTATGTTATCTAAGGAATATTAATCTACTAAGATATGATATCTATGTATGAAATGTATGGGTCAATATAGTTTGTATCAGAGAAACTGACCTACTCAAAATTAAGAAAAAATAACAAGTGTCTGGTAACACTCAAAGTGTGTCTTTTTATTTAAAATTAACATTACTTTTAGTAAAAAGAACAAATGACATACTAAAAACCGAGAAAATGAATTATAATTGTTTTTATATTTTAGGAAAATGATCCATGAGTAATTTGTGACATGTATGAATCCAACACAACTCAATATGATGTATGGTGTGGCTGGTATGATTTTTAGTGTGTATTTTTATATTAAATTGACATTAAATTGAGAAAAAAGAACAAGTGACATATTGAAACTAAGTAAATACATTTGGATTGTTTTGACACTTTAGGATAATGATACATGAGTCATTTGTGATGTTTAGGAATAAAAAACACCTAAATTAGATGCATGGTGTGAACGGTATGACTAAAAGTGTCCATTATCAATTTAAAAATGATATTTCAATTCAAAACCTGTCACTCAATAAAAACCAAGAAAAAACACTCTGATTGTCTTGATAATTTAAAACAATGATTCATATATCATTTATGACATGTATGAAGTATTCTTACATCAAACTGATGCACGATGTGACTAGTATGACTCAAAATGCGTGTTTCCAGTTTGAAATGACATTTTAGTTAAAAAATAGAACTAACATTCTAAAAACCAAGCAAACATATTCAGATTGTTTTGATACTCTAGGAAAACTATCTATAATTAATTTTTGATGTGTAGGAGTAATCCAAACCTCAATACAATGCATGATGTGACCAGTATAACTAAAAGTGTCTCATTTTATTTAAAATTGATATCAATTTAAGTAAAAACAACAAGTGACATAATGAGAAATGAGAAAATGCATTTGGATTCTTTTGATACTCTAGGAAAATGATCTATAAGTAATTTTTGACATGTAGGAATCATCCACACCTCAATATGACACATGGTGTGGCTGATATGACTCCAAGTGTGTCTTTTTATTTAATATTGTCATTAATTTATGTAAAAAAGAACAAGTGACATACTGAAAACTGAGTAAACACATTCGTATTGTTTTTATAATTTAGAAAAATGATCTATGAGTCATTTGTGACAAGTAGGAATCAACCAAACCTCAATATGACTCATTGTATGACCAATATAACTCAAATTGTCTCTTTTTATTTAAAATTGACATTAATTCAAGTAAAACAACAATCGACATACTGAAAAAAAAGTAAACACATTCAGATCATTTTGATACTTTAAAAAAATGATTCATGAGTCATTTGTGATGTGTATGAGTTAACCAAACCTCAATCTAGTGCACTTTGTGTCCGTTATAACTCAAAGTGTCTCTTTTTATTTAAAATTGACATTAATTTAAGTAAAAACAACAAGTGACATACTGAAATCTAAGAAAACACAGTCAGATTGTTTTGATATTTTAGTAAAATGATCTATTATTCATTTTTGATGTGAATGAATTAGAAAAACCTCAATATGATGCATAGCGTGGCTAGTAAAACTCAAAGTGTCTCTTTTTATTTAAAATTTACATTAATTTAAGTAAAAACAATATGTGAAATACTGAAAACTGAGAAAACATATTCATATTGTTTTGATATTTTAGGAAAATAATATATTAGCCATTTATGATGTGTAGGGATCAGAATCACCTCAATATGACACATGGTGTGGTTGTTATAAATCAAAGTGTTTCTTTTTATTTAAAATTGACATTAATTTAAGTTAAAACAACAAGAAACATACAAAAAACTGAGCAAACACATTTGGATTGTTTTGATACGTTAGGACAATGATCTATGAGTTATTTTTGATGTGTGGGAGTCAACTTAACCTTAATAAAAAGTATGGTGTGGCTGATATAACTCAAAGTGTCTATTTTTATTTAAAATTTACATTAATTTAAGTAAAAACAACAAGTGACATACTGAAAACTAAGAAAAACATTCATATTATTTTGATATTATAGGAAAATTTTATATTAGTCATTTGTGACATGTAGAGATCAGTCACACCTCAATACGATGCACAGTGTGGCTGGTATAACTCAAAGTGTCTCTTTTTATTTAAGATTTACATTAATTTATGTAAAAACAACAAGTGACATATTGAAAATAGAGAAAATGCATTTGTATAGTTTTTATATTTTAGTAAAATTGTCTATTAGCTATTTTTGGTGCGTAGGGATTAGCTTCACCTCAATACGACACATGGTATGTCCGATATAACTCAAAGTGTCTCTTTTTATATAAAATTGACATTAATTTAAGTAAAAAAAACAAGTGACGTACTAAAAAACAAGAAAACACATTTAGATTGTTTTTATACTTTAGAAAAATGATTTATGAGTCATATTTTATGTGTAGGATTCACCAACACCTCAATTTGACCTACGGTGTGTCCGGTGTGACTAAAAGTTTCTGTTATCAATTTAAAATTGACATTTTAGTTCAAAACATGTTACTTACTAAAAACCAAAAAAACATGCTCTGATTGTTTTAATAATTTAGGACATAAATTCATAAGTTATTTGTTATGTGTATGAAGCAGTCTCACGTCAAACTGATGCACGATACGATCGTCATGACTCAAAATGTGTGTTTTCAGTTTGAAATGAAATTTTAGTAAAAAACACAACTAACATACTAAAAACTAAGCAAACACATTTGGATTGTTTTGATATTTTAGAACAACAATCCATCAGTAATTTGTTATAGGTAGGAATCAGCCACACCTCAGTACTACGCACAGTGTGGCTGATATAACTCCAAATGTGTCATTATTTAAAATTGACATTAATTTTAGTAAAAAAACAAGTGACATACTCAAAACCAAGAAAACACATTCGGGTTGTTTTGATATTTTAGAAAAAATATCCATAACTCATTTTTAATGTGTAGGAATCAACCCCACCTCAATAGGACACACAATGTGACTGGTATAACTCTAAATTTTTTATTTTTATTAAATATTGACATTTTATTAATGTGTTCTTTCATATTAATGTTTAATTTATTTCTTTATAGCATTACTAACATAATATTTATAGGTGAAATATTTTTCTCAGGTTGAGATGATTTTTTTGGCAACTGATACCATGGGTGGAGATTTTTGAGATGGGATCACAGGTGTCAAAAGATAAAATATTAATGTTTTAGAATGATTTTTTGGAAAATTGTAAATGTAATTATATAAAAAAATTTATTTGAAATGTAAATAATAGATTTTATCTTTTTATATACCATGGGTGGAAAGTTTGGTATTCATGATGTCAATGAAATGTATATAGTAGGTTTGCTTCTGGGGTGCTATTTAAATTGAAGTTTTCTTATGGGTGTGCTATGTTTAGTGTGCTATGTTTAAATTATAGGTTTGATTACAAGTTTGCTTCTACTGGGTGTGCTATTATATCTCTAGCAAATGTTCATCACAGATTATTTTAGTTTGTGATGAAATTTAAAGTTTAACATAGGTATTATTTCATATAGAGATACTAAATATGGTTAGGAGGCACAAAATGAGTTTTGTGCACTGGATGACCTAGATAGTATACCACATAGAGAATCTTACACTATGTATTTGGTATACTAAGGCTGAATGTTTCATATTTTT
The DNA here is from genome assembly GCA_963277665.1 of Viscum album. Taxonomy (NCBI): domain Eukaryota; kingdom Viridiplantae; phylum Streptophyta; class Magnoliopsida; order Santalales; family Viscaceae; genus Viscum; species Viscum album. The sequence goes on along the minus strand of OY728153.1, from coordinate 2,049,792,359 downwards.
ATTTACCCAATACCTAATATTGGTGACATACCTATCATGAGAACCTTCATAATTTGATACCTTTCTTATATAATCCCTAAGGCTTATAAAATCAGGGGTGGTTTGGAATGTTTATGATCATGTCAATGGTTGGAGATTAACCTATATGGTATTTTCCCTCTTTTGTGAAGAGTTTGACATCTATGACCTTGATTAAGATAAAATGGAAAAGTGTATAGTCATACCTAGATAAGACATATGACATTTTATCTACCAATTATGGGCATGTGATGTGATAATCTATAAAAGAAAATGACATGTGTGTATTCATCGACTAGGCTGACCTATACTTAGATTATTGAGAACGTATGAATAACTATTTGTGTTTGACATACTCTATGTACCATGGTTACTCAATGTATTGAAAAAATGGATCATTTGAATATGAATTCTTGTATATGCTACAACAAGCGTACACAGGTATAGAGGTACATGTTTTTTATGTGAATCATGATATATCCCTTTTAAGATTGAGTAGCACTAATGTTTTTCTAGAGGTCACTCTTGTTTACATTTATAAATTCAGTAATTTATATTTTTTGTTAATTCTACAAAGCCTAGTATGGTGAAAAATCGTGGTTGAATGAATGGGGATTGAGTTTTACTCAACAAGATTTACTAATAGTGTTTTAGGTTTTATCCAAAATTATTTTTGGATAAGTATTCAAAAGGTATTTCATATGATGTGATATATAGTGAATTTAATAATAAATTTACAAAAGTGTTTTGGAAACATCTAAAAGGGATTTTTATATAGATTCATGAATTATTTTATATGATACAATATAAGGTTAAAGGGTAAAAAGTACATAAGGCTTTAGTGAAAGTGGGATATTGATGGGTATATTCCCCAAAGTAAAAAAACACATGTGTTTATTTTGCTTTTAGGGTATATTATTTCTATGATATAATGATATCATATAACATCGACGTGATCTATTTTATGTAATAACATGGATATATCATAAGGCATGAAACATAATGTAAAATTCATGTAATACCATACAATTAATAAGGTAACCAATCATTAAATAGTCAATGTTGTTGGTTACGGGAAAGGCGGAAGCATTATAGTAGAGGGTGATATATTAAAATTTCATTTAATAATCATTTCCTAAAACCAATAGTAAGGATCTGGAACATCAAATTTATTATTAATTTATTTAATATCTGAAGAAATAAATACCCGAGCTTAGGAACTTTCTTCATTGATGATTTTTGATCTTCCAAAAAGGCCCTTCCGGATTTCCTTCATTGCGCTTGTGAGGATACAAGGGCATAATCTATCTAGTGGTGATCCACACATGCTCCAATGGTCTCCAAGAAATGCCACTCATTCTCCAGGTGCTAGCATAGTGAATCGAAGGTCTTGCTTTGTTTATTCTTGATCGCTTGTTCTTCGGTCTTGAAGAAATTATCTCTTGGGTTTCTCATTCTTGAGAGAGAGAGAGAGAGGAGGAGGAGTCGAGAGAGAATTCATTGTGCATAACAATTCTCTATTCCCATACTTGTAATTGGTTTTGAATGCTTTAAACAACAGACATAACCATCTATTTATAGAGATAATATTTCAGTTTCAAAATTTAATTTCATAACAACCATTAAATATAATTATAACCGTTAATGAAATCCCATGCCACATAATGATAATAATAATAATAATAATAATATTTTATAGTGTGCTAACTTACACAAAATGGATAAATAATATTTGCTGGCTTGTAAATAATTATTTTATCATTGAACATGATCTTGGTCCATTCAGACTCCTCTTGCATTTATTGAAAACCCAAATAAATATTTTATTTTCTTAAATAAATATTATATTCACAAACTATTAAATAAATATTTATTAAATATTCAATAAAATAAATAAATATATTTTATTCACAATTTGGTGAATAAATATTTATTTAGTTTATTTGATCAATATAACTTGAATAAAATCATTTCTCAGTCTTGAGAATAATATTTATCCCATTAATTAATTCAAATAGAATTTAATCAAGACTAATAGAATCCCTTAGTGTGTGACCCTATAATATTATTTCTTGCTGGAATTAGGTGGGATTTCCTAAATTCCAAGATTACTGTCTAACAATGGGCCAAGGAATCCAACAGAAATAACTTAAATTTGTAACAATGACAACCACATACAAATGCTCACTATGTAATATAATCCATTTGTCACAATATCTTATCAAGCAGGTTGCATGAATGTGTCATGAACCTATATGCTTGATACATCATTCTTTGAATATCTAAAACAAACTCCTCATTACACCATGGCCATGGAATTTAGGGTGATGGTTCTACTTCAATCAAAGGGATGAGATATCAACTTCCATATAGATGGAAGGAAAAAAAATCCTTCATTGACTTATCCATTAATAAGATGTCATTCATGACACACCCAATGTACCCTACTTCCTTCCAACATATGGTGTGATGGTTTTTGATAGAAAATATAAGTGCACAATTCATAACATGCATATAATATTAAAGTCTAAGGACCATTACACATGCTTGTAGATAGGAATATATGATAACACCAAAACATACAGAATTCCTACTGGCGGTTCTGTTCTCATAATCTTTAGTCATAGAGATTACCAAGTGAAAACTTCATGAGAAGAAGTATCATATTCTTATGAGCACTTACAACTGATGGTCTACATACTATGTGTCCCATCATAGTATGTTATCCATATGAAAAACTATATTAAGAATATTGTCATAGCACTTCAAGGTTCTCATCAAAGTGGGGAACTACTATGAAATTATCAATGAGACAAATCATATAGAAAATTATTACATTAAAGTCATGCAGAATAATGAAAAGTATTTAGTAAGATGTTTAATTTAATATTTAATAAATCAAATATTCATGTAATCAAAGCACAAACAATTGGTTCTAGGACACTAACTCTAAAAAAATCCCACTTATAATAGAGACAACTACCTATGAATTTTAGTTTGATAGACATCACATGATAATCATGTTTCTAGTGAGTCAAGGATTTAGTTAAGGGTACTCCATGTTATATTCCATGGAAATACTAGTCACTGTAACCTCACCTATCTGATAAAAATCCCGAAATAGATGATACTTCCGAAGTATGTTCTTAGTCCACTGATGTGACCTTGGCTCTTTTATGAGAGCCACTGTTGCAGTATTATCACAATAGAGTATGATGAGATATTTACTTCTAGGTATCACATCAAGCTCTTGGATGAAATTGCGTATCCAAACTGCTTCTTTAGTTGCTTCAGAAGGTGAAATATACTCAGACACTACTATAGAATCTGCAACCACTACCTAATTTGAGCTCTTCTATCTCAAAATACCTCCATTAAAAGTGAATATATATCCCATTTGTGACTCCATGTCATATTGATCAATTTGGAAACTAGTATCTTCATATCCTCTAATGACTAGTTCCTTATCTCCTCCATAAACTAGGAACATATCCTTAGTATGCCTCAGATACTTAAAGATAGTATTGACTACCATCCAATGGTGGTCACCTAGACCATCTTGATATCTGCCTATTGTACTTAATGCATAGATGAAATCTAGCTTAGTACATAGCATAACCTACACGATTGAACTAATTGTTGATGCATATGAAATCCTTTCCATTCTATTTATTTCCCCAAGTTTTTTAGGAAACATTTTCTTGAAAAGATGAATTTCATGTGATGCTGGAAAAAATATCCTCTTTTATTATTCCATACTGAATATCTTCAGTATATTTTCAATGTTTTTACTTTGACTTAGGTCATGAAACCTCTTAGATTTATCACAATGGATCTTGATCCGAAGAATATATGCTGCCTCTCCCAAGTCTTTCATAGAAAATCAATTATTCAACCAAACCTTAATAGACTGTAAGAATGGTATTTAATTTACAATAAGTAATATGTCATCAACACATACTATTAATAAAATGACCACACTCTCAATAAACAATTTGTAGACACAAGTCTCACATTCATTCTTTATAAAACCAAATTCTATTATGGCTTCATCAAAATAAATGTTCCAGGACTTGGATGCTTTCTTTAATCCATAAATGGATTTTTGCAACTTGCATATATTATTGGAATCACATAGAGTCACAAACCATTCAAGTTTTATTATATAGAGATCTTCTTTAAGGTTCCCATTAAAGAATGCTATTTTGGAATCAATTTTCTAAATCTCATAGTCATGGTAAGCCGCAATGGAATGTATAATTCTGATGGATTTGAACATTGAAACTGGTGAAAAGGTTTCTTCGTAGTTAATGCATTAACATTGTTTAAACCCTTTTGCAACCATTTGTACCATATAATCACTAAAATTTCCTTCCATATCTAGTTTCTTCTTGAATACCCATTTGAAACCAATGAGATTTACATTAACTAGAGGATTTACCAAAATCTAGACTTAGTTTTTGTACATGCAATCAATTTCAAAATTCATGGATTCTTGCCACTTGGAAACATCTGTGACACTTACTACTTCTTTGTTGGCTAGAGGATCATTATTATCAAATAATAATGAGTCACCATCCTTAGTAACTGGAAAACCATATAGTTATGGTTCTCTAACCTCACTTATACTCCTATGCAGTACTTATATCTCTAGAACGGTTTCTTCTTCCATGTGGATTTATGGAATTTGATCTTATACCAAATCTTATATGCCTTGATCCTAGACTTCATAAAAAATTATCCTGATCCCAATACCTCTTTTGGAGATATTATACCTCTCAAGGAATATGGTGTTTCTTTCCACTATAACCTTTTTGTCTGAGGGTCCATAAATACAATATCCTCTTGTTTACTTGGGGTATCCTATAAAGGTACACTTTGTTCCTTGGGGTGACATTTTGTTACCTAAAAAGGCCTTAACAAACACTTTTCTCCATAACACTTGTAAATTCGATAACATAAATTTTCTTCCACTCTAAAATTCATATGGAATACCATTTATTAATTTAGTTTATACTTGGTTTAGTATGTGTGCTACTTTTTATAACACATATCCCCAAAAGGATAATGGAAGACTGACATGTGGCTATTGTGGGGTGTAAAAAAAACAAATATTACCTAAGTTAAAATGTATTATAATGGTAAAACTAGGTTTTCTCCAGAGAGGAGTGCACAACAATCATGATTGTCACTTGAAATAAGAGAAAGAAGTAGATATTTTTTTGAAATTGTTTGATTTTAAAAAGAAAAAAAAGAAAAAAAGAAAAGAAATTAAGAAAAAGAGTAAGAAAAAATTGAAAAAATAAGTGATTGATTACTATTATATGAGATGGTGATCAGGTCAGGTTCAGTTTTCCAATTGTAATTCTATCATAGTTCAACTTATCCAATTCTCTTTTTCTAAGTTGATAATAGTGATAATCCACAATTGCTTCTTCTCACTCCCTTGGTAAAATAGTAATGTTGAGAATAAACCTTACTAAAATCTTATATTGGTCTACTCTCCTTTCATCGTGTGATAGAGTTATAGTGAATTCCCCCAATTGACTTAGGAAATTCCCAATCGGGTCTCATTTATTCTAAAAAATCAAAAATGTTCACTACTCCTCTCACACGTATCAATGATCACTGAGTACTTGACCACTAAGGACTGATCTATTCCATTTTATATAGACCAGAATCTAGTGGAGGGAGAAATTGATCATTGAACAAAGAAATAAAAACAACAGAATTTAAAATCAAATATAATTGTACATGATAATAAAAACCATGATAAGAAATTGAAACTGATTTCGTAGAAGAGAGATAAGGATCTTAAAACATTAATAGAAAGAACTCATGAATTAAAAAATGAAAAATCTCTACTTATCAAATGACACATAAGTTTACCCCACCATGTTAAGGGTAATTTTGAATAAGGGGGAATAAGAACTCATTAAAAAACTAAGAAGAATAAAAGAGATAAAATAAAGAACAAAAACTTTGCTCCTCCGGAATCTATCCTATAGAAGTTTTCTTCTATTATGACCACTAGAAATCCCGAAATCACAGAGGTATATTCTTATAAGAGGTTTGGAATAAAGTTTTCTATCGACCTTAAAATTTTTAAATTAATTTGACTGGTCTAAATAAATATATGTCCGAATCAATAAATATGACTTTTCCTGGCTTCCAAACACTATTTCACCCACTCCACTTAGACTCGCTCAAAAGATGCATTAATGAGCTCATTAAATTATTAAATTTAACACAAACCATAAATTTGAAGTATTATATAGAACCCAGATAGAATCATCACATTTAAAGGTTGTTTTTATCAGATATAGTTTATTTAATATGGTGGGGTACATTCTACTGGCCAGAATAATTTCTCCACTTGATTGATTTTTCTAAGACATTGTGAGTCAAATTGGTTCTAGGTCCAGAAGAAAAAAATGTATCCCATGAGCAAGGAGAACCTTAAAAAAGGAATAACTTAAATTAGATCCTAATAATAAAAGTTATGTCTAAAAAGTAGAAGCTCTAGAAAACTCTGAATTTTGCAGAATTAAGGAATTTTCACAATTAAGCCCATAATTCACCAAAAAAACTAAAATGATGCAAATATACTCAAATTTACTAATTGGTATGGATTAAATCATTGAAACACATATGAAAAATAATGAAAATATTAACTTTATCAATTCTTCTACACTTAGCACTTTGACTCCTGGACAAGTCAACATCAAAATCCAAATCAAAGAAAATTCAAAATATAAGACCATGAGTTCTACCAATTTGAAAAAAAGAAACAAAATATATCATGCCTTATAAAAAACCATTATTCTAAGTTCTCAAATCAAACAATTCAATATATTTCCTCTTCATTTATCCTCCCATGCACACAAAACATTTACCTAACATGCATTTTCTCTCATCACACAAATTTTAATTTTTTTAGCAATGTATTTCTTATACAAACTCATGAAAGGGTAATTATAGGCTTGATAAATTCCTAAATATCCACCTGATGTGAGTCAAGGACATGTGTTTATCATGAGGAATTTTCAGGGTTTTTATATGGTTTCTGGTTGGTAGGATTTAGATGTTAAAAATTCTGAGGCTGAATGAGGAGGGCTTGGCTCTTTTTGAAGAAAAATTGCATGATTATAATTTTTACTCAAGTATGGTATCCCTCTAACTCACCAAATTATAAATTCAGCTCCATCATCATGAAAACTCTAGGAATGTTCAAACAACTCATCATTTCAAAAGAAAAAATTTCAATCTTCCCATACATGATTTTTCTTGAAATCACATGAAAGGCACAACTTTCTTCCTCCATTAGAAGATCCAGAAAGGAACAACTTCTCTTACCATGAAAACTCCAGAAAAGGCACAAATTTCAACAAAATGTTTTTTTTCGGCAACAAGAAAATATATTTTACTTTTTATTTTCACCCAAAGTATCTCTAAATGAGGTATCATAATACAAGACATATTCCCCCCACACTTAAGTTCAACTAGATCGTGCAATTTCACTTCAAGAGAAGGTTGTATTGGGAAAATTGGCTAGTAGTGTGGCTAAAATAATAGGCTATTCATGGATTTTAAGGGTTAAAAGGATTAAATTTACAAGGTATGAAAGAATGAAAAGGATTTTCATGAAAAAATGGCTTTGAAACCAAATAATTTACTTAATCGTTTAAAAAAAAGTACCCCAAACCCTCAAGTTTTAATAGGAATAAATCAAATTCTAGTTAAATCAAGCATGATTTGGTTCTCTCAAGAAGTGAGGTGAATGTAAAGAATATGAAAACAATGGTTTAGAAGCCTCACAGGAAAGTGATTTCAAAGATATAGATAGTGATATGTGTCATAAGATTTAAAAATTAGATTACTTTTCATGAAATTCCTAAAGATATAAACTTGAAACAAAATCATTTTCAACATTAATTTAAGCGTAGTTTATAGAATAAATTGTTTCACTCATGGAAATGAGTTTAAAAAATTTCAAAGAAAATCATGTTTGCTCAAAATTTTAAAAAACAAACAAAAATTGAAAAAGAAATCATTAAAATTTGAAAAAATGCATTTTTTTGAAAATAGGAAGACAAAAAATAAATAAAAATCCTAAACTATGAAGGTTCCATCCCCAAAAATTAAATGATGCAGCATCCTAAATGTTTTAAAATGGATGTAACATGTAATAAGAATTGAAAGATGAATCATAGTAATCAAGAAAGTGTAAAGGAGAGGTATAATATGGTGGATTTTATTGATAAACAGGTTGAAGGAGTGTAATCTCATCCACTAGATTTTGATGGAATGGTCCCATGTAATTTCTTTAGCTGATGTCCATTAACAATGAATGGATATTGTACTCCATCCTTCAAAATCTACACAACAGAAAAAGTATACACATGAGTAACTGTAAATGGATCTTCCCACCTAGAATGAAGTTTACCTAGCATCAACTTGAGTCTTGAGTTGAATAATAACACCATGTATCTAGGATGAAAGTCTTTTGGTTGTATTATCTTGTTATGATCCACTCTTGTTCTTTAATTTTAAATCCTAGAATTTTCAAAATATTCCCTTTTAATTTCTTCCAGCTCCTACAACCAAAATATTCTCTCTTTTTCAGCACTTTCAAGATCAAAATTCATCTTTCTCCCAACCCAATATGCCTTATTCTCTAATTCCATTAGCAGATGGAACTTTTCCCATAAATAAACCTATATGGACTCATTCCAATTGAAGTTTTTTAGGCTATCATGTAATCCCATAATCTATATTCTAACCTTTGGATCCAATCTTTCCTATTTGAATTCGCAGTCTTTTCCAAAATTCCTTTGATTTCCCTATTAGACACTTCAGCTTTCCCATTGGTCTGTGGATGATATGGAGTTGATATTTTATGATTCACCCCATACTTCTTTATTAAAACCTCCATAATCCTATTAAAAAGTGATTACCTTGATCATTGATGATGGTTTTGGGAACTCCAAACCTACAAAATACGTTAGCCCTAACAAAATCACAAACAACTTTAGTATCGCCAGTCCTAGTGGATTTTGGTTCCACCTATTTGGAAACATAATCAACTACAAGAAAGATATAATAATTTCCAAATGACATTGGGAAAGGTCCCATAAAATCTATCCCCCAAACTTTTAAAATTTCACAAAAATTTATTGGATTTTGGGGAATTTCTTGTCTCTTTGAAATATTTCCAGAAAACTGACATTTTTACACCTTTTACAATATTCATGAGCATCTTTAAAAAGGGTGGGACAATAATGTACAGATTCTAAAACCTTCCTTGCTATCCTATGAGGTCCAAAGTGGCCTCCACAAGCTAAAGTGTAACAAAACATAAAGACAAAATCAATTCCACTTTCTATAAAACATCTTCTTATCACTTGTTCATTGAAAATCTTCCAAATAAATGGATCATCCCAAATGTAATATCGAGATTTAGGTTTATTCTTTTGAATTTGGTGAGAATTTAAATGATATGGGACTTGATATGTTACCATATAATTTACCATATCAGCATACCAAGGCACTTATCCATCAATCAAGTATAACTGGTCTCCTGGAAGGTGGTCATTCAGTGGTTCTCTGTCTAGAATTTCAACTTCAGTGGTGTTGGGTAGTATACTTAAGTGATCATCCACTTGGTTCTCATATACCTTCTTATCTTTGATTTCTATGTTTAACTCTTACAATAGTAATATCCATCTTATTAACCGTGGTTTAGCTTCTTCCATCTTCATCAAGTGCCTAAGAGCTACATGATTAGAAAACACTATGACTTTAGTTCCAAGTAGATATGATCTAAATATTTCTCAAGAAAAGTCAACTGCTAAAAAATCCTTTTCTGTGGTTATGTAATTTAATTGAGAAGCATATAAGGTTCTTGAGGAATATGCAATGACTTTTGTCCTGCCCTTAATTCGCTAAGAAAGGACTACTCCAACAGCTTGGTTGGAAGCATCACAAAGTATCTCAAATGGTTCTTCCCAATTTAGTGGCTGCATCACTAGTGGTGTAATAAATATCCTCTTCAACTCATCAAAGGATTTCCTACATGCAACATTGAAATAAAAAAATAGTATATTTCAAAAGTAATCTAGATATAGGGAGATAAATCTTACTAAAATATTTGATAAACCTCATGTAGAATCTTTCATATCCTAAAAATGATCCAACATGCTTTACACAAGTTTGGTAAGGAAAAGAATTTATGACTTTAATTATTTATTTATCAATTTCAATGCCCATTTTAGAAATGACATGCCCAAGGAAAATTCCTCTCTCAACCATGAAATGAAATTTTCAAAATTCAAAACAAGATTATTTTCAATGCAAGTTTTCAAAACTTCTTCCATATTTTTCAAACAATGGTCAAAAGAATTTCAAAAAACTATGAAATCATCCAAGAAAAATTCAAAGAAATCTTCAATGTGATCAAAAAATATACTTGACATACACATATGAAATGTACCTAGAGCATTACACAATCCAAATGACATCCTTTTTTATGAAAAAGTTCTAAAGGGACAAGTAAAGGTAGTCTTCTCTTGATCCCCAGGAACAATAGGAACCTAGAAATGTCACGAACCGGATCTGGTCGCCACCATTAACGGCACCAAACCCAGCCCATGGAAAGGCCTGAAGGGAGTTCCCTTTCCCCACGGGCTGGTACACGTGCCCGGGTATCAAACAAATCTAGTTTGGGAACGATTTACCCGAGTATGAAAGCATAAATCATAAAAAAAACAATCAATTATTAGAATCTGAAATTTTCATGCTAAAAAATTCTTAACAAAACCAGATATGAATAAATATGTTTAAAGACACTACAAGTGGTCTAAAAAAATAATTACAACATAATGACATCCCCATAGACTCCACACGACAAGGAGATCCTCACCCGCAAGCCATCTCCGCAACTCCGCCCCAACGATGGGGACTAACACCCTGAACCGCCATTACCCTTAGCATTCCCTTTACCCGAGTCAAGAATAATCAGGTCTACTTACACCCAAGGGGTGTAAGTAGGGTGTGAGAATAAGCCCAATAGGATAACCCCAGATGATTCCAAAGAGCACGCAATGCATTGTGAACAAAACAAGCAATTTTAATACACAAGGTGAAACAGTGTCAAAATTCAAAGAAATGCAACTTTCAAATGAAAACAGTTTTCAATCCGAGAATTTCAGAATGTTAGGACATTAAATAGACATGTGAGATACTGTAAAGTACTACCAAAAACACCCCAAAACAAGGGTAAATACCAGAAATCCAATGAGCATCAAAATCGGGAACACCCCTAAGCACTAGGTTGTCTCGGGCCCTATGTACGTCGTACCTCGGTGTAGAGTATCCATAGAAAAATGCATTCTCGTGCACGACCCACTAGTAGGGAACATACCCATAACCTATTGGTCCCCAATAATCATCCACATAGTTTAGTTAGAGTTGTAGTTATCCAAATGCTAAGTGGAACAGGGACAAAACCCATCCGATCCACTAGCTGTACTAGTACAAATCCGCCCCACCCAGGTACCGGAGCTTCCCCTTTTTGTGCTCAAAAAATTTCAGAAAAAAACACACATCCTTTTGCATATAAAATATCACTACTGTTCACAAACAAATTGTACAGTATCTACACACATTTTATACTATTTAAAACACACAATAAAATAATTTTATTTTCAATAAAACAACCTCTCAAAACATCACATTGTTTTGCACCCAAAGCTCTTTAAGATATCCACTTTTCACACTATGTGAACACTTGTAAGTCATTAAAACAAAATTTCAGTTCAATAACCTTTAATAAAACCAGATGTTCAGTTATGGGGCAGCCCAATGTGAACCAAGAAGTTATATCTTTTAAAAAACACCATTTTCACACAAATATGGCACTTAAAGCCCATTTGCTTCCCAAAAACCATTTAAAAAAACTTTAACAGAAACAAAAAAAAAAGAATAACATTCAAAACATGATTTTAAGTCCTAATACAGTTCAATAAAATAAACTAAGTAATTATAGGTCAGCCCAAAATGAACCAATAAAAGATTTGAATGAAAAACCCCCAATTTCACCAAAAATTGGAACTTAAAATTCATTTGCATTATAAATGAAACTAAAACCAATTTTTACAGAAACATTCAAGTTAAATAAAAATTAATGTACCAAGAACACAGCAAAATAATTAACAAAAATTTCACACACAATGGAATCACCTACCAAAGTAACAAAAACCCTTGAATCTCCGTGCGAAAATCAAATCGCACCCCCGCCGCACCAAGAGAGAACTAGATCAAACCTAAAACCACATAAATTGGCCAAGAAAGCCCAAAGATAAACCCTATGTTCGAAAACCTAGTTTATGGACATTAGTAAACTCAATTATAACCGAAGAAACCCAAATAACAATGAGTTAAACCCAAAGTAATTTGAAAGAGGAAAGAAAAGGGCTCATTTACTTGAAGTATCTTGAAGTAATCACTCCAAAACACTAGTATCTGAAATTTAAAAGAGCCAAAATTTAGGTTTCGTTAGAACAAGATATATTAGGTCATTTAGAAATTGGAATGGTGGAAAAATATTGAGAATTGAGAGAGTTATGAAAGAAAGAATTTACCTCTTCAAATCTGGGTGATTTGAGGAACCCTATGAAGTTCAGCACCAACTCGAGATTAACCAGAGCTCAAAAGAGGGGGGAGAGAGATCAGACGCGCGGATGGGTTACTTGGTCTTGGGTGAGACTTAGAATCACCAACAAATCCCAAATATTGAATAAGTTATAACAAAATCAAATTTTATTTCTAAAACAGGAATTGGGCTTTTGGACAGGCCCAACCCCTTAGATAAAAACCCAAATAAACCTTGGTTATGGATTTCTAAAAGATCCAAATTACCTTGGTGGTGTTAATAGATTAGGGTAGGTCAAGTAGGAATTTGAATGTATGAAAAATGTTGAAAAATGAAAAAGTTATAAAAGATACAAAATTTATTTTTTAATCTGGAATTGGGCTCACAGTTTGGCCCAATTCATGAATACTCATCTATTCCTCCCTAAAACCTAGGGAAACCCCCAAAACAAAGAAAGGATGTAAATTAAATGAAAAATAACTTTAAAATATGTCTTTTATGTGACAAGAAATAACCTGAAAATCCATCCAAAAAGTAATAATGAATTCTCCCTACCAATCTCTCTAACATCTGGTCAATGATGGGGATGGGGAAATAATCTTTTCTAGTGACCTGATTCAACTTCCTAAAATTTATGCACACTCTCCAGCTATTCTGAATTCTTATAGGGATTAATTCATTCTTCTCATTCATTACAATGGTTAGACCAGTTTTTTTGGAACTACATGGATGGAGATAACCCATTATGAATCTGAGATGGGATAGATGATCCCATCTTCCAAGATCTTCTCAATCTCTTTAACAACCTCCACCAGGGTGGGGTTCAACCTTCTTTGGGGTTGTCTGATAGGTTTGGAATCTCCCTCAAGAATAATTCTATGTGAGCATATTTTTTGGCTGATTCCAAGGATATCACCTAAATTCCACCCTATTTCATGGCTATTATCTCTCAAAATCTCAATCAAATATTTTTATTGTGTTTTAGAAAAATTATTAGTAATTATCACTGGTAATTAATCTCCCTCCATAAGGTAAACATATTTTAAATCACTCAGGAGTGGTTTTAATTCCAAATTAGGGCCTGGTCAAGGGATTAAATTAAGTTGAGGTTCCCAGCTTACAAAGTATGGAAATATTACACACAATAAATCATGTCATCATATTCATAATTTAACAAATAATCAAAGAAATTAGATTTTTCCTCCTCCTCCCACATGAAATCAGAATCTACTGGAGTTTTGGAATCCTCATGTTCAATGATATTTTCAATGGATAAAGTGTCTCCTAAGGATATCAATTCATGAAACATACCTAATTCTTCAATGGGTTTAGTACCAAATTTATGGGAGAGTGAAAAGAGGTAATGATCATCAGATGGGTGCCTCATAGATTCAAAAATATTGAAGTGTACAATGTTATCTACAAACTATATGCTTAGGGTCCCTTTGTGGACATTGATGGTAGTTTTGTCTATATTTAATAAAAGTATCCCCAAAATGATGGGTGATTGTGATGGGATACTATCATCTTCCATATTAAGCACATAAAAATAAGCTAGGAATAAGATATATTTTACTTTCACCAAGACATCCTTCATAACTCATGCTGGGAAAATTGTAGATCTGTTTGCAAGATAGACCGCCACTCTTGTGGGATTCAAGTCTCCCGTCTGCAAATAAGTGCATAATGAGTGAGAAAATACATTAATGGAAGCAACTAAATCACACAAATCATTAGATAAATTTAAAGAACCAATGGTACATGGAATAGAAAATGTCCCTGGATCTTGAAATTTGGCTGGAAACTATGGCATGATAAGGGCTGAGACACTCCTTCCCAAGTTAATCCACTCATTCCCATGAAGTCTCCTCTTCTTGGGAAAAATATAATTAAAAAAATTAGCATACCATGTAATTTGTTTTAGGGCTTCAAGCAAGGGGGATATTGATTTCAACTTTCTAGAAGGTGTCGAGAATTTATTTTTGAAGCACTTATTCCTACAACCTCTTTGATTCAATCATACTTGATGGAAATGGAAGGGGTAAGTCTTTATTCTCTCTTTGTTTCCTTTGAAATGGTGTTTTATATCTCTTCTTCCTTGGACTATCCTTTTCCTCCTCTTTATTCTCTTCTTCTTGGTGCATTTTCAATGAATTTTCTGAATTCTCAACTTCATTCTCCCTTAGCCCAGGTGGAATTGTTTCAGGCTAAATGATGTATGGTGATGGGAATTATTTTACACTTATTGTTGTTATTATGATGAAATTCTCTTTTGGGGTTGGTATTATTTGGGATGAGAGTTTTCTTGGGTTTTTGGTTAGTAATTCCATGAGACTTTTGAACTCGTTGGAAAAATATTTTATGGTGTCTTTTTTCCAATCAATCTCATATTCCTACTGTTGGTTTTGAATTGGAGGTTGTGAACTAGTGGATGGATATTCATAGGATCTCTAGGAAATGGGTAGTTGTTGGTATGAAGGCTGGTTGTTGGTATGGAGGCTGTTTGTAGGATTGCTATTGTTGAAATGGTGGTGGGTTCTGGAATTGATTTTGGAAATGGGTATGGTTTTGGAATTGATTTTGGTATGGAGGTCTAACTTGATTATGCTGATTTTCAAATCCATATTGGATTTGGTTAGGCTCTCTTCATACTTGAATTTTTTTTAAATTTCCTCAGCTAAAAGGATGTTGCGTAACTTTCCATTCCTTGTATTTCAGCACACTGGTCAGTGAAATGATCATGCGATGATCATAAACCACATACCTTAGCTGGTGATTATTGTTTCAAGGCCATCCATATCACCAAACTAGTTATCTCTTCAATCCTAGTTTATAACAATGATTATGGATGAAAAGTTTTTACCTCATGAATACCTCTTGTTCGAGTACCTCTTGTACTAAATTGTTGCGAGTTTGGAGAAATTTTCTCAACCAAGCCGTTGGATTTTTCTAGTGACTTGTCAATCAATGCACCTCTAGATGGTGCATATAGAAGGTTTCTATCATTGTCCAGTAATACTTGATAAAAGAAGAGAAGAAAGTGAGACTCCTCAATTTCCTGATGTGGGTAGCTAGCACATTGCTTCTTAAATATTTCCTAGTACTCGTAAAGAGTTTATCCTAATGACTGTCTGATGGCATAGATTTCCTTTCTGGTGGTCGTGCTTCTATAGGTGGGGAATAATATTTTCATTAATCACCTTACAAATTAAGTCCAATCTTTCACATCTCCTCGTTGTAAGCAATAAAACCATTCTTTGGAAGCTCCTTCTAACGAAAATGGGAACGCCTTCCACTTTACCTATTCCTTAACTACTCCTTGGGGTCTGAAAGTGGAGCAGACATGCGCGAACTCGTTAATATGAATGTTTGGTTCTTCACCTTCCAAGACATGAAATTTTGGGATCAATGTAATCATGTTAGGTTTCATCTTAAAATCATTTTCTAACATTATCACGTCAAGTTGATTGTTTTGATTAAGGAATTATTGTGCAAAAATGTCTCTAAGTGTTTGGTTTTGATTTTCAGCCATGATGACAGGATCAAAGTGAACACTTGAAGTTTTAATTGATTCTAAAAGATAAATTTCCTCAAATTCAGATCATAAATTCAGGTTTCTAAGTCTATTCAACAAGGTTCTTTCAATTTCAAGATATATGGGGGAAGTTTCATGGTTTGTACTTCTAGTCATGAAATATAAGAAAAAAAATGTTGGCACTACCTCCCTGGAAATGACGCCAAGTTTTGACACATTCTTGTCTTGGGGTGTAATGAAATAAATATTACCTAAGTTATAATGAATTATAATTATAAACCTAGTTTGTATCTAGAGAGGAGTTCACAACAATCATGATTGTCACTTGAAATAAGAGAAATAAGTAGAGATTTTTTTTTGAAATTTTTTGATTTTAAAAAGACAATAAAGAAAAAAGGAAAAGAAATTTAGAAAAAGAGTAAGAAAAAATTGAAAAAATAAGTGATTTATTACTATTATATGAGATGGTGATCAGTTCAGTTTTGGTTTTCCAATTGTAATTCTATCATAGTTCAACTTATCCAATTCTCTTCTGTTAAGTCGATAAAAGTGAGAATCCACAATCACTTCTTCTCACTCCCTTGGTCAAATAGTAATGTTGAAAATAAACCTTACTAAAATATCATATTGGTCTACTCTCCTTCCATTTTGTGATAGAGTTGTAGAGAATACCCCCAATTAACATAGTCAATTCCCAATCAGGTCTTTTTTTATCCTAAACAATAAAAAATGTTCACTACTCCTCTCACACGTATCAGTGATTACCGAGTACTTCACCACTAAGAACTGATCTATTCCATCGTATATAGACTAAAATCCAATGAAGGGAGAAATTTATCATTGAACAAAGAAATAAAAACAACATAATTTAAAATCAAATACAATCGTACATGATAATAAAAACCATTATAAAAATTTGAAACTGATTTCACAGAAGAGAGATAAGGATCTTAAAAAATTAATAGCAATAACTCATGAATTAAAAAATGGAAAACCTATAATTACCCAATCACACAGAAGTTTAACCCCACCATGTTAGGGGTAATTGTGAATAAGGGGGAAGAAGAACTCATTACAAAACTAAGAAGAATAAAAGAGAGAAATTAAATAACCAAAAATTTGATCCTCCAGAATCTGTTCTCCCGAAGTTTTATTTTGTTATTACCACCCGATGGCCGAAACTCATAGAGGTATCTTCTTATAAGATTTTTGGAATGAAGTTTTCTATAGAACCTCAAAATTTTAAAGTCATTGTACATGTGTAAAGAAAGATATGTCTGAATTAATAAACATGACTTTTCCTGGTTGACAAACACTATTTGACCCACTCCACTTAGACTCACTCAAAAGATTCCTTAATGAGATTCTTAAATTATCAAATTTAATGTGAACCATGCATTGGAAGTATTATATAGAACAAATCTATAATCAGCACATTTTAAGGTTGGTGTAATGATATATACTTGATTTAATATGGTGGGATCCATTCTGCCAGCCAGAATAATTTCTCCACTTGATTGATTTTTCTGGGACATTGTGTGTCGAATTGGGTCTAGGTACAGAATAAAAAAATGAAGCCAACGAGCAAGGAAAACCTAAAAAAATGGAATCACTTAAATTAGATCATAATTGTAAAAGTAATGTCCGAAAATTAGAAGATCTAGAAAACTGTGAATTTTTCAGAATTAAGGAATGTTAACAATTAAGCCCATAATTCACCAAAAACACTAAAATAATGAAAATATACTCAAATTGACTAATTGGGTGGGGGATTAAATCATTGAAACACATATGAAAAATAATGGAAATATTAAATCTATCAATTCCCCCACACTTAGCACTTGGACTCCTGGAAAAGTCAGCATCAAAATCCAAATCATAAAAAATTCAAAACACATGCCCATGAGATCTACCAATTTGATAATAATAAACAGAATATATCATGCCTACTAAAAAACCATTATTCCAAGTTCTCAAATCATACCATTCACTACAGGAAAAAGGACTTTTTGTGATGGACTTTTTTGCGATGGGAATAAATCCCATCGCAAAAAGTTTGTCCAAGAGGTTATTTGCGACGGGGGTAACGACCCGGCGCAAATAACCGATTATTTGCGACGGGATTTCGTGTCCCGTCACAAATGGTTTGGCGTGGGTAGCACACCAAACCGCACCAAGGTTATTTGCGACGAAATTTCGTGTCCCGTCAGAAATGGTTTGGCGCGGGTAGCGCACCAAACCGCACGAAGGTTATTTGCGACGGTGGGATCCCACCGTCGCAAATAGTGAAGTATTTGCGACGGGGCTCGTCGTAAATACACAGTGGCTGTTAATAGCTTTTTGCGACGGGATGTCATCCCGTCTCCCGTCGTAAAAGGTGTGTCGGTAGGGACTATTTGCGATGGGACCCGTCAGAAATAACATTTTAACCACCGACAGTAATTAATGTGGGCGTAGGTATTTGCGATGAGTCCCGTCGCAAAAGATACTATTTGTGACGGGCTACCCGTCACAAATAGTTCCGTCACAAACTATCTAACCTATATATACCCCTGTCCGTTTTTCCTCTCATTCCTCTCAATTCTTAGATCTTGTTTCTCTCTGAACTCTGATTTCAGAGGGAAATTTTTTCTAAGTTAATTTTTTTGTTCAGGAAGAAGTTGTGAAGCCGTCTACATCAATAACAAATCAAGTTTAATGGTATTTATGTTTTATTTAATTTTTTATTTATTTCAATTTTTATGTTAATTTTTATAATTGTTGATTAGTTGTAATTAAATTAAATTTAAATTGTTTTGTCATGAATATTTATTTATAGTAATAAATTGAAATTTTTAGTACTAATTTTTAATAATTAGTAGTAATTAATAATTATTAACGATAATTAGTAATGTATATAATTAATTTGTAGTAATTAATAATAAATGGTAATAAATAATATTAAATACTAATAATTAGTAATAAATATTAATAATTATTAATAAATAGTAACAAATAGTAATAATGAGTAATAAATAGTAATAATGATTAATAAATAGTAATAAATAGTAATAAATAGTAATAAATTTTAATAATTAGTAATAAATTGTAATAAATAGTAATAAATTGTAATAATTAGTAATAAATTGTAATAATTAGCAATAAATTGTAATAATTAGTAATAAATTGTAATAATTAGTAATAAATTGTAATAATTAGTAATAAATTGTAATAATGAGTAGTAAATAGTAATAATGAGTAGTAAATAGTAATAAATTGTATTAATTAGTAATAAATTGTAATAATTAGTAATAAATTGTAATAATTAGTAATAAATTGTAAAAATTAGTAATAAATTGTAATAATTAGTAATAAATTGTAATAATTACTAATAAATTGTAATAAATTGTAATATTTAGTAATAAATTGTAATAATTAGTAATAAATTGTAATAATTACTAATAATTAGTAATAAATTGTAATAATTAGTAATAAATTGTAATAATTAGTAATAAATGGTAATAATTAGTAATAAACTGTAATAATTAGTAATAAACTGTAATAATTACTAATAAATTGTAATAATTAGTAGTAATTAGTAATATTTATTAATAAATACTAATAATTAGTAATAACTTGTAATAATTAGTAATAAATACAGATAATTAGTAATAAATACAGATAATTAGTAATAATTAGTAATAATTAGTAATAATTAGTAATAATTAGTAATAATTAGTAATAATTAGAAATAAATACAGATAATTAGTAATAATTAGTAATAATTAGTAATAATTAGTAATAATTAGTTATAATTAGTAATAATTAGTAATAATTAGTAATAAATTGTAATAATTATTAATAAATTGTAATAATTAGTAATAAATTGTAATAAATAGGAATAATTAGTAATAATTAGGAATAATTAGGAATAATTAGGAATAATTAGCAATAATTAGAAATAAATAGGAATAATTAGCAATAAATAGGAATAATTAGCAATAAATAGGAATAATTAGCAATAAATAATAAAAATTAGCAATAAATAGTAATAATTAGGAATAATGAGGAAAATTAGTAATAATTAGTAATAATTAGTAATAATTAGTGATAATTAGTAATAATTAGTAATAATTAGTAATAATTAGTAATAATTAAGAATAAATATGAATAAATAGGAATAAATAAGAATAAATAGGAATAAATAGTAATAGTTACTAATAAATAGTAATAGTTAGTAATAAATAGTAATAGTTAGTAATAAATAGGAATACTTAGAAATAAATATGAATAGTTAGTAATAAATATGAATAGTTTAATAATAAGTATGAATAATTAGTATAAATATGAATAATTAGTAATAAATTGTATTAATTAGTAATAAATTGTAATAATTAGTAATAAATTGTAATAATTAGTAATAAATTGTAATAATTAGTAATAAATAGGAATAGTTAGGAATAAATATGAATAGTTTGTAATAAATATGAATATATAGTAATAAGTATGAATAATTAGTAATAAATATGAATAATTAGTAATAAATAGGAATAATTAGTAATAAATAGTAATAATTAGTAATAATTAGTAATAAATTGTAATAATTAGTAATAAATAGTAATAGTTAGTAATAAATAGTAATAGTTAGTAATAAATAGTAATAGTTAGTAATAAATAGGCATAGTTAGTAATAAATATGAATAATTAGTAATAAATAGGAATAATTAGTAATAAATAGGAATAATTAGTAATAAATAGTAATAATTAGTTAGGAATAGTTAGGAATAGTTAAAACTAAATTTTAATAAATATTAATAAATTTTAATAACTTGGCACAATTTCTAGTGGATTGATGACACTCCTTTTGCTCGACGACTTTTCTCCTTTCAACTCTCACTGACTCAAAACATTATAAAAAATGTGCTGCTACATAGGCATATTCAATCTCGTATGCACGATATTGGATATGAATTCGTATGATAATATTTTTTATAATGTTTTTAGGTAGTGACAGTTGGAAGAAGACAATTCATCGACGAAAAGGGGGATCTTTTGTCTGACGGCTCATTTACTTGCATCTTTCTCACTCTGAAATCACAATGAAGAATCTGGTCATAGGTACGCATATTCATTCTCATGCATACAAGAATGGATATGCGTACTTCGGACCAGATTCTTCATTGTGATTTCAGTGTGAGAAAAATCCAAGTAAATGAGCCATCAGACAAAAGAGTAGCTTTCAATCCACTAGAAATTGTGTCACCCTTAATTAATGGTAATTATTAAGAAGTATTAGTAATTATTTATCTTTTTTTAAGATAGTGTTTTTATAATTTCAAATTATTCCAAAACAGTGATGATTTTATATTTTGTAGAAAAATATGGAACAAGGAAGTCGACATCAGTCATTATTAGATGATCATGCTTGGATAAATCAATACAAAAATCCAAATGGTTCTAGTTTAAATTCTGTATATATTGAGGGTGCTGAAGCTTTCTTAGCATTTGCATCATCAAAACCAGAATATGTTTTAGGAGGCACAATTAAATGTACTTGTAAAAAATGTGCTCTGAGAACATTTGACACATTTGAGAAGGTTGGGGGACATCTCTTGCATTTTGGTTTTCAACCAGATTATATTTTTTGGTATCAACACGATGAACACATTTCCAGAGAAGATACTAATAACTTGATTCCGGATCCATCACAGTTCCAAAATTTAGTACATAATGTTGCGGGTCCATCTCTTCAACAAACTAAAACTCACGATGATATTAATTTAACTCCTAAGT
Organism: Viscum album; assembly: GCA_963277665.1. NCBI lineage: Eukaryota > Viridiplantae > Streptophyta > Magnoliopsida > Santalales > Viscaceae > Viscum > Viscum album. The sequence goes on along the minus strand of OY728153.1, from coordinate 2,049,770,382 downwards.
TGACACCATCCTAATTTTATGAGTTGTTGTGGTCTGCTGAGGATGAATTATATCCTGGTTGCAAGATAAGAAAATCAGAAGCAGTTGCAAAATTTATGGCTATTAAATCAGATAATACAATGTCAAACAACTGTTTTGATTAGATATTTTCTTTGGTTAAAACACTGTTACTTGAAGAAAATGTGTTGCCTGCAAATTACTATAAGAGCAAGAGGTTGGTTTATAATTTAGGCCTTAGTTATCAGAAGATTCATGCATGTGCAAATGATTGCATCATATATTCTGGTGAAAATGAGTCATTAGATAGTTTTCCCACATGTGGACAATCGAGGTATAATGAAGCTCAACAAGGGAAGTCTAAATTGATTCCTGTAAAACAGTTGAGATATTTCTCCCTTACACCTAGGATGAAACATTTATTTATGTCTCATAACACAACGTTAATGATTTCATGAAAAAAAACCAATATTTCAACCGGTAAAATCTTGAATCAACCATCTGATGGTGATTCATGGAAATATTTTGATCTTCTGCATCTGTATTTTGCTTTAGAAGCCCGAAACGTGTGATTGGGTCTTTCTGCTGATGGTTTCTGTCCGTTTGGTTCTTATGGTAGTCAGTATTCATGTTGTACTATGTTTATAACTCCGTACAATCTACCTCCATGGATGTTGATGAAGGATCCCTATATCTTTTTGACTTTATTAATCATAGGACATCTGAAAAAAAATATTGATTTTTATTTGAAACCATTGATTGATGAGTTAAATACAATATGGAGAAATGGTGTTAGTACATATGATGTTGCTGCGAAACAAAATTTCACATTAAAAGCTGCATTGATGTGGACGATTAGTGACTTTCCGGCATATGACATGTTATCTGGCTGGAGTACACATGGTTCGAAATCATTTCCTTACTGTATGAAAGACAAAAAAGCTTTTATGCTCGTCAATGGAAAAAAACCTTGCTATTTTGACTGTCATCGCAGATTTCTTCCAACTGATCATCTTTTTAGAAGGAACAAATCTCATTTCAGAAAAGGCATAATTGAAATGGATGAACCTCCAAAAATGATCTCAGGTACAGAGTTAAAATCAGTTGTATTTTCATTACCTCCCATCACATTTGGGCCAACTGTAAACCAACAGAAAATTTATGGCTTTGTAAAAGAACATAATTGGATAAAATGAAGCATTTTTTGGGATCTCCCATATTGGTCTGATTTGTTGGTCCGCCACATGTTGGATGTCATGTATATTGAGAAGAACTATTTTGATAATTTATTTCATACAGTTTTGGATACACCAGGTAAGACCAAAGATACTATAAAAGCACGATTAGAATTTGCCCAAATTTGCAGGTGACCAGAACTTGAACTATTTGAAAATGTCATATCACAGAGGTTAATGAATCCAAAAGCAGCTTATACACTGTCCAAAGAGAGTCTCTTTTTTATTTTGTCAGTGGATTGCAGATTTGAGACTTTCAGATGGCTATGCTTCCAATTTGGGCAGATGTGTTAAGAATGGTCATATTACCGGATTAAAAAGTCATGATTGTCATGATATAATGGAAAGACTTATGCCGATTGGATTTAGAGGTTTGTTGAATTATATTATTTGGGATTCGATAACAGAAATATCATATTTTTTTCGAGACATTTGTGCAGTGACAACAGACTATGATGCGCTAAGACAACTGGAAGAAGATGTTGCTGTAATTATATGTAAATTGGAAAAAATATTTCTGCCTGCTTTCTTTGACTCAATCGAACATATGTTTTTACATTTACCACATGAAGCTAAATGTGAAGGTCCGGTATAGTTTTGATGGATGTACCCATTTGAGATATGCATGTAGAAATTGAAGAAAAAAGTACGTAACAAAGCATCAGTTGAAGGCTCAATTGCTGAAGCTTATTTGCAAGAGGAAATTTATTTTTTCTGCTCTCACTATTTTGAATCTGAATATCCCTCAAAATAAAACTACATGGAACGGAATGAGGGAAATGTTAATGATGAAATGGAAAATCAATTATCAGTTTTTAATCAGCCAAATCTTGGCTTCCATGGGGTTTAAGAATGATGAATTTCAGAAGATGAACATCATAGAGCTCATACATATGTTCTGCTCAACTTTGAAGAAATGACATCATTTGTACTGTGAGTGCTTATATCACTTATTCTATAATTTCTATTATAGTATGTAAACTTATTTTATTTGTATGTTATATGATAATCATATCAAGAAACAACTTCCACAAATTATAGTAGATGCTCTTGAAGAATGCAGACAATTTTTTTTCTCAATGGTTTCAAAAAATGGTAACATAAATTATTTTTGGTTTAATATAAATTCAGTTTACTATTTATTATATTGATAATTGTTTTACAAATTTTCAGGTGTCTCAACATGCTGAAAAAATTGATAAGCGACTGTGTATATTCAGTAACCCACCATCCAAAATGGTTAAATCTTATAATACATATGTGGTGAATGGTTTTCGATTTCATACACGTGCATATGGAGAATCAAAAAATAACAATGAACAATGGAGTTTTTTTGAGAGGATCTCATCATAGAGAAATTGAAGTTGACTTTTACAGCATTCTGGATGAAATTATTAAGCTATGTTATCTTGGGAAGAATTACATAATGATGTTTAAATGTCGGTGTTTGGATACTAAGAGAGGCTTGCATGTTTATCCGACTCATGGAATTGTCGATATTAAATATAAAAGTATTCTTGCAGTAAATGAACCATTTTTACTGGCTCAACAGGCACATCAAATTTATTACGCAAAGTATTGTGCTACTTCAAGAGACCTGAGTGATTGGTGGAGAATAATAAAAATGAAATCTTAGGAAAATCAATTTACTCAAACTGAATGTGGTTCCGCTGAAGTGGAAGAAATTGAAATTTTTTAAGAGACTAATCAAAATCCATCTTTTTCACAAAGAATCGTGAATATCGATAATGACACCCCACAATTAAGGGTCGATGGTGATGAAGATGTTAATGATGTTTCAAATGAATTTGAAATGACAAGGGATGGTGAAAGTGAAACTCATATGGATATTGATGATGCTGAGGAGGAATATGAAGACATTGACGTAGTTAGATATGAAGATGATGATGAAGGTGAACATTGACACAGTTAAATGCTGGTTATGATCATAACTAATATATATCTATATATAATAGTTATTTTCAACTATCTTCTAACAACAATCATTTTGTGTTTTAGATGGAATCTGATCTATTTCATGAGTTAGAGGAGGCTGAGCTACCTTTGGATTAGGGGGATGTGGGATCATCTGACCCTCAGCTTACTAGTGGTTCAGGAGGTACGCGGAGGGGGCGCGGTCTTGCGTGACTAATGATTCCTGACCCTATCCCCGAGCTACGTCCACGTCTTGGCTTCGATCCACGCACAAGGAGGTATGATAACCTGTATATTTTAGTTAGATTTTTCATTAATTTATATATATATACTAATTGTTTGATTATTTATTCTTTTTTCACAGTTTTTCACATGTAGTTGTTGGACAGGGGAGTGCTATCTTGCGCAATAATTTTTCTTAGCCATGGATCACATGGGAACATATTCCCATTGATGTGCAGCTTCGCATGTATAATCATTGGCTGGTATATAAATAAATAGTATTTATTTTGAAATTTATTTTATTAATAACTTAATATTATAAATTATTTGTAGTGTTTATGGTATCCCATCGATGATAGCATGCGTGACTCTATCCATGAATCATGGGAGGTGGCTATGCGTGAGCGTTTGCGTTAGTTTTTTTCACAATTTGAGAAAGATGACCATTAATAAAGCAGGAGCGAATGTATTTGATGAGTCGTATAAAGCCCACTGACCAAAGTACATTTCATCTCAGGTTTGGGATAGATTATGTGCACACTAGTTAGGTGGTGGATTTTAGAGGAGTTCTTTATTGGGTCGGCAGAACCTGGGGAGACAGGAGGTGACACATCAAGTAGGTAGCCGTATATTCAGTATGCATAGAGAGCATCTGGTGAGTATTTTTTTAAATATTTTATATAACATCAAATATAAATAGTTTATTTTATATTCATATAGGCAGTTGAGAATCCCAATATTATAGAGTACAATGTTTATCGAAAGATGTATAATGATCCAACCATCGTAGAGATTAGAGGTGATCTCCAGCGTCAGATTATGGTTAGTCTTATTTTTTTTTGTTTGAAAATTAACTGCATATAATATTTTCAGAATTGTAATTTCAAATTGGAATTTAAGGAGTCATATGAGGCTGCGACCTCTCAAACACAGGTTGAGGGTTAGGACGAGGCGACTGATCAGACTAGTGCCCACCATTTTGACGAGGCAACATGAATGTAGGTGACTCAGTATGGCTTTGAGAAGAGCCGAGTAGTTGGTATCAGCTCTCATGTGACTCTTGGTACTTATTATGGTACTACTACTATGTCGGCGTTCGGCTTGAGAGGAGCTCATGGAGAGGCATCATCTTCTACCTCACAGTATCAGGAGCATTTACGAGCTCAGAATGACCTCATAGAGAGTTTGCAGAAGCAGCAAGAAGAGATGCGTCAGCAGAAGCAGCAGAAGCAGCAGCACGAGGAGGAGATGCGTCGATGACAGTAGCATCATCACGAGCAGATGGAGTACATGCGCCGTCTGACTCGTAGTTTGGGGATGGAGTTTCCTCCACCATCTCCTTCAGCTCCTCCACCTCCTCTAGAAGACGACCCCTAGTGATTTTTTTATGTTAAAAACAATTTAATTTAATATTTGTTTTAATATGAACTATTTACAGTATCTTCCTTTTATATTGGTGTGAATATTACATAATTTATTTTTTAATATTTTATGATTTTTTTGTGAATATTGAGAATTTTAATAATTTTTATTTTTTTATTATTTTAATAATAATAATATTATTGTTTCATTAATCATAATTTTATTAAATATATTTTTTCAGTATTATATTTTTTAATGTTTGTTTATTTTACTAATAATAATAATAATATTTTATGATTTTTTAATATTTTTTTGTGAATATTAAGAATTTTAATATATATATATTTTTAATTATATTAATAATATTAAAATTAATTTTTCAATAATCATAATTTTATTAAATTTATTTTTTTTAAATTTATTTATTATTTGCGATGGGTTCCCATTGCAAATAGCCTAAATAGATTTTTTTTAAAAAATTATTTTCCATGGGATTAGGGGCCCGTATCAAAAAATATTTGCGATGGGCCCGTCACAAATAGTCTAAATAAAGTATTACGGGTCCGTCACAAATAGTATTTGCGATGGGACCTTTGAAAAAAAGTTTATATATATAAAGTATATAATCGGAGACTTATTTGCGATGGTGAAGTTGCCTGTCGCAAAAAATATTATTTGCGACGGGCCCATCGCAAATAATATTTTTTGCAACGCCGTTTTCTGCAACGAGCTATTTGTGACGAGTCCCTGTCGCTAAATCTTATTTGCGACGGGATCCCGTTGAAAATAAACCATCGTGAATAACTATAATTCTAGTAGTGATTAAATACATTTCCTCTTCATTTCTCCTACCATGCACACAAAATACTTGCCTAACATGAATTTTCTCTCGTCACACAGGTTTCAATTTTTTTAGCAATGTGTTTCTCATCCAAAATCATGAAAAGGTCACCATAGGCTTGATAAATTCCTACATATAAACCCAATATTATTCAAGGAATTGTGATTATCATGAGAAATTTTTAGGGTTGTTCTGTAGTTTTCAGTTGGTAAGATTTAGATGTTAAAAATTCTGAGGCTGAATGGGGAGAGCTTGGCTCTTTTTGAAGCAAAATTGCACGATTATAATTTTCACTCAAGTATGGTATCCCTCTTACTCACCATAGTATAAATTCAGATCCATCATCATGAAAACTCTTGGAATGTTCAAACCACTAATAATTTCAACAACAAAAATTTAAATCTTCTCATACATGATTTTTCTTGAAATCTCCAAAAAGGTACTACTTTATTCCTTCGTTAGAAGCTCTAGAAAGGAACAACTTCTCTTATCATGAATGCTCCAGAAAAGGAACAAATTTTAATGGAATATATTTTTTTAAGAAATAAGAAAATATATTCAACTTTTTATTTTCACCCAAATTATCTCCAAATGATGTAGCACAAAACTAGATAGCTTCCCCCACACTTAACTTCAACTAGATCGTGCAATTTCACTACTCTCACACGTATCAATGATCACCGAGTACTTCACTGCTAAGAACTGATCTATTCTATTGTAAATAGACCAAAAACTACTAGAGGGAGAAATTTATCATTGACCAAATCAATAAAAACAATAAAATCTATAATCAAATACAATCATACATGATAATAAAAATATTTAAAATAAATTGAAACTAATTTTGATGAAGAGAGATATGGATCTTAAAACATTCATATCAAGAAATCATTAATTGAAAAATGGAAAACCTCTCCTTACCCAATCAAACATATTTTTACCACACCATGGTAAGGTTAATTGTGAATAATGGGGAAGATGAACTCATTACAAATCTAAGAATAATAAAAGAGAGAAAATAAAGAATAGAAAATTTGCTCCTCCAGAATCTGTCTTCCATAAGTTTGCTTCTGTTATGCCCAACAGATGGCTGAAACTAATAGTTTTATCTTCTTTTATGATGTTTGGAATGAAGTTTTCTATAGACCCTCGACAATTCAAAGTCATTGGACAGGTTTAAATAAATATATGACTAAATCAATGAACATGACTTTTCCTAGACGCTAAACACTATTTCACCCACTCCACTTAGACTCACTCAAAAGATGCCTTAGATGACTTAATGAGCTCTTTAATTTATACATTTATTTTAAAATATCAATTTGAATTATTCTATAAAACCTAGATAGAATAATCAAATTTTAAGGTTGTTTTAATGAGATATAATTGATTTAATATGTTAGGGTCCATTATGTCGGCCAGAATAATTTCTCCACTTGATTGATTTTTCTGGGACATTGTGTGTCAAATTGGGCATAGGTCCAGAATAAAAAAATGAATAAAATGATCAAGGTAAACCTATAAAAAAGGAATCAATTAAATTGGATCTGAATGTTAAAAGTTATTCCCTAAAAACAAAATCTCTATAAAACTGTGAATTTTGCAGAATTAAGGAATTTTCACAATTAAGCCCATAATTCATCAAAAACACTAAAATGATGAAAATATACTCAAATTGACTAATTGGGAGGGATTAAATCGTTAAAAAACATATGAAAATAAGGAAAATATTAACTCTATCAAAAACTCACATGGATCATCATTGATCTCACCATGTCCAATAAGGTGCAATTCATTATTTCACTTACACCATTACACTAATGTGTGTAAGGAGATGTGAGTTGGGATAGGATCCAAAACTCCATTAAGTAATCAATGAAGACTTGATTAAGATATTATCCCCCACATTCTTATTGGATTTTATAAATATTACTACCAAGTTGGTTCTCAACTTTATTCTTGTATTCCTTGAATTTATTAAAAGAATCTGCCTTATACCACCTTAAGTAAATATATCCATATCTACTAAATTCATCTGTAAAAGTTATGAAGTATTATTACCCACCCCTTACTTCAACAACAAATGATCCACACACATTGTTATGAACTAATTCAATAGGCTCTTTAGCCCTTTCACATTTCTCACTAAATGGGGCCCCAATCATTTTTCCTTATAAACATGAATGACATACACCAAGTGGATTTAGTTCGAAATAATCTAAATATATATCTTGATGTAATTTTGTTAAGTGTTTTTAATTTACATGACCTAGATAGTGATTCCAAAATTAGGTGTGGTATGAGTCATGTGAAGTAGCTTTGTTATCGATTTCTATTACTTGGTTCATATAATACAACACGTAAAGACCATTATGTAAATGTGCCTTAGCATAAAAAATTCTATATTTATAAAAGAGTCAACAGTTATTTCCAAATTTAAAAATAAATCCATATATATATCGAGTCTAGATACAAAAATAATATTTTTGGTAACTGAAGTCACATAATAACAACCCTTTAAAACAAAGATCATTCCTATTAGAAATTTGAGGTGGTAGTCCCTGATAGTTACAAAAATAAGTTTATCTCCTTTGGATACTCATAGATCTACCTACCCTTAGTCAATTTTTATAAATCTACCCGTTTTATGTATTTGAATACATATTTTAGCACTAAAAGTTGTATCTAATACCCAATTTTTAGAAATAGATAAATTTCACATGATAAAAAATGCACCTGAAGCTTCTCATTACTTCTTTAGTTGGGTGTGTTTTTTCTTTTGGCGGAACTTCTTTCCACATTATAAATAGACAACATATTGTTCCCCTTCCTTCCCTTTTGATATTATTCTTTTTGGAAGGGTGTGAAGAAGCTTTGGGATTAAATCTCTTTAATTTCACTTTTTGTTTGTTCACCATAAGGACATAAGGCTTTTCATGCTTCATATAATTATATATTTGGTGAAGGAGGATAAGAAGATCCGACATATACTTCTCAATGTTGTTTATATTAAAATTCACAATAAAACTAGGGAATTTCTGAGGGAGTGATGCCAGAATGAGATCAATTCACAGTTCTTCGGGGAGTTTAAATCCTAAAACCTCTAGTCGCTCAATATAGGCAATAATATTGAATATGTGAGGCCCAACTGGGGAACCCTCTCCAAGATTACACCTAAAAGAACACCTTGTAAATCTCAAACTGTTCCTATTTAGATCTCTCATGGTAAAGATCATAGAGGTGCTCAAGCATGCTATATGCATCCATTTTTTTGTGAGACTTCATGAGTTAACTAGAAATAGATGAAGTAATCAAACATTGAATGTAGAACAAATCATTCATATGTTTTTTGTAGACTAAGAATTCTTCATCACTCACCTATTGATCATGCAGATCAGGTATTGAGGATTCTAGCATGTAAGATTTCCATTCATGGCATAGAATAACCCAAAGACATCTAAACCACTCCTAAAAGTTATTGCTAGTGAGTAGATTGTCTTTATCCAATATTAATCGCAGGGATAGTGTGGATTATGAGATTTCTATTTTATTCTACAATTAAAAGTGTATATTATTAATAATTTTCTTCATTACAAATTTTGTGAGAAATAATAAATTAATTGATTTTATTAAATCTCTCACTATTTTATCAAGTCCCAATAGCCATCACCATTAAACTTGGAATGTCTAGTTACTTGGAAATTATAGTGGAAAGGATCCATATTTCCTTTTGCATAACCATAATAAGGATTATTCAAGTTATTTTGAAGGTATTTTTCTAGGCAAGTCTTTGCCAACTCTGAGGTTATAGCTCCTTGATCTGTTGAGTGGACTCACTAATCCAGAAATCCTGACTTGAATTTTCTCAACACTTACCTCCAAATTACACCAAGTCTAGAAAGGGATAATCATCTTAATTTAAAATGGTTAATTAAACATAAAAACTTCATAATAACTCCCCTTGTAAAAGTAAGTGACCCAACAAGGGTTGGTCAAACACATAGTTCTATTGAGTTTTGTTTCTAATCAAGTAAGGGAAGGCTTAGTATGACTTAATATTATATTTTGAGATTTTATTTTATTATGCATAAATTTTATCTTGTTTTATCCTTTACATGCCTTGTTAATATGTAATTGGATGTTTAATTAATTAATTAACCATGTTTGGATAAAACATTTACACACAATTAATTTTATTAAATTCTATATTTGCATATTAATTAATTTATGTGATCGAAGTCTTGAATCAATAAATGTAATTTTAATTCATTAGAAAAAAATAAATAAATAATTAAATGAACTGATCATGAGCTTATCTAATGGTTGATTTAATGAGTGGAAATTAAATCAACTTATAACCTAGAGAAAATAACTCCTCATGCCATACATGTAATGAGATACAACATTCCATATGTCCACCTATGTATCACCGAGTTAGTGCCATTATGGTTCCATCTTGAACCATCACCACACGCCTTGAGATACTCTATTAATTAAAAATATTTATTACTCACATGCAGGTGAGGGGAACCAAATTATTGGTTATAGGGAATTACATAAATATCCTTGTACACGTAGGTCGTACATAATAATGGTGGGAGGGATGAATTGTAGTCCATCTTTTAATTTAATATTAAATAATTACAAAAACATGTAATAAATTTAATTAAATAAATTCCAACACATACATAGGTCTTGGTCAAGATCATGATCAGTTGTACATGCAATGAATATGTAAAAAGTAACTGGATAGAATTCATTCATTTATTCATTCTTTATTATTATGTTGAACATGCTTGTATTAATTAATTAAGAAATTAATTAGTTCCCTTTCATTTTAACGATCATACAAACTTAATTGGAGATACCAATAAATTCTAAATTCATTTAAAATAAATTTTAGAATCATTATTGACATATCTATTATAGTAAATTAATTGAGCATTTAAAATTCATTAAAACCATTTATAAATTTTCAAACACACAATGGTGTGCCAATCAATAAAATAAGGTTTTAATGTTGTAATTTTTCAAATTAAATGTAATTTTAATTTTATCCATGAATGGGAGAATACATGGAATGTACATCTAGCTACATGCCATATACCCCAATTGCTGTATATCCAAGTTACTCACTCGGGGCTTCGGTGTGTTAACTCGGCCAAACTACAAGGTGTGTACATGCCAGCTATTCACCTTGTATATTCTTGTCATGTGATAGGTTGTCCCAGTAAACATGCGGTGTGTAATAAAAATACCACTTTTATTTAATTGCTTGGAACATCTAGATATAATGTATGTTGGTATACTGCATGTGATCTGACCACACACTGTGTAACCTAGCTTTACCAGCCAAAGATTTTTCACTTCCCACTGGAATATCTGACCGTTATTCATTTGTTCTTAAATATATAAGAAAATGAAACACTAAACAAACATGATTAATATGTCAATAAAATGTTAAATCAAATATAATTAAATAATGAATAACATGAAATGAAAATATAACCATGATTATGCATAGATCAATAAAAAAAATAAACAATTATAAATTTAGATGTGACCCATCTGATACCACTTGTTGGTTCTAGGAATAACAGAAGCATTGTGGTGGAGGTTGATATATTAAAATTTATTTTAATAATCATTTCTCGAAACCAAGAGAGATGATCTTGCACATTAAATTTATAATTAATTAATTTAATATCTACAGAAATAAATACATGGGTTTAGGAACTTTCTTCATTGATGATTTTTGATCATACAAAAAACCACTTTCGGAGTTTATTCATTTTGATTGTGAGGATACAAGGGTAGAATCCCTCTAGAGGTGATCCACACATGCTCCAATGGTCTTCAAGAAATGCCACTCATTTTGAGGGTGCTAGTGTATTGAATCGAATGTCTTACATTACTTGTTCTTGATCACTCATTCTTCAGTCTTGAAGAACTTATCTTCTAGGTTTCTCGTTCTTGAGAGGGAGAGAGGAGGAAGAGTTAAAAGAGAATTTGTTGTGCGCAACAATTCTCTATTCCCAAACTTGGAATTGGTTTTGAATTCTTTACATAGTAGACATAGGTATCTATTTATAGAGTTGGGATTTTAGTTAAAAAATTTAATTGCATAACAACCATTAAATATAATTATAACCATTAATGAAATATCATACCACAAAATAATAATAATAATATTATTTTGTGCTGCGTCAACTAGTGAAAAATGGATAAATAATATTTACCGGCTCATAAATAATTATTTTATCACTAGACACGGTCTTGGTCTATTTAAACTCCTCTTGCATTTATTATACACCTAAATAAATATTTTATTCTCTTAAATAAATATTTTATTCACAAACTAGTAAATAAAAATTTATTAAATATTCAATAAAATAAATAAATATATTTTATTCACAATCCGGTGAATAAATATTTATTTAATTTATGCGATTAATATAACTTGAATAAAAATTTCCCCAGTCTTGAGAATAATATTTATTCCATTAATTAAATTCAAATGGAATTTAATCAAGATAAATAGAAACACTTAGTATGTGACCTTATATGATTCTTTCTCATTGTCATTAGGTAAGATTACCTAAAGTCCAAGATTACAGTCTAACAATCGGTCAAGGAACCCAAGAGAAAGAACTTAAAGTCGTAACAACGACAACCACATATGAATACTCACTATGTAATATAATTTTTTTTGCATAATATCCCATCAATCAGGTTTCATGACTGTGTCATCAACCTATATGCTTGATACATCATTCTTTGACTATCTGAAATAAACTCGTCGTTACATCATGGACATAAAATTTAGGGCCATGATTCCATTTCAATCAAATGGTTGAGATATAAACTTCTATAAATATGGAAGGGATGAACCCTTACTTGAATTATACATTAATAACATGTCACTTGTGACACACCCAACGTACCCTACATCCTACCAACATATGACGTGGTGGCTTTACTTGGAAAATCTAAGTGCTCAAGTCGTGACATACATTAGTGATAATCTTAAAGTATAAGGACCATTATAATCACTTGCATATAGGAATATCCGATGACACCAAAACATGAAAAATTCCTACTGGTGGGTCTGTTCTTATAATCTCCTGTCTTGGAGATTACCAAGTGAAAACTTCATTAGAATAATTCTCATATTCTTATGATTATTCATACTTGACGATATATATACTATGTGTCCCATCATAGTATGTTATCTAACATCAGAAATATATTAAGAATATTGTCATAGAACTTCATGGTTATTATCATAAATGGGAACTATTATCACCATATCAATGAAAAAAATACTCTAGAACATTATTACATTAAATTCATGCAGGATAATTGGAAATATTTAATAAGATGTTTAATTTAATATTTAATACATCAAATATTCATGAAATCAAAGTAAAAACAGTTGGTTCTAGGACACTAACTCTATTTTTTTTGAATTTATCACATTACAACTATAATTATTTTTAAATGTTTTATAAGATGACACATATGGTAATTGGATCAGATGAATGTTACAAAGGTTGTACCTAAAGGCATATAATCATAACATACGAGTAAATGCAAGAGAACTTGAGACGAATCCTTAAGGAATATAAAAGGAGGTTGTCACTATCATACAATGGGAGTTTATGATTTCCTTGCTACTTATTGATTCCCACTATTCTTAAATCTCAATTTATTCACCACCCATTACCACTGAGAAGTACTATTATACTGTGGGTTTGTAGGAGAATCTTGAAAAAGTGTTGGGTGATTCATATCAACCCATTGATACACCATGGAGAGGGGAGTATGATGGATTCTTTGAGTGATATTTATCAATAATGATATTTAATATGAAGTCTTGACCATCAATGGTGTAAGGTACACATAGTTTATTCATTTATAGTTTATATGTTTTCATGTTTCTTACATGGTGATCTTGGGAAATGTGGTATCCTATTTATTCTCCCATATCGAATTATTTTAATTTGATCCCAAGAATTTGAAAAACTATAAAAATATAGAAATAATTCATATATACATCAAAAATTATATCCCACTAGGAAGATCATGTATAAACGAAAACCTATAAATAAGTACAAAGAGAGATATAACAAAAAACATGAGAGTCTCTCCTTGAAAAACCTTGATGGTGTAATTTTTTAGAGATTTTTTAGATGATCTATTCTTATCAAAATATTATCATTTTAGGAGTATATAATTATTTACATCAATCATATATAAACTATAGTTTCTTTAAAAATTTTATGGAAATAAGGGAGTTGGTTATGAAGGAATCAGTCTGTTGTGGAAGCGTGACTTTTGAAAATTTCATATTATATTTATAAAGAAATTAAAAATACAATGCTACTAATCCCATTTCATACCATTCATTGTATGTGATTAATTAAAGAACACAATAAATAAATTCAAATGATTCCTTGTTTGATAGGTTATTCAATAGATGTTCTACTCATATTCGATGGCAGGGATCTAAACTTGATGCCTTTGATGTCAATGTTCTTACAGGAGATTCCAAATGAGAAATTTTCTCGACCTATCCACATGTGATCTATAAATCTAATTGTACACCAAACTTCAAGCTATATGTTATATAATGGATAATTGAATCGACTTTTGATATTTTTTGATTATATGAGAAACCTCTCTCTTTATATTAGGATATGGGAGGAGAGAAATTTTATAGTCTTACATAGAGAAAAATGATAACCCCATAATGAAATATAATAAAAAATTAGTATTTATAGTTTGGTTAAAATTAAAATATATTGGACAATGGATCTTTTATTTTATTTAACCATATAAAAACCCCATGTTAAACATCTTTTAAATAATAAAACTGTTATTGAAAAATGTAACAAATGTTATATCTAATATCATTAAATAAATAAATAAATAAATATTTAAATGATATTTTTTCATCAACTGAATCATTAAACTCGATTAATTTCCTCCCAAAAATAATAACCGAACCTTGAATTATAAATATTCATATGATAAGATAATTATTACATTCACGCATCTTGTAAATAATATTTATTTATTAATATGATAAATAAAACTTAAAATAAATAATATTTATACACTTGAAATATATATTTATTTATATGATTCTGGATACACTTAGTGAGAAACCCTCCAAGCCTCTTTCTAAATGGAAATTGGAATAACTCATCTTAAGTACAAGATCAATGTCTAGCAACACATTAAGACACCCATAGCGAAAGAAGAAGTAGAAGTGAAGAAAATGACAACCTCCCTATGAATTCTTGATGTGTAATATAATCCATTTTCAACAAAAATCCCATTAAATAGGAAACACATTTGTTTAATCACCCTCTAAGTTCAATAAATCTTCATTTGACTTTCTAAAATGAACATTTCTATAAGTTACCATGTCCATGGATTTACACTATATACTTCCATTTCAATCAAATAGATAGATATATATTCTCCCCTTAAATTCAAATGAAAAAAAATCATTTCTTAAATATTTAATTAATGTTATATCACTTATGATACACATAAAACATGGTACCTCACTGCTGGAACATATTGTGACAACCTCGAACCCGCACTCCCATATCTGGTGCTTTAAACATCATAAATTTTTTATTTGATTTTTATACAAAATAAGTGACCCAATTTTAACAATTCATATTTTAATATCATTAAAATTGAGTCAATACCTTCATAAGAATATTTTAGTTATATATCTTTGGAAAATTAAGAAAACTTTATCAGAACCCTTTGCATAAGAAATTGAAAATTATTATTTAAAAAAATACATTGAATTCTATATGAGCTTTACTTGGGAAAATATCATTAATTTAGGATATGCAACGATCTTCTATAACATCATCAAGGCCTATGAAAATTATTTAAAAAACATGGGGTGAGTATAAAATTTCTCAGCAAGGGGTTTTAAAACAAGAGGTGAAATACTTTACCTTTTAAAATACTATAAAAATTATTTTGAAAACACTTCCTTTTATATCAAATATTTGTTTCTAAATAAAAAATTTGATATAAGACATAATTTCCCCTAAACAAAAATATAGGGGTTTCATAATATAAAATCAATAATAATATATTATTTTCAATTTTTTTAAAAAAAAATACATAGAATTTTAAAAACCCATTTTATTTATGAACATAATCTTCTTTGAATTAAAATAATATTTTTCCTTTGAAATTTAAAAACATTATTTTGAGAATATTATCTCTTTATGAAATTTAATGACACTTGGAAAACTTTAAGATAACCATGTGTCCATTAGGAATATTGAATATTTAAACATCACCTTTAGAATGAAGTTCCCTTGAGGTTATGAGTTCACTCCCTATTCCTCATCATCATAATCAATACCGAAGTTCTATATTTTAAATAATTTTTTTTGTTATGATTTCATTTCTTATTATAAATTCATTTTAATAACTTTCCAAAGGATCCATATCTATGTAATTTATTTTCAAAGAAGAAAATAGTTACATATCTAATAAACTTATCAAAATTTCCATCAAAGGAAAATATGTACCCACATAAATATTTTAAGTAATCTAAAAGTTCATGGGAATCACTTATAAATAATTATTGGAAATTAAACTTAAGAAAAAGATTTTTATAACATATATGTAATTTCAATGAGAAATATAACAGATGAACATAAACTACATATAATCATGAATGACATCCATAGAATTAAAAGGAAATTTCATATATAAAAAATAATGTTAACACTTTAAAACTATCTTTAATACCAAAATTAAAAATCCTTTATAAGGAAAGACATGTATAATTTAAAATTGGGATTTTAATAAGAAAATATTTCATATAAGAATATTTTTAATAAAATAAAATTCTTAAAAATAATATCCCTGATGCATACTTTTAGTGGGGCATGAAAAAAGAAAATTATTTTCCTAGTGTAACAGAGGCTGACCAGATTCATCTCACTTGAGGAGCTTCTCATTTTGTTCTCCTACTTATTATAAATTACCTAACACTATTTCTTTTTATTATTTTGATTATTTATAAAAACAATAGAAATGTTTTTGGTTTTTTTTATATTCTAAAATAATGATTTGACATGAAAAATGATAATTTAAGCTAAACTAACATGTAATGATAAACATAACGAGTTAATGTAAAAAGAACTTGGTTTTGGGTTTGGTTTTAGGGTTCAATCATTATTTTCATTTATTTTTTTGATTTTAGTTTGATAATCCAAACATGAAATCTCCTGATGAATTATTATTAATTTTTATTTATAAATATTTAAATATTGAATGCCTTAAGGGAATATAAAGCTCACCTACTCCTGTAATCAAGGTTAACAAAACACCTTGGTCTAGGGTGTGACATACTCTAGGACCCTCCTCCATCGATGTCATTTCATCCATTGATCTACTCAAATCCATCATGTGAAGAGATATCCAATGAAGGGATGGAAAAGAGTTTAAACAAAATAATAGAAATAAATTGAGTTGCATGTCACGGGGGGAATTATCCACTCCCATTTATGATACCCACATCTATCAAAAATTCAAAATAAACTTTAAGAAAAATTCAAGAACACCTTGACCTCCCTTAGGCCAATCCTCGAGTTAGCCTCCCATTATCAGAAGTAAGAGATCAATTTGGTGGAAAGAGGGGAGAATATAAGAATATAAGAGAAATAATAAAATAAAAAAAATAAAAATAAAATAAAATAGAAATAATAAAGAAAATAGAAGAATAAAATAAAAATGGAAGAATGGGGGATGAGAAGAAAGAGAGAGAGAAATAAAATTGTATATAAGAATAAGAATAAGAAGAGTATAAGAATAAAATAAAATAAATATATATTATATATATAAATAATGTTAAAATAAGAAAATAAGAATAAATGAAATAAAAATAAGAATGATTTTAGAGAAGGATAAGAGGAGTGGAAACATAATTAGAATAAGAACTAAAATGAATGAATTTATTTAACAAAAAAATAAAAATAAAAATTACAATTAAAATGAAACTAAAATAAATAAATAAAAATAAAATAAAAAAATGTCAAAGGTGTACTGCAGCAGCCTCGGTGGAATCCCTCATTCGATGCTTGATCTCCCTCAAGTGAGTCATGCCTCCTCCATTGATAGGCACTAGAGAAGTCTCTTCCTCATAATCAATTCATTATATGATATCCTTAGGGATCTATTTTTTCAATTCATCCTTGAAGAACTACATAATGGAATGGAAACACCTAAATGAATCAGGGTCTAAATTCCCTACACATGGACTGGTAAGTGTGACTTTAATTTGTTCATGGATTAAGTGAACGGGGCATACATGGGATCGGGGTGTGGCAACTCCACATGGTAGGGGTGAAACATAGAATAGGTAGAAGAGAATCCTTATTCTCATATGACCTTAAAAGTGATTGGATGAAACTTTATGGGAGTTATATAGGGGTCTTAAGGTCATCCATGGTGGTGGTAGGCCATGACATGGTGAAGGAGTTCCGATCCTCAAGGCTTCAATTGTGGAAGTGGCGACCTCCTTCATCTGGACACTTTGAAGGATGGATGAATCCTCTATGGTGATCTTATGAGGTATTCAGAGGCGATCCCAAGTTATCAAGGGTGATGGAATAGTGGAATGATCTGGAGTTCAAGGTTCCTAGGTGAGGCCATAATGGATTCCTAGTGATTTTAGTGGCGGTGTGAGCTAAATACAAATGAGGCAGCGACAGAGTAGGGAAGATCCGAGCAGAGGTGAATAATAACCTAAAACAACCATGTCCCACATTGAAATGGGACACACTTTCTTGAGCCTTAATAAAAAAAGGAACATGATCCATCATTCAGAATCTTCCACTAGGGATGGGCTCCCAATTCTCATTTGAACACATGAAAATGAGGGACACACATACGCACAGCCCATGTGGCCTTCGTCCCACACCTACTCTCCACAGGGTTCACCACCTACGGCCCACTCCTGTATAGGATTTGGTCCCTTGTTCTCATGATGTATCTCCTAGGGTGGTTTGTCTAGCTAGCCCTGTTGGAATTGTTTATGTGGTAAGATTTCATAGGTCAAGGGTTAGTTTGGGTCTAGCCTTGAATTTTGAAACTGTGAAACACCTGAAAATAATATAGACATGCTAAGTTAAATTTTAATCTTAACCAAAATTTCAACCATAACCTCATAAAATATTTTCTAATAAAATAATCCAATCAACCCCCATTAAAATTAAAATTAATTTTAGATTAATAATTTCTCATTTTCTAATAAAAATTGAAATATAAGGGAATTATCATTAAAAAACATTAAAAAACTATCATTTTTTTAAAAATATGCATCAAATATGACTCTATCAAATACCCCCACACTTTAACCATGCATATCATCAAACATAAAATCTAAACAAGGAATATAAGAGGGTAAAAATTTTATAAATATTCAAATTTCAAAGTACTAAAATAAAATGATTATCAATTTTAAATCAAACCTTCAAAATTCATATAAAATATAAATTCAATTTCTCAATTTTCAAAGAAACAATAAAATAAATCATTTTACTTTTCCCAATTTGAAAATTATAGAACTTCACTTCTCATTCATTCTAGTTCCTTAATTTATTATTACTAAACATTAAAATTCACGATTACCTTACTTTTTGAATCTTTTCACTCATCCCTCATGATACAATTCAAGTTTATTTTTTCTCATATCATGAGAACATACCCTTATCCATAGGCTTGTAAATAAACTAATTTCTCCACTTTGTAAAGAAAAAAGACACATGAAATCATGTGGGCTTATAATTAAGGTTAAAATATCTTTGAGGCTTAATATTGGTAGGATTTATTGTTTTAAAATTTAATGATCAAGGAGGAGGTTTATCTCTTAAAGCAAAAAACATGTTATTAAAAGCAAAAGTTTAATGATATTCTCACCTTCAAAGTAGAAACTCCAACTTCCCCCAAAGCTCAAAGTAAATGTCATGGTAAAAGTAAAGTATAATGACTAATTTGTAAACCCTATTTATTTTTCTCTACTTTAATATTTTCCCTATATTATTTAAAGAACTTTTTAATTTTTTAATTTTTTTGAAATTTATGCTTAGAATAAAAATTACACCCACCACCTAACTGCATATGATAAAAATAATAGGTACAGTAATTGAGATTTTTTTTCCCAAATCACAACCTTTTTTTTTCATTTTTTTGGTTATTTTTGTTATTTTATATTTTTTTATTCAAGAGGGTAAAACAATGAAGATTATAATGAATGAATCAAATAACCTTTCTTTATTCCCATAATTAGAACCCCTAAATATTTCCCTTACAATGAATTTCATCCCATACACCATGACTCCCTTTACCCCCACACTTCAATGTTAAAATATATTGAAAATACTAAGAGAAGGGTAGGAATTGATACAAACGGATTAAAACATGGATAATTCATAAAAAGGAAATTCATGTTCTCTATGGGATAAATAAGGATTGATGTAAATGTGGTATTTTAAGGACATGAGATTTTCAAAATATGCTTCAATTATCTTAAATGTGTCTTTGAATTTTCATAGTTTTGATAAGTTCAAATGAAAGTTCTAGCAGGTTTCATGTCCCAAGATCACTCAATAAATATGATCAAGATTAAATAGGACGAAATTTTTATAGAAATTCTCCCGAGAATGGGAATTATAACATTGGAAGAACAAGAGATGGGATTTTAGAGAGATGAGAGACCATCTATCTCTAAAACCCTCAAGAGATTAGGGATTCTTTGCTCGATTCTTTCAATATTCACCCTCATGGTGGATTTTCTCAAACTAGGGAGATTTGAATCCCATCACTTCACAACTTCTCAGATTAAAATTACACCTCATGTTCAAGGTCTTGTTGATGAAAAACATAAAGAGGATGTCCCAGATGAAAAGTTTCACACTCGCTCGTTCCCTAGTAGATCTCATGGGATCTCATTTCTGGATTCTCTCAAGAGTAAAGACCTGGTAAAAAACAACATGATGAAGCCTACAATTTTCAAGAGGCTTGATGACAGTGGTTTCATGGTGGAAGCGGACCCAGATTCACTTCAACAATTCACAAAAATGTGCAAATTATCTGTTATGGGCCACACATCCTACCTTAAAGGTGACAACCCTTGGAATTTTCCTGATTTACATTTGTGTATTGCACACTACTGGAATACTTCAAAATTAAAATTGATACCAACAGGAGAAGGATATTATCACATTTTTTGAAATCACAAGAAGATCTAGAGAAGGTTTGTAAGACCGAAAATATTAATCTAAAACCGAGTTTCCTTAGAATAACTAACTGGGACTTTGCTTTCAACCTGCACACATATAGAAATATGATGGAACAAGTTTGGGTCAAACTACATGGTTAGAATTGGTTCTTTTGGAACCCAAAAATATTTAATGATATTGTTTCCTATATCGGATCTCCTCTCAAATTTTTTCAAACAGCCTTAAATACCTACTTAGGCCTCTTTGCGAGAGTAATGATGGAAATTAACTGAGACACAAAGCAACCCAATACAATCAATTTCAATGATAATCATTAAAAAAATGAAATTAGAATAGAATATGAGAGGAAACCTCCCTTTTGTGACTTTTTTAAGATCATTGGACATACAATCTCCAATTGTAGGGTGGTTAGAAAACAAGAAAATTGGTCAATTAGAAATGAATATAAGGAAATAAAGAGAAATAGAAAAGATAAAGATCCCATGTTGGACATAACCAAACCCCCAAAAAATAAATGTAAAATCTGGGTGAAAAAATCACACAGCTTCGCACACATAGGGGACAAATCAGGTATAACCTGGGTAGATATTGCTGAAGAGGAAGATAACTCCATTAAGGAACAAAGCCTCTTAGAAGAAATAAAGAATCTGGTTTTATATACTATTAGGTTATCCAACCATGATCATGAGAAGGAAGAACTTAGTAACATTCAATATAAACATATATCAAGCTCTAATTTCATAAAAAATTATGAACATACACTGGGTAGAAGGGATACAATATCTCCACCTGAACAAATGCAATGAAATGCATGCAACACATGCACTGCAGCTATTCACAAAGATGATTGTCCTGGGTCAACTTCTATGTGAAATGTGGATGAACACACCTTATCATCATTGGATACTAAAAAGATTCAGAAGCCATCCCTCTTGAATACCACTACTACTCTAGGGATAAATAATGAAACCAACAATAAGGAAAATTACTTAGGTTCTTTTCCCTCTGCTCACAAAACTTATTTTGTAAAATTTGGGAAACTTCCCACTAGCCCGAAGGCTGTTCAGGTCAGGGAACATACCAAGATTACTAAGCCTAATAAAAATGTTTCTATGACCTTGGAATTTGTAAACATGTAATGGGAAATACACCCTCGATACATGATCCTATGTAAATGAAAGAAAATAATGACTCAACAGAGCAGATGTAGCATCTTCCATCTGATCTGGGCACTGTCAAACAGTAGGACACAACTACTTGAAAGGATCTAGGTACACCTATTACTCTTTCTACAAATTTCCATTTTGATGACACTCAATCTATATATAGTGATGACTGTTCTGAGTATCTTAGAAATTTATTAACTAACAAAAATTCCAATTCGTTGATGCTGTGTAATAAGAACTCTACAGACTTAACTATGAATGCTTCAATAAATGAACCTACTAAGAATAACCCTGTCATATCTAACAATTAATAATAACATATCACTAATAGTAACAATTCTCAAAAGTTTAGAAGGTCTTGTAGAAATAAAGGTTCAGGAAAAAATAAAAAGGGGGAGTTCTAACTCCAAATTCAGGTTTAAATAAAGATTATATTTTGGAATTGTCAGGGTATTTCCAACTCTAACATGTTCACTATTCTAAAAAGAATGTTTAACACTCATCATCCTATGTTATTTTCTACTGCTCAGCCAAAAATTACTTTTTCTTCTAAATACTATCATTTGTGCCAGTATAATTATGTTTTTACTAGTGCAATCAAAAATACCTCCAATGCTAAATCTCTATGTATTTTTTCGCACTCTTCTTTACAAAATGTTAGTATTTTAAATGTATCTGACTAGATTTTTACTTGCAACTTTAA
Organism: Viscum album; assembly: GCA_963277665.1. Classification (NCBI taxonomy): domain Eukaryota; kingdom Viridiplantae; phylum Streptophyta; class Magnoliopsida; order Santalales; family Viscaceae; genus Viscum; species Viscum album. Next base: position 2,049,747,628 of record OY728153.1, on the reverse strand, counting down.
TACTGATAGAACATACCTTTCATATCTAGGAACAGATATTAATTCTCCTTGGTTTCTTATTTGATACTTTAATGCCATTATCAACTCAATTGAGAAAATTTGAATATCTCATTCTTCTATTTCCTTGAGATAATTTTATACTTCGATTGAATACAAAAATCTCATTGAAATTAATCTCACTGATGAAAAATACACTTGGTATAGAAGATATTATAGAAGATTGGTTTTCTCAAATCATGATAGAGCCTTCAAAAATGTCCCTTCTTTAGATAAATGGGACACTATATCCACCACCACTCTTCATAGGATGAACTCTAACCATCACCCCATCCTGGTCAATGTCTCCACCAAAGACATAAAACCCTAGTTGCCTTTCATATTTAACAATGTGTGGTTCTATGATGTCGATTTCACTAATTTAATCCAAAAATATTGGTATTCAATGTCACACAACAATGATGCCTTTTCCTGTAATGTCAAATTAAAACATCTCAAATAGACTCTCAAAACTTGGTGCAGCTCTAAAGCCAAAAAAATTAACAATGACATACTTCTTATTGAGGAAGAAATCAATGATCTTAAAAACTAGAAAAGTATCTTTGAACTTAAAACTAATCCAAATAAATAAATAAACATTGTAGTTAAACTCAACTCTTTGCTCAATTTTAAAGAAAATATGATCAAACAATCATTTACAGTTAAACGGTTATTAGATGGTGACAAAAATACTAAGTTCTATAATTCTCTTTAAAGAATCAGGAAGGCTTGCAGGCCGTTAACATTTCTAAAAGATAGGGAAAAGATTCTTTACAATGAAGATGACATTGATCATAATATAATCTCCTATTATCAATCTATATTCAAGGATTATAATATCAAAAATACCTCCTTCCTGAGGTCATTCTGATAGTGATCACTAACGCGGACAACAATTTCCTTCTCAACACTCCACTAGATCATGAAATAAAAGATGCTGTGTTTAGTCCAAATCTTGATAATTATCCAAGTCTTTATGGATTCAATAATGGTTTCTTCTAACAATATTGGGATGTGATTCATGTCGATGTTTCTAAACTTGTTAGATCCTTTTTTTCAGTGGTGTGATTCCTCATGCTCTTAATGCCTAGTTTCTCACCTTGATCACAAAAGTGGAAAATGCCTATGAGATTCAGTTGTTTAGACCCATTACTATTATTAACACTCTTTATAAAATCATCACTGAAATAATTACAAACAGACATTCATCTATCATGGATAAAATTTTCTCCTGGACTCAATTTGGTTTTTTAAGGGTATATCTATTCAAAATTGCATCTATCTTGCCTCTGAGTGTGTCAATAACTTGAATAAATCTAGAAGAGGAGGTAATATTTCTATTAAACTTGACATCAGAAAAAGATTTTGACACCATGGATTAGGGATTTATCTTAAAGTTTTTTAAGGATTTGGTTTTAGTGCCTCTTTTATTACTACAATCAGAACTCTGTTCAACTCAGCATCTATCTCTATTTTGATCAATGGATCCTCTAAGAGATATTTTAAATGCACCAAAGGTGTTAGGCAAGGTGACCCACTCTCTTCCATTTTATTCTTGATAGCAGAAACTATCTTAGTCATCTGATCACCCATCTGGTGGACCAGAATAAGCTGAAGCCCATCCATGTCTCTAGGAACATGAATGCTCCTACCCACTTTTTTATGTTGATGACATCATCTGTTTCCTTCAAGGGGATAAAAGAAACATTATTCACCTAAAAACATCTCTCTCACACTATGAAGAGGTTTCTAGTCAAACCATTAGTTGGAAAAAATCATGCATCTTCTTTGGGAGGAAATTTTCTCCTAGCAGAAAATGTAACATTATCAATGACTAAGGTCTAAAAGAAGGTACAATCCCTTTCACTTATCTTTGTGTTCCCATGTTTTGGGGCATACCCAAGTCTTTTCACTTTGCGACTATTGTTGACCAAGTTCTAAACCATCTATCTTATTAGATAGGTAAATATATCTCTATAGTAGGTATGATATGCCTTGTATAATCCATTATTGTCTCCAACATGGTTTACTCCATGATGGTCCATAAATGTCCTGTGGGTATTATCAAAAAAATTAACACCACTATAAATAATTTCATCTGGACTGGTAGTATTCTAGAAAGAAATATAGTGACTATCCCCTGGTCAACTTTTTGCAAGCCCATTGAGAAAGGTGGTATTGGTATAAAAAATTTAAAGTACTTTAATGAAGCCCTTCAAGCCAGTCTCACTTGGAACCCTTTTCACTATACTTCTAAAGAAATTACCTTCCTCAAAAATAAATTTCTTGAAAAAATTAAGATGAGAAATTCTAATTACATTAACTCTTATATATGTCTATCCCTCAAACAATATTTCTCTAATATCATGAATATTTCCTTATGGATGGTCTCTAGAGACTCCTCCATGAAATTCTGGTTGGATCACTAGACTGACACACCTTTAATTTCTATGATATCTCCCGATCAAACCCCTGAGAGTTACAACTTCTCTATTAGAGAAATTATAAACTCTCAACTTGATCACCTCCCTGATACTATTCTGAATGTCCTTGAAAACTAGTCTTTCATATACACTAATGATATCTTAATTTGTGAACCTTATCACAATGGTATGATTAACTCAAAAAATTTCTATAATAATTATTTATGTAACTATGAAAGTGATTACAGTTGGGTAAAACATTTCAACAATCCTTGGATAAAGCCTTCCAGATTCATTCTCATCTGGAAAATTTCTCACAATAGAGTTCCCATAGAGATTTGCCTTCAATATTTTGGAATCCATATTTTCTCTAAGTGAAAAATCTATAATCAATATAGAGAAGATGCTAACCACCTCTTTATTTCTTGTGATACTGATTCTACTCATTGGAACTATATTCTTGACATGTTTACTGTAGATGATAGATTCTTGACTCTGTCAAAACTCAACTAAAGAAATGTGCTGAAAAGGAAGGATCTCAGAAAATCAAGAACCTTTTCCTATCTATAGATGCTAAGCTCCACCATGTGATCTGGTATGATCATAATTCTATTATTCATTAAAATTACTCACTCAATCAAAATTCAGGTCATATGCAGATCCTTATTTCCATACATGAATATGATTTGATGTAAAAGTGACATTTCCACAACATTGTTCATGACTTTGGAATCCTACGTCATCTACGGATTGATGGAATTTTCTATCAACCTCATCACACTCTATAGGTGTTCTAGAGAGTTCCTCTTCCTAGATAGATCAAAATCAATATTGATTGTGCCTCCAAAGGAAATCTGGGCCCTACGGGATGTGGTGATATCTTTAAGAATCACCTCAGTTAGATACTTGGATGTTTCATGGGTAGATGTGGAATTTCCACCTCCTTTAAAGATAAGATGATGAGTTTAATACATGCTTTTACCTTCACCATGATATTTGGTTAGAAAAACTTCTTGATTTAAAGTGAATCAACAACCATCATGCAAGCAATTTGGAATGGCATAACACATATTTCTTGACTAATTACTACCCATTGGATGAAATTCACCCATTCATTTATCGATCTCAACTATATCATCACACATGTTTATTGAGAAGAAAATAGGGTTGAAGATGGTCTGGCCAACATGGGAGTAAATCAAGACATCACCTAGTTCTAATACCTCCTCACTGATCTTATTTCCTTACATGAAAATGATTGTAATATGATCCAATATTTTAGACTCCTGTAAACTTTATTTTGATAATAATTTTTCTTTGGACATTTTGGGCCAAGGAATTATCTTTAAAAAAAACATCAGAAAATCAATCAAGGCATGATTAATAATAAAAAATAAATTCACATTCATTTTAGAATTTCAAATCATGAAAAATGTTAGGGAAATTTCATTTACAAGAATGAACTAATTCTCTTTAATCAAGATTCCTCAGTTTAATATTCATGATTAACTTTTATTATCTAGTTATCTATTTTACTTATTCAATTTCATTAAATTTAAAATCTAAAATATGGCATTATATGATCCCTAAGAAACTCATGTATCCTATGTAATTCAAGTAAATCATAAATTCAAGAATGGGAATGCAATTTTTAGTTGATAGCTCAAATAAATATGTTGAAAAAAGATATAGAGAGTTTAAAAGAAAAATATTAAAAGTGAACTTCCTTATGAAATTAAGCTTTAGTCCTATTCCTTCAATTTTTCCTTAGGGAATTCCTTTTTTCATCATGGCACTATAAAATAAAATTACTCAATTAATCATAATGATAATGTCTTTTAAGATAAAGAAGATAATTTGGAGTGGGATATATGCTAAACTAATCCTAAAAATGAAATTTAATGTCCTAGAAAGAAAGTAAAAGGGATAAGTCTTGGTATAATCCCCCTTGTGGGTCATGGATTTTTACTACCTCCAATGGTAAGTAATAGATATTATTTAAAGTCTTATGGTGTTTGGAGATTCTTAGATTTGAACGACCATATGTGGATTTTCCCAGCTTGTGTTTCTTCTTTTTTGGTGAGGAATGACCCATGGATAGAGTATACCAGATCCCCCCCTCACAATTTGGTAAAACTTTCATGGTGGGGGTAAGATGAAGTATGAATCATCATCCTTCTTGGTTGCTACTTTTGCAACCTCCTCTTCCTTGTCAAGTGTTGGATTAATGTAGAATTCAGGAATTGAATGTTCAAAGGGAAAGTAAGAAGATATATTGACTTAAATAAAATTTGAATTTGAATTTTTAATAAGTAATTTATCCATTTAAAAATGAGAATTATCTTTCTTTATTTACTTAGGCACAACTACTTGGAATTCCTCACATGCCTCCTCAAATTTATGTTTGTCAAAATTATGGAGTTCTATGTGTTCCTCAATAGGTGTATGTGTTGTTTCCTCATCCTCCTCTAAGGCATAACACATATTTTCTGATTCTAAAAATTCAAAAAATTTGGAATTAATACTCAATTCATATTGAATAAAATCAAATGAAATATAGTTTGAGATAATATCAACCCCTTAGTTGGTTTAGTTTCAATATCTTCTTTAGTGGTGAGTGCCTCTTGGATTTGGATGGTGGGAAGTAGAGGAAGGTAGTCAGGATCCTCCATCTTTCTTCAAATTCCACCATTGATGTGACTTCCTTATCTTTTATGTCTACAATGACATGTAATAGAACTAACTATTCTAATATATAAAGATCAGAGAGATCAAGTTGTACCACATAATCATTCCGTAAGTCATCCAAATATTATTGATCTCCCACATGTAGCTCAGCAGGAAGTTCTTTCTCATCATGGATCCACTCTAACTTATTAGGGTTCTATTGGATATGGATTTTTAGATGGATGGGATATGAATACTCCTCAAGCTAAGACTCAACCTATTTTAAATCATCAGTAAAATTGGGAAGCTCTAGTGGCACTTCCTTCTTGGACTTCAATGTTTGATAATCAATGTTTACTTTATCAAGCATATCTGCTAGCTCATGAAATGAAATTCAAGTGTTATAACCATTTATCATATTCTTGTCCAGGCCAGTGAGTTCATAATTTTTTTTTATTTTAGAGCCTCCTCTACCATATTTTAAAACACCAGTTCTCACACTTGAGATTAATTTTTCCTTGAATTAAAAAAATGGTTGTTTGAAAACATCATGGAAAAATAAATTTTATGGTTTTTTTTAAAGTAATGAAGTATATTTAAAATGTAAGAATAGAAAAAGTGAATGAACTAATGATTGGATCCCTATAAATGACACTAGTTTTGATACATTCCTATCATAGGGAATGACAAAAGAAAATTATTTTCCTAGTGTTCAAAAATGGATAACCAGGGTCATATCATTTTAGGAGCTTCTAACTTTTTTCACCTACTTATTCTAAATCAACTAACATTATTTCTTTATGTTGTTTTGATAATTTATGAAAAAGTGAATTTTTTTTGGTTTTTTTCTAAAATAATGAAATGACATGAAAAATGAGAATTCAAAATAATATAACATGAAATTATAAACAGAATGAGTTAAGTAAATAATGAACTTGGTTTTGGGTGAAATAATTATTCTCCTTTATTTGTTTTATTTTAGTTTGATAATCCAAACATGAAATATCATGATGAATTAATATTGTTTTTATTTATAAATTGTAAAATATTGAATTCATTAAGGTAATCTAAATTCAACCTCATCCTATAATCAATTTTGATGACACACATTGGTCTAGGGTGTGACATATTCTCAGACCTAGCTCTATTGATGCAGTTTAATCCATTGATTCACTCAACTCCATCATGTGAAGATCTAACAAATTAAGAGAGGGAATTTTTTTAAACAAACACATAGAAATATATTTAGTTGCATTTCATGGGGGACATTTGACACACCCATGAATTCTACTCACATATATCACAAACTGAAAATAAACTTTAAGAAAAATTCAAAACACCTTGACCTCCCCTAGGCCAAGCCTCAGGACGACCTCCTATTATCGTGAGTAAGATATCACTTTGGTGGAAATAGGGAAGAAGGGAATAATAGAAGAGAAATAATAAAAAAAAAAAAAAAAAGAAAGGATGAATAAGAATAAAATAAAAATGGAATAATGAGGGATGAGAAGATAGTGAGAGAGAGATAGAGAGAAATAAAATAATATAGAAGAATGAGAATAAGAAGATAATATGAATAAAATAAAATAAATAAATAATATATATATATATATATAGAATGTTAAAATAAGAATATAATAAGGAATAAAATAATAATAATAATAATTTTGGAGAAGGATAAGAGGTTTCGAAACACAATTGGAAGACAAATTAAAATGAAAGAATTTATTTAATAAAAAAAATGAAATTACAATTAAAATGAAACTAAAACAAAAATTAATAAAAAGAAAATAAAAAATGACAATGGTGTAGTGAAATAACCTTAGTATAATCCCTCCTCAGGTGATCGATCTCCCTCAAGTGTGGCATGCCTCTTCCTTTTATAGGTAGCGGAGGATCCTTATCCTCAACCTCAAATATTCATATGATATCCTTAGGGATCTCATTTTAAATTCATTCCTGAAGACCCATGTGAAGGAATGTAAAAAAAATAAAAAATAAGGTGTTTAAATTCCATATGCATGGATTAGGTAGTGATAATTTCATTTGTCCATGGCTTTGGTGAATGAGACTTGCATGAGCTTGGGATGTGGCAACTCCACTTGGTAGGGGTGAAGCATGACAGAGGCAACATAACATCTTTATTCTCATTAGGACTTAATAATGATTGGATGAGTCTTTATGAAAGTTTAAAAAGGGTATCGAGTTCATCTATAGAGGTGTCATGCCTCAATATAGTGAAGGAGTGTCGAAAAGTGGGGATTCGATCATGGAAGTGGTGGCCTCCTTCATTCAGCCACATCAAAGGCTGGATGAATCCTCCATCGTGATCGTATGAGGTACTGGTGGTAATCTCAAGTGATCCTGGGTGGTGGAAGAGAGGAATGATCTCCAGTTTGAGGTTCCTAGGGGTGGCTATGGCAAATTCTAGGTGAATGTAGTGGTGTTGGGAGCTGAAGACGAAGGCTGCAGTGACATAGCACGATGGAACCGAGAAGGGGTGAGATGTAACCCACAAAAACTATTTCCCACATCAAAACGGGATGAAGTTTCATGATTCTTAATAAAAAAAAGGTGCATGATCGATTGGTCATAATCTCTCACTAGGTATGGGATCTTGTTTCTCACTAGCACACATGAAAATGGGTGCCACACATACATGTGGTCCACGTAGTATTAGACCCACCCCTACTCGTTTTAGAGTTCACCACCTGTGGCCCATTCCTGTATGAAATTTTATGCCCTCATGCTAATTCTGGCTCGATATATCTCTCCTAATGTGTATTTTCTGGCTATCCATGTTAGTCTTGGCTATGTGGCGAGCTCTCATAGTTTGAGGGATGGCTTGGGTCTAGCCTTAATTTTTGCAACTGTAAAACTCTTGAAAAAATACATACATGATAAGTCAAATTTCAATCTTAAGAAAAATATCAACCTTAATCTCATAAAATATTTTCTAATAAAATAAACCATTAAAAATACCATTTAAACCGACTTTCATTCTAGATTAAAAATTTACCATTTTCTAATAATTAATTGAAATATAAGGGAATTATCACCGAAAAACATTCAAAATGTTGAAAATTTGTTTAAAAAATATACACCACCATCAAAAATACGATTTTTTATTAATCCCAAGCGACCCCATACATAACACCAAAAACATCAAAACAAAACAAAAGCATATCCAAACGCGGACCCCCCTACAAAGAGGGTTTTGGAAATATAAAAATTTTAAAAAAAACTTCCCCTTATAAGAAAAGGGGATTTATAAACATTTAAATAGAAGTTTATAGAAAACAAATTTTCATTACCTTAATATCGCTACATACTTGATTTATCCTTAAGGATTACTCTATAATTCTTCCCATACAATATCCACTAATTGAGAAAGAGATCCTAATAATAGTCTATTTCTTCCTATTACTATTTCCCTTGTGACTTAAACTATAAAAATATTCAAACTAATATTGAAGGAAGTAATACATCCCTCATGGAGAGAAGTTTACCCTTTTTATTGCTGACCTTAAACTGTATTTTAAGGTTTTATAATTAACAAATAAGAAGTGTAAAGAGGATTGGTTCAAGAATCTTCCATATGGTATATATAAAATAATACATTATAGCAATGTATAAATAAAATATAGCTTCCATTGGAATCTAAATTTTCACATGGTACTAATCTATACCTTGAAAAAGCTATCTCTAATTTGTCAAATACTTAAAATTTTCTCACATAAAACTCCCAATATTGAGATAAGATTCTACCCAACTGATCTTATAATTTTCCAATAAATTTTATATAAACTCAAAACATGAACATTTAATGGTAGTTGAGTTCTTAATAGCTTATAGAGAAATATGTATACAATTAATAGGTCATGTGGAGAGATAAAATAAGGTTTTATAAATACTAATGTTTATTTTAAGATCCCAAGTTTTACTATGAGGTTATGATCGTTTTAATTTTAGTTTAACTCTTTGTTTTTAACCTAATGTGAGTGACTAATGAGATAACGAGAGTTTTGGGGGTCTTTAGGTCTTGTTTGGATCCCGAAGACTCATTTTTTTTGGAAAAGGAAGATGGGATGCATGGTTAGTAGAAACCATATGAACTAGACTGCATGGTTTGAGTAAACCGTGTAGGGTTGGATATAGGGAAGCAGAATTATGCACAATTTTAGGAAAACATGCAACCAGGGGTGCAAACTTGTGCTGGGGATCTACTTTTTTTGACACAGGCATAACACAAAGTTGGCACACAGTTTTTCTAAATGTGCATCATAACTATGTGAGATCCCCCTTGATATATATTAGGGTGCTTGATTCATACACTGTTTGGAAAAACATGTAGCCAAACTGTGTGACCTAGTTAAAATAGGGGAAATTACCAATTTTACCTTAATTTATCTTAAAACTGAAATTTCTTTTTCTCATCATTCCACCAAATAGAACCTTGAGTCTTGGGAGATACCATTGAAACTCAATTATAGGATTTGATCCCATTTCATCATATAGTATCAGATTTGAACACCATTCATCTCATTATATCCACACTAGTAAGTTCTATATTCCTTTTGCACTCTTCTTGTTTGAATTCATATAAATATAGTTATTTAGGTATAAGATAATATGCCCTATTTGATGATTTTAATCTATTCTTAATTTTTTTCTTGATTTGGATGAAATTTAAAGTTGATACTAGATGAGTGTTCCACCATGTGTATATGTTAGGTGGTCTATATCTTTCCCTTAAAGTTTGGTTCTTTATAGACCTTGTTGCAGATGTGCCACATGCCGAATTTTTTTGAGTTTACCCTAAAATTAAATGAGTGATTTTATTAAAATATTTGTAACATGTTAGGTTTCCCACTAGTACCATTGTGATTATTGGGGGTTGTTATCCCCAACCTAGGCCACCCATGGGGTGTGCCTTTGTATCTACCCTATTTTATACCACCGTGTTGGGTGTGTGTGAGATCACCACTTATTTTGGGAGCCTTAATAAATTGAATGGTAAATGAATGAATGATTAGGACATGTTTATGCCTCCTTTGAAATGTAATGACATGATATAAAATTATTATAATGATTAAATGAATTTTATGGAAATTGAGGAAATAATTTGGATGAAATCCTGAAATATGAATGGTTATGGAATGATTAGTGAGATGATATGATGAATTGATTATGGTAGTGGATTCCTTGGATGAGATCCTTGGATCCTGATTCTATAGGAAACCATGGACATTTCTACTCCATGGATTTTGATTATGGTAGTTGATGCCTTGGACATGTTTTATCTATAGATCCTAATTCCATAGGATGCCATGAGACTTTCTACCTCTTGGATATGGATTTCTTAAAATCACATTGGAAATTATTATAAAAACGATCCTTGAAATCCACCCAAGTGTTTACCAAGTTTCCATCAAGATTATCCTGGGACTCAATAAGGATTCCTTGGTCTTCTATACCTTGGATCTAGCCCATCATGGTCTAACACTGGATTACACGGCATGACCGTTGTGGATATCAGCACTTGGTTATATGGAGGGGTCATGGTGGATATTGTTTCTTTGCTTATAGATATCCTTGGTATGGGTAGCCCTGGTATGGGTATCCAGTTAGAGTTGTTATATCAGATATTATTACACTTGTTTATCTATGCTTTATAGCTACCCTTATTTATGGGATCCTAATTGTTGTTTATAGGGATCCATATTGGGATGAAAATAATCACACTTTACTTTATTTACTATTATACCTATGATATATATATATATTTCACACTAATTTTGTTTATATTACACATAATTGACATGTTATAGACACTATTGGTGGTTTTCTACTGAGTGTTTTCTATCACCCTATTCAGGCCTCTACTAGGTACCCGAATAGACTTCATGGATGTAGGTAGGGACCAGGGCATGCACCCACTGTACAATGCATGATAGGTTGTTCTTAGGAGCATGGGATCATATGACCGATCTTGGTTTGTTATTTTATCTATAGATAGTCCATTTTTGTTTTTTTTATTTTGATACATTTATTGTATTTCCTTTCATTTTTTATAGAGACATGACATGATCATAATATTTTATATGAAACTAATTTTGGTTTGCAATTTTGGCTTATTTATTTTGATTTATATTATGATTCTTCTACCAATTGATATGTTTAAACTACTATGTTACACTCTAAAATGAGGGAATATTCTCCCCACAGAAACTCCCTAAACCCTCACTGCTAGTCGGCAGCCTATAGTGTATGGGGAGGTGCGCTTGAGGCCATGTGACCCACTAGCTCGGGGCACCGTTTATTGGATTTTGAGTTATGATGTTACAAAGTGGTATTAGAGTGCTTTATTTTCTAGATTTACTATTTTGAGATAATAGAAATAATTTTAAGAAGGTATTGATATTTTTTTATTAAACTATTCTTGGGAGTAGCTTTCCCACATACATGAAAAATCCAAAATTTATTGGAATATAATTTTTTATTTTTATGATTTTACCTACTACAGTTGATTAGATTCCACCATTGAGTGATGAACTTGAATTGTGATGTTATTATTGATATAATTGAGGGTTTTATTTTTATCATGTCTTGATGAGATAAGGGTATTCCATCTCATGAAACATTTTAGGAACTTGTTAGAATTTACATGCCATGAATTTTGACATGTCATATTGGATTCATTTCTTGAATGCATGACATTGTTATGTGTTCCTTGAGTGATATGTCTATTGTTTAATAAATTATTTTTGTAGTGGATTGGAAAACATAGTTGGTACTTCAAGTGCCTTTCATAACTAAAATGGTGTTTTCCTGCTTAGGCTACAATAGGCACCATAAGTAGTCAATTATGGCATGTTGATTCATTGATCATAGGTTGCATGGACTGGAATGTCTTATGGTTTGGGTTAATTGGATTCCATTTCTCAGTTCATGAGGTGTATGGCCCCTTATGGACTAGAATTGGTGACCCATTTGGTTCATCCATTTAAAGAGAATGGTAAATAAATGTGAATTAAAATGAAACTAAATTTTAAAATAGGGAACTCTACCTAGACCCGACTTTAGAGTGGGAAATATTAAGTGTCTTTGGTACTTGTTATGCTAGTTCATATTACCCAGTATGGTATTTAGGAGCAGGAAGAGTGGTGTGAATTATTTATAGGAAGGAATCAACCTATCCTATGATTAATATGTGATCTTCTCATTATCGATATTTTTTGAGGTGTGTGTTTGGAATTGTATATACACGACACCCTGAAAACCTCCAATCATATGCTAGGAGGGTGGAGAAAACCATGCTCTAGAGGTGGTGGTTCCTAGGCTACCACTATATCCTCTTGTAGTTCTAGTTACAACACTAGTATTTTTACTAGATATGGGTTCTAAGGAATAGTTCTGAAAGAGTTTTATGAACTTTATGAAAACTATTTAGGGAACTGTAACGACCCAAAATTTTGAATAAATCTTGTTTCCTAATTTTTTGTGTTATTTTATTTTTTATACTCAACAAAAATGTTTCATTTGGTAACATGAGTATAATTAAAATGATACCGTTGGGTTTTGACTGTTATATGACCATTGGTCAATATGACTACTAGAAACTAAACGTTTTGATTATTGTCTCTAAATACAAGTAATCTTGGTTAATTAATATAGAAAGAAGATTTGATGGCCTCACCCAGTAGTCTTGGACCAATCGAAGCTCATCTAACAGAACTTGGGAAGGAGGTAGCACCACTGGGCTTTGCTCTGGACCAAACCCAAGCCGAACTTCATCATGTGAAGCTAGAACATAATCGCCTTCGTGAGAAGTTCAAACTGATAGAAATTACTACTCGTGCGATGTTGGCTGAGCCTCCCTTGGATTATCTCACCTTAGCACACCTTACACTTAGGTTCTATGCTGGTGTGATAAGGGGATATGTAAGGAGACCGTAACTATCTTGTGTAATCCTTTGTTTTAAATAAAAATTGGGATTTATTCTTATGATGATGTTTATGACTTTTCAAATGTCTGGATAAATATAGTATGCATATTTTTGGTGAATTTTAGAGAAAGGATATTTTAAAAAATATTTATGTAAACCTTAAATAATTAAAAATGTGTAATGATTTTCCAAAAATGGTATTCTATAATTATGTTCAGTATGAAATTTAAAGTCTAATAAGATCAACTTAATTTTTGATGAATAGTAAATTATGAATAGTGATTTTATGCTTAGGATTCGTAATGTGACCAAATGGATTAGTAATCTCACTTAAAGAAAATATTAATATAATCTAGGCACCTTGATTAAGTAATGTGATCTAATAAAATGGTTAAATAATGGTTTCATATATTATTATTCAAGTATTAGTATTTTCAGGTGAATAGTGTTCTTTAATTAAAAATTAAATTTAAAATATTTAGAAAATTATTTTTATAAAATTGATTTCATTTTTGAACTCAGAGCGTCGATATTTTGTTAAGGTAATTTTTGGGGATTTTTCTGAAAAAAATGAATTTTCAGTGAATAGTGTATTTATTTAAAAATTAAATTAAAAATAATTAGAAAATTATTTTTATAAAATGGAGTTCATTTTTGAAATCAGAGCATTGATATTTGGTTAAGGTGAAATTTTGGGATTTTTCTGAGAAAGTTGAATTTTCGATGAATAGTGAAAATATAGTTTTTAAGTTACGGGTGTTTAATGACATCATTAAATGATGTATTAAGTATGTAATAAATATGGTCGACTTATGAATAGTAAGATAAGTTATGAGGTATCCCAAGTGGCCAATACCATGGACAAATACCATGGGCAAGCCCATGGTTTTGCCAAAACCACCAATGAGGTGTCCCTTGGCCATCAACGCCTTGCCCCCTCACTTTCCCTATAAATACCAAGAAATCCTCTCATCCATTCGACTCCCAAATCTCCCCCAACGAAGCTCTGGTCTCATTACCTCCCAATAAGTCCTCCCAAGGTTCCCCCAATCCCTCAAGGTCCCAACCTTTGAGTTTTAGGGGTTACGTTTTAAGGTAAGGGATCCGACCCCTCTCTTTCTTTTTAAGTGATCTCTTTTATGTCATTTCTTTTATGCTCCATGTTCTTATGTTGGAGGATGTTATTTTATATTCATTATACTGTCCTTTTTATTTTCATATGATGATAGACCCCCTCCTACTCTCATCATTTCGTTTTAAGAATGTTTAAGTGGCGCCGTTAGGCTGCCGAATTTTTAAGGGATTCTTTCAACCTTCTCATTTTCAAGTTCTATTTTCATGTCAAGTATTTCAAGTTCCTTTTTATTATGTTGGGGTATGATATATAAATCTATCATACTGATATTGTATGTTCATATGATGAGAGACCCTATTTGATCTCATCAATTCATTTTTTGAAGTTTAAGTGACGCTGTTAGGCTGCCGAATTTTTAAGGGATTCTTTCACCCTTCTCATTTTCAAGTTCTATTTTCATGTCAAGTATTTCAAGTTCCGTTTTATTATGTTGGGGTATGATCTCTATATCTATAATACTGATATTTTATGTTCATATTATGAGATACCATATTTTATCTCTTCAATTCATTTTTTTGAAGTTTAAGTGACGCCGTTAGGCTGCCGAATTTTAAGGGATTCTTTCACCCTTCTCATTTTCAAGTTCTATTTTCTTGTCAAGTATTTAAAGTTACTTTATGTTGGGGTATGATATCTATATCTATCATACTGATATTTTATGTTCATATGACGAGAGACCCTATTTTATCTCATCAATTCATTTTTTTGAAGTTTAAGTGACGCCGTTAGGCTGCCGAATTTTCATAAGAGAAATCTTTTTTTTGTCTTCCTTCCATGTTTTTCATCTCAAATGGTATGTCATTAAAAGTTCGTTACCATGTTCATATATCCTTCATATTCTGTCCCTATATTGTTTTATGGGTCATTTATGAATGTTTGACCCATGTCCCCTCTCTTTTCAATGTATTATAAAACCCTGAACATAATTGTTATGCTGCAGAATTTCCACCTCAAAATGTCTCTCTCTTTTTCTAAAGTTCTTTTATTTTATTAAGTGAACACTCAAAGATATCTCTTCTATTTGGGTATTCACATATATACCAAAATTTTCTATTTTAAATTCTGTGATTTACATACATGAGACCCACCTTTCTTTTCTGTGGGTTTTAAAGTGACACAAAGATCATGTCTTTAAAGTAGTTTTTAAAATGTTATGATTATGAAATGAAACCCATTTATTTTATGCTATATGGGTTGTTTATGAAATGATTGATGATGATATATGTGTCTCGCATGATAATAAAGGAAAATTTAAGGGTGCGCCCTGATAGCGCTCCAATGCATTGGGTAAAGACTTAATCTCTAGAGATGACCAATTAGACTGATACCTTGGTGAATAACCTTGGTAATTTTTATTGACACCTTGGGGATAGACCTTGGTGAAATGGAAATGATTGTCTTTGTTAAATGTTGTAGCCACATCTTCAAGTTATGAAAAATGTTATTTTTATTATGATATGCCTCACGATTTCCTTCTCATGCCTTAAAGTTCTTTTTCATGACATTGTTGATGTATCCCAAGTTCACATGTTAAATGTTTCCCCTTGTTTCCCTTACTGGGCCTTCTGCTCACCCTTTCTTTTGATGTATGTCCCCAGGTTATGAGATGCAATAATTAACCTAGGATGAACATGAGGAGAATCCTTTCAAGTGTTTAAGAAGAATGTTTTATGTTTTCATGTTTTAAGTTCTTGGTTTCCAAGACACTAAACCTTAAACATCCTCAGTTTTGTAAAATGTAATGAAATTTTATGTGATAAAATGGCGGGATACTATAGGAACCATGTATCCTATCTCATCTATGGAAGATCTAACACATGAGTTATAGCAGAATAGTCCTCCCATGTTTTTGGGGGATGGTGGTCCATAGGCTATTGAGAAATGTCTTGAGATTATTTTATTGATTTTTGAGTATCTAGAGACACCTACTGAGATAAGAGTGAATCTTGGGATATATATACTTCTTGGAGTAGCTAAACACCAATGTGTTGTTTTGAATAATTATAATACACTCCGAGATATGGTTTGGAGGGATTTCCAATCCAAATTTTATGATTACTTATTTCTTGAGACCTTAGGAGATAAATGGTCCAATGAGTTTATGCATATGGAGCAGGGAACAATGACTATTATGGAACATTTGACATGCTTTAAAGAGCTTCTTCATTTTATGTCGATTTATCTTGTTGATGATCCATCGAGGGAGAAATTCTTAGATCAAGGTCTCAAACATGTTATTCGATCACAAGTCAATGTGTCATGGTTGATGACTATTACTGAGATAATGAATCAAATGCTTATTACTGAGTGAAACCCGAGGGAAACTAGTGGTGAAAAACAAGAAAATTTAACCTCTTGACCTAGAATTTTAGAAACTTCTAGTAGGAAGTTCCATTATGAAACTTCTCATGAGGGGATTACTAACCAAAATATTAGTGCTGGTAGTTCTATATTCTACCATTAGTGTGAAATTTAGGGACATATGAGGAATCTATGTGATTGAGATGAATTCGAGTTCCAAGATTGAATTAGGATGGTCTACATACAATGATTCTATAGGACCTTCCCTTCAATAGTTAGTGTTAGGTGATCGACTCAAAATATAGGTTCAGGAGAAAGATTCACAGCTTTGTATCAGGCTAAGAACTGGAGAGGTGCCAGATTTTCACGCTGAGGTTGTGGTCATGGTTGAGGAATCCAGGCACTAGTTGTACCTAGACAGTAGAATGAGCCTACTTTGGGTAGTAAGGTTGTTTCATAGGGATGTGGTTCAGGATAGATATATTCTATACAACCTACACATGAGGATCAGATCATTGGACCATATACAATTATAGGTATGATCATAGTATCATATAATCTAGTATTTTATCTTTTTGATACAGGTGCTTCATATAGTTTCATTTCTATACCTATTATGGAGAGCCTCAAGATCATCGTTTAGTTTTTTGATGGAGTTATGAACTGTTATACTTTATTGTCTACTAGAATGGAGGGTGTAATCCAGTTAAGGGAGTGACCTCTTGATACTAGTGGGTGAAACTTCATATAGAATCTCTTTATCCTTGAGATGACATGGTTTGACGTCATACTCAGGATGGAATGGCTAGTTCCTTATTGAGTCCATGTTTATTTCTATTTTCAGAGGGTGATATTCACATCACAATAAGGTGGAGTTTTGATTCAAAAGGGTGAATGAGATGTATAGGAAAGCCGAGATGGACTAAAAAATTGTGGGTTGGGAAGGATGAAAGCTCATATTGATAGTTTATATCTAGATGATCAGGGATCACATCGTTCAGATTTCCCTCTAGTGGTTGATCATTTCAAGGATCTTTTCCCAGAAAACTTTTCTAGATTACCTCCAAAGATAGAGGTGGATTTATTTATTGAGATGGTTCTAGGAGTTGCACCATTATCCTTTACTCCTTATATTATGGCTACTATATAGTTTTAGGAGCTCAATAGGTAGATAGAGGACTTGGAAGAAAAGGGGTTTATATGACCCAATACTTATCCATGGGGTTCTTTAATCCTTTTTATGAAAAAGGATGATGGTACCCTTAGGATATAGATGAATTATTGGAAATTAAACAAGTTGACATTTAAGATCCAGTATCCTTTTCCACAGATAGATGATATCTTCAACCAGATCCTAGGAGCTTGGGTGTTTTAAAAAATTATTTTGAGGTCAGGATATCATCAGGTATGTGTTCAACCTACAAACATACCTCATAAAACCTTTCATATTAGGTATGGTCTATATGAGTATTTGGTTATGTCATTAAGTCTCACAAATAAAACAATAATTTTCATGTCACTGATGAACCGAAAATTCCATTCTTATCAAGATTTTTTGGTGGTGGTACTAATGGATGATATCTTGGTGTATTCTCATATTCGACACAAACACGACAGACATCTTGAGATCATTTTGAATGCACTGATAGAAAATTAGTTATATGATAATATCATAAAGTGAAACTTTTGGATGGATAATATTCACTTCATGGGTCATATTATCTTTAGATATAGTAGTATCAGTTGACCTAGAGAAGGTGAGAGCTATAGTTTCCTAGGAACATCCCAAAAACTTCTTTGAAATACATAGTTTCTTAAGGATATCTGAATATTATAGGTGTTTCATATTGGACTTATCACACTTAGCAGCATATTTGAAGGTATTAACTAAGAAGGGTGTGAAGTTTGTTTGGTCAGATACCTATGAGACAACATTTTAGGAGCTAAAAGGGAGACTGACTTAAGTGCTAGTCCTAATTCTTACAAAGCTAGGAAGGAGTTACACTATGTATTGTGATGCATCAGGTATTGTGTTAGGAGAAATTTTGATGTAGGAGGAGCGAGTCGCGACATATATGTATCTTTAGTTGACAAAAAATGATTGGAATTACCCGATGTATGATCTTGAGTTAGCCACTATTGTACATGCCTTGTGATGTTATTGGTACTATCTACTAGGAGAACATTTTTTGGAGTACATAGTCCATAAAAAATCAAGTACATATTTACACATATTAAATTTAATTTGAGGCAAATAATGTGCATTGAGTAACTATAATATTTTGATTTCAAGCTTTCCTATATGCCTGGTAAGGGAAATGCAGTTGCTGATGCACCGAGTAAGAGGACTCAAATATAGGTAGTTTAGGAGGCCATTAGTGAGTGGCAGCTTATAGAATCATTCTCAGAGATTCAATTGGAGGTGAAAGATAGAAAATTAAAGACTTTACTTTCTTATTTAGCGATTGGATCTACTATTATAGATAGAGTGAGGATGAGATTGTTATCAAATGACGAGGGCCTAGTCCTATGAGAGAGTGTGGTAGGTGAGGACCCGCCACTTAGTTAGACCATGGTCAAGGATTAAATTATGGGTGTTCATGATCATATTTGGGTTCCAGTAGGAATACAAGAGGGGATAATGTGAGAATTTCATGCCACATCTTGGGAAGTACATCAAGGTGTTACCAAGATGTACCCAGACTTGCATCGTCAATACTGGTGGCTAGGGATAAAATGTGAGGTAGCTGATTTTCTCCCGATGTGCTCCACATGTCAGTAGGTGAAGGAAGAATATTAGTGACCAAATGGGATTTTATAGTATTCACCTATTCTTGACTAGAAATGGGATGATGTTGTGATGGATTTCATGACCGGGTTACCAAGATCACCTTGAGGTAGTGATTCTTTGTTGGTTGTTGTGGATAGGATCATGAAGGTTTCTCATTTCATATGAACCCAGGAGACCTTTTCAATAAATGAGTTTGAGAGATTATATATCCATGAGATAGTGAGACATCACAAGGTTCCTCATACAATGGTATCAGATAGGGATTTCCGATTTACTTATCATTTTTGGAAGAGTCTACACAGGGAATTGGGTACACAGGTGATTCTGAGCATGGAAAACAACCCTCATACTGATGGAAAATAAAATCACACCATACAAGTTTTAGAGTAAATCCTTAGAGAATGCGCCCTTGATTTTAAGGCCTATTGGGAGAGTCATATACCCCTGGTTATGTTTTACTACAATAATATCTATTAGAAAACTATACAGATGGAAGATTTTGAGGCTTTGTATAGTAGGCCATGCCAATATTCTATGTTATAGTTAGATTCAAAAGAGGTAGCACTTATTGGAACACATATCATGTAGGAGAATTCAAATTAGGTTTAGTTGATCATATATTGGATGGATACTGCATAGTCTAGACAGAAATCTTATGTTTATCACCATCTATATCCTCTAGATTTTGAGGTTGAGGATCATGTTTTTTACATATCTCACCAAGGTTGGGAAACAAATAGATTAGGAGATACAGTAATATTTCACTACGATATGTTGGGCTGTTAGAGATTATGGAGAGAGTCGAGCCATTATCCTATCAGTTTTAGTTACCACAGAGGTATCAATTCATGCACGACATCTTCCATGTATCTTATCTACACTGTTATCACTTAGATCCATCTCACACTCTGCATCTAAATGAGGTAGAGTTATAGGTAGATTCATCCTTCATGGAGAATCCTATTATGGGAATTCACATGAGAATGAATGTTCTAAAATTCTATTTAGTTACTATAGTATGAGTGCTATGGTAGCATTACCATTTATAAGATGATAATTGGGAGCGGGAGGCCAATGTATGTGCTTAGTGGCTAGAGTTATTATCAGGTGTTTCTTAACCACCATTAGAAGGGAAATTTAGCGATGAATAGATTTTAAGGGGAGAATATTATAAGATCCTAGGTTTTTCTATGAGTTTTGGATTTTTTTAATTTTAGTTTAACTCTTTGGTTTTGTCCTAATCCAAGTGGCTAATGTGATCAGAGAGTTTCAGGGGTGTTTGGGGCTTGTTCAGTGCCCAGATGAATGGTTTTTGGAAAAGGAATCCAGGCCACATAGTTAGTAGATTCCATGAGACCCATGCCACATAGTTTGAGGAAACCATGTGAGGCTAGACATAGGGAAGTATGAGGCCACACAGTTTGAGGAAGTCATGCATCCAAGGGCACAGACCCATGCAAGGGATCTTCCATTTCTGAAAAAGGATTAATGCATATTCAACACATGGTTCTTATAACAGTGCTCCATAACTATGTTAGGTTCCCCTTAACACAAAGAAGGGTGCACAATTGGAACATAATTTGGATAACCATGCATCCAAACCGTGAAACCCATTTAAAATAGGGGAAATTACAAATTTTCCCTTAATTTCTCTTAAAACCTAATTTCTTTTTCTCCTCATTACATAAAATAGAAACTAGATGCTTTTAAGATCCATTTTAAGATCAATTTTAGGCTGGGATATCGTTTTGTCATCTGAAATTAGATTCAAACACCATTTATATCATTAGATCTGCCCTGGTAAGTTCTATATTTCCCTTGTGTAGTTCTTAATTTGACTTCGTATCAATGGAGTTATTTTGGTGCAAGATAATATTAACTATTTTCAGGATTTTCATCTATTATTTATTTTGCTCTCAATCTAGACCGAATCAAAAGATGATACTAGATGATTATTCTACAATAAGTATATGGTAGGTGGTATATACCTTTCCCATAAATTTTGTTGCTTTATAGGAACTATTTTAGTTGTTCTGAAAATAGAAATTTTCAGAGTTTCCCCTAAAATTAAATTAGTGATTTTATTGAACTGTTTGAAACCCATTAGGATTAACACTAGTACATTTATGATTTTTGGAGGTTTTTAGCACCAACCTAGGACACCCATGGGGTGTGCCTTTATATCTTCCCAATTTTATACCACCCCACTGGGTGTATGTGAGCTCGCCACTTGTTTTGGAAGCCTTAATAAATTGAGTGGTAAATGAATGAATGATTGGGATAAGGTTATGTATCCTTTGAAATTTTATGACATGATATGAAATTCTTAGAAGCATTAAATGAATTTTATAGAAATTATGGAATGTAGTTGGATGAACTCATAATGTGTGAATGGTTATGAAATGATTAATGAGATGTTATGATGAATTGATTATGGTAGTGGATTCCTTAGATGATCTCCCTAGATCCTGATTTTATAGAAATCTATAGAAATTTCTACTCCATGGGTCTTGATTATGCTAGTGGATTCCTTCGACATGTTTTACCCTTGGATCCCAATTCTTTAGGATGCTATGGGCCATACTACCCCTTGGGTCTAGATTTATTGGACTTGCATTGGAAAAGTTTATAGACATGATCCTAGGAATCCACATAAGACTTTACCGAGTTTCCATCGAGATGCTCCTAGGACTTGACAAGGATAACTTGGTCTTCTATACCTTGAATCTGGCCCTTTGTGGTCTGACACTGGATTTCACAGTGTGGCCATTATGGATATTGGAACTTGTATATATGACATGTCCATGGTAGATATTGTTTCTAGGCTTATAGATATCCTTGGTATGTGTATCTAGTTATAGTTGATAGACTGGATAGTATTACAGTTGTTTATTTATGCTTTACAACTGCCCTTATTTCTGGGAGCTTGAATTTTTTTACAGGGAGCCATGTTTGGATGGAAATGATCACACTTTACTTTCATTACTATTATACCTATGATATGTATATATATATATTGCACATTTATTTTGTTTATATTACATACATTGTAATTTTTATATACACTGTTGGTGGTGGCCTACTGAGTGTTATCTTACGTCCTGTTCGGGCCGCCATTGGGTACCTGAAAATACTTCATAGATATAGGTAGGGACTAAAGAAAGCACCCATTATATGATGTATAGTTGGTTGTGCTTAAGAGAAGGGGAGAACAAGACTGATCTAGGATCATTATGCTATCTGAAGATAGTCCCATTTTGGTCTTTTTTTTATTTTGATACATGAATTGTATTACCTTCCATTATGTATAGAGACATGACATGATAATCATATTGTATATGAAACTACTTTTGGATTATTTATTATTAAAGTCTTCAAGATTTTATATTCTATCTTTATTTATATTATGTATCCACTACTGATTTATATTTTGACACCACTGTATTACACTCTGACATGAGGGTACTGTCTCCATAAATACACACCCTAGGCCATCTTAGCTAGTCGATAGCTTCTGGAATTTAGGGAGGCATGCTTGTGGCCATGTGACCCACCGCCTAGGGGCACTGTTTAGTGGCTTTTGGGTCAGGATTTTACATTCATATTCATTTCGTATTTCCTAAATCTTGTTCTTATTTTTTGGCATGTAAATCGATATGACGAATACATATTAAATATACTTATATTATTTTTATTTTTTCTGAAGGTTTCACATGAAGAAGAATATAATGATGTAGAAAGTTTAAATTTGAGTCTATGAACTTACATTTATGTGATATATAGATTACATTTACGTGATAATGGTTTTTAACATTATATGGATATTTAAAATTTAGTTTAACTCTTACACCAACACAACTTACTATTACAAAGTGTTAATTTTACCCCTAAATAAGCTCCACCTCTTTGGTTTTACCCTAAAGTGAGACTCTCATTATCTTTATGTGAGTTTTGGGTACCCTTATGTGGTATTTGGTTTAGTGGTTTTATCCTTATGTGATCCAAGGTTTACCCTTATGCTACAACTATGTACCCTTTCACCACTACTATGTACCCTTACATAACATTCAATTTCACTGCATTATCTTTATACAAAGTCCAAAATCACCCATACGTGGACTGGGAGACACTCACTAACCCATACATAGTGATATAGTGACCTTTACATGAGTAAAGAGTTGAGTACATACCCTTACACAACCTTCAAATCTATAGTGCTGTCTTTATGTGATCACCACTTAACCTTTACACGAGCATCAACCTACCCTTACATGAGTGAACATTCTCCCCTTACGCGAGATGTGTAATTTGAAAACTACCTTGAAACAAGTAATAATTATTACCTTTATGTAAAATCATTTTTATATATAATAATATTTTAACTATTAAATTTTATAAATTTAATATTATAAAATATAATTTTAATTCTATAAAATATTATAATTATTATATTCCATTATTTTCTTATTCACCAATCACTTATATTTTTAAATTAATATATTCCATTTACTCATTATTGACATATTTTCTATATTCAACATTACATTGAAATTTTTATTTATTAATTATATATCATTAAATAAGTTCTAAGTCATTAATAAAAATATCACTCATATGTTAGTAATCATCCTTTTGATTTCAAAACCAAAAAAAATTATGGTTATGTATAAATTTTGAAATGATAACATATTAAAAATGAATTTTTAAAAGAAAAACTATCCATATAATTTCTTAGAAAACAATACAAATTTATTTAAAGTAGTGTTTTTATAACTTGAATATTTTAAATTTATTCACATTAAAATTTATGATGTTTATAGAAAAAAATTGATTTTATAAAATATTATTTATGTTAAAATATATCTTAGTTATCTTTAATTTTGAAAAAAATCCATTTAATAAACATTTATTTTTTAAAAATTATGATTTAATTCCTAGTATGTTACATTCTACCCTATAAAGAAATTGCATCCTCATAATTTTAATTATCCAAATATTTTTTAACTTCCAAACAAAATTCATATTATTATAATTAGTTATGAGTTTGGTAAATATAAATTTTATTGGAAAATATAAATAATTTACTCCATGAAAACTTTTCCTTTTAAAATACTTAATCATTCATAACTCTGAAACAAATAAACCATTAGATAATATATATGATTTTTTTCATAAAAATTTATGTTTTTTAAAATAAAATTCCTCTAATATACCTTTAATAATTGAAAATGTAACCTCATTATCATCAAAATGGGTTTATAACTTCTAAATTATCCTCAAAAGATATCATCCCAATCTATAAAGGTTTCTAAAACTTTACTTTGATACCAACCGTGACAGCCTCAGATCCAGTACTTAGAATTTCATATATTTTTATTTTGTTTTTATACTAAAAAGGTTAACCAATTTTAACAATTAAAAACTTAATATCATTAATATTTAGTCAATATCTACCCAAGAATCTTTCGAAATATTTTAATTCTATCTCATCTTTACTCATGATAAACTCTTTAATTGAGGCTATGGCCAAAGCGTTTATAGAATTTCATACATACCTATGAAAATTATTTTAAAGACATGACGTGGGCACAAAATTTCTCCATAAATGATTTTAAAATAATAAGTGAAATCCTTTGTATTTTTAAATTCTATAAAAATTATTTTGAAAACATTTCATTTTATATAAAATATTTTAAGCTAAATAGAACATTTTATATAACACATAATTTCCCCTAAATAGCAACTTAAGGTTTTCATGGTAAAAAATCCACAATTAGTGATTCTTTTCAAAATATTCATTAAAAAATAAATATAATTTTAAAAATAAATTTTATTTATAAACATAATATCCTTTAAAATAAAATAGGATTTCTAATCTGAAATTTCAAAACATTAATTTTGAGAATAATATCTCATTATGGAATTTAATGGTATTTAGAAAAATTTAATAAAACCTTGTGTCCACTATGAATATTAAAGATCTAAATAGTACCTTTTGGAGAAATTCACCTTGAGGTTATGGTTTCACCCCCCATTACTCATTTTTACAATCAATAACCAAGTTTCAAATTTTAAATAAAACATTTTTTTGTAAAGACTGGATTTCTCATTATAAATCCATTTTAATATATTTCTAAAATATATATATCTTTGTAATTTATTTTAAAATAGGAAAATAATTTCATATCTTATAAACTTAAAAAAATTTCCTTGAAGAAATATTTTTACTTTCATACTGATTATTAATAATCTAAAAATTTATGGGCATCACTTATAAAAAATTATTTGAAATAAAACTTAAGAAAATAATTTTAATTACATATATGGAATGTCAATGAGAAATACAGTGCATGTTATAAAATAAATATAATAATGAATGAAATCAATAGAATTAAAAGAGAATTTTATACATAAAATAATAATTTTAACACTTTAAAACCATATTTTAAATCAAAAATCAAAATTCCCTTATAAATAATGACTCGTAAAATTTTAAATGGGAATTTTAGGAAGAAAATATTTCATATAACAATAAATTTGATAAAACAAAATTCAGAAAAACAATCTTCCCTATAAAGAGGCTTTTGAAAAAATAGAAATTTAGTAAAAACATTTTCCCCTATAAGAAAATGGGTTTAATGATCATTGAAATAAAATTTTATAGAAAAAAGATTTACCTTACCTTAATATCATATCATAGTTGATTTATCCATATGGATCACCCTAAAATTATTCCCGTATAACATCCTCTCCATGATAAAGGTCTCCTAGGAATAGTATCTTTATTCCTATTACTATTTACCTTATAACTAAAACTACAAAAATATGTGAAATTACACTGAAGGAATTACAGCCTCCCTTAAGAGGATAAGTTTAACCTTTTTTATAGTTGACCTAAAACTGTATTATAATGTTTTATGATTAATAAATAGTCTATTTGAAGATGATGGGTTCATTAATCTTCCATATGATATATATAAAATAATCCCTTATAGAGAAGTATAAATAAAATTTAGCTTCTATCAACATCTTAATTTTCTTGTGGAACTAATATTCACTTTGCAATAATTATCTCCAAATTGTTAAATACTTAAAATTTCCATGCATAAAACTACCATGATTAAGATAAGATTCTACCCATCCAATCTTCTAATTTTACCATAAAATATTCTATAAAATAGAAACATGAAGCTTTCATGGTGGTCAAGCTATTTCTAGATTACAAAATAAGATAGATACTATTAATAAGTCACATAGAGAGATAAAGAAAGTTTTTATAAATGATTATGTTCATATTCATGTCAAATTTCACTAATCTCTTTCTTTTTTTTGGCATATAAACCGATATAGTAATGAAATATAATATATAAATATATTCGTTTGACTTTATCTAAAGGGTTCACATGAGGAAGAAGACAACAATGTAGTGGGTTTAAATAAATAGATTTCACACTTATATTTACATGAGATGGATATTACCATTATGTGAGAATAATATTAACCTTTACATAGATCTTTAAAAAATGTTTTAACGCTTAGTACAACATTACTTACCCTTACGTAGGGTTGGATTTACCCTTACGTGATCTCTCAATCTCTAGTTTTACCCTTACACGAGGCCCTCATTAGCTTTACAAGAGTTTTGGGTACCCTTATGCAGGATTTGGTTAAGTGGTTCCACCATTACATGAGACAGAGTTTACCCTTACACCACTTCCATATACCCTTATAATATAGCGGTATACCCTTATGTAAATTTCAATTTAACCACATTAACTTTATTTAAAGTCCAAAATCACCCTTATGTAGACCGAGAGACACATACTGACCCTTTCAAAGTGATATAGTGATCTTTATGTGAGTGAAGAGTTGAGTACATACCCTTAGTCAAAATGGTTCAGTCATGGATTTGAAACCCTTGACTCCAAAATTTATTATAAAAAGTAAAAAAACACAAGTGAAGAGAGTTACAAGTCAAACACGACATAGAGAAACCACATCCAAAAGAAATAATCTAAAATAAATCCAGATGATCTAGCTCGTTCTATATGCCACATTATTCAGGTGTCTTCCTCAACCTTTTGGGAGTTAACCTCTCCACCAAGTCATGGATCTTTGAAGGGCCACACACTCATCATAAAATGAGTACATAACCTAATTCAACCTCAAAATCTATAATGATACCTTACATGATAAATATCCAAAATTTACACGAGCATCATCTGACCCTTATGTGAGTAGCAGATGACCTTTACATAGCCCTAAATCTCTTCCTTACCCTCACATGAGTGCATATCCTACCCTTACACTATATGTGTAATCAAGAAACTACCTTTACATTAGTAATTATTATTACCTTTATGTAAATTCATTTTTATGCAGAATAAGATTTTAACAATGAAATTTTATAAATTTAATCTTATAAGTTATAATTAAAATGATATAAAATAGTATAATTCTTATATTCCATTAATTTATTATTTACCAATCAATTATATTTTAAAATTAATAAATTCTATTTACTCATTATTAATAAATTTTCTATATTCAAAATTATATTAAAAATTATATTTATTAATTATATATCATTAAATAAGTTCTATATCATTAATTAACATATTACCCATATGTTAGTAATCATCATTTTAATTTCAAAACAAAAACCCTTATGGTTAAGTATAAATTATGAAATTATAACATATTAAATGTTTATTTATGTTTAATAAAAAATATATCCATATTATTTCTTAAAAAATAATGAAAATATAGTTAAATCAATATTTTTATAACTTGAATATTTTAAATTTACTTATTCTAAATTTTATGTTTTTTATAAAAAAAATTTAATTTTGTAAAAGATTCTTTATGTTAAAATATATATTATTTTGTTTTAATTGTGGAACAAGTCATTTAAAAAACAGTTATTTAAGAGAAATTTATGCTCGAATTGTCAAGATGTTAAATATATTCATAAAAATTTTCATATATACATCCAAGTATTTGATTTATGATACACATTAATAATGATCTCAAGTATAAGGACTAATACATGAATTCATCAATAGGAATGTCTAATGACACATAAAACATGTGTATCGTACCTCACTCTCTTAGGAGGATTTAATGATCACATACACCATATAAGTTTATAATATTTTCATTTCATGGATTTTATTATTTTATGTTGAGGCATCATTCTAATAAGTTTTTGGACTAAATAGAGGGATCAAGAGGCACATGAAGGCCACACTTGAAGTCCCAAGTGGGCTGGGACTAGTGGAAATCTAGTAGGATGAAACCTTCTAGTAGGTATTTTATAGAGAAATCCTTAGTTTTTTTACAAGTGACACCAATTACCTAGTGACACCCAATGGATATCTAGTGGTGTCCATATAATGAAAAACTAGACATTGATAGTGGTACCCACCAACCTATTTTACCCTTTAACATCTTAATTCGGCCCTCAAGGACTCAAGAATCATACTAGGACCTTCAAAGGATATAAATAAACCCCTAGGGTGATTGGATGCATGTGGATACCTTAAAGATCATTTTAGATGTCACAAACCATCCCGAGTACCCTGGTAGCCCAATAACCGAGTCAGTCCTGACATAGCCTAAAGGGAATTACCTATCCCCACGTGTTGGTGACTATCACATGAAATTATAAAAAATGAAAGTGGGAATGAATTTTCCACAAACAAAAGGGAAGAAATATAAAAAATTTAGTATGAATACAAGAAAACCAACATAGGGAGAAGTGTACCAAAATTCAAATAGGTATGAAAACCCAAAGTACAACCAAAAGTACCATAAAAACAAGATAAAAGCCCTAGTCCCAATAGAAACAACACTCCAAGACCAAGGATAAACAACTAATACCACCTCAAAATGACACCTTACCATTACTCTATCATGGTAGAAGATAATCTATAAACACCTGAAGGCACAGGTAGGGTGTGAGATACAAATACCAATAGGGTCTCACAAAGTATTCTATAACAGATGTTAATATTAAATGAACCAAATAGAGATTTCAATTAAAAAAATAGGTTTGGAATTTCATAAGCATAATTAAAACAATTCATGATTTAAATTTCAAAATATAAAAGTACTTTAAGCAAATGATTTACTTTTAAATTGATGGAACATTTCCAAAACAATGGCACTTTTCACAAATGGATTATTGAAACAATTTTATATAAAACAATTTATATAAATCCAAAGGCATGTAAAACAATTTACAACAATGGAATATATTCAGTTGAAATAAAAACAAGTGAGGAACATGGTCATATAACTAAGAAGTTATGATAGTTCCAAGCTACAGGGACTCCACACTCAAGGTGACATGCCAATATGTACATACGTCCCTTTGAACATTGGCCAAAGAGGAATCATCACCATCACTTGAGGGATGTGATGTACTGTATTTATGTTTTGGAATGTTGTAAAGTGTAAGGTGCCATCCAAATAACTCACTAACTACTTGAGGCTTTCATGTTATATAGTAAAAATCAATGATGGGAAATTTATTTCAAGCATCCTTAAAATATAATGAATCCCATTCTCCATTTCAAATATGCCAATTTCCATTTAGAAACCATAACATGAGGTTTTAATAAAAAACATTCCTTTTTCCAAGATAGAACCCAAAGGTTCTTATTAAAACCATTTTAATCCATTTTCATAATATAAGGATTTGAAATCAATTTGCAATTCAATTTCACAATCGATTTTCACAAATTAAATTCAATAATTTAATTTTTCACCAGATTCCATCAATTTCACAATAAAACCCCAATTCAATAGAATAATGGTTTTTACACCATTTATATCAAATCCATTTCCAAAATTAAATTCAATAATCTAGTTGAAACAATTTCCATCAAATCCATAATTTAAATTAAACAATTTAAATTTCACAAATCTCTATAAACACACCCCAATTCAATGGAGTTGGGGGTTTCCAAATTTCATGCCAAAACCCATTTTAAAACCCCAAATCAATGGAATTTGATTTTTACAAAAGAAAATTATAATCCATTTAGTTAAAATAAATTATTTTCATATATTTAAAACAAATTAAATTAAATAAATAAATTTAGGGTTAACATAAATTGGGCATCATGGAAGAACCACCTACCTCGTGATCATAGGATCTCGAATCAGAAATCCGCACACGAAAAACACCAATAAAGAATGAATACAACAAGTATCATTGAATAAAACCTAGGTTTAGATCCAAAATAGTGGGTATTATATCCACAAGTCAACATGGAGATTCAAGGAACCCTAGGGAGGAGAATAGAGATCATGAGGGAATGATAACATGAAGAGGAAACTAATCAGGAGAAGATATAAGGGCATTCCTCAAGTTTTAAATCACTTATGAGAGGGATACAAGGGGAAAATAACTCTTATTGGTAGCTCCAAGGAAGAGATAAATTGATTATTGGTCATTTTAGTCTGTCAGGGACCACAAATGGTGGTTCATGAAATTTTAATCAAAATTCGAATTAATTAAAGACCAGTACGCACAGTTTCCTGGACAGAGCCACACAGTTTGATGAGCCTTTTATAATAATAGTGTTACTATTTTATATGGTATGCATGTTTTCTCTTAATAGGGAGAATTATTTTACTATTCATTCTTCAATCATGAAAAATCTCACTGCCTTGAGTTGCACACTTTACTCTAAGAGGGTGCACGGTTTGGACTAACTGTGTGATAACCGTGCACTAGGCCAAAAAATTCCAAAATTTTCAAAATTTCTCCCAGATCAACCCCAAATTAAACCCAACCAAATAAATATCAAAATATGGGTTTTAAAATACTTTAAAATAGTAATAGGATGTTACAACCTCCCCACTATAGAAACTTTCTGTCCCTAGAAAGCCTACTCAGAATCTTCCATGATAAAAAGATAAGGCTACTGATGTAACATCCCAAGATTTTATAAAAAAATATTCTTTTTAATTTTATTAATGTCTTGTGTTGTACGCTACACCAAAAGGAGCTTGCACAACACACATCCTTGACTTGTCTTGCATTACACGCAATCGCGACCTTCCTCGATAGCGTGTGTAGTACGCAATACCGAGTTTCATTAAACAACGATACGCTATAAAAATATTATTAAAACTAGCCGTTATGAATAGTAATAACCACTTTTTGAAATCCAGTAAATCTTATTTTTCAAAATGAACTTTATTTTTGGATTCGGAGTATCGAATTTAGCCTAAGGTGAAATTTTGGTACTTTTCGGATAACTTTCATATTCTGATGAATAGTGAAAATTACTAAATTATAATTAAAAACAACTTTTTTAATCGAAATAATTAATAGTGATAAATCATTAATTTGAGTGGTTTTAAAGTATATTTAGAATATATTTTTACAATTTAATACAATGTTGGTCATTGGACGTAATTTCACATTTAAACTAGACATAAACAAGTGTCAATCTTTTGATAGATATTGTTTCTTAAAAACACGCTATTTGTTTTAATAGCGGGATTTAATTATAAAATTAATTAATGCAACTTTTATGTTATGAATTTGGTAAAATAGACTTCATTTTTGAATTCGGAATATGAAATATAGCTTGGGATGAAATTTTGGCATTGTTCTGAAAAACATCAATTTTTGATGAATAGTGAAACCACTAAGTGGTAGGTTAAAAACTGAATTTTGCATAAAACTTAATTTTACCGCTTCTGTGAATGGAATTTCGAAAATCCGAGAGACACGGTTAATATCAAGGACTAAAATGTGGTTCAATGAGATGAAAATAATTTTTGGTGAATAGTAACTTTTTACTTTTTTTTACCGCGGTTAATAGTAAATAGGGTAACTAATGGTAAATATGATATTAATATTACCCTAACACATGTCCTAATTCTATTGGACAAGTGTAATTCGACCTAAAACAAACTTAGGAATAAAATATGACCATTTAGGCCCACTTGGATTAGATTAGGACATTTATTATTAATTTATTTAAAGAAGGGTTAAAATAGTTAAAATCAAAGTTTAATAAGTAAATCATTTTTAATATGGGGTTATACATAAGATAAATTAGACTATAAATATTCATTAGAAAGCTAAAAATATTTCCTACATGATGGTATTTTATTTGTAATTTGTAGACATCAAATAATATAATTTATTTATGACACAAAGATGATGCAGTAATTATCTTATTAATGAAATATTGACATAATTGATAATATAAATACCAAAATAAATGTAATTTAAGACTTTTTATGAATTCCACTAATTTTCTAGGTTACTATGATATATTAGTGTTGATTTAATCAACTTGTTTCGAACATATAATTCTGATATGACTTTCACAAAAATCATATATCAAATAGTGTCAAAATTGACACAAAATAGTTTTTAAATCAAATATTATATTATTAATTGTTATTGTATTCCTAAAAATCTAAGGTTCGGCCAAATGACTTAGATAAGGATATATATATTAATAATAAACAATTTGGGGTTCGTTTGGCATGTTATAGTAAGTTTATTAACCATATAGTGTAAGAAAACAAAAAGACACGGTAAAAGTTAAATTATTTAACTTAGAGTTAAATCTAATTGATAAGGTTAAAATAATAACCTAAACTTGTCTAAATCCTGTTGGTTGATAGTATTTCGACCCAACCCCACTTTAGCTTCGAAATAAGACCCTTTGGAACCATTATAAACCGATTTTGACTTTAATATAAAATAATATTTTGAGATATTCCTAAGGTGCCCCTCTCCTCCCCTATAAAAGGACACCTCCTCCCCCTCCTCCTCACACCAATTTGAGCACTCAAGCTCGGCCAACCCCTGCCAAAATCTCTTCTCCACTTCCCTAGCAACATCCTAGAGGTTCTGGTCTTCCTCAAAGACCAATTCTAGTGCCCTAAGAAGAGGTCTCAAAGAGGCACTTCAAAGAAGAGGTAATTACCGTTACCAATTCTTTCATCTTTATTTCTTCTTCCACTTCTTCTTCTTAGGTTGTTTCATTATGAAGTAATAACATCAGTATCAT
This sequence comes from Viscum album, assembly GCA_963277665.1. Classification (NCBI taxonomy): domain Eukaryota; kingdom Viridiplantae; phylum Streptophyta; class Magnoliopsida; order Santalales; family Viscaceae; genus Viscum; species Viscum album. The sequence goes on along the minus strand of OY728153.1, from coordinate 2,049,714,275 downwards.
TCATATACTGATATGTTATTATAAGTATGAAACAAACCTATTTCACCATCTATCCATCCTACGGAAAAAGAAATCACCGCGCGTGCGTACGTACGGAATACCGTCTCCACGCCGTGGTGTAATCTATTTTCCACCACCACCTTACATGGATGGGTATAATGGTGTAAATAATAACTATACATAGTTATTACAACATCATATTGATTCTGATATATTGTATAATCCACTCCAATTCAATTCAATATTTATAGAAATGATATCATCGCTCGTGCGTACGTACGGACTACCGTCTCCACGACGCGATGAGATTCATTCTCCATGTTAACCATTTAAGAATGATTATAATGTATATATAAGAAATAATAATGAAATATATGACATTATAAAGATACTGGATTTATGTATATATATACATATGTATGTCATCTACTTACTTCCATTTCAAGACAATAAGGAAAGGAAAACAGCGTTCATGCGTACGTACGGACTACCGTCTCCATGAACGGTGTTTTTCATTTTATTTATCTACCTATTATATATATATATATATACTGAATATATATGATATATAAATCATATTTTATATTCTGGAAGTAAGTAAATCATGATATAAGTAATAGTGATGTCAAGAACAACAAGTCAAAACACCTAAGATAAATGAAACGATTTTACCGAAAACGCTTCTTTAACATGGAATTTACAAAAGAACGGGTAATATAATGTCATAAGTGAACCATATATGATATCATAACAATGAATATGATTCTGTAATAAGTCAATAACATGATTTAAATCATTATACAGGAGGTTTGGACACTTACAAAGCAAGTCGGACCTAAGGTAAGGGAAATATCACAATCTCATTTTTATCCGAGATTGTTTATTCGTAAGTATTTACTGGGGTGTATTTTATCATCCACATCCATGTTTTCTCAATATATAATATTATTTACATCCACCTACAATTGTTTAAATCCAATTTTACCCTTCTATGAGTTTTTAGTAAAAGATATGAAAGGAATCTTTTGCCGTTTTTTTATACGAGTTACTTTTTTGACTTTTCCGACAAAAGTACGAAGAATGTTTTTTTTAACTTATACGGCACGAACGGATTTTTACGGTTTTATAAAGCCTTATTTTCATGAACCTTCCTCCAAAATATTTCATGACTATTTTTAATAAAATCTCTTTCTTTTAAAATTGTATGATGTTTTGTGAAAAGAAATTGATTTTGAAGAAGAAAGGATATTTTCTTCAAGAATTCATTTCAAGTGTTTTATCAAAATTATTTTCCATCTAAGATAATAAAGGGTTCTGTTTCTATCCATATTTTTACATTGATTTGACTATGTTGTGATGGAATTATGTTTATGAATTCCTTTATCTTATATGAATGGTTTTATGATGTCATGTTGTTTAAGAATCCCATTTTTATTACATGGGTTATGCAATGATGTATGATTTATGATTTTGTGGCACACATAAGAAAGGATTCATTAAGAGATGGGTGGGACCTATATCTCCCTCCAATGCATTGGGTAAAGATTTTATATCTCATGAGATAGACATGGCTGGAATGGTAGGTTATACCGGTTCAGTGAAACAGGACTGAAACGAGGATTACTCGATTCAGAAAGGGACTTTTTCCACTAAGATAGTCTTGGCAATGAGTCTTGACTAACAAGAAATGATTCTCTATGATTATGTGTGTATGCCACAATGAGTAATGTTTTATGTTTTGATTTCATTTCACTACTATGATTTATCCCATGTTATGAAATTATGCTCTCTTTTGCAGGTTAAGATTTCCAAAAATGTTATGTTCTTATGAAAATTATGTGATTGATATTTCTTTTGTTTACCCTTACTGAGCATTTGAGCTCACCCTTTTATGTTTTCTTTTCCCCAGGATATAAAGAAAGGTTTTAGGTAAAAAAAAAGAAGATCTTTATGGGAGATGTTGAAGATCTTTCACCAGGATTAGAAGATTATATTCCGAGTTTCCAAAGACACTAAACTATTACGATCCTTGTGTGTGTGTTTTTGTTATGTACTAAGTATTCCGCAAAAGTAATGTAATGTCCATGTACGTCAGGATACGGGTCTCTACAGTTGGTATCAGAGGAAAGGTTTAGTGAACCTTTGGAAACTAGGATGCGAAAACGTTAGTGAGATCCCTAGAGATATTTCTAAGGTATGTCTAGGGATGTCTCTAAGGTTAAGTATACGTATAGGTTATAGTAATAGAATTACGCTAACGATCATAGAATTAAACCTAAGATGTTGGATATTGAAGGCACTCCCCCTTTATTATGTTGTTTTCCCTAGCATGATTTTTGCCTCTCACACTATTCTTTATGGGTTTTAGACGATGGCTGGAACCCGAAGGAACCGTGTTGATCAATGCAATGGACAATGCAATGATTGCCCTCCTGAACAAACAAATGTTATGGGAGATGGAGTGCAAAATCTTATTGCTATACTTACACAAGCTATGAATCATTCTGGACTTCCAAATGAGCAGAGAAGGGAACAATATTCTATTGAGTCCTTCATGAGGCAACGTCCACCTTCTTTCAGTGGGTCTACTGATCCATTAGTTGCTGAACAATGGATTAGTACTACTGAAAAGATATTTTCAGTTCTTCAATGTTCTGAACATGATAAAGTCATCTTAGCAGTATATCGTTTGGAAGGTGAAGCTGATCAATGGTGGAATCTTATCAAGAATACGAGGCCAAGAGATGAAATTGAGTCCATGGAATGGGACGAGTTCAAGAACTTGTTTTTCAGTAAGTACTTCCCTCGTATTCTTCGAACAAAGATGGAGAAAGAGTTTCTTGAACTGAAGCAAAGGGATGATGAATCTGTTGGTACCTATGAAGCAAATTTTACAAGATTTGCAAGGTATGCTTCTGGAATTATCATTCAACCTGAAAGTAAAGTTGATCGATTTTTCAGTGGCTTAAAACCAAGTCTTGGAAGGGCATTAGCTATAAGAGACTTCAGTAGCTATGAAGAAATTGTGCGTTGTGCTATCAAGGTAGAAATGGAAGTTGGTGTTACATATCCATCTCATGGTTTTGACAAGAAACGAAAGATGGAGTTCAAGGAGAAATCCCAGAATAATGGTGAAAAGAAGATGAATGTTTCCTTATGCACAAAGTGTGGAAAGAAGCATGGTGGAGATTGTCTTAAAGGGACTAGAAAATGTTTTAAGTGTGGAAAAGAAGGTCATCGAGCAGCTGAGTGTCGAAGTAATGGAAAAAGGTTTTCTAATGATGTGAATAAAGCAAACACTGCAGAGAACGCACTACCAACACTTCAATGCTTCAAGTGCAAAGAAATGGGGCATTATGCTAATAATTTCCCTAATCCAAGGGTTAGTGATGATCAACATGAGCAACCACTTAAGGCAAAGGACAAAGGGAAGTCACATGCGATCACTATTGGCGATGTTGAATATGACAATGATGTGGTGGAATGATTAAGTGTTTATGTAATGGGATTCCAAAATAATGTTTTATCATGGAGTATTGGAATATTTATGTATTGGTCTAATGTGGTATTCAAAGTGATTGAGATATTATGCGCATAATGAAGGGAAAATGAGAAAATTAATTGTTTAACAGTATTCATGAGCTCATGATTGATATAAGGACTAAGTGATATCATGGTTTGAGTATATAGAATTTTGAGGATTTTGGTATGTGGAAAGTGTTAACTTTTAACTGCACTCATGTTTTCACTAAGGTATTCAAGAGAATACACGATTAAGGACTTTGAATGTTTGGAATGTGACCAACAAGACATATCTTATGATATGTGGGGATCAACGACAGTATTAAATCTCTGGTAATCGATGTCACTATATTATGAGAGTGGACTGCAGTATTATGTATAAGCCTAAAGATTAGACTGGATTATGTTGGACATAAGTTAGTATTGTTTAAGGATAGAAGATTTCCGATATTATTGATGGGATGTTATAGTAACGTAGTTTTAGAAAAAGGGACAACCTACAGGACGGGCGACAGCCCATCGCTTCGGACAAGGCTGTAGGAATCGAACCCACAACCGAAGTGCGACTGGCCTTTATCGCCTACCACTAGCCTACAGGAAGTCCCTGTTTAGTAGAAACTAGTTTTATTATATTAATCAGTATGATATATGAAGTATAAGTCCATATGTGATTAATCTCACTATAGATCGACTTATGTATATAATTTTGCTAACCTTTTGTTTGAAACAGATGGAATGACCCGTCATTCTATCACATGATCTGCTAACACTTCACGAATAACAAATTCAACTTCATTTATTTAAGAGATGAAGTGGAAATTGTTAAAGGCACGAACAACAGTGAGATTGTACCAAAATAAAGTAAGTATTTATTCTAATTCAAATTCTTTAACTTTAGGGAAATGATCTTGAAAACCAAAAATGTTGTCCTAGTTCTCTTATACCTGATGAATCAGATGGTACCTTATATCATCACAAATCTATGGATTTGTGATTACTGGCTTTTCCATAGCCATGTTCTCTACCACTCTCCATCAGAACATGATGCTTAGATTTCTCTTCCATATCCATATTTTCACCTATGTGGAAACCCAGTGATTAGTTTATTTGGGTAATCGTTACATTTCATACTTTAGTTTTTAAAGCCAAGTTTTGGTATTCCCTTTTACTATGTGGGTTTCTATTAAAGAAACTTTCAAATAGTAAACCATTTATAACCCCGACGAATTTCGAGGGCGAAATTCATTTTAAGGGGGGTAGAATGTAACAGCCCAAGATTTTATAAAAAAATATTCTTTTTAATTTTATTAATGTCTTGTGTTGTACGCTACACCAAAAGGAGCTTGCACAACACACATCCTTGACTTGTCTTGCATTACACGCAATCGCGACCTTCCTCGATAGCGTGTGTAGTACGCAATACCGAGTTTCATTAAACAACGATACGCTATAAAAATATTATTAAAACTAGCCGTTATGAATAGTAATAACCACTTTTTGAAATCCAGTAAATCTTATTTTTCAAAATGAACTTTATTTTTGGATTCGGAGTATCGAATTTAGCCTAAGGTGAAATTTTGGTACTTTTCGGATAACTTTCATATTCTGATGAATAGTGAAAATTACTAAATTATAATTAAAAACAACTTTTTTAATCGAAATAATTAATAGTGATAAATCATTAATTTGAGTGGTTTTAAAGTATATTTAGAATATATTTTTACAATTTAATACAATGTTGGTCATTGGACGTAATTTCACATTTAAACTAGACATAAACAAGTGTCAATCTTTTGATAGATATTGTTTCTTAAAAACACGCTATTTGTTTTAATAGCGGGATTTAATTATAAAATTAATTAATGCAACTTTTATGTTATGAATTTGGTAAAATAGACTTCATTTTTGAATTCGGAATATGAAATATAGCTTGGGATGAAATTTTGGCATTGTTCTGAAAAACATCAATTTTTGATGAATAGTGAAACCACTAAGTGGTAGGTTAAAAACTGAATTTTGCATAAAACTTAATTTTACCGCTTCTGTGAATGGAATTTCGAAAATCCGAGAGACACGGTTAATATCAAGGACTAAAATGTGGTTCAATGAGATGAAAATAATTTTTGGTGAATAGTAACTTTTTACTTTTTTTTACCGCGGTTAATAGTAAATAGGGTAACTAATGGTAAATATGATATTAATATTACCCTAACACATGTCCTAATTCTATTGGACAAGTGTAATTCGACCAAAAACAAACTTAGGAATAAAATATGACCATTTAGGCCCACTTGGATTAGATTAGGACATTTATTATTAATTTATTTAAAGAAGGGTTAAAATAGTTAAAATCAATGTTTAATAAGTAAATCATTTTTAATATGGGGTTATACATAAGATAAATTAGACTATAAATATTCATTAGAAATCTAAAAAGATTTCCTACATGATGGTATTTTATTTGTAATTTTTAGACATCAAATAATATAATTTATTTATGACACAAAGATGGTGCAGTAATTATCTTATTAATGAAATATTGACATAATTGATAATATAAATACCAAAATAAATGAAATTTAAGACTTTTTATGAATTCCAATAATTTTCTAGGTTACTATGATATATTAGTGTTGATTTAATCAACTTGGTTCGAACATATAATTCTGATATGACTTTCACAAAAATCATATATCAAATAGTGTCAAAATTGACACAAAATAGTTTTTAAATCAAATATTATATTATTAATTGTTATTGTATTCCTAAAAATCTAAGGTTCGGCCAAATGACTTAGATAAGGATATATATATTAATAATAAACAATTTGGGGTTCGTTTGGCATGTTATAGTAAGTTTATTAACCATATAGTGTAAGAAAACAAAAAGACACGGTAAAAGTTAAATTATTTAACTTAGAGTTAAATCTAATTGATAAGGTTAAAATAATAACATAAACTTGTCTAAATCCTATTGGTTGATATTATTTCGATCCAACCCCACTTTAGCTTCGAAATAAGACCCTTTGGAACCATTATAAACCGATTTTGACTTTAATATAAAATAATATTTTGAGATATTCCTAAGGTGCCCCTCTCCTCCCCTATAAAAGGACACCTCCTCCCCCTCCTCCTCACACCAATTTGAGCACTCAAGCTCGGCCAACCCCTGCCAAAATCTCTTCTCCACTTCCCTAGCAACATCCTAGAGGTTCTGGTCTTCCTCAAAGACCAATTCTAGTGCCCTAAGAAGAGGTCTCAAAGAGGCACTTCAAAGAAGAGGTAATTACCGTTACCAATTCTTTCATCTTTATTTCTTCTTCCACTTCTTCTTCTTAGGTTGTTTCATTATGAAGTAATAACATCAGTATCACTCATATACTGATATGTTATTATAAGTATGAAACAACCCTATTTCACCATCTATCCATCCTACGGAAAAAGAAATCACCGCGCGTGCGTACGTACGGAATACCGTCTCCACGCCGTGGTGTAATCTATTTTCCACCACCACCTTACATGGATGGGTATAATGGTGTAAAGAATAACTATACATAGTTATTAAAACATCATATTGATTCTGATATATTGTATAATCCACTCCAATTCAATTCAATATTTATAGAAATGATATCATCGCTCGTGCGTACGTACGGACTACCGTCTCCACGACGCGATGAGATTCATTCTCCATGTTAACCATTTAAGAATGATTATAATGTATATATAAGAAATAATAATGAAATATATGACATTATAAAGATACTGGATTTATGTATATATATACATATGTATGTCATCTACTTACTTCCATTTCAAGACAATAAGGAAAGGAAAACAGCGTTCATGCGTACGTACGGACTACCGTCTCCATGAACGGTGTTTTTCATTTTATTTATCTACCTATTATATATATATATATATACTGAATATATATGATATATAAATCATATTTTATATTCTGGAAGTAAGTAAATCATGATATAAGTAATAGTGATGTCAAGAACAACAAGTCAAAACACCTAAGATAAATGAAACGATTTTACCCAAAACGCTTCTTTAACATGGAATTTACAAAAGAACGGGTAATATAATGTCATAAGTGAACCATATATGATATCATAACAATGAATATGATTCTGTAATAAGTCAATAACATGATTTAAATCATTATACATGAGGTTTGGACACTTACAAAGCAAGTCGGACCTAAGGTAAGGGAAATATCACAATCTCATTTTTATCCGAGATTGTTTATTCGTAAGTATTTACTGGGGTGTATTTTATCATCCACATCCATGTTTTCTCAATATATAATATTATTTACATCCACCTAAAATTGTTTAAATCCAATTTTACCCTTCTATGAGTTTTTAGTAAAAGATATGAAAGGAATCTTTTGCCGTTTTTTTATACGAGGTACTTTTTTGACTTTTCCGACAAAAGTACGAAGAATGTTTTTTTTAACTTATACGGCACGAACGGATTTTTACGGTTTTATAAAGCCTTATTTTCATGAACCTTCCTCCAAAATATTTCATGACTATTTTTAATAAAATCTCTTTCTTTTAAAATTGTATGATTTTTTGTGAAAAGAAATTGATTTTGAAGAAGAAAGGATATTTTCCTCAAGAATTCATTTCAAGTGTTTTATCAAAATTATTTTCCATATAAGATAATAAAGGGTTCTGTTTCTATCCATATTTTTACATTGATTTGACTATGTTGTGATGGAATTATGTTTATGAATTCCTTTATCTTATATGAATGGTTTTATGATGTCATGTTGTTTAAGAATCCCATTTTTATTACATGGGTTATGCAATGATGTATGATTTATGATTTTGTGGCACACATAAGAAAGGATTCATTAAGAGATGGGTGGGACCTATATCTCCCTCCAATGCATTGGGTAAAGATTTTATATCTCATGAGATAGACATGGCTGGAATGGTAGGTTATACCGGTTCAGTGAAACAGGACTGAAACGAGGATTACTCGATTCAGAAAGGGACTTTGTCCACTAAGATAGTCTTGGAAATGAGTCTTGACTAACAAGAAATGATTCTCTATGATTATGTGTGTATGCCACAATGAGTAATGTTTTATGTTTTGATTTCATTTCACTACTATGATTTATCCCATGTTATGAAATTATGCTCTCTTTTGCAGGTTAAGATTTCCAAAAATGTTATGTTCTTATGAAAATTATGTGATTGATATTTCTTTTGTTTACCCTTACTGAGCATTTGAGCTCACCCTTTTATGTTTTCTTTTCCCCAGGATATAAAGAAAGGTTTTAGGTAAAAAAAAAGAAGATCTTTATGGGAGATGTTGAAGATCTTTCACCAGGATTAGAAGATTATATTCCGAGTTTCCAAAGACACTAAACTATTACGATCCTTGTGTGTGTGTTTTTGTTATGTACTAAGTATTCCGCAAAAGTAATGTAATGTCCATGTACGTCAGGATACGGGTCTCTACAACTGATCTCCCATTAGTGCCTCCCTCTCCTATGTCTCATGAGAATCAGAACCATGATACAATAGCACACAAACCAAAGGTATCATCCTATAATGAAGAACCTTAGTTTTAGAATCAACTATCCTAACTGTCCAACCATTCACTGATAAATCAGGTTCAACCTCATGATCACTGTAGCTTAGAACATGTGATGGATTAGATAGAAACTTTCAAAGATGAGATACATGAAACATGTTATGCATCGATTTCAGTTATACTGTATGTTCTAAATGGTAAGAAACCTTTCCCACCTACTCAACAACTCAAAAGGTCCCAGAAAATGAGGAGCAAGTTTCCCTTGCCTCCCAAATTATCAATTTCCCAACTAAGGTGAAACCTTCAAGAACAACTCGTCACCAACTATGAATTATAAAGGTATACGATGATGATAAACATAAGACTTATATTAGATATGTGATATATCAATTCTTTGATGAATTAACTAGATCTTTGTTGTCATCTCTTGGACCAAGCTTGATCCAACCAAGGAACATTCACCAATCTCTGACAAACACAATAGAGATTTATAAGGCTGACCATACAAGGCCTCAAAAGGATCCATTCTGATCACATATTGGTAACTATTATTATAAGAAAACTTAACCATCCCCAAGTGATCATCCCAAGCTCCAACAAAGTTGAGAACACAAGCACGAATAATATCCTTAAGAATTTGTATAGTTCTTTCTGTCTGGCCATCTGACTACAGATGGTATGCCATATTCAAATGAATATGAGATACCAGTGCCTCTTGAAGGCATCTCTAAAAGAGAGAAGTAAACCGAGGATCCATATCAAAAACTATAGTATATGGAACTCCGTTCAAATGAACAATCTCTTTCACATAGAGATTTCCCAACCCCTCAACTTTGATTGTATCATGAATGGGTACAAAGTGTGTTGATTTAGTTAGCCTATCGATCAAAAACCATATCACATTATTATTTCTCTGGGTACATGACAACCCAACCATAAAGTCCATAGAGATCTCATCCCACTTCCAAGTGGGGATAAAAAGTGGCTAAAGAAAACCCAAAGGTTTCCAGTGCTCAACCTTAACTTGTTAGAAAATATAATAATGATAAATAAACACAAAAATGACCCATATCATACCTAGCCATGATAATTGATGCCACATATTATAAATCATCTTCATGGATCCTTGGTGAACTTCCCACTAAGAACTATGAAAATAAACCATTACAACCTTCCTAACTAAAAACAGTACCAAACAATGGTTCCAAAATCATAGAATTCCCTATTTAGAGAATGACCAGTCAATCACAGTCTCCCCACCATAAATAGATTCTCTATTCTACAAAACTAATCATCAAGCTATTTTTCTTGAAGAATAAATTCAAGAAGAGTGGCTTTCAACTGAATACTAGATAAGAAAACTCTGACCCCTGATTACCAGTCTCCAATATGCAACTATTTAAAGAGATCCATCAAGTTCTACTATTTTGATGATTCTTTCACTACATGGGTCGGATGTTTCCTGCACAAATCATCAACAATGACATTCCATTTCCTCTAGGGTATGTGATATGTTGTAATAAAAGACTATAGATATTCCACCCAATGACTCTAGAATAGATTTAAATCTTTTTGAGAAAAGATATAACTCAATATCTTGTGGTATGAATACATGATAAACCTTTATTCATAAAGGTAAGGCTGCCAAATCATAAGTGCATGCATCACAGCTAAAAGTTCTAGGTAATGGGTCGAATAATTATTCTCATGTGGCCTATGTTAACAAGAGCCATAATCAATGACATGATCACCCTACATAAGAATTCAACCCAAGACTAAACCCAATGCATTATATAATACCACATAGCCCTACCCAACCTTTGGAAGATTAAACACCGACGTAGTAGTCAAAAGTTGTTTCATCTCAAAAAAAGAATTATGAAAATTTTCATCCCAAGAAAACTTTACTCCCTTTCGATTTAGAGCAGTCATCAGAGAAGAAAAATTTGATATGTCCTTTATAAATCAATTATAATACCTAGATAAACCCAAGAATATATAAATATCAAAAAAATTCTTTGGTTATTCCCAAGTCATAACAACCTTCAACTTCTAAGGATCAAATTTTATTCTCTGTTATGAAACCATGTTTCCCAAGAACTTCACTTCCAGAATCTAGAAATCACATTTCAAAATCTTGGAATAAAGTTGGTGATTTCTCAACAAACTCAAAACTATCCCCAGATGATGCACTTGATCCTCATCAGACTTAGAGTAAACAAATACGTAATCCACAAAGACTACCATGAAGTTATCTAGATACTCATGGAAAATACTTTTCATTAATTACATGAAAACTATAGGACTATTGGTTAGACCATAGGGCATGATAGGGTATTCATAATGGCCATACCCGCTTTGAAAGGAAGTTTTATGAATGTCAGATTCTTTTATTCTCAACCAATGGTGACTAGATCGAAGGAAAATCTTCAAGAAACAATTTTAACCTTTTAACTAATCAAATAAATCATCAATCCATGGAAACAAATATTTTTACTTTATCGCAACTTGATAGAGTTTTCTATAATCAACACATAGGTGAAGTGAACCATCATATTTCCTAGCGAAGAGAACTTGAACCGCCCATGGTGAAAAACTCAAGAGTATGGAACCTTTATCTAAATGATCATCCAATTAGGACTTAAAATCCTTCATTTTATCTAGTTCCATGTGGTATGAAGGAATATAAATTGGTTGAGTAATAAGAACTAATTCAATGGAAAACTCTACCTCCCTTACCAGTGGAAAATCAGAGAAGTGAGAAGGAAACATGTCGAGAAACATGATAATAACTGGAGGGAGATCACCACTCAATGATTTCCACTCCACATCAAAAGAAAACATAGATATCACTTCCCTTAACTCTAGATAAGAAGGTCTAGTTCTTCTTGAACCTATGTATCATTCTCATTGGAATACATGACACACAACATCAGGTGCATTAAAGGAGACTCATCAAAGATGACAATAAATCTAGGCTTTATTGTAAATGATCTAATCCATCCCAAAAATGACATTAAGAGGTTTCATGTTGAGAGATAGAAAAATCCAAGAAATCTCATCATCTGATAGAGATAAAACACAAGTGGGACTATATAGACCCTACTCTCTCATGGTATTGAGTGGTCTAGTAATATCCACTACACAAGATAAGAGCTCTATAGTAATATTAAGAAGATTAAAAATATGGGTTAAAATAAATGAGTGAGATGAACCAGTATCAAATAGAGGATTCACTAATGACAGAGCTATATTAATGGCACCTCTCATAGTCGTTGGACTCGTATACACTTCCTCTAGAGACTCTTTCACTGCATGAAGAAGCTTCATTTCAGAAGCCTGTGGCTAGAACCATTAGAAATGTGAAGCATCTAGTAGTGACACAATATTAGAAGGTTATGATGATCCTATGACACTACATAGAATGGAATAAACATGGAAGAATATCTTTAAGTAACTGAGCATCCATAATATCCACATTTCCTGGGTGCCTCAGTGAAAACCCTCTTCGAATTCCCTTGCTTTCCACATAGGTAAAAAACCAAATGACCTCTTCTAGACACTATAGAAAGTTAAGAAAGACCTTAATATCAAGAAATACCATGATAATCATCAAAATTAATCTTTATTATAGGGTAATACACACTGCTATTGGGAGAAAAATAAAATCCCTATAACCCTTACTTACCAGCCAGGTAGTTTTCGACAATTAGTGAACTATCCACTACATCAGCATAAGAAGGCAGATTCATCAAAAACACATAAGAACAAATATCATATTGAAGTCCCAAATCGAACCATCATGCCTTAATATTATCATTTAATACAATATCAGGTGAAAACTATACAATCTCAACCAAATAGTTTATATAATCTATCATAGTAATATCACCTTGCTCGAGTTTAAAAAACCCAATAGACTTGGCAAAAAACATTGACTATGGATATAACTGGTATGTGAAAATAACCTTGATGTCTTTCCACTCCTATACCACATGTTTCTTTTCCATCACCATCATGTACCACCATCTCATGATCATACCTTCTAGCATGAAGGTGGAACACGTCACCTTGATTTCATCGGGTGTGTCCAAGAACCCAAAAAAAATCTAAATTATTCTCAACCACTCCTCAACCTTTTTAGGGTCATTTGAGTGCTTGAATGGTGTTGGAATATGGTGAATAAAATCTTGAGAAAAAATATTAATAATTTCCCTTTAAGGTTCTATAGCTGGAGCCTGAATGAGAATTGGAGGTGGTGCTAGTCTCAAGGCTTGGATAGTGCGCATAATCACCTCAACCAAATTCGGGTCCATGAGAGGATTACTCGATGAGGTTCAACACTAGCTTCCTCATAGATATGAATCTCATGTCTTCTCAAGGGAACGATTCTACAAAACATTAGTAGACAATAAGGAAAACATCATATTAACACTCAAACATAATAATAATGGAAATTAATCAGATTATATAATTTTTTTTTGGATTTCATCCTATCCAAATCAAAAATAGATAAAATACTAGAACTAATCCTCAAGATGTATTTCCCAAACCACCCTTAGTGACATAAGGTTAATTATGGTGAGAGATAGATAGACACTCAATCGCAACTTCTTCCCAAGTCTCGACAAGATTACACTAGTGCATACTGACTTCAAGAAAAAACATCAACCTGAAGCTTTGATACCACTTTTTCATGAACTAGATTGAGTACCTCTAGTATCCCGATAACCAAGGTAGTCCTGGCATAGCTTGAAGGGCATTCCTGATCCTCATGGGTTGGAAACTAGCACCTAACATCATACAAAATGAAATTGGGAACTAATTTTCCATAATCACAATGGAAGAAGGATAAAAAAGAGGGGTTTAGGAATATATGAAAATAGTAACAAGATGTTACATTAGATATATCTTGTGTAACTTTGTGTATTTATCAATATCTCTTCACTATTGTATCACTCTATCCCACTCTCCTCTTACTGTATCATACTAGAGGATCATGATTTTTCTTCAAAAATCTTGTATATAGAAGATAATCATGTATAGTTACATTTTATATAATGATTAACATGAAAAATTTACCCTAGAATCTACAGTTCCTTTTGATATTGATGGAAAATCTATGAATGCTCTATATTTCATGTGAGATAGAAATGAATTCCATAAAGCATCCATGTTTAAAAATGCTCATGGAATTTGTAAATTGATTGAAGTTACATAAGCGGGAAACATTCAATTAGAATAACCCATTCCCAAACATAAATAGAATATGGAAAGATAGAAGGATTTCAAATTATCAACATGGAGTGCATGTGACAACTACATCTACTCATCAGAATCAAGTGATGGAATCCCGAAGTGTATCATGGCCGATATTTAGGTAAATCAAGTGGTACATTTTTCCTTTTATTATTTATATTTTAGCCATTTATATTATAAATATATAAGATATTGTAGTGATTAATTACAAGAATTATTTTGTGAACTTACCTTGAAATTTAAATGTCTTAAAAAGAGATAAAATCTTGATTTTTTGAAAATATGAACTTATCAAAGAAAATGAGAAACTAAATAAAGAAAATGAAAAATACAAATATTTTCTTTTAAAAATTTATGAAAATCAAGAAAGAAGATTTAATGTGTTATTAGAAGAAAATTAAAACTTAAAAATGAATTAAATAAAGTTAAAATTAAAAGGGTTTGATTAAAGAAACAACCCAATGTTGAAAAATTGGAAAATATAATCAAATTTCTTAATGATTCTCTTTCCAATTTCACCCATGGTGAGGAAAATTTTAATTTCATTTTGGATTCCCAAAAACATGGGAATTTTACTTATGGTATTGGTTATTGTAATTAGGAAATATCCTATAGAAATATCAAAAAGAACATGTTTTTAAGACATAGTTCCCAATATAATTATTTTAATTATTGTAAAAAAACTGGGTACTTGATTTATAAGTGTGATTACAAAAATGACTGTTATGGTAATACCAAATATATTAAATAATCTTCAAATTTTTTTTCAATAAAAACTCATATTTCTCATTGAAAATAATATCATAATAAAATGTGTGTTCCCAATTCATTATTAGCTATCATTTTTGGATCTAAATTTTGAGCACCAAAATCTATAGATTATTAATTACTTTGTAGGAAAAATGTCTCAAGAGAAATTCTTGAAGAACTACATTGAAATTGGATGGATAGTTTTGTTTACACTTGTGTAAAACTTTTAATATTATTTAAGTGGATATAAGTATGTATATCTTATAAAATTTACATTAGAAAAGTATAATGTTTATCAGTTACTTGATTTTGAAAATTCTATTTAATTTATTTGAATTGTGAAAATTATTTTTGATCCTTAAATTGAAAGTAAAATTAAATAATTTCATTACTTTATTTTTAAAAGTATATTCAAATTTTAAAATAGATCTTTTAATTTTATATATATTTTTAATTATAAAGGATGTCAAAAAATCAAGTTGATATTTTTTTCTTAAAATTATATTTAATCCAAATCTTGTGAGATTCTATGATGATTAATTTGATTGATATTTGAATGTAAAATTATTGGAATATTTTTATCTATTTTTAGGTAATTTTAATATTTTAAAATTACAATTATTGTTTGATATCTCAAGGAATCCTCAAACTAGTTGGTGATTACTTACATGATAATCAGTGCTCATTTACAGAACCTAGATTCTATTTTATTTCCCAACAACTAGTCGGTTTAACTGATTGACCTGCCTATAACTTATTTCTAGGATATCTTAGCCTATCAAAAAGGGAAGTTTTATCTTATGATTTACTTATCTATATCATTTCTTCACTCTTTTCTAGGGATCTAAATTCTTTTATAATACAATATGTTTTTAAAATGAATTATAAAGGAGAGAATGAGAAATAAGTTTTGACCCCCAAAGTTATATTTTCTATTATTCTCATTTAGGGGGAATTTTTATTCCAAATATGGATTATGTTTCTCATATGTTATAATTTTTTAAATTCATTTTATGAATTTGTTTTTAGAAATAATTTAATTTTTTTTATAAAAATCATTAAATAAAATCTTATTTCTTGTTTGAATTTCTGAAATTATTAGATATCTTATTTTGAAATAAACTTTTTTATCTATAATTTAAAATTTTTATTATATAAAACCCATTTATTTATAAAATATAATTTGGATATGTATTCTTATTAGGTTTTAGGAATTATCAATTGTTCATCTCACCTTATTATGATTTTTTCATTTCTTCTAACAACTATAAAAGGGGAAGAATGGAATGAGATGAATCACTATTTTATCTAAAGGTTTTCATTAACTTATTATTAAAATTCATCATATTCAAAAAATATTTCATTAAATTTTAATGTTTTAATTCATTTAATTATAAAAATTTGATAATTTCATCTTAAAATAAATCTTATAATCAGTTTTAATTTCATTATGAAATATTTAAATTATTTTTGGAACTCTCTTTGGCCCGATATTCAATTTTTTATATTGATTCTCATTGTTTCATAGATCTCCGTATTTATAATTCCCCATTTTAGGGGGGATATATCCCTTCTTTCTTAATTCCAAAATTCTCTAGTGTAAATAGTCTTTTTGATCAATATATTGAAGTCATTAATCTATCTTAAATCTATACCTTGATTTATTTATTTTAATCACATGATTTTTTGATCTATTTACTTAATTATTTTTAAATATTTAATTCAATGTTTTTGTAGTTTAATCCTTGTTTGAATCCTATTAAACATAAAAGATATATATTTAATCATTTTCATATGGTTTTCATGTTTTAATGATAATTTTAATAAATAGAAGTTTTTTAGTTATTTTCCTATTTTTTAAAAATTTCAACCTTGATATTTATTAAAGTTTGATTTAATTTCACCTTGAGATTTATTGAAATATATTCCTTATTTTAAATATTGAAATCATTGATCTATAATTAAAATATTTGACTATGTTTATATAATTTCCCTATTTATCTCTTGAAGAATTTGATATCATCCCTCCTTTTTTTTATTTTTTATCACTAGATCATCAATTAATTTATCTTATTTTATTTAAATCTTGAATTTTTGGATTGATTTATTTCACTATCTTTTGAGAGTTTTTATTTGTTTTGTCTTTTATTCATTTAAATTTTATTTACTTTCCCTTTGGCTGCTCAATAATTCAAAGTATGAATCAATTAAGGGGGATCCTACCCCTTTTAAAAAAAATATTCTTAAAAAGAAAATATTATTTTTTGTGTGAACACTATCATGATAAAATCAGTTAACATACCAAAATTGTTTCATAGAAGTTTAATAAAACACCTCAAGTAGCAAAAATTATATATATAATAAATAAAATATGTTAATAAATTAATCTTAAAAAATTAAATAAAAGATGAATAATATTCCTAATAAGGTTTTTAATAATCTTAATTTGGTTATTCAGGTAGTTTAATGTAAGTGTAGAGCTAATTGGGACCCAAGAAAGGGTTGTATTGACTCAATTTATAATTCATTGGGTCATGATTTCTCATACTTGAATATAATATTCAATATTATTTTGATCCTCCAATTTGACTATTTTATATGGTATTCCCTCTTTTTATCTATATAAATTACTATTTATCATAAATAACCACTTATTGGGTAAAATATTTTCCAAAATAAAAGTATAAAATTGGCAAGAATAAATCCCATTCTTACAAATGGATATTTTTCTTCCATGTATAGGTTTTTCCTATCAAAATTATTTTCTTTAAATAAATCTAGATATCTTTTTTCCTTTAAATCCTTCATAATTTTCTCTACATTTTTATTTGAAATGAAAGTCTTTCAATGTTTTCCTGATGTGTTTTTTCATTAAAAAGGCCTAAAAATATTAATGAAGAAATTTATTTTAATTATTTACAAATCAGAAATTTCTATCTTGATTTTAATTTTCTTCAAGTATTACTTATTTATAACTCTTTATAATAATATTTTAAAAATAATTCTCTTTACCTTCTCCAAAATGTTTTTAAAGTAATTTTTACATCATCTTTTATAACAAGGTTTAAAACTTTGTTTGAATTTTTATTTTCACTTATATTTTTTCCCCAAGGTTTAACTCTAATAAAGTGATGATTTGGTCTCCCTATATATTTTATTTTAATGTCATTAATTTTTAAAAATCATATTTTTTATATCCCATGATTTTTTAAGTTTATGTTATGTGATTTTTTTTGAAAGGTTCAAAAAACCTATTATTTTTCATGGGTTCCTTATGATATGGTTAGGGTTTATTTTAAGTTGAACACATATTTATGGATGTTTAAGGGTGGGTTTTATATCAATCTACAATGAATTTTTTTTTTATTTCTTATGAGATAGTCAGTCATGGACATAATGAGTATGTTTACATAGGCGTGAATATAATGGGTTTGCTCAAATTTTATGGCATGGAAATATTTAGTTTGTTCACAGAGGCATGGGAATAATGGGATTTCTACCAATGTTTTTCCTATAATTATGGTTGTGAAACAATTCAAATTTTTTTAATAAGTTATGAAAAATTTTATAGATGCCTTTTATTTTCATTATATGCAATTTTTTCATGATTACACCATATTTTTATTCCTCACTTTTATATCATTATCAAATGTTTTATAATTATTAATATTTTTTTAAGGCACATCATAATAATCACACTTACTTAATGATCTAATTATGATATTATGTTTCTCTATATATTTTTTGGTTATCATATATGGCCTATGATATTTATTAATATATTTTTGTCTTCCTCATGTTATCCTTCATGTTTATGATCTGACACATTATGATATGTTTTTCCCTTATTGAGTGTCTAAGATCTTCCATTTTTTAAGTTTACATTCCCCATATTATAAAGATGATTATATCATATGATATTTCTAGAAAAGGGAATATAAGATAAAAAATATAGATAAATTTTGGAAACTATTATAAAATAAGATGTTTATATTTATAATATTTAAGACACACAACTTATAGGTCCTTAGGTCATGTGAATATTTGTGAGATTAATTATTTAAATCATGAAATTAATTTATTATTTAATTCATTTTTATTTTGGGTCACGTTAATTAGTATCAGAATTGGGTTTGGTTATTTTTGGAGATTAGTTTTGTTACCTTTGTTATTAGGATTTGAGAACCTCAATAAAAACCCTAGAGATGAGTTTATGTATAGGATAAAATCCTAAAATTTTGATAATATAGATATTGTGTGGGTATATTAGAAATTAAATCCTCATCTAGATACTAGAAGTTGATATAGGCACTAGCATATATGTACCTAGGGATAATAACCTAGAAAATGGAGGATTATGAATTAACTCAATGGTTACTTAGTGCATGACAAAGAGGTCTAACTACACAATTGGTTTGAAACTCCTGGGGAATATTATTTGGTTAATCACATTATTATTACAAACCACAATAAAGGATTTGAGTATAATGTTAATCAATTAGGTTAGAGTACCTAATAATAAAATGACCATGGATAACCCATATAGAAACCTATATATTCATAAGCTAATGTATGTGCTTCATTTAAGAAATCCTAATTCCAAGTTTATAATTTTCTAATATCCATTTTAAATAATTTAAGTATAGTCATTTCCAATTTTATTTTAGTCTAGGTATTCACAGGAACCCATAAGAATCAAGTTTTTAATGGGTGCAATAGATAATGTGGAGATTATCCAAATGGGAAACTTAATGATATTGTGATTGGAATGAAAAATTCATGGTAATTATCACCCAACAATCTCACGATGTGGGAAACAACCTAAATCAAGTTAAGATCTCGAACACACCAAGGAATGAGAAACTCTCTATCAAGTTGGTATCATTCCTAACAAAGTGTTTATTTTCGACAATCCAAATTATATTACCCTAACAAGTATAGTACCCATAAGGGGTAGATCCACAGGGAGAGGGAGTTATTTTTGTTTTGTTTATCTAGTTTATAATTTATTTAAGAAAGTTTTCTAAATTTAGTGTCAATTATTTAGTGTTTTGATAAAAAGGTTATTGTATTCTAATTTATTAACAAATTACTTGAAAGATAAATAAAAACATAGAAATTTGGTTTGGATAAAAATTTGGAGATAAATGCATCAGGTCCATGGATTTTAAAAGTTGTTATTAAATAAATTTTCTTATGAGGTTGTGTTGTTCATTATAATTCACATATCTTGGTTAAGAATGTAATATAACCCCTTGGTCTGGTGAGTTTTGTTTAAATCAATAGAAACAAATTCCTTGGTCTGGAACTTGATTTCTCTTAATTTTATTAATTTAATCCCTTTTGAGATGACTAAAACACCTAATGGTCATGTATGTCTTTAAATCAAAAATCCTTAAAAGTTCCTTAGAAATCTTGTTTTGGGCCCGATATGAGGTTTCTAGTGGTATTTTGAAAGAATTAATAAGTAATTATGAGAAAGAATAATAAATAACATGATTAAAATATCACAATTGGAAAATTACAACACATGATTGTCCACAACCCCAACACATATGGAATTTATCTACTCATGGAGTAACTAGTAACTAAACAACTTGTAGTACCTGAATTCATCCTCTTGAAAGCTTCGAAACAAAGGTCATTGGGAAGGTAGCACAGAAGCACCTTCTCTCCTATCTTCTATCCTCTTATTTTTCTATCATATTCTCTTCTTGGTTGTCTTCGGAGTGCCCCCCTTGGAATATCTTGGAATGAACGAATACTAAATGAATCCCAAACTTAGAGGGTCTGACACCTATTTATATATTTTAGTAGTACATGACGTGTACTAGAAAGTACACAACATGTACCCTGGTCAACACGTTTTGACTGTTTTTTCTCTGCTGGTAGGTGAGCTAACACACCTTCTTTGACTTAGAACATGGTGCTTCCTGGTAGGTGGAAGTACACAATGTGTGGCACAGCCATACATGGCATACAATATCATTCATCATCCACCAAAAACTTCTAGAAGGGCCACATGATGTGTATATGAGAAGTACATGGTGTGTATGCTTTGGCTGAAAACCTAGGTGTGTTTCCATTCATCTGAATCTGTGTTGTGGAAATAATACATGGCGTGTATGAAAAAGTACCCACCGTGTAGTTTTGAATTTTTTTTCTTTCCTTTCCCAATTTGTGACTTTGAATGGAAAACACCTGATAATCAACATAATCACCAATAAAAAGAATTTAACCCCCAAAATGATTTATATTTGGTGAAAAACAAGTTTTTATGCCTGTTAATATATATGAAAAAGTATACACAAATTGGTCATATCAAATTCCCCCACACTTAGTCATTTTCTTTTCCTTAAGAAAGATCTCAACATCAAATCATTAGAATCTATACTTTAAAAAGGGAAGCATTTAATAAATTATAACTATAAATAATATATCCATAACAGAAGATTTTTATAAGGCACCAATAGATTTCAATTCAAAAGATATTATAATCATGCCTCATATATAAGTTAATTGAAAATTTTCATCCTTTTTCATTCACATTGTTTAACTGTTCATAAATAAACATGCCACTTGATGATTTACCTCACCAAAAAGTACCATACTCATCAATAAATATTATTTAATCTGAGTAATGCTCAATCTTAAGTATATTCAATCTATCCATAAGCTTTCAAGTGTTCTCACTCGCCAATTCAAAAGTCAAATCACAAAAATTAGGAGGGATTTCAATAAATTTCAAATGTTTCTAAGGCTAAGGGTTGGTAGGTAATGATGAAAATTAATCTCATAAGCTTGAAAAGAAGGATGAATTCTTAAACAATAGATCACGATATTCAAAATAAATCTTAATGAAGATTATACCCCAATCAAGACCTCTCAAAGGTATCATCACAATGATATTCCCTTGCCAATATGGGCCCATAAACCATAAATAATATGTAATAAATAATTTGGTCCCTCTTTTGTATATTTCATCATTTTTTAGGTACCACTAAGAATACAATGAATAGTGGTTTTGGAATTCTTCTGCCCAAATGAACAAGTGATAAACTCCCCCACACTTAAATGCATGGTTGCTCACCAACATATACCATGAATGGCTAAAAATAGCTATCTAAAGATCAAGTGAATAATCATGAAAAATTATAAAAGAATTAGGGTAGGAAGGGAAAATAGGATTGTAATGTGGCTTCCTATCAAGGCAGTTCATGGTTTCTAAGTGTTTACAAAGATCATATGTAGGGTAGGTCTCAAGGTGAAAGGGGTTGAAAAATAATAAAATGCCTCAATCATTTTAATGTGACTAAATAATCATCATGTTTTGAAGAGAAAAACTAGAATTTTCTGGTAGTTATGCATATCCCAAGAATCTCTCAAGAAAGAGGGTATAAGAAAGAATATGTCAAAAAGGTTTAGAATACCTCCAGAGAATGGAAAAAATGCAGGGGTCAATTAGGTCATGACATGAATACAAATGATCAGTCTAATAAATGTAAATGTCTAAGGCTTAAAATCTAGAATCAAACTATATCATAAATCATTTTAAAATACTTTGAAAATTGAAATAAGCATGTAACTTTTTAAAATTCCCTTTTATTAATTTTTTATTTTTAATTATAATTAATAAAAAATTATCCACAATTTAAAATATTTTAACTATCAATGATGTCTCCTAAATCAGTTTAGTGAAAAGAATTAGTGTAATCAGAGGCCCTCCCCCACACTTAATACATCACATGGTCCCCCAAGTACAATACTAAGGAAGAGGATGGAAGAAGGGGAAATAATGGGTGTAAGATGAGGGGAAGTAGTTGAAGAATTAAACCCATAATATAAAGGAAAAATAAACACTGAAAAATAATCCCCTAATGGTGAATGGAAAAAATAGGGAAGTATTTGAAAAAGAGATTCCCAAGTCGCTCCAATGTACCTGTGACAGTTGAGGGAATGAAAAAAACAAATTTTCAAATACATACATCATCATATACCAAGAAAAGCATAAAAAAATATATACAATGAAAATAAATGTTCCCAAAAACCAGTCATGGGGTCACCTCATAATAGGCATCATCTGCTACAGGAAGATCTGGAAGTGAAGGCTCGACGAAAATAGTAGAGGCCAGAGACACGAGATCTGTGCTCTGAAGAGTATTCGTAGCATCCAGAGCCTCAGGAGAGGGACCCAAAGTGGGAGGCTCTGCAGTGATGATAGGGCTGGTAGCAGGAGTGGTAGAAGCTAGGCCAGTGGTGGATAGAAGAACTGAATCCGTGTCCAGAGCTATAAGTGGTAACTATGGGGCCAAAGGATGAAGAGTAGACTTAGGAGTGGGCACTGTTGGTACAGAAAGGCCCATGTGTCGAAGGATGAGGCCTAACATCTTCTCCATTTGTGTCTGTGTCCAAATTATGGTAGCTTATCCATGACCGAGGATGCCTAGATGGTGAGTGATCTCAGCTATGGAGAGTCTGGTAGGATGGTCAGCCAAGGTTTCAGGGGGAGGTGGGGCGGTTGAAGGAATAAAAGAAGAAGGAAGAGAAGAATTAAAGGAAGTCTAGAGGAAGTGGTGTGGGGTGGGGAGGGGAAATTTGTAGGTTTATGGGGTAGATCCTGAGAAGAAACACTAGTGGGAGCAGGTGGGTCATCCCTCATACCTACAGGAGTAGGGGCATCCTGCACAAGCACAAAGCACTATCCCTGA